>CM060621.1:15115895-15715895 GCA_030578275.1 Meda fulgida | reverse complement strand
TCGGTCTCAGGTGGAAAACGCTGTGTTCAGTGGCATTGCCTGCATAGATGAGCAATAGCTCTGGAATGACAGAGGAACCTCTGCCCGAAGCAGTTAATGGACATCCCCTTAAATATAAATTATTAAATAAGTTGTATAAAATCAGTTGTAAGAAGTGTGTGATGTTTTCAGGAAGCTAGAGACACCTTCTACTGACCTTCATGTAGAGGTAATATTTAACCATTTAATTTTCATAAGTAATAAACCAAGATGGTATTCATTTGCAAACTTGACATGACTTATTCGTTTTTACCAGAAGACTTAATTCCTTTAAGTTTTAAGGGGAATCTACAGAGCTCACATTATATGGTTTTATAATAAATTACTGACAGGTAACATACAGTCACATTGTACAGATAAAAAAAAAAAAACTATTCACAACAGGCAACATCTTGTCACACAGTAAATTATTATATATAAAAAAACTGTTCACAACAGGTAACATCTGGTCACATTGGAAAGGTTTATTAAAATAACTATTCACAACAGGTAACATCTGGTCACATTGGAAAGGTTTATAAAAATAACTTCACAACTGGTAACATCTGGTCACTGTAAAGGTTTATAAAAATAACTGTTCACAACAGGTAACATCTGGTCACAATGTAAAGTTCCTTCAGGACCACAATAGTCAAATTCGATTGACAATTAGAATACAGTTTAGATTGGTGGTATGGTTCCGTTCTTGTTAACGGCTCGTTACTGATCTTAAATGTATTCATAGAACGGACTTCACGAATCTAACATTAGGCTAACAAGCACATAGCTAAGAGTTAGGTAGGTTAGCTTACCTGAATCTGACAACCTCTTCAGTACCCAGCATGACTTCTTTACCGGAATATCATAGCCGAGCCATATCTCGGGTAAGGATGTTTGTCAGTCGGCTTCCCGTCCATAAGAAAAAGAGGATGGAGGTGAATGAAAGCGTCAGCATCTGCGAACTCGTAGTATACAAGATCGGTACTTACACGTCCAAGTATTAGAACATGTTTGGATAGATGTAAAGGTAATAAGTGACGTAACAATTGAGTCTTCCCGGCAGATCTTGCGCTAAAGCTTTAATTTCATGCGTTCATGACATCAATGCTCTTATGGGTGATTGCCCTGCACGCTAAATAAATAAACTACAGCTGATCAAAAGCATAGAAGCTAGAGTTCTTACTAGAACCAGGAAGTATGACCATATTAGCCCGTTTCTATCAACAATACATTTGCTCCCTATTAAACATTGTATACATTTAAAAATTTTGCTGATTAATTACAAAGCACTAAATGGTTTAGCTCACCAGTACTTGACCAAGCTCTTAACGCAATTTAGTCTTTCACATGTATTGCGATCTCAATAGCCTGACATCGTCATACTCAGATTCTAGTCAGAATGTGAGTCTGATACTGCTCCATTGGGCTGTGATTATGGTGCGTGTTTCAACCGAACCAGGAAAGAAAATGCCTCTGCACTCAATTGGATAGACCTAGAACCAATCAGAGCAACGGAGTAAATGACTGGCAATGGCTGCTAGTTATGTCCTCTTCGTCGTGCACACCGAGTTGCATCACCGTGATGCCCATTTTGGCTGCTTCTTTCCCTTTGTCCTCCATGAGTGCGACCAAAGGAGAAACAACAATGACCACAGGGTTTTCATTGCGCCCCAACTTCTTAGCGACCATCGGGGCCAGCTGATAAATTAAACTTTTGCAGAATCCCGTAGGAATGACGGCAAAAACATCTTTCTGATCGACAAATGGCTTGATCGCTGTTCTCTGTTCCTCTTTTAAAATGAATGCGCAGTCTACATCTTCTATAACAGATTTGTTACTCGCTACATCTTCTTTAAAAGACTAATATTTTTTTTCTTCTTCAAGGCTTCCACCTTGGATCCTATTTCAAGGTTTGTATTCTCGAGCCACTAGCACTGTTGTTGTGCGAATGGGCAGGCCGTGTTAAGGTGTTGTGTAAGCGGCCCCTAAGTTAATAACTAATAATCTTTGCAACGGAAGTGAATCAATCAAAACTAACTTTAGCTGGACGATAACTTTATTCTAGAGCTGCTGTAAAGCCAAAACAATCTTTGTTACTTTAATTTCCTATTATCACTGTAAAGCTGCTTTAAAACAGTCCATATTGTTAAAAGCGCTATACTGTATAAATGAAGGTGACTTGACATGATTTGTGCTTGTTTTGTCAACCCTTGTGTCTCAGAGCAATACGTGACAGCTGGCAAGAGCCAGGATATTATTTGATATAACTCTGCTGAAAGAAGAAAATCATATGCAACTAGTATGGCTTGAGGGAATTATGGGATAATTTAAAAATTTCCTTTGAGAATTAAGTGGAATATTTGTGCTAGACACAAATTTTTGTTTACTTGCTAGGTTACAGTGATAAATGGCTTGTGGGTGCTACTCGTATTTAAAATTGTGCAGTTTTTAAATGTCCATGTCACAGTGTTGGTTTATGTTCCCTGGTGTCCACTAGAGGTCCTCTTCCACCATGGTGTCCTTCACTCAGACTACATTTCCCATTATCCTGTTTGTCACTAATTGATTATTGCACTCAGCTGTTTCTCGTCACCTTGTTAGTGTCTGTGTATATATACCCTGTCTGTTTCAGTGGTTGTCATGGAGTCCTTGTTTAATGTCCTCACACCTCTGTGCCTTTGCGGTGGACTATTTTTCGTTTGTGTTCTATGTTTTGGTTTTCCCTTTTGGATTTTGAACCTTTGCCTGAACTGGATTGTGAGTACGGATTACCCCAATAAAGATACTGCTATTGGATCTTTCTGTTACCCGTGTGTGTATCGTGACAGAAGGACTCCGTCAATGTCAAGATCCAGCAGTACGGGGTTCCGTATCCCTCCCCCTATTAATGGGAGGAGAGGAAGGCCACCAAGTGGGATTCCTGGAGCCGGAGAGGCGGAGCCACGTATGAACATTTTCCAATGTTTTGTGTTGTGGGCCCATCTGACTGAGGAGACCGTGGCGGTAGATTCTCCTGAGCCCCCGTCCATCGGAGACGGACCATCTTTGGAGGGAACCCGGTTGGCCAGGTTTTCTGGGGCCAATGGAGGTGAGTCACGGCATCACTCTCCACTTCGGTCCCTCCTCGACCCTGGGCTGGTGATGTCCAGCCAAGAGCTCCATCCGCTGCCAATTCCGCCCAGCCCAGAGTCTGCACATCCCCATCAGAAACGGCGGAGGAGGGGGGGAAGACCTCCAGCCGCCTCAAGAACCCGGAGGCCGTGCCCGAGCAGCCCGCTGTCTTCCCGGAGGCCGTGCCCGAGCAGCCCGCTGTCTTCCCGGAGGCCGTGCCCGAGCAGCCCGCTGTCTTCCCGGAGGCCGTGCCCGAGCAGCCCGCTGTCTTCCCGGAGGTCGTCCCGCAGCTACACACCATCAGTCCTGTCACGGCCAAGAGAGCGGTCTTCCTTTTTTATGCTGTAGCAGTACTGCATGCTTGGAGGAGACCCGTCACGTCTGCCGATCCAGAGACTGTTCAGGTCACGTCTGCCGATCAGAGACTGTTCAGGTCACGTCTGCCGATCAGAGACTGTTCAAGTCACGTCTGCCGATCAGAGACTGTTCAGGTCACGTCTGCCGAGCCAGTTTATGTCACAGTGTTGGTTTATGTTCCCTGGTGTCCACTAGAGGTCCTCTTCCACCATGGTGTCCTTCACTCAGACTACATTTCCCATCATCCTGTTTGTCATTCATTGATTATTGCACTCAGCTGTTTCCCATCACCTTGTTAGTCTCTGTGTATATATACCCTGTCTGTTTCAGTGTTTGTCACAGAGTCCTTGTTTAATGTCCTCGCACTTCTGTGCCTTTGTGTTTGACTATTTCTTGTTTGTGTTCTATGTTTTGGATTGCCCTTGTGGATTTTGAACCTTTGCCTGAACTGAGTGTGAGTACGGATTACCCCAATAAAGATACTGCTATTGGATCTTTCTGCTACCCGTGTGTGTATCTTGACAGTGTATACTTCATTTGCAGGTTAATATCTCCATTGTCAAGGGTCACTCTCCCTCATGTAGTGACTTGGCATTTTCTGGAACTTTGCCTAGTGCATTAATAACAATAAAAAAGCATTCAAATTTGTAAAAACAATAGGCACTTAATGTTTGCCCAGAATCCCATGCTTTATTTGATGCCTCATCAAATGTGAGATTATTGGCAGCTGTAACTTTAACTAGGTAGAGAGAACATAATTCAGTGAGCTGTCTGTGGGAAAGAACTACGATTTAATTCTGCAGAATGGAGTTTGCGTCTACGTCGACACTACTGTATGAAACTAGAGAGCCCCTCATTCTTGCTCTCTTTCACTGTTTGTCGGTTGTTATACATGCTCTCTCTTTCTTTCTTTCTCTTTCTTTCTCTCTGCATACCCTATGTTCACTCACTATGGTTCATTCCTTATCGTCAGGTAGCACCATGGCAACACTCTTGCCAACTACATTAATCTCTAAGGCATGTGCCCTCAGCAGGAAGAGTGAGAAAGGAGGGAGGAAAAAAATGTATATGAAAGGGAAGCTGGTTTTCTTCTTCCGTTTGCGTTATAAAATAAAAAACTGACAGAATATGCAGAGTGCAGCCACATGTGCAAGATTCAAATGTTATGAGCACTGACACGTCATATTTCTTTATTAACACAGATTTTTGACTTTCAGCCCAGTAAACACAGAGTTCTCCCACCATTATTGTGTGGATCACATTTGGTTATTTCTTTGGGAAACAAAAAATAATTACAGTATAATTTAATATAAATGTATGTATTCTAAAATGCATTGACTATCATGACTGAATAACAGTCATAATTTATAAAATAATTTTCACAATTCACACAAACATTCAACGTTGTTTTAAAAACAAATGAAATATTCTGTTTGTTTAATTATTTTTCACGATTTTAGTGAAATTTTAAAAAGAGTAAAATAGTGAATATTTTCTGGTTGTGCAAGCTTCAAATGTCATAACCACTGACTTTTTCTTATCACAGATTTCTGACCTTCAACCTAGTAAACAAAGAACTCTCCCCGGCCATTAATGTGTGGTCCCCATTTGGTTATTTCTTTGGGAACCAATTCCTAATGTTCAAGGATTTTTTTTTTAACAATCTGGGCACCAAAAAAGTGTTAGCTCTGAAGAGGTGTATTCCTATATAGAGACAGTTACCTACCTCTCTTGGAGTGCCACATATAAAGAGAAGGACCCAAGTAAACCGAGCTCTTTGGGGTTTATTTGTGTTTTGTTTCGATTTCTGAGCTCAGATGGGAAGTTATAAACAGAGAGGGAGCAGGTTTTGATATGAGGAGTGAAATGGCTTTCCCTCCCATGTGTCGCGCTGTAACTCCTTAAGGGGCAGCTGCTGTGACTGATGTAATGGCAAGGCAATATCAGCAGCAATAGCAGGGAACTGAGACATGGCTTATATGAGCAGGACCTGGGGCTTGAAGTAGGGTGGGGTAATAGTGCAGAGAGGAGCAGCAGCCACATTGCAATCAGTTCCGCTGCTCTGACTCACTCTATCACCTGGTGGCTTGTCACCACAACCACCATAGTATTTCGATATGTGGGAGTTCCTATATGATGACATTAATGGCAGGATGAACCCAGAGTTAGTTATCTGTCCCTGAAACTCAGCCTCAGACAAGGGGAGGGCTCTTTCCCCAGTAAACTGCTGCAGATATTATATAGTGCTGAAAAATAGCAGACAAACAACCTCCTCCAAGGCCAGAGCAGACAGACCCTCACAGTTAATCTCTTCCTTGTTTTATTTCAAGGTTTTTCTCTGTTGGATATAGGAATGTTTGTTTTTTCAAGGATAAAAGGAAGCAAGATTCACAAACACCTCTGCAGGGATGTGGAGATTGTAATGGCTCTCTTGGGGAAGCCTGTGTTCTGTTTTGGTGAGATGGAAGACCTTTTGCTGTCTCTGCTGGGCCGTTTTTGCATTTCCCACTTCTCACTCTCTTCAAACTGCAAACACTCTGACACTAAAAGACTATACTCACATCTCTTGTGCTTATTCACAGTTTGTCCATCAAGCTGTATGTCTGAATTTACTTTTAAATGCAAATTGGCGTTTCTTAAAGGTGCAGCAGTCACATCCTTTAGATGTGAGCTGTCTTGCTTTTAGGTTGGTTGCCTTGTTTGTTTTAAGACAAACTTTATATTGACATTTTCTAGACCTACTTGGATCTCTTGGTCACAAGTAGACATTCTAAAGTCTGGTTGTGCTAGTACCCCAAAGTTTAAAGTCCCTGTAAAGTCAAAATTAAGTATGTGTTCTGAGTTTGTCACACCACAGACAAATGTGTTATTAGCCACCCAGCAAGTTAAGTAAGCAATAGTTTTTTTTTGCTAATAATGCTGCCTTAACGTGCTCTCTGAATTGTCGTAAAAATTAGGTTCTTGTTACATTTTTTTCCTGTTTTTTCCACTGTTTCCTCTGTGATTTTTGTGCAGCTGTGGTGCTTTGGAGTGACGATTCTACATTTGTCCTTTTATCTGTCTATGTCTGGGCCTAAGTTATGATTCAAGTCAAGATTCTACACTCTTAAAAATAAAGGTTCCAAAATAGGGGTCATAGAAGAACTCTTTTGGTTCCCAAAAAACCTTCCTGAATCTGAATCGTTCTTTTTTGAACATATTAATAATCTAAAGAACCTTTTTCCACTATAAATAAACTTTTGTGGAACAAAATGGTTATTTATGGAGTCAATGATGCAGATAAAGAACCATTACATTAAATTTAACAGAATGATTATTTATCTTACACAAACCTTTCTCAAAGTTAATAAAAAATTGACTTTTGGATTTTTGAACTGACACTAGGTGGAATGAGCGGCCAAATCATCTCCAAAAATTGTTCTTTTTAGAATGATTCACTAAAAGGTTTTTTGGGAACCAAAAGGGTTCTTCTATGACCCCTATTTTGGAACCTTTATTTTTAAGAGTGTAGTGCTAAAATAATTTTAATCATCGTAATATAATCTACACTAGACTAATGCTTTTTTTTTAGGCAATAAGTGTTTCTTTTAATTGCTATTTTTTTTCTTGTGGAGGCACACCACTAATAAAATGAATACTGAAGAGACACTGCTACCAGAAAATTTCATATTAAAAAAAGAAAAAAAAATGCGAACATGTTTTACACACAAACCTTTCTCTTCTTTTGTCATCTGGGGCCTCGTTTATAAAACTTTGACTAGGATTTGCGTCAGAAGTGGCGCACAGATGAAACATAGGATGTGCGTACGCACAGAAATATTCCGATTTATAAAACTGTGCGCACGCACATCCTACGCAGTTTTCCCTTAATAAATCACAATCAATTCTAAATGTAGCGCAGCTTTTGCGGCTTCATGTCACGTCCATAGTTGCTCATAAATAGTCCGTGAAACGCCCACAAGTTAATATTCATCGATTGCAAAATCATGGCAAACACAGAGAGGAAAACCAAGAAACGTAACTTCACTCAATGTGAAGTAGAAATTATCATTGGCGAGGTGGAAAAGAGGAGTAAAAATGTTGTTTGGAGGGCACAGTGTGGGCATTAATGCCAAAAAAGGCACTTGAGTGGCAAAAGGTTGCATTACGCATTACGTCATTACGCATTGTGATGGCATGGCATTTTATTACCATCCATTTGATTGCATCTGACAAGCTACAGATGTGTTATGAGGATGAATAGCATAACATGCAATAATTATTATTGCAGATCATATTTCACTTTTATTTTTGCAAATATGTGTTAATTTGCATTTCTGTTGTTATCTTCGTTTGATTTTGTTTGTTTTACACTGCAGATCGATCAAACGGGTGTTCATGTAGGCTGTTAATTGTAAGACTTGCTTTGTGAAGTCTTCATGTTATTTATGAGAGCCAGTATTGCCATTTCGGTAACGCTTTATTTTGATCGTCCCTTTTGAACATTCTGGTGACTATAAGTAACTTTGCAACTACATGTCAACTAACTCTCATTAGAGTATTAGTAGGCTGTCTGCTTAATATCTGACAACTCTTTATTGTGTGTATCGTGGTCTTCCAATAGACCGTCTACTAACTATAAGTAACTAAGCAACTACATGTCCACTTATTCTAACCCTAACCCTACCAGTCTACTAATACTCTACTAACACTCTAATGAGAGTTAGTAGACATGTAGGTGCAACGTTACTTATAGTCAACAGAATGTGTTAAAGGGACCATCCAAATGAAGTGAAACTGCCATTTCTTTCTTCTATCTGCCGACGGTGTCGCCATTTCTCATTTCACCCGTTTTTGTGCTTAAGCTTTTTATAAATACCAATTATTGCGTAGAGAGCAGCGTACGCCTTCTTTTGTGCGTACGCAACGTTTATAAATGAGTCCCCAGATGTGGTAAACTGGAACTCCTTTTCAGAGGACCATAGAAGGACCTACAGAATTCCCTATCTGATCTCCCGTTGTATTCAATGCAATGATATGTACAAAGACTGTGAAGGATACTGGGGATGTGGACAAAGAGGAAAACTTCAAGGGTTCTACTCTGAAAATGATTTTGCAGGATACTGCAGCATGGATTGTTTTTATGCAGCTGGAGGCACAGTCCGATTTTCTATGACCGTATTAGTGCCAGAACTTATAGATTGGGTTTGCATAAACCCTCGTGTTGCCCTTCAATAAAAGTTTTTGTGATGACTGTGCTTTGATAGCGGTGCATTTAACTGTTAATTAGTGTTGTCAAAAATGAATTGTCAGCACATCAGGCATACAATACGACACGGAAAGATATTTATTTAAAAAGTTTTAGACAAAGGTCAATTCCACAAGGACAAATTGAAAAAACAATACATTGCAATATGGTTTCTAGCAATACAGAAATTGGTGCTAATGCAGATTGCAACTTGCTTTGCTGTATACAGACAAAACAAGAATTTTGAAGATGTCATCTCAGAGGTTTCTGTTCTTGAACAACTAACAGTCAGTTGAATTAACTCGAGTATGTTCAGATTATCTTAAACTTGTGCAAGAGCATATGTGCTTAAAGCTCAGCGATTGTACACACTGTAAACTAAAGACAGTAATGATGACATAAATTTTACCATATCAATCAGAGCGCGAGATTCGCAAATCCGAAGAGGAAACATTGGAGGAACTAGTAATTCAACCTGAACCTCATCGCAAGGATGACTTGAGCAGGACGTTTCTCAGTGATACGCTACTCAGTTTGTGGTACATAGATGTTTCAACTGTAATTCCTCACCATCAGCATTAACATATATACATAAGAGTATGTCCATCAATAAACCGATGTGTATTTTCATTTATTGCGTTGCACATGCGGGAACTGTATCAATAACAGCGCATAACTTACATTACCTAGACCTTCAAAATTTAAAACACAAAACTACATTTTGAACACCCGGTACAAAATATATCAATAATTATTCATACTTACAGGTTGTGATTCTTTTACGAATCCCGCGTTGAGATTTGAGAAGCAGTCGTCAGTAAAATTACATTTGAGGGCTAGTCAAGTTGTTCACAGGCGTGTATCTTCTAGTGACGTAGAACAGTAAAGCAGTAGGATTCTAAACACAAACAACTGACAAAGGCGGTTCAGAGTCGATTCTTTCTTTTGGGAGACAATGATTTTATTTATCGCGCACTTTCGATTTTACAGAACATTTACATTCACAAATAGCTATATTACTGTCAGGACTTGGGTTTGAACTTCTTTCTGTTTTCTTCCTCTCATAACTACGGTGATTAAACAATGCCTGTCATGTGACGTGCTATAGACCTTCAATCAGTTAATCATATTCATATCAGGTTCAAAGTAGTACATTAGTTCCAAAGTGGTATTTGTAGTAGAAGCACAGTAAAAACAACACTTACCATGCTTTTAACCTCATTAACCTTAGTTTTACTGTGGTGGGTGTAGTAAAGGATAGTAACCACAAAACTTACCATGATTTTACCTCAGTATTGGTAGTTTAAAAGTTATATTTGTTGTTAGTAACCACACCACTTACCATTCTATTAATGCCTAATAATGTAAAATCCAATACTTGTTAGGTAAATCAGTACTTTTTCCTTTAAATAATCTTATAGGGGCCCATATTATACAAAATGATATGTTCTTTTCTCTTTTTTTCAGCTGAAAAGGCCAAAAGGGCCTTTCGGACTCAGTCAGCCCATTATTGTTTGAGGAGAAGTAAACGAGGAGATGAAAAGCTACAAAGGCAAATATTCACAATGGCATGTATGTGTTGGTTTTAACCCTTAATCAACATTTTATCAAGCATTTGTTGTTTCTTAAACATTTTCTTACAAAACCCATAGCCCAATCAGTACAAACATGGTCTCAAAGTCTTCATAAATATAACTAAAAACAGGATAAAAATTACAAACGTTTTTTCATTTTTTATCATCTATGGAACGCACGCATACTCTCTTTCTCCTGCTCTTCATCACATACAAACGCACAAAGATCATAAACGGAAACCTTATCAATAAAATTGTTTTAAAATTAAAAAGCGTTCCATTTCTCAATTGCATAATGATGTCGCTGTTCTTGAAGCACTTGTCTTATAGCTCTAATGACGTTTTAAATTAGCAACGGAGGCTTGATATCTGATAATAAGAAATAGGACAAAAACCTGAGAAATGTCTTGAAATACAACATCTGTACAATATCTTGAGGTGTGGTCACCGAGGAGGAATAACTGACGACGAGCCGTTGAATTCGAGTTGTGGATGCCTGCATTACAACCTCGGATGTGCATTATTTTTCAAATAATTCAGCAGCCCATCGTCAATTATATCCAAACCTAGAGTTATGATCTGATGGAGAACACTGACTAGTGAAATACCTCACCCGAGAATTATCTATCTGGCTGCAAAATTCGAGCCAAGTAACGTTAGTACAGTCGAAAAGGGTGAAGTTGAGTGCAAAATAGTAAAATAAAAACAAAGAAATAAACTTACCTGAAACAATTTCCTTCTTTAGTAGATGCAGATAGTAATAGTTTTGAAGAGATGCCGTTAACCCCTTTCTACAAATGAGAGCTCGCCTTGTGACGTGTCGAAGATGCCCCGCCCCTGTGTGCTGCTTTTTTACAGCACGAGACCGTTTTTCACAGAAACAAAACGGTTTACTGTTAAATGGTGTAAATTTACTGCAAGTGCTTAATTTAATGACCATTAGCTGTACATTTACATGATTTAGCTGTTTATTGAAATAACTGTATTTTACTGTTGGAAATTGGCTGTAATTTTACAGAATTTTTTTTTTTTTTTTTTTTTTTTTAGATCTCTACAATATCTCTTTTAAGAGCCAACCCTCACAAGAGCTACTAGTGAGTCACAGTGAATCTTGCCATGATCAACCCTTCCCAGGTAAAGTTTCTAGAATATTTCAATCAGTATTTACTCATCAAATGCTCTCTCCTGAATCGTATGGTAATCTAACTTATTTATAACTCTCTTAATTGATATGTTTTAAGAAGTGTAAGCTTAGCGCAAGTTCTGCCAGGAAGACTCAATTGTTACGTCATTTATTACCTCCTCATCTATCCAATCGCACGTGAAGTATAAAAGATCCATTCTTACATTCGTCTGATTACGCAGATGCTGACGCTTCCACTTACCACTTACCACCGTCCTCCTCACCTCCACCAAGACGGTCTTCCCTCCATCCTTCCCACCACCACCAGGATGCTCCCTTCCAATACCCCAAGGGGGATTGGCTGTGCCCCTGCCTTCATCAGACAGGAAATGCAGAATCCGTACCTTCGGATCGCGATTTACAGATGGGGCCTACGCCAAAGAACTTTATAGCATATATTCCTTGCTGGGCTGTTAATAAAATGCATAATTGTACAGTATCTTTTCTCCCGATTCTTTCTGGTAGAACAATAGTAATTGCACATAGAGTAAGTAGAGACTTTCTTGTTTTACAGCAGAGAAGAAAGACCAGTCCTTATGTAACCAGATTAAGTGTTTTTGTTAAGATCGAGACTCCTATGTAGGCTATCTATGCCTACTCCCTTCCTACAGTGGGAGTTTGTTGCAGGCTAACCTCCCTTGCTTAGTTTTCCACGCAGGCACTATAGGGTGTGGTTGGAACTAGCAAATAGATAAAAGCAGCGTGCAGGGTTGATGAAATGTTGGTTTGGTTGGCCCGGTCAGCGTGCGTCATGTACGAGCTGGTAAAAGTTACTCATACAGGGATCAGAATTGTCGTCCTCCGTGTCCAGCACAGCTTGTTAAAAGTTGGATGAGAGTAGTTAATTTATCTTGGTCGGCGCATCGCCTTTGTTCTCAGCCGAAAGCAGGGACGCTGTGAGCTGGAGCAACGAGAGCTTTTCATTCACACTGGCGACATAGTGCTGTTCGTAGCTGTAAATAGGAACGCCTCCTTGGTCTCAAACGCGAAGCCTAGTAGCCGAGCGGGGATCCTTAGTGCAAGAAACTGAGCGGCAGTTCACCATCTTCAGGCAGAGCGTGATTGGAGACTCATCAGCAAGTGCTTATTGAAGATCAGCCGAAACAATGTCTTTCTCCACAAGGCAGGACGGAACTAGATGAGCTAATGGACCAAATTTGACAGCTTCAGGCTTCAGCCTGAAAATGAACAATTGAAAGCACAGGGACAGGACAGAAACAGAGATACTGATGCTTCTACTTCTAACAGTGAGTCCCATATAATATCTGCCTCTACTGATCCTGAACAGTCTACATCTATTAATGCATCTGGGGCTACTTCGATTCATCCACATTATGTTTATGTCCCACGAGAGCGTAAATGTTCTAAGTTTACTGGTAAACTGTCTGTTGACCTAGTCACCTTAGATCAATGGGTCACTGAGGTCTGTAAATGCCTCGAGGCTAGGCCTATGTCTAATGCTGAAAAAGTGTTGTTTCTGTATGATCATCTTGATTGGGGAGGCAAAAGCAGAGGTTGAGTTTCATGAAGCTTCAGATAGAGATACAGCTGAAAAGATTTGTTAGATTCTGGCTGATAATTTCAGTTGTTCTCAGTCCTACATGGCCGCAAAGTTGTGTTTCTTTCAGCGACACCAGAAAGAGGGGGAGTCCCTATGTGATTTTTCTGTTTTAAAGTCTTTAATGGATGCTGTAATAAAAAAGACACCTGGGGGAATTTTAAATCATGACTTAGTGCCACGCGACCGGTTCGCTGAAAATGTAAATGATGACATGCTGAGAAGGGAGCTAACAAGACGGCTTGCATTGGACTCTGATATAAGTTTTGTTACACTTCATAGCATAGCCATTAAATGGGTGGACGAGGGGAAACAAGGAACAAGGACTAGACCTAGAGCTTTTTCTTTTGATACTGACGTATCTGCTGGGGGTAGTCGGGGTGCTGAAATTACAGAGCTAAAGGAATGTCTACGGCATCAGCAGGGCCAATTAGATGCCATTTTGTCACAATTAAATTAATCTCGTCCACAGGCTAACCCAAGGAGTGTAGGAGGCCAGTCCAAAACATACCGGTTTCATCCTGATGGTAGGCCGATTTGTAGTCGCTGCAACAGAGCAGGTCACATTGCCAAATACTGTTGTATTGATCCAAATTCGACTAATGTAGCAACCCAGGGGGGTGGGGCAGAGGGCCGTAGCTCATAATCAGCTACTGGAATCACCTGCTCTTCTGCAGCCGCAGGAAAACTAGCGCCCTCTGGTGTGGAGAGCCAAACACCAAGGGGGACTCAATTAGGCTCTTGTCACTCGGCTTTTGATAGCATGTCCCACCTAGGGTAGTAGTTGTAGTTGCAGTAGTTGCATGTTTGCTGGACATGGGCTCTATGGTTTCCACAATAACGGACAAAAATTTGGGGGGAAAATTTCAATCATGTGAGGAGTCCCTTAAACCCTGCAGTGGGCTTCAATTACGAGCAGCTAATGGGTATGAAATCTCATACTCAGGTTACCTTGAACTAGATGTGACAGTGTTGGGTAAAACCTCCCCTAGCGTGGGCATTTTAGTAGTGCGTGATCCAACCAATCCTTTTAATCAACAACAGAAGCGTGCGGTCTCTATTAGGTATTAGCTCTATTCCAGAGCTTTTATACAGAATTGTTTGCCGACATACCATCAACCTCAGCCCAGGTCTGTCCTATGGACAAAGACAACAGGGCATGGCGGCAGGCTTTCACCACATGCCAGTCCATTGAGAACCTCTTTAGGCAAGGCTAGAGTTCAGAGTTCTGCAGTACGAATTCTTCGCCGGGTCTCTGAAATTCATCCCCATAGTTTGTCCTAGTTTGACTTCTTCTTTATTTAGATGACATAATCATCTTTTCGACCTCTTTTGATGAACACTTGAAGCTCTTGGAACTCGTTTTTAACCGTCTGCACAGTAACCACCTCAAGTTAAAACCATCTAAATGCCACTTCTTTCAAAGAGAGGTAAAATACCTGGGACATTTCGTTTCTGCCTTAGGGGTAGCCACGGATCCGGACAAAGTCAAAGCAATAGCAGAATGGAAACAGCCGGCCACTTCAAATGAACTAAGATCTTTTCTGGGGTTTGCATCATATTACCGTTGTTTTGTGGAGGGCTTTGCAAAGATTGCCACCCCGCTGTATAGACTGGTTGCTCAGGTGGAGACAGGCTCTAAGAGGTCCAAGTCCCGGGCCAACGCACTAGGAGACGGCTGGACCCCAGAGTGCTAGCAGAGTTTTCAGACTCTAAAAATCCGCCTGATCAGCGCCCCGTCTTAGCGTATGCTGATTTCACGAAACCGTTCATCTTGTAAGTTGATGCAAACCATGCCGGGCTCAGTGCCGTCCTGGCCCAAGAGCAAGATGGACGTAGGAATCCCATTGCTTTTGCCAGTAGAGGTTTGCGCCCGACCGAGAGAAACATGTACATCCTCCCGTAAGCTGGATCTTCTACCCCTTAAATGGGCCATAACCAGCAAGTTTAGGGAGTATCTTCTAGGTGCAAAGTTTGTGGTCTTCACCGACATTAACCCATTAAAAGTTATTTGCAGACGGCTAAGTTAGGGGCTACAGAACATCGCTGGGCCTCAGAGCTAACAATGTTTGACTTTGAAATCAGATACCACCCAGGTTCTGTGAACAGAAATGTGGATGCACTTTCCAGGCTGCCAGCCCCTGTTTCCATCGCTTCTGTGGCCCCAGGCTTAGAGGTCCCCTTAGCCCCCTCGAGTGTTAGTGACTGTAAGACCCAAACCCTGTGCCAAGAGACCAGTGCCTTACCAATCCGACAGAAGGCTGACTTGCAAGCTCTATAGATGGAGGATCCTGCTATTGGGCCATTCATCAAGGAGCAGTTCCAACAAAATCAGAATGGATACTACTGCCTCCAGAGGCTCAGAAAATGCTTAAGCAGTGGCCAAGGATTCGGTGTCGGGATGGGGTGTTGTACCGCAGCGTTCGGCTGCCAGGGTACAGTAGAGAGACATTTCAGCTCATCTTGCCACAGTGCCTAAAACAGGAAGTCTTGAGAGGTCTTCATGATGACCATGGACATCAAGGTGTAGAACGCACAACCCGCCTAGTTAGCGAGGCGAGGCAACGCCTCTTCACACTGGCAACGTATTGCTGTTCGTAGCTGTAAACAGGAACTTGGTCTCAAACGGGAAGCCTAGTAGCCGAGCGAGGATCCTTAGTGCAAGAAACTGAGTGCTTCTGGGTGTAATTGCTGCTTTTCCCCTATTGTAATTTTAAGAACTATACTGTACCTCCAAGGTCTATTGTACATTTTGTTTATTTGGTTTGTTTATTTATTTATTTATTTTTTCTGAAGGGATGGTTGTTGTTGTTTTTTTGGTCTGGCAAACGGTATTCTAACATTGCACAGCACTTGCCCAAAGCTAGCCTCTAGCGTAGATTTGGTGTGGTTTCACATGTACTATTCCGTTTCAAACTTGCTGTGTACAGAGTTTTCCTATTGGGGGTGCTGTGCTAACTGAGATTGAGGTGTCTGTTGCACTGTGTTTCTGTGTGATAGTGAGGCCTTGCTGTTGGCCATTTGTGTGCCTCTGGACAGTATTTTTTGCCAACCTTCAACATTTTAACTATGCCATTGGTGATAATAAACTTAGATTGTGTTTGTATACCAGCCTCTTTCTCCCTCTCTTTGAATCCTTTAAGATACCTGTTGAAGGGAACTAGGTAATGTTAATAAAAAATAGTTTCATAATTTTACACTTATATCAAAGCAAGTTAATCGAATAAGTCCTTTACTTAGGGTGAGGAAGGAACATCTGGTGCACAAAGAAGATGTCTTGTATTGAAACAATGCTGTAATATGTAGTACATAATTTGATGTTGACAATTTACATTGTACAGGTTATCACTTGGTTTTTGACCAAGTGAAGCTCTTGAAACAAGTGACAGAAGAGTATTTTGTCTTGAAAGAAATCAAGAATCACTGGCAAAGGCTCAAAAGAGACCATGCCTTTCTAAAATAAGTTGCTTTTTTAAATAGGTTGCTGTTGATATGGGTAAAACAGTATTTGTTCAGTACTTATCTTAAATTATGTACTGCAATATTACTTCAATAATTATATATATATATATATATATATATAATTATATAATGTACTGACTGCTGCTTTGTAAATTTAATTGAGGAACAGGCAGCTCTGCCCCTTTTGCGTTCTCCTTTTTGAGGTGGAGAGTTTACCTCCATCCCTAATTGAGCACACCTGAAAATGTTAATCGAAGTCTTCAGGTTTACTTATAGACAATAGGCAGGTGGGTTTGAGGTTGGAGCTATAACTGCAGGACAGTGGACGCTGAGGGCCAGAGTAGCCCATCACTGCTTTAAATAACGCAGAAGATAAGCTGACCTGACTGTCCATCAAACCACTTAATTTGAATTTTTTGTTTACTTTCAGACCAGGACTGGAGAACGCCTGACAATGGGATGTTGAGACTTCTTCCTCTGGTTGAGAAAAAGCTACACCACAGTGATCACATCTTCTGTTCATCAGTTGTACTGTAGGGTACAACTGAACAAACTGTTTAGACGAGGAAGAAGAACATGAACATGATAGAGACATGTACAGGGAAGAGCAAGAAACCAGTGTAGCTAGGATAATGAATCATTATTTTCCAACACAATATCAAATTTGTTTTTTGTATCATAGAATCCTGAATAGGATTATGTGGCACTCATTTTTGTTTAATTAATTTAATGTTAATGTATTTTGAAGACCCATTAATATATTTATGCTACTTTTTCAACTTTAAATATGGTGAAAATTGTGTATTGAAAGTGGTGTTTGGTACAGGTAAATGGAAAAATTTATTTGAGGAATTTTAATTATAGTTCATCGTTTAAAAATCATTCATTTCAGTAAAAATCATTAATTACCATGATTCTTTTACTTAGAACCATAAAACACCTAAACAAATCATGTTAATGAT
The DNA here is from genome assembly GCA_030578275.1 of Meda fulgida. NCBI lineage: Eukaryota > Metazoa > Chordata > Actinopteri > Cypriniformes > Leuciscidae > Meda > Meda fulgida. The sequence goes on along the minus strand of CM060621.1, from coordinate 15,698,443 downwards.
GTTTGGGACAACAATGCAACAAATGTGGCCCATACTTGTATGTTTTGACAAGTATGCCAGTTTGCTACAAACACTTCAAGCTTAATTGAAGATGATCCATGTTGATCATTCAGCAGGGGTAGTTTTGCAGTATTTTAATTAAAGATAATTGCATGTACTAAAGTGCTTCTAACATTTACAGTGCATGTAGAATTTATCAAAGGTATATCAATTAAATTCAAATAGATGTAACAAAAGCATAATGCACACAATTTTGAAAGCATATTCCAATATTTAATATAAAACTGTTTAAAGACAAATGTAGTGCCAAACTACTGCACAACAGTATAAAAAACAGTTAATTATATTAAAAGATACATATATAGCTAGATACAGAGGCAATCTATTATAGTGACATACAGTAACGTTAAAAAAATCACTATGATAGAGTAATAATATTTTTTACAAACCAAGAGATGAGATTCAACTTTGTTATGTGAAAATGTATTTGTTTCTTCCCTTTAAAGACCAACTAAGCAAAAACTTAAGCACAACATTTTACATTCTCAACTTTACGGATCGAATACATTGGAGGACACTTGTTGCCCAATATGCCCGGCACAGGACTCGATGATGATGTTGTGAGTTTATCCATAACTGTGGGATATCTGTAAAGAGTGTTGCATAATTAAATATTTAATGCATTTATGTAATAAGTTGAATGCATTTATGTAATAAGTTCACTGATATGTGGGCATAATTAAAAGTATGTCTTTCATAGCAAGCAATAATAATATGAACTCGTTTAAAAATAAATTGATTTATTTGCAAACAGGACAGTTATCAGCAGTGTAACTGATCTGATTATGACAAAATAATCGAATATCTGATGTCATGTGACAAGTCAAATTAGCTTTTCCACTCTTGCAAAATGAGGTAGGTTATGAGGTGTGGAGAGATATCATGTATCATTGGAACATGAACAGACAATAATGTTAAAAGTATACAATGCAATTAATATAAACTTTCTGATTTAAAAATATTGCGATAAATATGTACAGGAATTGAGGCAGTAGCCAATGACAGCAGTAGGAGTAAAAACGGCTCGGTTACGACTGTAACCTCGGTTCCCTGAAGAGGGAACGAGACGTTGCGTCGATTGACCTTATGGGAATGCTTTGCGTGATGATGTATTGAAGCACATGTAAAATCAGTCCAATGGTGTGACGGAACGTCAGAGGCGGGTGACGTCATGAACCAGGAAACTATAAAACCTGCCCAAAACAAAGCAGCGTCAGCTTCTGAGGGTCTGAGCAAGTAGCTTACAGGCACGTAGGAGATATGGCAGGTGACACAACGTCTCGTTCCCTCTTCAGGGAACCGAGGTTACAGTCGTAACCGAGGCGTTCCCTTTCAAGGGAACTCGCATTGCGTCGATTGATGCTAAGGGAACGTCTATACCAATGCCACCATAGCAAGAAGTGCCTGTCCAATATGAAATCAGGGTGAGCAGCACTAGGACGAGAGCACTCGGGACCCTGGTTTTAAGTCCAAGTCCAGAGAATAGAACCTGACGAATGTGTGAGGCGAGGACCAGCCTGCAGCATCACAGACGTCTTGAAGAGGTACTCCAGACAATAAGGCCTTAGAGGCCGCCATACTCCTAGTTGAGTGAGACCGCACCAACATGGGTGATGGTAGTCCGGTCGACTCATAAGCAAGTGAGATAGTCTCGACCACCCACTTGCTCATTCTTTGCTTAGATGCTGGTGACCCCTTATTAGGGGGTCCAAAACAGACAAAGAGTTGTTCGGATTTACGCCACAGGGCAGCTCTGTGGACGTAAGCATCTAACGCCCTAACCGGGCACAGCAAATTGTGCTTTTCCTGGTCCGCATCCTGGAAGGGAGGAGGACAGATGGCCTGCAGCACTACAGGTCGGGCACATTAGTGGGGACCTTGGAAACATAACACGGCCTAGGATGAAGGAACGCTTTAACCATGCCGGGCACAAATTCCAAGCACAAGGGTGCAACCGACAGAGCCTGGAAATCTCCTATTCTCTTCTAAGATGAAATAGCGAGGAGGAACAGCGTTTTCAGAGTAAGAAACCTTGCTGGAACCTCTTCCAAGGGCTCAAAGGGAGCCTGGGAAAGACCTTGGAGGACGATAGCCAGGTCCCAGGTCGGGACCCTCGTGCGTGCAGCAGGCTTCAGCCTCAATATGCCACGGGGGAAACGAGATACTAAGGGGTCTTTACCCACAGACATTCCACCCAAAGGAATGTGGTAAGCACCTAAGGCCGCCACATAAACCTTCAACATGGACGGGGATAGACCTGCAGTGAACCGCTCCTGCAGAAACTCCAGCACTGTACCAACCGGGAAGTTAACTGGGTCTAGCTGACGGTCACTACACCATGAAGCGAAAACCGTCCACTACAGGGCATAAAGTTTCCTCGTGGAGGGAGCTCTGGATTGTAGAATGGTCTCCACAGAGAGACCTGACTCTATGAGCTGGGCCCCCTCAGAGGCCAAGCCCACAGGTTCCACAGTTCGGGACGAGGTTGAAATATCGAGCCCTCTGCTTGAGACAGTAGATCTCTTTTGACGGGGAGCTCCAGAGGAGGCCCGTTGAGAAGAGACACTAGATCCGCAAACCATACTCTGCCCGGCCACCGCGGGGCTATAAGAAGCAGGCGCAGATGGTCCCAGCGAACTCTCTCCAGAACTCCCGGGAGCAGAGCAGGAGAGGAGCTGGATGCGTGAGGGAGAACCAGAGTGGACAGTGAGACGTCTCTCGAGACGCAAACAAATCCACTTGTGCTTGGCCGAACTCCCTCCATATCAGCTCCACCACCTCGGGGTGGAGCCTCCATTCCCCGGGCCTCGGCCCCTGTCTCGACAGGATGTCTGCTCCTATGTTCTGGGCCCCCGGGATGTAAGCTGCTCTGAGTGATAGCAACTTGCCCTAGGACCACAAGAGGATCTAGTACGCTAGTTTGCATAGTGGGCGTGAACGCAAACCCCCTTGATGATTTGTATAGGCAACCACCGACGTATTGTCTGTGTGGACTAACACATGGTGGCCCCTGAGGTCTGGGAGGAAGTTCTTGAGAGCAAGAAAAACGGCCATCATCTCCAGGCGATTGATATGCCAAGAGAGATGATGGTCCCCCCACAGACCCTGAGCCGAGCGTCCCTCCAGGATCGCTCCCCAGCCCGTGAGGGAATCATCTGTCGTTAGCATCCTGTGACGACAAGAAGCTCCTAACACGGGGCCCTGGGACAGGAACCAAGGTTTCTTCCACATAACCAAGGCACGTAGGCAAAGCCGCGTAACCTTGATCATGCGAAAGGGGTTGCCCCTCGGGGAAAACCCTTTGGTCCTGAGCCACCACTGCAAGGGTCTCATGTACAGCAGGCCAAAAGTTATCACGTTGGACGCTGCTGCCATCAAACCCAACAGTCTCTGAAACTGTTTCACAGTGAGTGACTGGCATAGCTTTATCCTCTTTACGGCTGACAGAATGGACTCTATGCGTACCGGAGACAGGCATGCCCGCATCGACATAGAATCCCATACTACCCCTAGATAAGTGGTTCTCTGTAATGGAGAAAGCACACTCTTCTTGGCGTTTAGCCGTAACCCCAGCTCTCTCATGTGGGCGAGGATGACATCTCGATGCCGAATCGCCAACTGGTGCGACTGAGCTAAAATCAACCAATCGTCGATGTAGTTCAGTATGCGAATACCCTGCAGACGCAGTGGCGCCAGAGCTGCATCTACGCATTTTGTGAAAGTGTGGGGTGATACTGCTAGGCCAAATGGAAGAACTCGATATTGGTATGCTTTGCCCCCAAAAGCAAACCTCAGGAACTTCCTGTGATACGGAAGGATGAAAATATGGAAGTATGCGTCCTTGAGATCTATCGTGACAAACCAGTCATCGGATCTGATCTGTGGCACGATTTGTCTCAAAGTCAAAATTTTGAATTTCAGCTGCATGACTAACTCGTTCAGAACTCTTAGATCCAAAATGGGACGCAACCCCCCGTCCTTCTTCGGAACGATGAAGTATCGGCTGTAAAACCCGGTGTCCATGCTGGAGCGAGGTACATATTCTATGGCCCCCTTGTCCAACAGGTTCTTTACTTCTTGTTCCATCACCAGAACCTGCTCGGGGTCCACCACGGTGGGAAGGACCCCCATAAACCTGGGCGGGCGAGACCTTTACTGCGTCGCCGAAGAGGCCAGAAGAAGAGATGGGAGCATCCATTAAATTTTTTTATCTTTTTCCTTAATGTTGCTTAAATTCAGCCAGAGATGCCTCTCAGTGGCCACCAGGGCTGCCATAGACCGGCCGATAGATTTAGCCGTCTCCTTGGCGGCCCTGAGAGACAAATCTGTGGCCCGACGCAGTTCGCAAACAGCATTCGGGCCAATACCCCCGACTTCATCTAAGTCTCCTAACACCTCAGCTTGTTAAGCCTGCAGCAAAGACATGGTATGTAAACATGTTGCAGCCTGACCAGCCGCTGAATAAGCCTTACCCACCAGATTTGATGTTACTTTAACTGGTTTGGTGGGTAACACCGGGGCCTTAAGGGAAGATGCAGATTCGGGAGAGAGATAGCTCGCGGGTGTCTCTTCAACCTTTGGCATCTCCCCATAACCGTGCTCTTTATATTGGGATATAGATGAATAGTGAAATGTTTGTGCACTGTAAACTCTATATGATGCTGGTTTTCCCCATGATCTCGACACCTCGGTGTGGAGATCGGGAAAAAACGGCAGACCCCGGCATTGAGGTTGTGCGCGAGAGGGCAGGAAACGTTCGTCCAGTTTACTTTTTGAATGAACGTCCTGCTTATCTGACGCCAATCTATATTTAATCTTTCGACCGCTCTTGTTACAACCTCAATAAGCTCCTCAAACGTGTGAGATTGAGGTGGCGAATCCTCAACATAACGCGAGTCAACACTAACAACATCTAGTTCCTCGGAACTAGATAGTTGTAGTGTTGGTGCTTGTATCAGGGCAGAAGAAACCGCAGCGCGTGCTTCCGAACCCTGATACAATGCACTAGATCCGTCAGGTGAAGGCAGAGAAAAGGCTGGGCCCGTCTCTAACCCCGCTGACAGATCCATTTGCGAACCCCAAGTCTGAAGCCTTCGCAGTGCCTCGGCAGCTGCGGGACCTGAGCCTTGGGGAACGCGAGCCTGGGCGTCCTCGCTAAAGAACGCCAGGCGGGATCGGAGCATCCGTAATGGAAGCACTTCACAGTGCTCACAGCCAGCGCCCTCGAGCACTGACCGTGCATGCTCCTCTCCCAAACAATCAACACAAAGAGTGTGCGTGTCCCCACCCGTTAAATAACGTGGGCAGGGATGCACAGACAGTCTAAACTGTTGCTTGCTCGCCATGCTGAATAATATATATATATCCCCTACCAGACCCTATATACCCTAACAGACAACACCAAATATCACAGACAGTTTCACATATAGCGCTTGTGAAGACACAGAAGCTGACGCTGCTTTGTTCTGGGCAGGTTTTATAGTTTCCTGATTCATGACGTCACCTGCCTCTGACGTTCCGTCACACCATTGGACTGATTTTACATGTGCTTCAATACATCATCACGCAAAGCGTTCCCTTAGCGTCAATCGACGCGACGCGAGTTCCCTTGAAAGGGAATTGCAGGATTATGTACGAGTATACAATGAACTTGTATCGTACGAATTTGAAAACTTATTAAATCTTGTGAATTATTAAGACTTTGAGGCTATGTTTATACTGATTGGGCTATGGGTTTTGTAAGAAAATGTTTAAGAAACAACAAATGTTTGATAAAATGTCATACCATTTTACCAAAACATACATACCATTGTGAATATTTGCCTTTGTAGCTTTCCATCTTTCCATCTCCTCTGTTTACTTCTCCTCAAACAATAATGGGCTGACTGAGTCCGAAAGGTGCTTTTGGTCTTTTTAGCTGAAAAAAAGAGAACATTTCATTATGTATAATATGGGCCCCTATAGGATTATTTAAAGGAAAAAGTACTGATTTACGTAACAAATATTGGATTTTACATTATTAGGCATTAAAAGCATGGTAAGTGTTGTGGTTACTATGCATTTACAACAAATATCCCTTTTAAACTACCAATACTGAGGTAAAAGCATGATAGGTTTTGTGGTTACTATCGTTTTACTACAACTATCACAGTACAACTATGGTTACTGTGGTAAAAGCATGGTAAGTGTTGTGGGTGCTGTGCGTTTACAACCAATTTCACATTAAAACTACCAATAATGTGGTAAAAGTACGTTTTGTGAGTACTGTCCTTTACTACACCCATCACAGTAAAACTAAGGTTACTGAGGTTAAAAGCATGGTAATTGTTGTTTTTACTGTGCTTCTACTACATATACCACTTTGGAACTAATTGTACTACTTTGAACCTGATATGAATATGATTAACTGATGGACGGTCTATAGCATGTCACGTGACAGGCATTTTTTAATTACCGTAGTTTAGTAAGGTGTTGAAAGAAAGCAATGAAACCCAAAGCCTCCGTGCAATGACAGATATAATGCAGTGACTAAACATGAGGGAGCTAATCTGATTAATATCGATAAACAGAAAAGACATTATAACAAACAAAAGGACAGCATATTTATGACTACTTACCAACATCACACGGGAACTGATGCCAAATATTGCGATGTGTTCAGAATGAGACTTCTTCAGCGCGATTTCCTACAGATAAAAGGCTAGCTTACGCTATGGGAAAACTCCTTTTCTCGAGAATATTGAAGCCAAATGTTTTAAACGCAGTGTAGCTGCACAGCAGACACAGATGAGAACGAGCACAGTAATACGCTGATTTCACGCAGCCGCCATTTTGAAATCGAAAGCGAGGCTCCGGTGGGAAGAAAACCGGAAGTAAACATAAACAACAATGACTTGAACTACCAACCTGAAGCTGCTGCAATTTACTGAAATTTACTCTATTTGATGTGGAAAAAATGGGCAGAGGATGGATGCCGAATTCCACGAGCTGTTTTGTTAAAAGGATGCAGCAACTGGATTGAGGGTTACATCACTGATATTGAAGGTAATGTTAACAATTAACGTTACACGAAGCCAAATAAGCTAGAGAGATAAGTTACCTCTGACTAAACATTCGAAATGCATTATGTTTAGCCATGTTTTTTTTGTTTTTAGTAAACATCAGCATGACATTTTATGTTAGAATGCATTTCAAATATTTTTTTTTAATGTTTACAGTCAGGAAAAGTATGGCTGTGTTGTTAGGGCAAGGGCATTTCGCTCAATGCGAAAAAACGATGCCCCATACATGGTGCAGGTAACAGTTACACAAGTTCGAATTCAGGAGCTAGTTCAAGTGCCAAAGTTCGTTCCTGCTTCTTTTTTTTCTTTTTTTTTTTACTTTCTGAATGAATTACCTTTTTTGCAATAAGACTGGTTGAGGACTAGACAATTTGACACCCGTGTATAGATTCAATCATAAATAAATAATAAATCATAATAAATCATTATTAAATGCATTTAATAATTTTGGGCGGCATTTAATAAAGAATTTAAGTGCGAGATAACATAAATGTATTTTTTGACCATTTTACCTGTAAAAGAAAACCTGCTTAATTATGCACTCCTGAATATTATGCACACAATTATATATAACTTCTAAAAGATTATGATTAATAAAATTAATGATTATTAAGATTGATATGGTATGGAATTAGTTAAAATGGGCTTGAAAAAAGAAATGATCAGAATATCGACTTGCATAATAATTATGCACACACTATACAAATATATATATCCATATATATCCAACATGTAGTATTATCAGTTCAACTCAAAATACAATACAATTACTGTACTTGTCTGCAATTATTACACTGTTGTCCACTTACCTTGTTGTTTCCTACAACCAGTACCAGACATAAGGTGAACAGCAAACCTGTATAGGATTAAAGTTTGAATGTTCCTTGACTTCCCACAACTTGCTGGACCTCTATATTTGCATTATTTTGAATAAATATATATATATATATATATATATTGTTTCTTAATTTACAGATAGAATTTCCATCTGAAGGTTCCTTTGTCATCGGAGAATCAAAATACAGCTACAAAGCTGGCCTGGGACAATGCAATCATCAAATTGGTTTACTGTATACCCTGGCACACTACATCAAATTGCAATATAAGTCCGTTCCACCTGTCGTTAGTAAAACCTCCTTGCCACAGACATGGCATATTCCTTCACGTTCTATGGGTCTAGCCCCTAAACCTATTAATACAGTTAAAATATCAAAATTGAAGCCACCAACAGTGAATCCATCTCAAACAATCTATCAAAGATCTAGTCATGCCTATGTATTGTCCCATTTCAACCCCTCTACTAAGTGATCAGTTTGCAAATGACCTTCATGAAAATCTTGCTAAAATTGGAAGCAACAGCCAAATGTACAAACTGCTGAAGGCATCAAAGACATACCCTGTGGACAAAGTTGCAACTGAATTCGGACATCTGCCTCATGGATCAGCATTGACCTACCAAGTCGTTGGGTTGCCCTCCACCTCCACTGATCCTTACCCACCTTTTCCTCTCTCACCACAACCATGCACTTTTTCAACATCTCTCAGTGAAAAGGAGAGCATTTTTTATGGGGGTATGACTGTTACACTCTCTGATTCCAAGGCATTAGAGAAAGAAACGAAGGGGCAGAGCAACGATTAGATGTGGCACCGTGTTCGTTCCCAGCGCTTGACTTCATCCAATTTTAAGAGGATAGTCTCACGAATTGCAGACTTTAACAGCCTTACTGGTGGTATGCAGAAACAGAAAAGGTCAGTTCAGACACAGGCAATGAAGAGAGGGCTGGAACTGGAGCCAGATGCAGCTGCACAATACGAGCAGGTACCAGTAATCGCGTTTACCCTTGTGGCTTTGTCAAAAAATACCCATACCCAAAATTTAGGCGCATCTCCTGATCGGAAGGTGGTTGACTGCACTGGTGCTGGGGTTACTTGAAATCAAGTGCCCTGATGTAGACAGTGACCTACAGTGCAAGTACCTTACTGTAAGAGAAGATGGTATGCTTGCTCTCAAAACCAGCCATGAATATTATTATCAGATGATTGGACAAATGGGAATCACTGGGATGAGATGGTGTGACTTCTTTGTCAAATCCAGAAATGACTTCCACCTTGAGCGCATTCATTTTGATGATGAAAAATGGGAGTCAGTAAAAACTAAGGTGGACTTCTTTTTTAACTACTGGCTGCCCAACTTGTGCTATAAACCCAGGAATACCACACATACTTAAGCCCAATTTATACTTCTGCGTCGACCTCCCGCCATAGCTAGGTCGTAGGCTGTGTAGCGCGCGTACCCTGACGTGTTACAATTACAAATGCAGAGGGAGCATGTGAAAAGGGAGGGGGTTCAAGTAGACCAATCACAGGGCTTGCGTCCGCATAGAATTGACGCATTGTTGCATTTTTAAATAAAACTGAATTGCACTGATTGTACAAAAATATTTTATTTATAAATTAATTTTACTATAATAAGTCTGAAGTATGAAATAAATGTAAAGTTCTAGAATAACTTATTTCTACATGAAAGAAACTGAATTCCACTGATTGTACAAACATAATTTTATTAATAAATGAATTTTACTGTATATAGTCTAAAGTATGAAATAAATATCTGTACAAAATATATATTTTTAATTGTATAAATTTGTTCCAGTGTATATTTTCCATCTACTGTACAAATTATAGCAATAAATCAAAGTAACATTTAAATGACTATTCTAGTTTATGTACATTTTTGTCTGTAAATGTAAAATGTCAACATTTCACTGAGGGTGAGTAAATATTCAGCAAGTTTTTATTGTTGGGTGAAACCCTCCTTTAAAATAGAGGTCCTTGAAAATTAGTCAGTAAAGCACAAACAGTCCACATCTGGTTGACTGAAGCACAGAGTGAAAGGGGTGGGACACCATCAAAAATGTGATATTCTTTGATGCGTCTGATAGCCCTCTCCACGTGTATCCTCAAGTGGGCAATCTCTTGGGTGTGTGCAATTTCATCTTTACTGAATTGTCCACTTGGGCCTGTGAATATTGGGGTTACAAGACTGACATTGATGTCAACAAGGAGATCTCTGATAAGAAAGCCCTTATCAGCCATTACTTCTCCGACATGGCCGTCCGAAGGCTCTTCTCCGCCGTGGCCGCCCGAAGGGTCTTCTCCGCCGTGGCTTTCCACCCTGCCGCAGTCTCCAGGCCCTCTTCCGCTCCACGGGCCTGGCCACTTTCTTTTCTCATGGTTTTGTTCCATTGATGTTTATTTTGTATTTATTTTCATTTCATTAAAAACATCCTGCAAATAGATCCTCACCTTCGCCTTCGTTCCTTTGCACGTTACACTAGTACTGTTATGTACTGTACAGTTATTACATTATAGACATTACATAAACTGAACCTGAAACAACCTGCAATACCTATCAAATATATATAGCACCCAATAAGATAAATAAATTGTAAATTATACAAAAAATTTGCAACTGTAAGAAATGACAGCAATTGGCATATTATATATATATATATATATATATATATATATATATATATATATATATATATATATATATATGGTTTAACATTTAAAAAAATCAGTTTGTTTAAGTACTTGTAATATGATAAAACATTACAGTAGCCTACAATCACATTCAGATTAAAATGACTTAATGAAAAGTATTAAATGACAGGTTTAAATGACACAATGAAAAGACAATATTATATATTTTGGTTATTAAAACAAATGTTCTCATAACATGACATCCTAATCTTTTTAAGATTATTCATATTATGTCATCAAACTAGTTAACGCACCCTTGATTTCTCTGAAGTGTCCTCCTTGGCTTGAGTTCACAGGACCATGTAAACAAAGTCAGCACGCTTCCCCATTTCAGCCTATGTAAACCCGTGAGCGAAAGAACAATGCAGTGCTGGGTAAAATGCTTGGACCTGTAATCTATCGTGTTGTCTGTAATCTTATGAGAGAATCATTTAATTAGTTTTATAACTGCCACCCAAAACGTGTGTAACTTGGAAAGATAGCATTAGCTAACAAAAGTTATTTCGCTTAACTTACCTGAAAATGAGGTCCAATATTATTCTTTATTATTCTATTATTCTTATTATCCTTCTTATTTTCACAATACACTCACAACGGACTTTTGGGTCACCCGGAAAGCGATGAAAGGATATATTTTTATCACTTTCTTTCCATTGATAGGATGTACAGCCTGGTACACAACAATACACCATCGCATTCAAAACTCTCCTGTGATTCAATGCAACACTTCCGGTTTTATTCCCACCGGAGCCTCGCTTTCGATTTCAAAATGGCGGCTGCGTGAAATCAGCGTATTGGCTGTGCTGCGAACCGATGGCGAGGCGGCTCAGACACATGAACCAATCAGGGTACGTCGCACCCTGACACGTCAGAGCCCGCTAGAATGGCTATGGCAGCAGGTGAAAATTATGCTGCTCTTTACTGCGCTCGCAGCCAGCTTCCTTACAGACAGAAAGCGGCGGGGTTAGAGTATTCAAAAACAAGGTTAGCCCACGCCGGCCCCGCCGCTGCATTATTCACATTCTACATTCTTTCGACTATGCTGAATAATTTGTCACTGTAGTGAGGTTCAGTATGTTTGAAGGAAGAAGAAGACGAGGTCGGCGAAATTGGGACTCGCACTTTATTCACAGGTAACAAACAGAAAACAAAGAGGTGCGCTCGGGCGCGGCCGCTGTATCACACAGCAAAATAAAACTAACATGTAACTTGACACACACAATTCTCGGCAGGGCTTTCTCTCTGTCTCGTGCGAGTCCCAGGTCTCTCTCTCCTTCTCACTCTCAGCCGGCAGCTTATATGCAGTCTCCACGCCAATTACTGCAATCAGACACAGGTGTTCGTTATCTGCACTTGACCCACTTACTCACCGCGCGACTCGCTGACTTCTCTCCCGCTACAGACTTCGCGGAACCACGCCCCCCTCGCCACATACCCCCACCGCCCGTCTCAGGCCGGGGAGCCGTCCGGCCTGCAGCCTCCCCCCCCCCCCCTCCTGGAGAGGAAGTCAGCCACAACCATCTGTGCACCCGGCCTGTGGATCACCTGGAACTTAAAAGGCTGTAAAGCAAGATACCAACGAGTGATCCGCGCGTTGGTATCCTTCATGCGGTGGAGCCACTGCAGGGGAGCGTGGTCCGAACAGAGGGTGAACTCCCGCCCCAGGAGGTAGTAGCGGAGGGTGAGAACGGCCCACCTGATGGCCAGGCACTCTTTTTCAATGGTGCTGTACATCGTCTCTCTCTTAGAGAGCTTGCGACTGATGTACAGCACCGGCCGCTCTACACCCTCCACCTCCTGGGACAGGACCGCGCCCAGCCCCCTGTCCGATGCGTCAGTCTGCAGGATAAAAGGAAGAGAGAAGTCAGGAGCATGCAAAAGCGGGCCGCCACAGAGAGCAGCCTTTATCTGGGTAAAGGCCTGCTGGCAGAGCTCCGTCCACTGGACCGTATCTGGCGCTTCCTTTTTAGTTAGATCAGTCAGCGGGCTAGCGAGGTCCGAATAATTAGGCACAAACCTCCTGTAATATCCCGCTAGCCCCAGGAACTGTCTAACCTCCTTCTTGGTCTTAGGTCTCGGGCAGGTCGCAACTGCTGCCGTCTTATCAATTTGGGGACGCACCTGTCCGTGACCCAAGTGGAAACCCAGATACCTTACTTCCACGCGCCCAATTGCACACTTCTTCGGGTTGGCGGTGAGGCCCGCCCTTCTCAGCGTCTTCAGGACAGCCCGCAAATGCTGCATATGACGCTGCCAATCGGTACTATAGATGATAATATCATCCAAGTAGGCAGCGGCATATGCAGCATGCGGCCGGAGAATCTTGTCCATCAGACGCTGGAAGGTCGCTGGAGCCCCGAACAACCCGAAAGGAAGGGTAACAAATTGGTGTAATCCAAACGGCGTCGTGAAAGCTGTTTTTTCTTTGGACATTGGAGACAAGGGGATCTGCCAATAACCCTTTGTTAAGTCCAATGTCGAATAAAAACGAGCCGTGCCCAGCCGATCAAGCAATTCGTCAACCCTGGGCATTGGATAGGCATCAAATTTGGACACCGCGTTCACCTTTCTATAGTCGACACAGAAGCGGATCGAGCCGTCCGTTTTAGGCACTAAGACTATCGGGCTCGCCCAGTCACTGCTCGACTCTTCTATTACCCCCAACTCCAACATAGATTCTAATTCAGTCTGAACTACCTTTTTCTTGTGTTCAGGCAAACGATACGGGCGGCAACGTACCACTACCCCAGGTTCCATCTCAACGTGGTGCTGAATGAGGTTCGTCCGACCAGGCAGAGGAGAAAACACATCCGCAAACTCGGCTTGAATATTTTTCACGTCAGTGAGCTGGGAGGGCGAGAGGTGATCTCCACCAAGAGCCAGCGCGAGAGATTGCGATTTTGCGCTCGCCTCAGGCCCGAGATCCTCCTCTCCACTCACCACCGTCGCCAGCATCACTGACTCTGCCTCAACCCACTTTTTGAGGAGGTTGAGGTGATAGATTTGATGTGCTCCACCTCTGTCTGTACGGGCTACCTCATAGTTAAGATCATTAACTCGCCGTGTGACCTCAAAGGGCCCTTGCCACTTTGCGAGTAATTTAGAGCTGGAAGTAGGGAGTAATACAAGAACCTTATCTCCCGGTGCAAATTGGCGGAGTCTAGTTCCCCTGTTGTAAAACTGACTCTGTCTGCCCTGGGCCTGTAACAAATTCTCCATTGATAGCCGCCCCAAAGTGTGGAGTTTTGTTCTCAGGTCCAGGACATACTGAATTTCGTTCTTAGCAGCGGTCGGTCTGTCCTCCCAAGTCTCTCTAAGAACGTCAAGCACCCCGCGGGGTTGCCGTCCGTAGAGGAGCTCGAAGGGGGAAAACCCCGTGGAGGCTTGTGGGACCTCGCGTACAGCGAACAAGAGGGGTTCTAGCCATTTATCCCAATTTTTGGCGTCCTCGTGAACGAACTTACGAATCATGGCCTTCAAAGTGCGATTAAATCTTTCCACTAAGCCGTCTGTCTGTGGGTGGTAGACGCTAGTGCGAATCGATTTAATGCCCAACAATTCGTAGAGTTCGCGAATCGTTCGTGACATGAACGCCGTGCCCTGATCAGTGAGAATCTCCTTGGGGATTCCCACTCGGGAGATTAGCGAGAAGAGTGCGCTCGCAACACTTTTAGCAGAAATGTTGCGAAGCGGAACTGCTTCTGGGTATCGCGTTGCGTAGTCTACCATAACCAACGCAAAGCGATGCCCTCGTGCCGACCGCTCTAATGGCCCGATGAGGTCCATACCAATTCTCTCGAAGGGGACCTGCATTAACGGAAGGGGGCACAATGGTGCTTTTGGATTGGCCGGTGGATTCACCAACTGACATTCACGACAAGACGCGCACCACCTGCGCACGTTCTCGTGAATGCCCGGCCAGAAGAACCGGGCCATGAGACGGTTTAGTGTCGCCGCCTGCCCTAAATGCCCGGCCATTGGGTTAGAGTGAGCCGCCTGAAAAAGCATTTCCCGGCGGCTTTTAGGAACCAACAACTGAGTTATATCTTCTTTTGTCTGGGTGTCTTGGGTCACCCGATACAACCTATCTTTCAAAACAGCAAAATAGGGATAAGAGAGCGGTTGGTCTGGGTGGAGGAGCTGGCCGTCGATGGAGCGGACCTGATTAAAGGCATTTTTTAGCGTCTCATCCTGGGACTGCTCCAGGGGAAAATCATCACGCTCGGAGAGAACCGTTCTCGCCAGAGCCCTCTGTTCCCCTGCAGCAGGACCCAGTGGTCCCGGCTCAGCATCCCCCAGCTGAACAACCGCTGTCTTTCGCCTATTTTGCTTTTTCCAAGAGGCACCCGCTGATAATACCCCCAATAATTCATTAAAGGCCGGCCAATTCGTTCCCAGAATGAGCGGATGCCGGAGGTGCGGGTTAACGGCCACCTCCACACTATGCTTTTGCCCCCTAAATTGAATTACGACCGGCATTAACGGGTATCTCACCACCACCCCGTGCACACACCGCACCTTAACCATGCGGCTGTTATCCAATGCCCCCGGTTGTATCAGACTTTGATGTATAGAGGTTTGGTTACAGCCTGAATCCACCAAAGCCTGATAAGTACCCCCCTTGATACTCACTGGTATCTGGTACAGGCCAGTTTGATCGGGGGCAGCCTGCGGCGCGTCGGGGACCCGGATCAGCGTCCCCACCTCCATAACCGGACACCGATCTACAAAGTGTCCCGGGTCCCCGCAGCGCCAGCAGGCCGGCCCAGGCCTCCCCGCCGCTCCAGTGGCAGGAAGCGGGTCAAAGAATTGGCGTGGAGAGTGCAGGGCTGCCGGACTCGGGACGGGGTGGTCGGACGTGGCGGGCCCCCTGGGTGGGGCCCGGCTCACAGGAACGGGCTCCGCCGGAGTCGCTGTCCTCCACCTTGGCGCCGGCCGGGGCACCAGCCCCCCGCGAGACCTGGGAAGGGGCACAGGTTTGGGGAGAGAAGGGGTAGAGAGAGAGAGAGAAGGAGAGAGAGAAGCTGATGGAAGGGGTTCGCCGACCCCTGAGCACGCCACCATGTGATCTTCCGCCAGGTGGATGGCCTGGTCCAGCGACGTCGGGCGGTGGCACTGGACCCACTGAGCGGTTTTCTTGGGTAGCTTGGTGATGAATTGCTCCAGTACCACCTTGCTGACGATATCCTCGACGTCGCCTCCGTCGGCCATCAGCCATCTGCGGCAGGAGTCCCGGAGCTGTTGCGCCAGCACGAAGGGTCGGCCAGACTCCTCCAGGCTCAAGGACCTGAACCGCTGACGATGTTGCTCGGGGGTCCGGCCGACCCGCTGCAAAATGCCGCGCCTCAGGTCTTCGTAGACCAGGAGGTTCTGGACTGGCAGCTGGTGGGCGGCGATTTGGGACTCCCCCGAAAGTAATGGGATGAGCCGCATGGGCCAGTCCGACTGGGGCCATCCCCGGGCCTCGGCCGACCTCTCAAACAGGTCCAGGAACGCCTCCGGTTCGTCCTGGGGACCCATCTTGTTGAGAGGCAGGGGCGGGGCCGAGGCCGTTGCTGGAACGGGGACGGCCCGAACCTCCCGGTCGAGCCAGCTCCGGAACAGCTCGCGGTCTTCTTGCTGGCCTTGGAGGAGCATCTGGAACCGTTGATCCTGCTCCTCTTTCACGGCCAGCAGGGCGTGATGTTGCTCCCGGTGAAGACCCGCGAGCGTCTGTATAAGCTCCGCAAACGGCGTTCCCGGCGGGGTCTGCATGGCGGCGGCAGTCTTCTTCTTCGCGGGTTTCGGCACCAGTGTAGTGAGGTTCAGTATGTTTGAAGGAAGAAGAAGACGAGGTCGGCGAAATTGGGACTCGCACTTTATTCACAGGTAACAAACAGAAAACAAAGAGGTGCGCTCGGGCGCGGCCGCTGTATCACACAGCAAAATAAAACTAACATGTAACTTGACACACACAATTCTCGGCAGGGCTTTCTCTCTGTCTCGTGCGAGTCCCAGGTCTCTCTCTCCTTCTCACTCTCAGCCGGCAGCTTATATGCAGTCTCCACACCAAATACTGCAATCATACACAGGTGTTCGTTATCTGCACTTGACCCACTTACTCACCGCGCGACTCGCTGACTTCTCTCCCGCTACAGACTTCGCGGAACCACGCCCCCCTCGCCACAGTCACCAAAACGAACGAGCTCACGCCGGCCCGACCCCCACGTGACTCACTCTCTTTGGCAACGTTCGAAGATGTGGTTGGTTGGGATCAACCTTTGACCCCACCCCCCATCTAAGTCCAGCATAAGTGTAATTGGACGAAGCATGGCCAGCTTAGTCATGTTAAATTCTCGGGCTTCCAACACAAGGTGTAGTGAACACAATACTCTCTAGCTCAAGCCGGAGATTCAAATGCAGGTTTTGAGTACAGGTTTTGTACACTCCCCTGCAAACGTACGCCCTCTCTGCCTCACGCTGGAGGTGTTCTAAATGTAGGCTGTGTGTCCATTATAAAATATGTACCCCTGCACACAAGCACTGTGCCAATTGCACACACGCATGAAATCAGCTGAGCGGCCAGGTCCATATCATGAAGCGGTCCGGTCCCAGATTTCATTCAGCCCACGCTGGAGGTGTTCTAAATAAAGGCGGTGTTCCCACTACAAAGTGTGCACCCCTGCATATGACACGGGGACCCCCACACAAAATTGTGTTGGACCCAGAGCCTAGAAAACCTTCCTAGCCACGGTACTGGAGGTATAATAAATGTAGGTTGTGTCCCCACTATAAAGTACGCACCCGTGCACATAAGCACTGTTCCCACAGTATCAACCTGTCCACCAGCTTACACTGGAAGTGTAATAAATGTAGTTTGTTTGCCCACTATGAAGTATGCACCCCTACACATTAACACTGTCACCACAGTATTAGTTATCCCCCCAGCTCTTGCGGGAGATTTACTAAATGTAGGTTGTGTGCCCACAATCAAGTACGCACCCCTGCACATGGAAATTGTTCCCACAGTATCAGTTCTCCCTCCAGCTCGCACTGGAGATGTAATAAATGTAGGTTGTGTGCCCATTATGAAGTATGCACCCCTACACATGAAAACTGATTCCACAGTATCAGTTCTCCCTCCAGCTCGCGCTGGAGCTGTGATGAATGGTGTGCCCACTGTAAGCATGCACCCCTGCACATAAGTGCTGTTCACACAGTTTTGCAAGCACAAAACGCCTGGGCGGCCGGGTCCCTATCACAGAACGGCCCATCCCCAGATTTCATTCAACCCTTAGCTATGCGGGCCAAGGCCTGGGAGGCCATCCCCGGTATATCAGAATGGATGTTGAATGGGTGTCAGGATTTTACAGTCGCTACTTCCAAAGAAGGATGGCGGCCTCAGGCCAACCCTAGACCTCTGACACCTGAACAAAGCGCTTATGATGCGTCCATTCAGGATGCTGACAACCAAACAGATCCTTGCGCAAATTCGCCCGGGGAATTGGTTTTCTCAGTGTATCCGAAAGATACTTATTTTAACATCCAGATATCGCCTCATCACAGGCCATTCCTGAGATTCGCCTTCGAGGGGCAGGCTTACCAGTACACAGTACTACCATCTGGCCTATCACTGGCACCTCATACATTTACGAAGTGTATGGACGCAGCACTTACCCCCCTGAGACAGTGGGGAATGCAAGTTTTAAACTACCTCGACGATTGGCTGATTATTTCCCAATCGAAGGCAAGGTTGATAACTCACAGATCCTGGCTCCTCAGCCATCTAGAATGTCTGGGTCTCAGGATTAACACCTCCAAGAGCACACTGTCTCCCATCCAGAATATTTATTTCCTGGGTACAGTGATAGACTCTATGCAAATGAAAGCCGCCTTTCACCAGTTTACCATTCAACGCCTAGCGGCATCTTTCAGAGCAGGCGCTCGTGTGCTTCTCAAAAGATTTCAGAGGATGTTGGGTTTTATGGCCTCAGCACCATCAGTACTCCAGCTAGGACTATTGAACATGGGTCCTCTTCAACGCTGGCTAAAACCCTGTGTACCAGCTCACGCGTGGCGATCTGGCCAATTACGAATCAGAGCGAGCCATGGCTGCATCAAAGCCCTGGCTCCCTGGAAAGTGGCAGACTGGTATCAGATGTTGGGTTTTATGGCCTCAGCACCATCAGTACTCCAGCTAGGACAATTGAACATGCGTCCTCTTCAACGCTGGCTAAAACCCTGTGTACCAGCTCACGCGTGGCAATCTGGCCAATTACGAATCAGAGCGAGCCATGGCTGCATCAAAGCCTCGGCTCCCTGGAAAGTGGCAGACTGGTATCAGTCTGGCATGAGTTTGGGTGTGGTGTCAAGGAGGAAAGTGATTTTGATAGACGCCTCCAACTTAGGTTGGGGGGCCCTTTACGAGGGCAAGCCCGTCTCTGGCCTTTGGTCAAGCCTGGAGAGGTGCCTACATATAAACTGTCTAGAGATAAGAGCAGTTGCCCTATCTCTGAGAGCTTTTCTCCCGTACCTAAAGGGCCACTACGTCCTGGTCCGAATGGACAACATGGCAGTGGTGTCCTACATAAATCACCAGGGTGGTCTCAAGTCAAGAAACTTGTACGCCATGGCCAAGAGCATAATTCTATGGGCTCAGAACAACCTGCGCTCGCTGAGGACGGCGCCAGCGAATGTGCCAGGCATTTTGAACCAGGGTGCGAATTTGCTATCCAGAGACAATGTCCCCCCAGAGGAATGGTCTCTTCACCCACAGACGGTTCAGCTGATATGGATCATCTTCGATGAGGCAGAGGTCCACCTCTTCGCCTCAGAAGACAACGCTCGTTGCCAAACGTTTTTTTCATAGAGCAGGAACGCGCTGGCCCACGACTGGCACAGCCGCCCGCTGTATGCTCTCCCGGTCACTATGTTGGGGCTCGTGTCAGTCAAATGAGTGAGTGATTTACAAGCTCTATCAGTGAGCGCTTCCTGCCTTGAGTTTGGGCCAAATGACTCCAGAGTCTTCCTCAAGCCAAGGCACGGTTATATTCCTAAAGTGCTTTCTAATCCATTCAGAGCACAGGTTATTTCGCTAGCAGCTCTTTCCTCGCCATATGACGAAAGAGACGCCTTGTATGACGATAACTTACTCTGCCTTGTCAGGGCTCTCAGAGTTTATCTGGATCGTTCTGCCTCATTCAGACAGTCGGAATAGCTCTTTGTATGCTTTGACGGCAGC
This sequence comes from Meda fulgida, assembly GCA_030578275.1. Taxonomy (NCBI): domain Eukaryota; kingdom Metazoa; phylum Chordata; class Actinopteri; order Cypriniformes; family Leuciscidae; genus Meda; species Meda fulgida. The sequence continues at coordinate 15,678,556 of CM060621.1, read as the reverse complement.
ACTAAAGGGCTTGCCGTTACAAAGCAGAGTTAATCGCGCTGGATAGTGGACGCTATCACGCTGGCTTATGAGTCTAAGTGCCTTCATTGCCCCTTAGGCGTCAGAGCCCATTCCACAAGAAGTATGGCCTCGTCAAAAAAATTAAAATGGGCTTGGTAGAGTGGAATACCTATTCAAGATATCTGTGCGGCGGCCGGCTGGGCATCGCAGTCCACATTCAGGAGATTTTATAACTTGGAAGTGCCCGCTTTGCAAGCGAAGGTTCTTTCGGTATAAGTGTGAAACACATTTCCCCAGCCATAGGGCTTGACACATGTCTGGTTATGGCCATTTGAACCAAGGTTCTTATATATATATATATATATTCCCTATAAGAAGCTCGTCACTGACCGGCTTATATTAGGATTCATACTGTACTCTCCTTTAAGTCTCAGGCATTTGCCTTGGGCTATAGAAGGAGCGAAGTTTAGCACGCACTGTGTTTCGAAAGGGGTTCCAATAGTGTAAGCTAGCCTTACGCAAAACTAGAGACCTCTCGAAAGGGAACTACTTTGGTTACTGACGTAACCTCAGTTCCCTGAGATGAGGGAACAAAGTATTGCGTAACCCGCCGTGCTACTGTGCTGTGATTGGGGATCGCTTCAGTCGATGAAACCTGGGGTTTCTAGGCAAGACTTAGTCCCTTTATAGTCTTAGACCACGTCTATTCTGGCAGGCTCTGACGTGTCAGGGCCATAGATAGGTATGTGCAGTTTCCGCAGCACAGACAATGACTGCGCTCGTGCTCATCTGTGTCTGCTGTGCAGCTATACTGCATTTTAAAAATTTGGCTTCAATATTCTTCAATATTCAGAAAAGGAGTTTTCCCATAGCGTAAGCTAGCCTTATGCAATACTTCGTTATCTCATCTCAGGGAAATGAGGTTACATCAGTAACCAAAGATGTTTCTGACGCCTGGGGTGTGAGAATTGGTTGTATAAATGTTTTTTTTTTCTTTTGCTAACGTTTAGAGAATATTAGGCTATTAAAGACCATATTCTAATAATATTAGAAATGTAATATTTACGTTTATAACTAAACTTACTGTTAATAACTTCTCTTTGTTTATATCCCCCTCTCCCTACTCCCTTCCTTTTCCCCTGATTCAAGTCACTGAAAGTTCACTGAGAATGTCAATATAAATAATATAAAATGTATCTTGTGAATCTATTGTTTACTCCCTTTCATGTTTCATATCATTTTAAATGTCTCAGTGCGATTGGTAAAATTGTCTTAATTGCATTAGTTGCATTGGTATTATGAGGAAGACTGATTATGAGAAAAGATTGGGAGAATTCTGTTCCCTTTCGTTGTCACTCCGAGTTACGTCGGATGACGACGAATGGGGTTTCGCTTAGAAAGCCTATCAGCTTCGAGTATTTAAAAACGAGCCAATGGCAAAGAAATGCCATGGGTCTGCGGAATTTGCATGACGTAACTCCGCCCCACCTCGTGGGTATAAAAGGAGGACGCTAGCAACATGCAGTTATGTTTTCGCTTCGGAGCCAAGAGCCTCTCTTCACTCCACAAAGCCATCTCTGAATTTGTCAGCTTTTCACGTACGAGTTCCTCTGGTGTTGGTGTTTGTGGGCGATATCCAGCGAGCGCGCGCTTCCTGCTTATCTGTGCAGTGGTTTGCCAGAGAGTGCGTGTCTCCCCGGGCGCCTCGACATCAGAGTGTTTCTCTCTCACACAAAAGAGCTCGCACGCGGCACGTCTTTTTAAAGACGGCTCGCCCGTGCTTTAAAAAAAAAAAGAAAAAAAAAGTGGCGGCAGATTGGTATCGGACTATGATGGGCACGAGCGCTGTCTAGTGTGTAGGGCTTTTATCATGCTTATACATCGTGGGTGATTCATGTTCTCTCTGGGAACATGATCATCGCGTCATTTAGGTCGAGACTCAATGAACTCGCAAGAGTGAGAGTCCCCTCATCCACACCCCGATCTAGCGCCCCCCCCCCAAAAAATAAAATAAAAAAAAGAACGAGGGGTGCTACTTCGGCTGGTGGCCAGGGTGACCTGAGGGTTATAGTCTGGATCAAGGCGCCGACTATCTGTCCGCGACCCCAGCTCCCTCCTGTGTGACGGTGCCCGCTAGTGAACCTCCGATTCCCGCGAGTCGACCTTCGGGTGGCCCGCGGGTTTCGGTTGAAGCTACAGAGAAAGATGCTATGTCTGTTGTAACATCATAAGGTGGGCTTGGTTCTTCTGGAAGTGACGACTCGTCACAGCTGCCACCTTCTGCTGTGTTATGCTGTGCCTGAGTCTGATCCGGAAATGACGGCCATGCTTTCCTGGGACGATTGGTTTTGGGTAAGGCCGCCGACCCGCGTCCACGGCAAACCCCAATATCTTTCCTCCCGGACGTGCATGATGAGATCTCGATGTCCTGAAAGACCCCGTGTCTTCTCAGGACCGTTCGTTGGTCTCATCCGCCTTTCCCCCCTCACGGGGCCGCTGCCCATGGGTACACTGGGGTCCCCCCGGTTGAGCACTCTGTTGCGATGCTACTGTGTCCTCAGAGTGCTTCCCGGCGCTATCCTAAGCACCCGTCCGAAGCCTGTAGTTCTTTTCGTCTACACTAATCTGTGGCGAATTCCTATAGTGCCACAGGACAGGCAGCCGCCTCACTGCATCCCGTGACCGTTCTGTGGTCTACCTGGCCCAGATGCTCATGGTTTTGCATGAGGGCGGGACTGACTCGAGGCTCTTAATGAGCTACCCAGCGCGCCGCCACTGACCTTGCTCTCCGAGCGACGAAGGTGGCCACGCGCTCTCCGAGTCAGGTGATGTTTACCACTCTGGGGCTGACCGGTCTGATGTGCTGGAGGTCGGCAGATTCGTCTGCTCACCCCCACGCCCCAGGTCGGCCTCTTCGGCGGTGCGGTTGAGTTCTTCTGCCCAATAGTTCTCAACCGCCCGGGAGCAGATTGAGGTTGTTCTGCCGACGGCTCCGCTGTCCGCTCAGGCCCCTCAGTCTGCTAACCGCCGAAGGCGCCCTCCCACGGTCACAACCCCGCCCGTTCATCCGGGCTGGCTTGGAAGACCGTGGGGGGATGCCTCAGCCCTCTCCAGCCCCGCCCCCCGCTAGACTCGAAAATGTGTATACACATTTCACCGGTGGGTTACGACCAGTCCTGGACCTGCGAGTATTGAATCGCTCCCTTTACAGGATGCCTTCTCAAAATGCTCGTTAAGCGGCGCTTTTTGAGATGGGCTGCTCAGAGATGGGACTCAGTTCTTCCAGGAGTTGGTAGCAGGGCCACTCCTTTCCCCGGTGGAGGGCTGGGGAAGAATCCTTATTCAAAAAGAACTGACTCTATCGTCTCTGAGCACACAGAGTTCTCGGACGACACAGAGCACCGCCCACCAGCCGTGCTCTCCTCGTCCCCCTCTGTCCCAGAGTCGGTTGACACGGCGTGCCACCCACGGGCCGTTTCGTCCCTGTCCCACTCTGTCGCCAGTCCCCTGGCAGAGCAGGCCCCCGTGGAACGCTGGTCCTTCCCTGGCCTCCTCTGTCAGGGCGCGGATGTTAACTGCGCCCCCACACCGGATCGCTATGCCGTCCACGTCCGGGCCAGTTACTCCGCTTCGCTGCCCCTAAGGGGGGACGCCGGTGGTCGCATCACCCCGCTGGTGCAGTTCCTAGAAGCCTGGCTAGAGCTTCCCCTACTGTCCTGCTGGGTCGCCCGCACCGTCCGGTTCGGCTATGCGATTCAGTTCGCACGGTCTCCTCCCCGATACAGGGGAGTCCGCTCCACTTTGGTCGGTGGCAACGCCCCGATCATGCGAGCAGAGATTGCCACTCTGCTGGCGAAGGGTGCAATCGAGACTGGCCCTCCAGCCGAGATGAGGTCCGGCTTCTTCAGCCCTTACTTCATTGTCCCCAAGAAAACCGGTGGGTTACGACCAGTCCTGGACCTGCGAGTATTGAATCGCTCCCTTTACAGGATGCCGTTCAAAATGCTCACCGCCAAACACATTTTCGAGTGTGTGCGGCCCTAGGATTGGTTTGCAGCGATTGACCTGAAGGACGCCTACTTTCATGTCTTCATTCTCCCTCGTCACAGACCGTTCCTCCGGTTTGCTTTCGAGCGACAGGCATATCAGTACGCGGTTCTCCCGTTCGGGCTACTCCTGTCTCCTCGCGTCTTCACGTAAGTCGTCGAGGCAGCCCTTGTTCCCCTTCGGGTTCACGGGGTTCGCATTCTGAACTATCTCGACGACTGGCTGATTATAGCTCACTCTCGAGACCGGGTTTGCGAACACAGGGACCTTGTGCTCCGGCACCTAGCCCGTCTGGGCCTTCGGGTCAACCGGGAGAAGAGCTAACTTTGCCCCGTGCAGAGGATCTCTTTTCTCGGTATGGACATCGACTCGGTCGCCATGTCCGCGCAGCTTACGAGCGAGCGCGCGCAGTCACTGCTGACTTGTCTGAGACAAATACAGGGCAAGAAAGCGGTTCCACTGAAACATTTTCAGAGGCTCCTGGGGCATATGGCATCTGCAGCCGCGGTCACGCCGCTCGGATTGCTTCATATGAGACCGCTTCAGCTTTGGCTTCGCGACCGAGTCCCGAGGTGGGCATGGCAACAAGGCAAGCTCCGAGTTCCAGTGACTTCGAGCTGCCGTCAGACCTTCACCCCGTGGTTGAACCTCAGTCTCTCAGGGCTGGTGTCCCCCTGAGACGAGTGTCGAGGCATGTTGTTGTCTCAACAGATGCCTCCACCACGGGCTTGGGCGCCATGTGCAATGGTCATGCTGCCGCGGGCTCCTGGACAGGACCCCAGCGCCTATGGCATGTCAATTGCCTCGAGTTGCTGGCAGTACGCCTTGCTCTGCACCGTTTCCGAGCGCTGCTCATGGGTCAACACGTACTAGTCCATTCAGACAATACCGCCACAGTAGCGTACATCAACCATCAAGGTGGTCTACGCTCCCGCCGTATGTCGCAACTCGCCCGCCACCTCCTCCTATGGAGTCAGAAGCACCTGAGGTCCCTTCGTGCTATTCACTTTCCCGGAGCCCTGAACTGTGCTGCCGACGAGCTGTCACGGCTTCAGCCCCTCCCTGGAGAATGGCGACTCCATCCCCAGTCGGTCCAGCTGATTTGGGACCAGTTTGGCGACGCACAGATAGATCTGTTTGCCTCCCGCGACTCATCCCATTGCGCCCAGTTTTATTCTCTGACCGAGGGCACGCTCGGCACGGATGCACTGGCGCACAGCTGGCCGCGGGGCCGCAAGTATGCGTTTCCCCCAGTGAGCCTTCTTGCGCAGCTCCTGCGCAAGGTCAGGGAGGACGAGGAGCAAGTCCTTCTGGTTGCGCCGTACTGGCCCACCCGGACTTGGTTCTCCGAACTAGTGCTCCTCTCGACAGCACCTCCTTGGCCAATTCCTCTGAGGAAGGACCTCCTTTCTCAGGGACGGGGCACTCTATGGCACCCTTGTCCCGATCTCTGGAACCTCCACGTGTGGCTCCTCGACGGGACGAGACAGGTTTGAGTACCCTACCACCTGCGGTGGTGGCTACCATCACTTCCGCTAGAGCGTCGTCCACGAGACATGCCTACGCGTTGAAGTGGAACCTCTTCGTCAATTGGTGCTCTTCTCGCCGAGAAGACCCCCGGAGTTGTTCGATCAGTTCGTGCTTTCCTTCCTTCAAGATGGGTTGGAGCGAAGGCTGTCTCCCTCCACCCTCAAAGTTTATGTTGCCGCTATTGCCGCTCACCACGGCTTAGTGGAAGGTAAGTCCATAGGGAAGCACGACCTGATCGTCAGGTTCCTGAGGGGGGCGAGGAGACTGAATCCTCCTCGCTCTCCTCTCGTTCCCTCTTGGGACCTCTCAGTTGTCTTAAGTGCCCTGCAGAGTGCTCCCTTTGAGCCTTTGCAATCAGTGGAGCTTAAGTTCCTGTCAATGAAGACAGCGCTCCTGATTGCATTGGCTTCTCTCAAGAGGGTCGGGGACCTGCACGCATTGACGAAGCGTGCCTAGAGTTCGGGCCGGCCGGTTCTCACATGATCCTGAGACCCCGGCCTGGATATGTGCCCAAGGTTCCTACCACTCCCTTCCGGGACCAGGTGGTGAACCTGCAAGCGCTGCCCTCGGAGGAGGCAGACCCAGCCTTGGCACTGCTCTGTCCAGTACGCGCTCTCCGCACTTATGTAGACAGGACGCAGTGTTTCAGGACCTCAGACCAGCTCTTTGTCTGTTATGGTGGGAAGCTGAAGGGAAAGGCTCTCTCAAAGCAGAGGTTGTCTCACTGGATTGTGGACACCATTGCTTTGGCTACCAGCAGCAAGGCCGACCGTGCCCCCTTGGTGTGACCGCCCACTCCACCCGGAGTGTGGCATCCTCCTGGGCGCTGGCGCATGGCGCCTCGCTAGCAGACATCTGCAGAGCTGCAGGCTGGGCGACACCTAACACATTCGCCAGATTCTACAATCTCCGAGTGGAGCCTGTGTCCTCTCGTGTTCTCGCTTCAAACAGCTAGTTCCGGACCCGCTCAGGTGTCTTCGCTTGCTCGCCATTCCACTCCGCGGACTGGATACGTGCGATATTCTGCTCAGGTGAGCTTCTCCGAAAGCCCTGAGTTCCTCCAGCACCCCTGATGCTAGCGCCAGTGTCTATTGCCTGGGCGTCGGCTAGGTGCCTCCTTGTGCATGGTCCCTCCCATGAGCTACCCCCACACGTGTATTCCACTGTAAGCCTCTTTGAGCATGTGTCTTTCCCTCGGCAAGCCACCTTGCCACACCTGAGGTTGAAATATTCCACCTGCGGCTGGACACCTCAGAGTTTCTCCATATGTTACTTTCAGGTCATATGTGTATTTTCAAATGCCCCCCCCCCACTGGGTTGGTGATATTTGCATATTTCCCCTTAAAAGCTTGGGATATGCTTCCCAGTGTACCTTGGTATTTCTGTGTTAAATAGGAGTCCTTCGTCCTAATATCTCGAGGGCTCAGATTTTCGCAGGGCGCTGGAAGACAGCTGTGAAGGTGGCGTGATTGGACTGGTAACCCCATTCGTCGTCATCCGACGTAACTCGGAGTGACAACGAAAGGGAACGTCTCGGTTACGTATGTAACCCTCGTTCCCTGAGTAGGGAACGGAGACGTTACGTCTTCCTGCCACTTCCGCTGTTTCGCGGGGATCGCCTGAGTTCAGTCTTGGCTCCTCAGCGAGAAAACATAACTGCATGTTGCTAGCGTCCTCCTTTTATACCCACGAGGTGGGGCGGAGTTACGTCATGCAAATTCCGCAGACCCATGGCATTTCTTTGCCATTGGCTCGTTTTTAAATACTCGAAGCTGATAGGCTTTCTAAGCGAAACCCCATTCGTCGTCATCTGACGTAACGTCTCCTTTCCCTACTCAGGGAACGAGGGTTACATACGTAACCGAGACGTTCTCCTTTTTGGGTGGTGTCTCCTCAAGATATCTGATAATTTGCTCCTCTACCGTGAAACCAGGTGTTACCCCCTGGGGTACATGAATAGACCCAAAACAAAACAAAACAAATAATAAAAAAAATATTTCTACAAGCCTTTTGTTCTTGTCTGTAGTATTTAAGGGTAAGTGGCAGAGCAGTCTTTGGGAATCTGTAACCTGAAAACCCACATGCAGTGCTATGTCAGTGTCAGTCTTACACAAGGAACACACACTCACAAACCACTGTGTGTCTCTATGAGGTGCATTTCTTATACTCTTAGAGTCATCTTTGAGCAATTGATGTTATGTATTTATTATTTCTGAATGGGCTTTAAATTGTTTACTTGTGTAATTGGCATGATACATTTTTACCTGACAAATAAAATGTTATATTTAATTTATTCTTTCTGTATGATTCTGAAATCATTATTTCTATTATATATTAATGGTGTAACCTCACCATTAATATTATATAGTCTAGTGTAACCTCAAATCTTTGTCCAGGATGGAACTGAAGGCACCAATGAAAGGAGCAGGGAGCACATCATTCTGAGACCTTCTGATTTATCTATCACTGACTTAGCAAGTTGCAGTTTCGCGACTACAAAAAAAAATACACTTTTTTTATGATTCAGCAGACCACTTAAAGGTAAAATAGATCGCACTGCATCCTCTGACTATTTAGAACTGGCTAGTTTGTGTTCATGAGCTCACATTCGCAACGTGCAGTATTAAAGCGACACCGGGTCCCTTAATAAACTAATAATTGAAAGTATGTGATACCCAGAATAATCAAAGATCTAAATTAAATCATAATCAATATTTATGATTATTTTCTAATAACAAACACAATCTAAATTTGATAATCATTTGAAATTGGAGTCAGATTAAGCGCAGAGCTAAAGTAAATTTGAAACTAAATTCTATAAATTAAGTGAACTTCACAGAACGCTGAAAAGACATACACGCATTATACCTTCGCCCCACTCTATTGGATTCCGTCGTTGGGCCTTTACAAGCTCAAACATGCTGCGCAAAACATGAGGAGAATGAACCTCACTGTGTCACAGTTATTATTTTTATGTGTTTTGTTTTTGTTTTCAAGGACTCTAAGTATGTTTCTCTTTGTTTCCTATTTCCTTTGTGCCTATGTTCCTGTTTGTCATTAGTTACCATGATTATTCACCATATGATTAATTAGGGCACACCTGTTTGTTTGTATATTTAAAGGGACACCAGGCAACCCTGAGTGTTTATTCTCTACGAAGCTCCCCCTAGCTCCCCCTGGTGTCTGGTAGTAAATGCTTTCAAACACACTGTCGTAAAAACAAACTGTTGCTCTTCCCCCCTCGCCACGAGCAACCCAGCTGATCAGCTGTCATATTATGGATCAATACAATACAGAATGCGATCGGTGAGCCATCGGCTTCTACACTATGTAGCGCACTGCAAAAAAGCTACACCGGCGCCAAATAAAATTAAAGTAACACTTGGACGCAATGTGCAAGCTAAATTAGACACATAGAAGGGCAGCATTAATCTAGCTAGATCAAGCCAAAATCTCCGCTAGCCATTTAGACGCGGGTAGGATACACCGGTGTCTTGATTTGAAGAATTTGATATCTATTTATTTGCTAAGTTACACAAATAAAACCGACAGAGGAACGGCCAAACAACTACAGAAATCGTGTTTGCTAATGACAATGCTAACATCAAAGTTATAGTATCTTGCGTACTAAGCCCGTAACAGACAGCGATCATAATTAAAACCTTTACAGACAATAGCAAACATCCTGAGGTCACAATTACTTGAAATTTAAATATTAAACACAGTTTATTCCAAAGATACTTACAAGTGCAACAGCAAAGAAGGCCAGGTCAGCATCCGTTTTGCAGGCTTCTGTTTCTCTCAGTTCTCGCCATTCTGAAAAAGCCGGTCCAATATTTACTTGAGTCTTACTTCTTGCTCAGTCCGTCTCCCGTTTCCTCTTTCGTTGGTCCTCCGACAAAGATTTCCAAGTGTTCCACTTTTCTTTATCATTTTGTCGACCAAAAAGTGACAGATCAACGTACCAGCTATGTTGCTCCTACAAGGAGCTACAACAGGTGTAAAAGGCCCATTATTTGTATTTTTCAAGGAGGCCGTTGATAGAGGAATACGCGGAGGAGTTTGCGGGTTCTCGCAAATCAAGCAAGCAAGTTTGAGCTACCGTTTATCATATCTGATGTGTGCGTTGATAATTGTTTATATGTAAATAAAAGCCTAAATTAAATTGGTTCATCATATAAAGAGATCATGGGCCCTATCTTACACCCAGCGCAATTGACTTTGTACACCGACACATGTATCATTCCTATTTTGCACCCTACGCACAGCGGACTTTTCCCTCCACAGACGCACATCTGTAAATTAGGGAATGAACTTGCGCTCTCGGGGGCGGTTCAGCGAAATGAGGAGGCATGTTCTGGCGCAAACGTTCCCTGGTGCTATTTTGCCATTTCAGAAAACAATTCCGCCACAGACCAGGAAAAACCTAGTCTAAAGTCAGTGGCACGTTATTCAGCTGCTATTTTAAGGGCGCATGCTTGGCCATAATGTAGCGTGTGCACAATGCGCATAGAAGCGCACTTTGCTTCTCTCATTTACTATCCGCCATTATAATAGCAATCCGCCATAGAACAAGCGCGCCTGCTTTTAAAGGGAATGTGAGATGACGCTCTGATTGGTTTATTGCACGTTTCGCCCAAACAACACATATGAGTAATGTAGCTTAGTAGCTACTTCAGACCAACCCATTTTAGATTTGCGAGATCCACCCACAAAGTCACTTGCGCTTCGCGTTTGATACTTGCGTTTCAGATCGTTAAAATAGGGCCCCATGTCTCTTTAGAACATTTGGACTAAACTACTCAGTTCGCATGAATTAATTTTACAATCTCTTTATAAAATAATTGCTTCCAATAAATCCGTTATCGGATTATATTGTGTCTTGTTCTATTTTTTAGCCTACTGTGTTTAGAACAAATACACACAATGGTGTGTATTTGTTATTGTGTGCTTATCTCAGTCCTGAATTAATCAGTGGAGTTTAACAGTTGGCAGCTCTTTTATTAAGAAAATCTGCTGCAGATTAGGTCTGATTTGTTAGTGTTGCTTTTTAAGAGCTTGTCTTGAAATGATTATCCCTATGGGACAATAAAGACACTATCTATCTATCTATCTATCTATCTATCTATCTATCTATCTATCTATCTATCTATCTATCTATCTATCTATCTGTCATGCACAGAAATATCTTCTTTCCATAATTATCTGTTCTGGGCAATTGAGTTGGGATGAAATCAAACAGATACAGAGGTATGAAAAAAATAGGACAACGAGAGAGAGGGAATGTGAAGAGAGTACAACTCTGTTTGCTCACACTTACGGTATATCTGTTAATTAAGACTGTTTCGCCCGCCCTTGCATAAAGAGAGTAAGGAGTATGTTGCCAAGATACAGTATGGTGTTAATTAAGAGGTGCTGTGGAGGGTGGCTGGTGGGGGGTTATGGGCCATAGTGGTGAGACAGGGATTGAAAGTGAATGGGAAAACCAGTTATTTCCCATAATTACCCAGTAATTTTGCTTTTTGCAGTGATTGGTTTATTTATGAATAATAGAGGAGAAGTATATGATGCTTTTTTTTTTTCATAATGTTGCGACTGGGTTTTTTAACAATTAGTTATTGGTATGATTGTTTTACAAACAATTTGGCCAAAGCATCAATTGCCACCATAAAAGCATTGACGGGGAAAAAATAATGAATTAATGAATTAATTATTGAATAAATAAAAAATAAAAATGAAAGTAATAAAATGTTAATAATAATTACATGATTAATACATTCAAAAGTCAACGACTTTACCCAGCAGTTCTCGGCAGTAAATAAGCAGACTGAGGCAAGTAAACACATCTTACTTCAATGTGGTTCCACCGCCACTTACAGGCCACCGAGGTCACGCTCTTCATCTGCTCATCAATGAGGGTGTCCTCCTGTGGCTACTACACCAGCTCCGCCACAGCCCAAGCTCAAAGCCCGGCCGTAGCGGGACCCCAAGAAGGCTTCGAAGCATCCCTGAGACGGGCGACCCATGGATAGAGGGAGCTCCTTTTCCTCAGGAGACATGAGTACATCACTCCTTACCCTGGTGGAGGGCCAGGTGGAGAATATTTTGTATCCTTTTTTTTTGTTCTGCTGCTCACCCAATTGGCAGTGGTACCCAAATGTTCAAAGGAAGAGCAGCTTCCTCATTCCCTGGGTCACACGGTCTACAGCTCGGACATCCTGTATGTGAGTCACAGGGCGGTTCCAGTCCTCCCACAGTTACAGAATCGGGACGCACAGCTGTTTCTTCGCCCTGGTACATCAAAAATTATTATAAGGACAAGCAGTCACGCGGTGAGAACAACAAGAGCGTGTAAGTTGTTTTTTCTTAATATCCAGTTCTCCTGTTGTTCTGTTTACTATTTGTCAAGTAGGTGGGGCTATTTTCGATTCTTTGCTTATTTATAATTTTTATCTTCACTAATTATCTGTATTTTACTTAGACGCGTTCCTATTTTGAAGTCATGCCGCACATCTAAAGGGTTGTAGTCTGTTTTTTATTGTAGCACTTAAGTAGCGCTGTTCAACAGCTAGTTTCGGTTTCGTCCATTCTCGGGATATTTGCTTTGGCTGTGCTAATTGCAAGAGCTGTTAAAGTAGATATAAATACAGAACAGAGTCAGGGAAAAGTCAGGACAAGCAGTCACGCGGTGAGAACAACAAGAGCACGTAAGTTGTTTTTTCTTAATATCCAGTTCTCCGGTTGTTCTGTTTACTATTTGTCAAGTAGGTAGGGCTATTTTTGATTCTTTGCTTATTTATAATTTTTATCTTCACTAATTATCTGTATTTTACTTAGAAGCGTTCCTATTTTGAATTTATGCCGCGCATCTAAAGGGTTGTAGTCTGTTTTTATTGTAGCACTTAAGTAGCGCTGTTCAACAGCTAGTTTCGGTTTCCCCCATTCTCGGGATATTTGCTTTGGCTGTGCTAATTGCAAGGGCTGTTAAAGTAGATATAAATACAGAACAGAGTCAGGGAAAAGTCAGGACAAGCAGTCACGCGGTGAGAACAACAAGAGTGCGCAAGTTATTTTTTCTTAATATCCAGTTCTCCTGTTGTTCTGTTTACTATTTGTCAAGTAGGTAGGGCTATTTTCAATTCTTTGCTTATTTATAATTTTTATCTTCACTAATTATCTGTATTTTACTTAGACGCGTTCCTATTTTGAATTTATGCCGCACATCTAAAGGGTTGTAGACCTCTCAATGTTTCAGACCATTTCCTCATTACTCTCAATCTACAACTCACTACCCATGCACCACCAACTCCCCTACCAGTTACTTTCAGACAAAACCTGCGCTCACTTGCTCCGTCCATTCTTTCCTCTTGTGGCGAAATGGAGAAAAGCGATCCATATCGGCTTTTCCACATTTCCTTATGGGCGGAAACCAATGGAGAAACGGAAGATAAAAGAGAGCTAGAAACGGAATTGAGGGGGAGGAAAAAGAAAGAAACGGAAGTGAGAGAACGGAAAAGAGGAAACACACGTGTAGGAGATTGAAGTGGGACCCAAGTTACCTGAAGAAAGTTGCTGCTATTGCCTGCTGGAAATCCTGTGTGTGCGCTGCTGGGTGTGACGGCCAAAGTGACGGAGAAATACCGCTCTTCCTGGTTCGTTGCGTTGCCTGGACTGGAGCAACACTATCCAGTTTGATTCGCCTGCTTCAGGTACTGATCTTGTTGCCATCACTTTTAAACCTCACGTCAAAGCCTTCGAACTCTCCTCCGAACTTTTTAACCTCACCAAACAAACTCAAAGCTCTTCTCCCGGCCAAGGGATTCTCGGCCATTGCACAGACTGCTTCACGTGGCCATTATACACCCGCACACACACATACACGCTCCGTACACGCACGCGCATACACCAAATACGTATATGTATTTGTTTATTATTTATTTTCTTTGTTTTGTTTATTTCATTTTCTTTGTTGATGAAGTGGAACATGAAAGACTGAGTTCAAACAAATAGCGAACTTGTGATCCAATAACTCTCATGATTTCTCTTTGTGGGAATATTTGAATATGAACTTGAAATTGTTTCTTTTGTTTTAACATGTGAACAAAAAAATAATACAAACTCTGTGAAAATTGAATTGTGGGTATCAGTTTATTATTTTTTTTTTTGTATGTAACAGTGGTTGGAGCTATCCAGCATATATATTTTGTTTTCTTGACAAGTTGAACTTGTCTGGCGCCTGAATGATTTTAAACCAAATCTAGCCTTATTGAAAACCCATACTGGTTTGGTAAAGCCACCGTTACACTCTGCTGTGTTATCTTCTCTTCCCTCGCCCTCGCATTTCTCATCTCTGGATGTGAATACTGCAACGGATACTTTATGCTCCACTCTAACCTCTTCTTTAGACAATATCTGCCCCATCTCCTCCAGGCCAGCACGTGCTACTCCCTCCAACCCCTGGTTATCTGAGGTTCTTTGTGAACACCGGACCGAACTCAGGGCAGCAGAGAGGAAATGGCGCAAATCAAAAGACACATCCGACCTGAGTTAGTATCAATCTCTGCTCTCTGCCTTTTCTGCTGATGTTCACGCCGTAAAATCTTCATATTTCCACAACAAGATCAACAGCGCCTCTAACACACGTTCACTGTTCAAGACATTCAACTCTCTCCTCTGTCCACCCACCTCCTCGCTAACTGCTGATGATTTTGCTAACTTCACTAACAAAACTACAACTATCAGCAGTCAGTTCTCAGCTTCACACACACAGGAACACAGACTAACCTCTCCCACAGCCAACAACCTTCTCTCCTCCTTCACTCCACTAACCGAGGATGAAGTATCTAAACTTCTCCTCTCTAGTCATCCTACCACCTGCCCTCTGGACCCCATCCCCTCACACCTTCTACAAGCAATCTCTCCCACACTTCTTCCAGCTCTCACACACATTATCAACTCATCCCTCCACACTGGCATTTTCCCTACAGCATTCAAGCAGGCTCGGGTAACGCCACTGCTTAAAAAAACGTTAAACACATCACTTTTAGTGAATTACAGACCTGTCTCTCTCCTATCAATCATTGCGAAAACACTTGAACGAGTTGCTTTCAACCAAGTATCATCTTTCCTGTCTCTGAACAACCAGCTGGATATCAACCAATCTGGCTTCAAGAAAGGGCATTCAACCGAGACTGCATTGCTGTCGGTCACCGAAGCCCTGCGGATCGCAAAAGCTGCTTCCAAATCATCTGTTCTCATCCTCCTGGATCTGTCTGCTGCCTTCGACACTGTGAACCATCAGATCCTTCTGTCCACCCTCTCATCACTAGGCATCACAGGTACTCCTCTCCACTGGTTTGAGTCCTATCTTACAGATAGGTCCTTCAGGGTCACATGGAGAGGAGAGGTATCCAAAGCACATCAACTGACCACAGGGGTTCCCCACGGTTCAGTTCTTGGACCGCTCCTCTTCTCCATTTACACCACATCACTAGGACCCATCGTACAGGCACATGGCTTCTCTTACCATCGCTATGCTGATGACACCCAGCTCTACCTCTCATTTCAACCAGATGATCCCACAGTAGCTGTACGGATCTCAAGCTGTCTGGCGGACATCTCGGCATGGATGAAGGAACATCACCTACAGCTCAACCTGGCAAAGACTGAGCTTCTCATCCTCCCTGCAAAGCCGTCTCTACAGCACGACTTCTCCATCCAGCTAGATTCTTCCTCAATCACCCCATCAAGGTCAGTCAGAAATCTTGGAGTAATCTTTGATGATCAGCTGACCTTCACAGACCACATCACAATGACAGCTCGATCATGCAGGTTTGCTATGCACAAGATCAGGCCTTTCCTAACTGAGCATGCAACACAACTTCTCGTCCAGGCCCTGGTCATTTCTAGGCTTGATTACTGCAATGCTCTCCTGGCCGGACTTCCAGCATGTGCAACTAAACCTCTACAAATGATCCAGAATGCTTCAGCTCGTCTGGTCTTCAACGAGCCCAAAAGGGCCCACGTCACTCCTCTGTTTATCTCTCTGCACTGGCTACTGCTCGCATCAAGTTCAAGGTGTTGACACTTGCTTACAGACTGATCTCAGGATCAGCTTCCTCCTACTTCCACTCACTTCTACAAGTCTACATCCCTACCAGAAGCCTTCGATCAGTCAATGAGCGACGGCTCGTGGTACCATCACAGAGAGCCTCAAAATCACTCTCCAGAACATTCACATTCACGGTGCCATGCTGGTGGAATGATCTGCCCACCCTCATCCGGAATGCAGTATCCCTGACAGCTTTCAAAAGACAACTGAAAACTCATCTCTTCCGTGAGCACTTAACATAAAAAAAATCCTTTAAATCCCTGCTTATCTGGCTTATGCTACTCCGAGCAATATCTGAACTTTGTATTTTGAGCACTTCTTGCGTTGTTTTTGTCTCTTCACGATGACTCGCTTGGTTTAGTCCTCAGTTGTAAGTCGCTTTGGATAAAAGCGTCTGCTAAATGACTAAATGTAAATGTATTATTTCTCTGGTGCCACTCGTACAGAGTTTGGAGGCCTATCTAGAAATTCGCAACCCGTCATGCTGGCTCATTTGGGCAGTCAGACTCGGCTATGCGATTCAGTTCACCCGGCACCCGCTCAGGTTCAACGGCATCCTTTTTATGTTGGTGACAGGCAAAGATGTCCATGTCCTGCTTGCATAAATTTCATTACACTTGGAGTCTTCTTTCAGCTGAAATGAAGAAGGTATTTTACAGCCTTTACTTCATCTTACCAAAGAAATGTTTCAGACCTTTGAGTTTTGAACCGGGCCCTGCACAGGCTCCTGTTCAAGATGTTGATGCAAAGGCGGATTTTGACATGCGTTCGCCAACAGGTTTGGTTTGCGGCAATAGACCTGAAAGACGCATACAGTACTTCCATGTCTCGATTTTACCTCAACATTAGACCATTTCTTCAGTTTGCTTTCAAGAGTCAGGCATAACAGTTAAAGGTCCTCCCCGTCGGGCTGCACCTGTCTTCACGAAAGTCACAGAGGCTGCCCTTGCCCCTCTAAAGGAAGTGGGCATCCACATTTTCAATTATCTGGATGACTGGCTGATTCTATAGTGGCTCACTCTTGAGATCTATTGTGTGAGCACAGGTGCTCAGCCACCTCAGATGATTAGGGCTTCAGGTGAACTAGGAAAAAAGCAAGCTGTCCCCAGTGCAGGGCATCTCTTTTCTTTAGAGGGAACTGGGAGTTACGACGTTGTGAGTGCACTTGTTACCCAGCAACTTGTCACCCGGTAGCTTGCTGACATCTGCACCACCAAGACCTCGGAACACGGTGTAGCTGTTGTGTTGTGTTGTGTTGTGTTAGCTCCATAGGGACCCCCATAGTATCCATTAATACTAATACTTTATCTTCTATTCTATATCTTTCATCTTTATAAAAAATAAAAAAATAAAATAAAAATAACAAAAAGTGCACATACTGCGTTAGATTAAACTGGGAAGGGTCATAGCACTTGCATATTGTTGTCCTATTGTAGTTTAACTGCTTCTATTGTTCTCATTTGTAAGTCGTTTTGGTTAAAATCGTCTGCTAAATGAATAAATGTAAATGGACTGAAATGTTTGGGCTCTCAAGTGCGACCCCTAGTGACAGTCTCAACACAATGTCTCGTAAACTCCATCAGGGAACAATGGTTACAATAGTAACTGATTCATTCCTTTTTTTTTTCTCCTTTCATTTAATTTTCTTGTGTGTTCCAGTGATATTTGTAAAAAAAAAAAAAAAAATTGACTTGTTTTCACACTGTATTATTCCTGCAGAGCTGATCTATAATTCTTCAAGTCTGTCCGCCAAGTTTTTAATGGTGTCTCTCTCTCACACACACGCATGCTGAAGAGCCAATGTGACCTTCAACAGACTCTTTTGTGTTGTGTTTCTAAAAATAAAGCTGTGATCAGCGAAGAAGAGGGGCGTCTCTACCCATGGGCACATGCTCAAAGACAGAGTGTGAGAGACGAGCCTAATTAACTCTTTCACCATTAAAGAGACAGGGGGTTGCCGTGAGGGGGGAGTGTGTGTGAAGACCTTACATGGGCAGTCTAGTGCTGGCAGTGAACTGAAGAAAACTAATTTGATGAAAGAAAAGCAAAGCGTGTATGCTAAGGGGAGGAAAAGAGTGTTGAGGATCAAGTGAATGTGAGGATAAAGATCGATGAGCATGTGAGGCTGTAGTACTAAGTTATGAGAAGAAATATATAAAAGAAAATGGTTTAAATGAACAAACAAAATTAGCCATTTATCCATAAAGCAAAAACAATTCATCAGAACAATCTAGACAAATGAGGATTGAAACAGACAGCTTTAGATTACTGTGGGGTTCAAGACAGGACACTGAGGTAGATGGCTACGATTAAAAAAAAATGGCATAATAAAAATCAGAGATTTCTTCTCTTCTTGTTTTGCAAGGGACAGATTATAACGTTGACATGGGCATGGACATCTCAGGGGACCTTCATGCAAGACACTTTCCTAGGCAGAGCCAGGCAGAGCGCAATGCAACTAAATAAAAAGGAGGAGCATTAACTCCCACACTGTTGCTAAAATAACATATTTTTTATATAATTGGTCCATGTTTTAATACTGACATTGGTCCAAAACTTGATCATCTTAAAAAATGTGGTGATTAATGTGCAAAATTCTGAAATAACAGTGCTATAACATCCGACCATTTGTGGCATTACGCATAACATTCTGTTCAGATTATTCTGTATCAGCATAACGGGTGTCACTGATCCACTGGCACCTCATTTTCCACTCTACAGGTCAAAGTGAGTTACAGGTCAAAGTGTTCAACATTGGCTACATTTACATGCAACCAAATAATTCATTAGTAATTGGAATGACCACTCAACCGGACTGAAAAGCCTTCATGTAAACACCTTAATCGATCCGATTTAGCTCGGTCCATGTAAACATTTGATCGGATTAAAAACTGAAACTGGAAATAACTGTGCATGTGCAATGACATAGCAATGACACAATGACGTAAATGACAGAACGAACTGCAGTTGTTGTTAAATAAAATGTCCAAAATGACTCGTGTTAATCTAAAATTATCCTTTATTTTGGGAGAATTTTAAAGGGAAGGGATGATTTTACTGTTTGATAAATGTAAGCAGCCCAGCGCGGCATAAAGGCTCATGTGCTCGTCGTCTCCTAATCAGGACCTGAAACAGATCAATATTAAGTCTGCTCTTTAAAACAAATAAAATATGCAATGTAGGAGAATGTGCAAACAGTGGTAAACTCTGTATATTTGGGCAGTGTGCAAATGTCAAAAAATCGATTCTGATAAGAAGCCTGTGACATAAACGCACAAATTTATGAAGGTATTTTTGGTGCAAATCAACTGAACGCCTGTGACAGTGAAATTTGTAGTTGTAAAGAATAGCTACACGTGTATCAGTAAATTTGAAGTCACAGAGAGAAATATTTTAATAGTTTGTTGTGTTGTGTTTGTGGAAGAGAAAAAAAATTCTACCAGTTTGCAGTTACACCTTCTCAAATTCTACATTGCAGGTGGACAAATCCTACAATCACAAATTAAGAAACTCGTACGATCAAATTTTTTGCAGTTGCTACCTGTGAATATGGTGCAAAACACAGTTACACACATGCATCAAAAAATGTGAAGTCACAGAGATATTTTGCTCATCCGCAAATCAGTATGTGAATTCATCCAATGAGAGTTGCACACTTGTAGACTATTTTCTAACAAATGTCTTGTATATTTTTCTAGCACAAACACAAGTACAACTACAACTGCTTGAATCTGCAGCGACGAATCTCAAACACTGTTTTTCACTTTCAAGTGACAAGTTTTGCGCGCTCTCCCTTTTGCACCATTGATCTATGTTAAATGTAGAGCAAAAGTGAGTTGTGCATCTGTAGAGGCAGTGGGCGGGGCCTACATGAATACTCATGAGTTTTCTGGGCATCTGCGTGGAACTGCTCATTTTAGTTCACGCTCCTCGTTTCTCAGCAGGTTTAATGGATTATTTAAAAAAAGTTAAATATAGTTTCAGGGCGAACTTAAACTACAATTGTATATCGTTTCGTAAAGTTCATAATGTTTTAATTAATTTGCACATTTTGTGCATTCGTCAATGACTGAATGATTGCAGGCATTCATTTCGTGTAGGCCTATAAAGCACAGCAAACTTCAACTCGTTGTATAAATTGCACCTTGCAAAGCTTTAAAACTATCTATTTTACTGGTGTGATTGTTCTTAAATTCTTGTTCATTTAAATAAGCCAAATCATTTAAGACCACACACAAGCATGAATGTGTTGCTTTAATACATAAGTACAATTTGGATTAAACAAAATTGTATGGACAAAAATGGATAAATTACATTTGGTACAACTAGGTTGCTGTAAATGAGAGAGAAAAAAAAACATTAAACATTATTTTACGGAATGTAATAAGCAACTAGGTTGCTTATTGCTTATTCATTTGATGTTCTAAAAAAATTACAAATTTACAAATATACATACTGGCAAAATAATTTAACAATATTTTTATAATGTTTTGATTGCAAGAGTGCTTGTGCTGGTTTTGATATAATAATATATACACTACTGTTCAAAAGTTTGGTATCAGTAAGGTACCAAGACACATTTATCTGAAAAACAGTAATATTGTGAATTGTACAACTGTTTTCTATTTTAATGTTTAAAAAAAAGTATTGTGATGGCAGAGCTCATTACTGGGGCTCGGGTCACACGTTTCAGATCTTATGTCCTGGGGATTTATTAATTCTATTTTCTCAGGTTTTGGTAGGTGAGTTTCGGCGCTCTCCATACGCACATCATCTTCACACGTTAACTGATCTGTCTGAGTGTGGCATTCTGTCCCACTCTTTGTGATAAACTCCACCAACCTACTTTTGTTCACTTTTCCTGAGTCTGGATAGAAAACTAGATATGCAGGGCTATTCTTGTCATAACCAATGAAAATCCCTTTTTCACATCGAGAGTCTAACTTTTTCTTGTTCTGTTTGTATGTATAGCACTCTGACCCAAATATTCTCATTCTTGAAAGATCAGGCTTCTTTCCAGTCAGCATATAGTATGGGGTCTGTTGCGAATAACAGCTGCAGTCTGGATTGCATACGTCCATAACATTTTTGGGAAGCTACTCTCAATTAACATACACCTTGCCATGTCAAGCAAAGTTCTCCAGCTCCTCTCAGCTGTCCCATTCTGATGGGGTGAATAGGGAGCTGAGGTTTCGTGTCTAATTGCATTTTTACAGAGCAGGGACTGAAATTCCCTGGATGTAAACTCAGTGCCATTATCAGATCTCATACATTTAATTTTACCATAAGGTGAAACATCAGCAATGAACTTCTCTGTTCCTTTGACTGTATCAATCTTTGCTCTCAAAAAATATGTAAAGATTGCACCTGAATAGTCATCAGTAAATGCCAAGATATATCTGAAACCATCTTTTGCTACCGGCTCCATAGGTCCAGCTAAGTCTGTGTGCAAGTCCAAGGGGAACTTTTGCTTTTTCATCTGCCTCCCTGTTCCTGCTCCGAACAAATTTTCCCTGTATGCACACTTCACAATTTAAATTAGACATTTCAGTTTTACCTTTAATTTTCATCCCCTTTGTAACATTTTCCAGCTTCAACACATCCTCATAATTACAGTGACCAAGAATTTCATGCCATTTGTGGATATCGTAGCATACATGACATTGATCAACATCATCTGTAACCGTGCTTAAATAGAACAGTGTATCATACACCTGAATGTCAAATGTTACACCGTTCTTATGAACAAGTCTGTTCTGACCTTCTTTGAAAATGACCGTTGCTCCCTGGGACGTCGCTGCCTTGACTGAGAAGATGTCCTGTGGAAAAGATGGGACGTACAACGCCCCCATCAGTATCGTTTCCACCACTTGACCATTGTTGTCTCTCAGGCGAACTTTGGCCGTACCTTTCCTCAAGGCGATACCGCTAGCTCTAGGATGTGCTTATGTGGCTCAAAACTTTTATCAAAGTCCTTGAACTGTGTAATGTCCCGGATGATATGCGACGTGGCTCCTGTATCAACCATGAGACCTTTTTCCCTCACCCCGCTGGCCAGGACGGCATCCACTTGGCCCACCTTAAAAGCAAAGGTGTGGTCCTCCTCATCCATCACCTGCTTCACGTTGTTCCGCTTTCTCCACTTGCAATTCACATCCCTGTGCGTGGAACTTTTATAAAAATTACACCACTGTCGCTGTTCTCTATGCTCACTCGTAGTAGAAATGCACTCCACAGCCTTATGTCCCTTCTGTCCGCAGCTGAAACAGGTCAATTTCATATTCCACCCGTCTCTTGCTTTCACCTTCATTACGCTGTCATCCTCTGAGCAAGCAGCACTAAACTTTTCTGTGCTCTCATAACTCCTCAGCTTTGTTTTGAACTCCGTAAAAGTTATCGTTTCATCACTTTGGGTTATGTGGATGGAAAATAGCTTAAAAGAGTCCGGTAGGCCCTTCAGAACCATTGCAATCAACAAGCCATCACTTAAAGTCTCTTCCGCATTTCTCAAAGCTGTAATAGCGGTCTCTGCACGAATGACATAATCTGGGACGCTCTCATTGACAGCTTTCTGAAGAGACGTAAGCTCTGTGTATAAGCTGATCACTCGTGGTTTTCCTTTACCAGCATAGTGTTCTCTCAGAATCTTTAGCGCCTTTCTTCCATCATCCGCTAAATCTCTCATTACAAGGGAAAGGCTTTTATCATTCAACACCTGAATCAGTTCTGCATACACGTCCTCATTTTTCTCCGCGTCTTCTTCTACACCGTCATCATTTTTTCAGCACTTTCACTGGTCACCAGAACATAAAAACTGCATGTATAGAAACAGCAGTAAAATATGATAAAAATCGCTGAAAAAGTTTGATGACTTTGCCCCAACATAAGGTTTAAAATGCCTTTTTCCCCACAGGTTATACTTTTACTACGCATGCGCAAGGGTTCTCGTCTCCGCTGCCGCAAACCTCAACTGTGCGCAATGTTTCCCGGCTTGACTGTTCAAAGCAGATGATTGGCTTTCCAGCAGGAGGGGCGGGACATGTGCATACAACCGCCATCTTTGGCGTTATGGGTTTTCCCTATATAGTTGTATTGAGGATTGAGGAAGTGGCATGTCTCTATATAAAATATCTCTGGTATGGTGCTCTTCAAACTGAGCAGATGCAGGTGCGCCAGAAACTTAGTTTCCCACAGTTCATCATTTTTCTCATCCCCGTCAAAACATAAACGGTTCCACCAGCTTCCAAACTCCTTCCTGGGCCCATAACCTGTTGAATTGGCCATCATAACATAAAGGGTAGAAAACCGGCTAAAACATGACGGAGGAATAAACTCACGTAGCCATCGGGTTTCGTTTGACTGTCGTGCACACTCACACAGGAGCATGCAGTCGTTTATTAAATTGCAACACCTGAAAAACATAATGAACGAACCACACCCCTTAGACTCACACCCCCTTAGTCAACAGTCATAATAAGAGCACATTCAAGGTCAACAATGTTTAATATTGTGTATCATCCAGGCACACAGTGCAACACATAAGGTCAAAGAAAGAACATGACAAGAGAAACATCAGTGTAGGTTGCAAAATATTTATTTGGACACTGATATGGTTGTAGAGTTATTTCCCAGAGATTATTGCCAAAGATTACAGTTTTAAAGCTTCATAAGGTAAGGTATCAGAGGGTTGGTAACATTAAATGGTAATGGTTCATGAATTAAGGAATATTTTATATCTGCTCTTCTGTTGGAAATAAGTGTTGCTGAAATCATTCAGGTGTTCTGGAATTTAAACCTTGTGATGTTTTTTTGTAAATTTATATTTTGTTTGTAAAAAAAAAAAAAAAAAAATATATATATATATACATAACAATGTTTGTTTCTTAGTGGAAAAAACATCCACGTTTGGTAGGGCTGATCAATGGTATTAATGATTGGTTAATTAATTTGAATATCCCCAACTGAGCAAGCCAAAGGCAACAAATATATATATATATATATATATTTTTTTTTTTTATTGCAGTGACATTCAACAAATGATAACAAAAGACAGTTTTAAAGCATTACAATGTACAAAGGAAAAGCACAAAGAAATGAACGAGTTGAAGTTTGCTGTGCATTATATAGGCCTACACGAAGTGAATCCCAGCAATCATTTAGTCATTAACGAATGCACAAAATGTGCAAACTAATAAAAACATTATTAACTTTATGAAATGATACACAAATGTATTTTAAGTTTGCGCTGAAACTATATTTACCTTTTTTTTAAATAATCCATTAAACCTGCTGAGAAACGAGGAACATGAGAAACGAGGAACTATTAGCAGTTCCACGCGCATGCCCGGGAAACTCATGAATATTCATGTAGGTACCGCCCACCAACTCACTTTTGATCCACATTTCACATAGATCAATGGTGCAAAAGGGAGAGCGTGCGAAATTTGTCACTTGAAAGCAAAAAACAGTGTTTGAGATTTGTCGCAGCTGATTCAGGCAGTTGTAGTTATGCACTTGTGTTTGTGCTAGAAAAATATACAAGCAATTGGTAAGATAATAGTCTGCAAGTGTGCAACTCTCATTGGATTAATTCACATATTAATTTGCGGATGAGCAAAATTTCTCCATGACTTCACATTTATTGATGCAGGTGTGTAAATTGGTTTTGCACCATATTCACTGCAGCAACTGTAGCAAAAATGTGAGCGTACGAGTTTATTTATTTGTGATTTGTTGAATAGGATTTGTGCACCTGCAATGAAGAATTTGAGAAGATGTAACTGCTGTGTTGTTTGTGGAAGAGAAAAAAAGTCTACAAGTTTGCAACTCTTAAAACATTTCTCTCTGTGACTTCAAATTTACTGATACACATATGTGGCTATTCTCTACAACTACAAATTTCACTGTCACAGGTGTTCAGTTGATTTGCACCAAAAATACCTTCATACAAATCCACCCGATCGCCAGGGGTGTACAAATACATGTACAAGGTTATACATGTAGCCTACTTCCTAACATTTACTTGAGTATTTACTTGAGTAAAAAAAAGTTTACTTTTAAGAGTATATTTAAAAGGGGATACTTTTACTTTAATTCAAGTACATTTCTAATAAAAAAAACTAACTGTACTTTGACTTACGCTGGGCGACGTTCCTCTCGTTACTTTAGTTTTATGCAACATATTAAGAAATACGTAGGCTAGTTATATCAAGCGTATATATGAATTGGTTCACGAATCAGTTTGAATTATTTTTTTCATTTCCCTGCATGCACTGAATCATCTAAAACGGTTTCTCACTCATAACAGGATATTTAAGAGCATCAAAAGCATTGGAGGAAGTGGCCGTGGACCTCAGTTGAAAGTAAACCTGCAAATGCATCATTTGCCAGCGACGAAGATCTTTATTAGTTGAACATCTACGTATGTTGTCTGGGAACATGCTACATTCGATTTCAATTCATACTACTACAAAGTATGACATTACCTGTATTGCGACCTGTTCGTCTCGAAAACGAATGTCTTTTCTTAGACACTGTTAAGTTTACACGCCCCTGCAGAAATACATTTGATTAAATTTTGTAGAACAGACGAGAGAAGATCCGTCAACTGCATTCGATCATTGTTTGTGTTTAGATGTTCAGTAGTGGTTATAATTGCGAGCACATGTGAAGAGTTTTCACTGTCAGTGGTTCCTACTGTGTTTTGAAACTTTTCAAATAACACAAATAAGAGTTGGGACAATGGTGTTCTTCTTTGGGTTTACTGCGCAATATAAATTTACAAAAAAAAAAGGATAATGAACTGGCCAACCAAAAGCTAACCCAAAGTTAATTTTTGGAGTGCCCAAACAGTGCTTATTCCTGAGTTTAGATACAATTAAATACACTACAATTCCCTTTGCATGCCTTTGAACACAAATTCTGCAGGTTCACTTTATTTCGACATGTATATGTTATAATTATACAAAGCAAATGACATGCAATGATATTTGGGGTGCAGATGCCAGAAATAATGCTGGTCTCTTCTTTGCTTGTTGCAAAGGTATCAAATTATGATAATAATAATCATTTAAATTCAATATTTATCAAAATATTGTATTGTTGTTATGTAGCCTTGAGTAGATTTTTCATTGGATACGTAACTATTAAGATTATTAATTTCACTTTTACTCTGAGTAAATATTTATATAAGTGCTTGTACTTTTACTTGAGTACAGTACCTTGTACTTTTACTCTACCCCCCTCAGCCGATCACTTTCTTTATTGTTCATGAAACACTACGTTCAGATTTATCAATCGGAATTAATTCATTTAGATTGAAACAAAAGGTGTGCATGCAAACATAGCCATGTTATGGCATTAGCATAAAAGAATAATTAAGAAAAAGGCATAAGTCTATTGAAGAAGCCAAGGAGACACAGAGACTTGGCAACAAAGGAGGTCCTGTAGGCTAAGGTGGAGCCATGGTGACAAGTGACTGAGATGGAACCAGGGTGCCAGAGGACTGAGGCACAGCCCGTGGGACTGAAGACTAAGGCGGAGCCAGAGGGAAGGCAGAGCCAGAGGGAAGGCAGATGGAGCCAAAGGGGTAGCACAGGCAGATAGACAACTGACAAAGGCGGGCCGAGGGAGCCCGGTGAAGCCGTAAGGATGATAGTCCCAAATGGAGCCGAGAGAAGGAAGAGCCAAGGTCGTCTGGTCGACGGGCCGGGGTGGAGTGGCGGAGGCAGGATTCACATGCCAAAGTTGACCCCTATAGCCAATTAATATATAATATAAACCCTAAATAAGATCAAACATATAGACTAATGATACATTCCGGTAAAGTGAACTTCCTGTAAGTGCACCTACAGAAATAGACTCATATAGAGTCAAAGCTTTATTGGCATGACTGTTGGGCATTGACTGTATTAACAAAACATAGGCTGAAAGTAGGCCTATAGATAATATAGAACAATAATTGGGTAAAGAGGTAATAAAAAAAATAAAATGAATAGCCTATACAAATATTAAACAAAAATAGGATAGCCTACATGTGAAGTATTATCGAAAGAGATCTTCAGCAGTTCCTTAGCCATTTTCAAGAAACAGCTGAAGACACATCTCTTTCGGCAACACGTGAACTATTAATAATAGCACTAGCATTCTATATATATTAAATAAAAAAAAATAGAAATTTGCTATGTGTGCTAACTGGTACTAGTCACAGCACTTGCATATTGTTACTGTATTTGATTGCATCTATTGATCCTCGTTTGTAAGTCGCTTTGGATAAAAGTGTCTGCTAAATGATTAAATGTAAATGTAAAATAATCTTCTAGTTAGCAGTCAAATGCTGTTCACCTGCTCAACTGCTTCTTTTAATCACTGAAGTCTTTTGGAGTGTCCCAGAAGATTTTGATTAAGGATGAGATTTTTATGTGAGCTGGAATAACTTCTGAAGAAAAGTAGACCTTGGCTAGTTTTCCTTTTCCTGTGTTTGTTACTGCTCAACATGTGATGTGTGTTCCTGCTGGTCTCCTGCTGTGTGTTCTACTGAGCCTGTGAATGTGTGCATACATGCATGCTTTTATGAATATGATAATAGCATGTGTTCAACAGCTGGATGGACAGATGTCTTCCATAAGCCCACGTGTTGGTAAACGTGTGATGGCCTACTCGATGTTGCTCGATGATGCAATGCATTTGAGCCATGTTTTCTCTCTTTTTCTCTTATTTGTCTAATCCCTCTTCCTCACTTCCCAGATCATATATCAGAGGGCTGTTTCACAAAAGCAGAATTTAGAAATTCAGGATAAGAGATAAAGCTGGGCTTGACCTAGTGTGATCAGTGCATCCTGGCTTTATCAGTTTCACAATGGCCAAACCAGGCTCAGGAGGAGCGGCTATGTCAAGCCAGGTGTAAGTAATTCAGATAAGTGGGTGTCAACAGCTTTCTTCAAGAGACCACACGGTCCATCACAGATTCATTGATGCTACAATGGATACGTTTCTTGCGCCATACTTCACACCAAATGAGCAACATCTTTTAATGGAGACTTATGAGGAATTGAAGCACATCATACTCAGAAAAGGAAACACTGCCACTATTATAAAGGAGCGAGAAAGGGCATGGCAAACAATAGCGGATCGACTGAATGCGTAGGTAGCTACTGAAAACGTCATAATTATAAATTCAAGGAGTTACTTGTCATTTGCTCAAATGAACAACTGTAAACTTAAAAATGAACAGTGGAAGTCAATGTTGTAACATGTGTGAATCTGACAGCTGATTAATTTATGTTACTCTTTTTTGTTACACATCCTATCAATATTTATACAGAACAAACATGACTGGACCAAAGAGGACCTGGCAACAGGTCAAGATCAAATACAAGAACATTTTGCAGACTGGTAAGTGTCTGATAAAATATTGACTATAATGTATAAATGACTTAGAATGTGCCTGCTCACATATTTTATTCTCGTACTTATTTTAGCTGTTAAAAAAAAGGCTCATGTGTCTGGCACAGGGGGTGGCCCACCATCCCCAGAATTCACGCCAGCAGAAGAGCTGGCCCTCGATATAAACAAAGGGAGGCCTGTTTTAGAAGGAATCCAGGGGGGGGACAGCCACTGACTCTGTCCCACCCATGGAAACTTACCCCTTCATACACGGTACATTATTCCACTACTGCATATGCAACGTAATCAAACATTTTTGTAGATATGGGCTGACTGACATTGTCTTGCAGTATCTGGCAACACACTTTCTCTTGTGGAGCTACCCGAGGATAACATTAATCCAGTGAGTATTATTTATTAAAGGCAAATAGGCTAGGCACCTGTCAACAATAGGTTAATATGAGTTTGGTTAATGTGGCAGGGTGAAAGAAAAAGCAATAAATCAACTGAAATAGTTAACAACGTATTGGTCTCTGATCAGTCTGCCATTGACATTATCTGGAAATATTGCCGGATTGTCCCAGTCCATCTCCAAGGCCACTCTAGGAGCCCTTTCCTTCCTGAGACAGGCAATGTTGTGAAGGACAGCGCATGCAACAGTGATATCACAGGCCCTGTCTGGGGTGACCCTCAGGTTGTGAAGGCACTGTAAACGGGACTTAAGAAGGCGAAATGCCATTTCTATTCGGGCCCTTGTTCTTGCATGGCCAAGATTATATTTGCGTTGTGCTGCTGTCTGGGGGTCTGCCAAGGGTGTAAGTAAAAATGTCTGACAGGCATAACCCTTGTCTCCCAGCAGCACACCAGAGAATTCACCTGAGAACACAAAGTGTAATGGTTACATCAACGTAGAGTAAAACCTTTGACAATGTCATGATGGTCAAGATGCTTACCTTGTGATAGTCGCTGGTTAATTACAGAGGCCCGAAAGACTCGGGAGTCATGGACTAAGCCAGGCCACTTTGCCTCGATATTGCTGAAGATGCAGTCAGCATCACAGATCATCTGGTGCAATAAGTGTTGAGGTCATTTAATGCACATAATAAATGTATGTAGTTGATAGTAGGTCTAATCATAACCCACTCTTACCTGAACATTGATACTATGAAAGGATTTTCTGTTAACAAAATCACCTTCATGTGCACCAGAGGGGCGTTTTATCCTAATGTGTGTGCAGTCCAGGGCACCAATAACATTAGGGAATCCTGTATCAAAAAAGGAAAGAAAAGTATTCCACCTGTTCTAAAGTTTATTTTGTGACGTGTAGCCTAATTCATGTTACCTGCAATGTTGTAGAATCCCTCCTTGATATAGTTCATTCTTTTGTGGCCGGGAAGGTTATGAAGATGTGCGTATATCCTTTTAATGCCAAATACACACTTCTGACGGTGCGGCAAATAGTGGCAAGATTTTCAGCATCTCCTACTGCATATAGGAACATACCACTAGCAAAAAATCTGAGCCCAATACAGATCATCTGTGAAATGGTCAAGGCATGGCTTAGTGCAGTGCGGTGTGGTGCTGAATTTTGGGACCCAACAGTCTGCACGGGTAGCGGATGCCATCCCCAGAAAAACGGTAACGCTCTTGCAGGTAATTGTCGGGAAAAGCCAATGGGTCGGACCTGTCCCGAAACACTCTTTCACGTCTGAAAGCCCTTCTCATTATAAGTGCTTCATCATCTACGATGTCATCCAAAAATGGGCATGCCATTGTAAAGGACGAAACATGTGTTTAGAGCTACTTATATTGCCTGACTTGATTGACAACACTTTTGCTTCTTTATCAGCCATTTCTCTAATTCCCTCATCACATACAATAGCCTATTAA
Source organism: Meda fulgida (assembly GCA_030578275.1). Taxonomy (NCBI): domain Eukaryota; kingdom Metazoa; phylum Chordata; class Actinopteri; order Cypriniformes; family Leuciscidae; genus Meda; species Meda fulgida. The sequence goes on along the minus strand of CM060621.1, from coordinate 15,648,594 downwards.
AGACCTATCTGTCAAACTTAGAACAACAGCAGTCTTCAAAAACACAATTGAACAGTAACAATGCCCATTTGGATAATTATTATTATAGTTAATAATGGTAGGCTACCATCATAATGTTACAATAATAATAGTACTTAACTGAATGCCAATATGTATCTGAGTTATTTTAATGCAGGCTGATAAAAATTGCGCTGAACACATAGATGACAAAACGGAATAACTGACAAAACACATTAGTTTCTGATCGGCGTGACCGCTGACTGAGCGGATAAGGCACCAGGATTGACTTTTTTTTGTATTAAAAACACTTCTTTTATTGGTCAGATGAAATATGCTAATTTTTTGAGATAGGAATTTTGGGTTTTCATGAGCTGTAGGCCAAAATCATCAGTATTAAAACAATAAAAGACCTGAAATATTTCAGTTGGTGTGCAATGAATCTAAAATATATGAAAGTTTAATTTTTATCATTACATTATGGAAAATAATTAACTATCACAATATGCTAATTTTTTTAGAAGGACCTGTATCTCTAAATATATCTGTAAATTATATCATTTAAACTGTCTCTTCAGAAGACTTGTTAAACTCTTTTAACCCCGAGTAGTGCGTTCACACTGAAAACTCAATTCATAAGGATTGCTTTTACAATGTCTTAAAGGGATATAGCTTACCCAAAAATGAAAATTTGACAGTTGACAGTAGCTATTGATTCCATAGTATTTTTTCCTACTACTATTACTGGTCAATGGCTACCGACCGTCAACTGTTTAATTACCAACATTCTTTAAAAGTATCTTCTTTTTTGTTCAACAGAAGAAAGGAAATCATACAGGTTTGGAACAACTTAGTGATGACAGAATTAAAAATGTTGGGTGAACTCAAAGTTGGTTAAATGGACTTTTAAGAGAGGGACAGAAATCTCTCCGAAATAAATATTTAATTCAAAATATCTTCATTTATGTTTCGAAGATGACAAGATACAAAAGTCATACAGGAGAGTCATACATGAGGTTGAGTAAATTATACATTTTCATGGGAATTACTTTTTCTACCCTATTTTCATTACCACTTAAAGTATAAGGGGACGTTTTAATTTCCTTTCACATCTTTGTTCGCGTTCTTGTGTAAAGCAAGCACCAATGCAAATATTTTAGGTTTTTGATCATAGAAAAATCTTACAAATATGACTCTGAGGTGGGTATATGATGAAGTAATCAAATTACAGATTTTACATATTCCATTTTTCAATTTTCCAATGTAGCATTTATCACTTGATATAGCAGAATGTTTTCCCAGAAAATCAAGAGTGAGTGTTTATTTATTCTTTTAATACATTCCGTTATGGCTAGTGAGTCTAAAGGTAATCCTGCTTTTTTGTCAGACCTTTCATTTAATTACTCCTGCAACTGAATGGTTTCGAGTGTTCAGTTGTTCTGCAAGGCTTAATTATGAGGGTGAAAACCCATCAGTCAGTTTTCTAATGGAGCACAGACACTGACTTCACATCCTCTACAGCCACAACCAAAACATCAATTACTCTTCTTCACGCCTGTTTGGATGGTGCTCTTGAAAGAGGAGAAACAGTTAAGAGACTCATTTTCACTCTTTTCATTTATCATAGTCAATTTACTTTATTAGGATCAGTTTATCTGTTTTCTCACTTTCTGTCTGTTCATCTCTCCCAGTTTCTCCCTGCCTCTCCTTGCTTTCTCTTTCTCTTCTGGTTTATCTCCATAGGTATCACTTTGTGTCAGTGGGGACAGAACTTTCTTTTTTTTTCTCTTACTTAAGCACAAATTGAATCTATTAGACTGAGATTATATCTATTATACTATAATTTATTAAAACAAAGGACCCAAACCCATTTAAACTGCATGATTTTTTTTATTAAGCAATATTATTTGAAAAATGTAATAATTGGCATTTATGTTGTTACTCTATACTGAAGGCAAAAAAACAATTCTCAACACAATATTAATGCTATTCAATTCATGTGTATTTTTACAGCGCTTTTTACAATAAATATTATTCAAGAGCAGTTTTACAGTTAATTTGAGAGCCATAAAAATACAGTTTGTAATGTTCCTGTGCAGATCCAAGTTTGAAAATCCCCATTTTAGGGCAACATGATTGAAACAATTACCAAAAATCAATTAAAATGCAAGTATTATCATATCACAGAAATTTGCTCCTCAAATAAATCTTGTTTAAGCATGTTTAAACAATGTTGCTGGAAAATAAGATGTATTTATTTATTTTGTAATGTACATCCCTGCTGTGGCATGTCCCCATCCCCCATCATAAATCATAAATGATGCCATCATCCCCATCACCTTTCTATCAGAATATTTTCCTCTACAAATAAATGGCAGGTGGTGGACATCACCTGCATCTTAGGAACAAAGCCTCTCTCCTCCTCTGAGCTGCTGGAGCAGAAAAAAGCAATTACTGTGACCTCCAAAGCCCACACTGGGGTAAATAACTCACCATCAGCGAGCGCTGAAAGTGAGGCAAAGTGTGACGGGCGCACATACACACTCCCCTCTCATGTGCCAGCCTTAATAAGAAACTCTTTTCTCCTGTGAAACATGTGTCCTCTCCTTTGTAGCCCGCTCCCTTCATTCCCTACCCTCCATTTCTCATGCCCGTGTACATTATTCTTTTTTCTCCCTCTCTTTTTTTCACCCTCGTCCTCCTTCAATCTCTAATGCAGCTGAGCTCCATCACTCTTCCCTACACACCTCACCCCCTCCTTCTATCCCCCCTCATCCCTCTCACTCTCTCTGTGATAAGGAATCGGTCCGTCTGCAGCTATGTGGATTTGTCTGCTGTGAGCTGGGGAGTGATTGTGTAGTTGTCAGTGAGTACCAGGCTACTGATATAAATCTTAATATCCTACTTAAGGCATTGATTCATCATTCAGCTGATTTATTAACTGGACCTCTCCTCTAATTCATCAAATAAATACCATTTCAAACAGAACATCATGTTTTTGCTGTCTCTTTTTCTTATAGTGTGAGTAGTGTGTTCACATTGAAAAATACAATTAGACCCAGTGCACATCATGATGTACTTGCTCACCAAAAACAAAAAAACTCACTCAACAAAAATGTTGGACTCAGTGGTTGTAGATTTGCCTATAGCAGGATGGGTTCTAGGAGAAAGAGCTAGTGTTCCTGAAGCTCAAACCGTATTGCATAGTCATGGGTTTAATTCCCAAGGAATAGATGAATTGGTATCTTGCATGTACAGTAATGTAAGTAACCTCATCTTCCAAATACATAAATGTAAATGTACAAAAGAGTAGATGGTGTGCAGTGTAAGTACTCTTTGTATAGTACATATTTTGAGATTCAGTAAGGGATAACACAAGGGCTAGAAATGAACTACTGAACAACCTGGAAACAACTGGTCACAATCAGAAACATTTTATTGTTGATGCAGGACCTGCGGAAGTACATTTTTAAAATCCCTGTAGACCTTGACCTTTTGGTGGACTCCATGAATTGACATGATGCTGGCATGAAAGAGATGCACAAGCATCAAAAACAGTTACAAAGAGGATTAAATGTGTGTGCTCTTTGATTTTTTGAACCCAAGCAATGATGAAAATATAGCATGGATATGTGTGTTGTTGTGTGTGTGGCTCAGATATGCCCTTTCGTTATTGGGACAAAATGTCTCCATAAAGATGGTAATTTCCAAAAACCTTGTCCTTAAGGGGACATGTTTTGGTCCCCATGAGGAAAACAGCTTATAAATCATACTAAGGGATGTTTTTTGAAAATGTAAAAATGCAGAAGGTTTTCTGTGATGGGTAGGTTTAGGGGATAGAATACAGTTTGTACAGTATAAAAATTATAAATAAATAAAAAATATCCCATAAAACATAAAAAACCCAACGAAGAGAGAGAGAGAGAGAGAGAGAGAGAGAGAGAGATTGATTGAGATTGATTGAGATTGATTGATGAAATCAGTGTTAGGGTTGTGCCGATAGACGATAGTATCGTGTATCGACGATTGTCAGAGATATCCCTGATGGCAGATGTCTTTGACGATTTCAATACGATAATTGGCTCGTCACCAAAAACAATACAATTACAAAATAATAATAATATCGCTAAAATGATATAGGCCTAATAAGAGTCTTTAGTTCACGAACACAGCACAACTCTGCCATCTGTGAAAATCAAAAGCAGCTTCAAACACTTATTTAACAAGAAATATTCTTCAAAATTGTTTCACTGTCATTCATGTAGGTCCACAAGAATAATGTAAAGCCAGTAAATTAAGATAGTTGCTATACCGTTATATCCATCGTTGTCTCTGAGAGAATGTTAAAGCGGTGTTAATGCAGCGACAGATGCCGAAAGCTCAGTCTGTTTCTGCTTTAACTTTCAAGGAATGAAGAATTTTTGCAGGGAATTTTCACGTTCTTAACCCGATTATGCTGAATAAACTGACAATGCATGTGGTCATGTAAATGCATTAACCGTTTTCCTTTTATCAGAGTCAAGTCATAAGTTTAAGTATAAACCGATCAATTCAGCAGATTTTTGCCCCTTACTCTGATTTCTCCCGCCATTTAACTCCCTGCGTTCTTTAGGCTTATGGGCTCTATGCACGGCGGTATTTCCGGTGAAGGTCAAGGATGCTCGATAACTTCCGCCGATCAAGGAGTTCAATGCAATACCGAGAATTTATATTGAATTGTATACTCCATGGTTATACTAAAGAAGCGTTAGTCACAAAAACTGACCAAACAGACACACCTCGTTGTGTTTATGCTTCTTTTTAAAATTATATTAAATAAACATAATATATAAAATTACATCCTAAACGTATGAAAGTTTTGTTTCAAAGACAGGAGGACAGTACATTTTGAAGACTCTGCCATAATCCCGTTTTCCTCGGTTTTCCTCCGCTTTAATCTCCCCAACCGGAAACTGACGAGCATCCTTGCGTAAAATGCGGAAGTTATGCGTGCATATAGCCTATTGAAGTGCACATATGTGAAGTGCATCCAGACAGAGATAGCACTGGTAGGAGGACATATAATCGCAAACTCCGACTCTTTCTTGACCCAAGAATTTTTTAAAACGTGTTCTCATCTTGTGCAAAAGTAGGCCTACAGTCAAAATGCTGCCTCTGCAACAGCATGAGAGGATAATGTGTGTCCGTAAATTTCCTGCTGACATGTTGAAATACTCTGAGTCAGATACAAAAAATGATTAGGATCTTTTTTTACCTCACTATACCAGGAAATAACTTGATTTAGCCTATTAATAAACACTCATCTGCTAGCAAAATAGAAAAAAGATTCTCATATATAAAACGAAGTAATAAAACAAGCAAATTAATGAGTAAATAAGCAAGTTAATAATCAAATAAGTAAGCCCCGCCCCCTCGCGATAATATTATTTTTTCGCCGATCTCACAGGCTGATGATAGGACGATATGAAAATGGAGCATATCGCCCTACACTAATCAGTGCTATCATGTGGGAGAAACTTGACAATCTCACACCACGAGACATGCAGCCAGCATATGAGGAACAGAGCCGACTTCAGACTGCGCTCAGCAGGGGGGCATTTATTTTCAATGGGTGGGCACTAGGTATGGGGACTTTTTTTCAGATATCCTATATTTATTATTGCTACTGCCATGAAGTGATGCAACCCATACAATAAACACATAAACCATTACACATTGTTGCAAGACGTGCAACTCTTAAGAAATTTGATTAAATAAGGGTTAAATAGGCCTATACAAAAAAAATGCAAGACCGACTCTGACCACAGCTTTATTATAAACAAAGCTCATGACAAAACGAACATGCACACAGTCTCTCACTGACAGGATAGTAGTTTAACTACTATCTCACTGGCGGAGGAGAGAAAAAAAGCTTCACATCTTTATTCTGCTTTGCTCTAACATAAGCGTTTACAGTAGCCTACTATTTAAAAAAGCATCATGTAGTTACCTTTATCAAAACAAATCAAAAACACCCACAACATTCACAGAGATTATTCTACAATTTCCATTTACAAGAAAATATAGGCTAAAACAGCTATTTCTCCACGGCGGGAGTGACATTTCAGGACAATGGACAGCGCAAAAAACTGAACTAAATAGGGCTCTGGCCTACTAAACTATTTGTCTCATCACAACGTGACAACACAATATAGTGAACTTTGACAGTACATAATGCCAGTTAGATAAATATACTAACAACCGGCCAGCTTGAAACTTTAAATCTAACTCACAGTTAGAAGAGCTGAAGACGCCGCTTGTGAGCTGATTGGAACTTCCTGAGAACAGCGTCCTTCCATTCACCACAACACTTTTTTGTCAAGTCCTTCTCGAATGCAAGTTGAACTAGTCTGGCCTTTCTTGTGTGAAGTATGCGCCTTCTGTGTTCTGAAAACACATTTTTGAGCGTGGAGAACTTATTTTCTGGGTCAAGAGCTTCCAATGCGCTTATCAGCTTCCCATAGCGCTCGCTGAAATGCACATCCATTTCTCCAAGTACGGCATCAATCGCACTGAAAAAAAGTCTCTTCAGCTCTGACTTGTTGTTATTTGTGTCGTTTTGTCCCACACTCTCCTCAAGAACGTACTCCTCCAGGTTCCTGTTCATAACATGCCACCTTTTGCTGGGTTGTATGGGCTCGTTGTTGTTGGTAGCAGTACTCCAGAGCTCGGTAAATGCATTGTCGCAAAACTTAGATCACGAACACAGTCTATCTCACTGTGCACGAGTTTCACTGCATTCAGTAGGTCCATTTCCTTCGCCTGTAGCCGTTTGTTAGGCAGGTCCAGAAGCAGTAATATCTTGTGCACACTATGTCCAATGAACACAAAGCTGCGCTCCTTTATCTGGTGTAAAAGGCCAGTTGCCAGCACTCTCACTTCTGATCCAAAGGCCCGAGAGCTGCTCGTCTTTGACAATACAGCAAAGATATCCTCCAAGTTTTTAAGGATCACAGAGACCTTTGCTAGATGGCCTGTCCAGCGTTGGTCAAGGAGGCGCTGGAAACGGTGGGCTTTCTCAGGAAATAATAAAGCATGCCACACACATTAAAGAAGTCACCAATTGCTTCGTCAGCCGACAGAGCATGAACGACCACAAGGTGCAGCTGGTGGTTAAAGCAGTGGATGTAAGGGATTTCTCTGCCAAGTCTATCCTGCAGTTTTTGGACTCCTTCGTGTTTCCCAGACATGATGGATGCACCATCATAGCACTGACTCAATATCTTTGCACTGCTGAGCCCCGCTTTTTGAAGTTCTTGTAATATGGTGTCAGTGAGTCTCCCTGGGTCCCCGGCTTCTGCAGTGGCCATGGTAAGTAGACGTTCTGTCACCTTAGAACTGTCCTCTGATATGAACCGAATGACTATTGAAATGTTCTCACACCCAGTGATGTCACGAGTCCCATCAACTTTGATCGTGAACCACTCCGAGCCTATGTCACGTACAATAGCATCCGTTATGACACTGCTCATTGCCTCAAGTAGTTCGTTTTGTATTTCGTGACTTGTGTATGTTGCATTCCGAGGTATTGTTTTCACGACTTTAACCAGCTGCTGGTCTTTTCGGAGGGTGTATTCAAATAGAGAGAGGAACAGTCCACTCCCCCTAGCTTACCTCTCAAAGGTAGTTGATTTGTTGCCAGAAACTCCAAAATGTCAATAACTGCAGACATGTAGTATCGGTTACTTGAAAGCTGCTCTGTGTTAATCAATTCGAAAATCTCTGTGTCCGTCTCTGTGCGTTTCCCTCGTTCCCTCCAACGCATGTCAGGTGCTCTTTGGAAGTGCCATGTTTATGGAAGCCTTTGTTGGATTCATTTGCGTGCTTCCAGTTGCAATATCCCTTTGTGATAAAAACTGAATCAACATTGGTATATGCTGTCGCTGACCGAAATTTGCTACAAGGAAAGCGGAAGGCGCTGTCTGTGTTCACAGAGTATTCCAGCCAGTCTCTCCCATGGTACCATGTACTCGCAAATGAGCATTTTATTCCCATTATAAAGGCAGCTTGGATACTTGTCCAGTTTCACCTGGTTGGGCTTTTCGTCACCGAGATCCTCAGGTGGACCTTGAGGTGTAGGAGGGTCTGGTCCAAATGTAGTGGAGCTGGAGCTACAGGTGCTAGCTTGGGAAGCTGCGATGTTAGCGGTCACGCTGGCCACGGAGTCACAAATGTTAGCAGGGCTGTCGTTGTCTTGCTGTATGGGGTCAGCAGAATCGTTAATCGACGTGGAAGGAGAAACTGGGGTTTTGAACCATTTTCTAATTTCCATTTTTGGAGAATTTTCATCTGTTTGCTTTGTTTTGAATGCATTCAGGAATCTCGCGCCAACTGAAAGTAATTTCATTCATGTATTAACGTGCAAGTGATTGGGGGGGCGGAAGGGGGGTTTCCTCACAGCGCCACACTTTGGTTTTATGTTGGCTTTATTATATTTTCAGCTAATGAGCAGTTTGTAGACATATTTTTATTATTTCTCACTGAAATGTGAATTAAATTAAACTGATATTATTTTGTAAATTATATCATAATTCAATTTTGGGGATAATACCGATAATACCCCATACCGCCGACTCCAATGAGGAACCTTTATTGCCTGAAAGCCATAAAAGATCCAAGCAGTCCCATTCCTCAGTGCTTGCTTATAAGGCTGATAACAGACCCTGCCATGGTGACCTTTTCATCAAAAAGGAGAGCAAGTCTCTCTTGGACTTCCTACCAGACTGACCTAAAAATGTCATGTGATTTTTCAAAGCCATGTATTCCAACAAAGAGTCTTACATGGAATTCTCTGTTGTGTGATAAATTAAAACTCCATGGGGCATTATCTTTACTGGCCCTAAGAAGAGTAACTTTCTGAATGGATTGAATCACATAGGCCTAATCTGACTGTGGTATTGATTTCAACGATTCGTTAGCTTACAATCAATGTCCATGCAAAGAGGTCAGTTTTAGGTCATAACTCTTACCCATAGTGCTCTTTTGGGAGTCTGGGTATCAGACAAGAAGTGAATTGATCACCGTTTTTTTGTCTGGTATACTCAGGAAACAAATTAAATCTACATGGCACAAAGAGAGTCACAGATGGCCAGACACCATGCCGCTTAAAATGTACCAATTCTTGTCAAAGCCTAACAGTTAGTGCACATGTTTAGGGGTTACACAGTCACGCTATTTTCCTTTCTCTCAAGACAATTTTCAGTCGAATCTGTACTGTTTCTTTTTTTTTTAAATGGCCGCAATGGACAGGAGAGCATTTCCTCTCAACTTTACTGGCTGGTCTGGAATTAAAGTGGAATTAAGGAATATTAAAATGAACAGAGGAGTAGCATGAAGAAGAGTTAACTAAGCTCAAATCAAAACCTTCACCACATCTCTCAACTAAGGTGACAGCTAAAGTCCAGTGACACCTCAATCCAATAATAAGTGATATCTATCAAACTCTTTATGAAGGATTTGTATAGGAATAGGAAATATAAGAGGAATAAAAGTTCAAAGGTGAAGGCCCTGGCTAATAACAGAAGCTCTGTGGAACTCTTATGCATCATTCAGTAATCATATGCGTAATGAAGGGTCACATATGCTAATGAAGGCCTTTGTTTCATTTTTACTGTGGGAAATGGATAGGGCAGTGAGTGGCGCTCCTGATATCGCAGTGCTTTTTGTTCACTCATATCTATTTCCAGTCCTTTGGTCCACTGAATATGGAAAAACATTGATCTCACTTTTTAACCTTTCAATAACAGTCCTATAAAATAAGGCATGTAATCCTTTTTTCTGCAAGAAGTAAAAGTAGTTGGATTCATTATTCTGTACTTTTGTGTCCTTTGTCCAAAAGATACGCAGGTATGAAAATGGGTTACTAGGGTAGACTTTCGCCATTTAAGCCGTGAATGTTTTTATCATGTTATCTTTACAAGATTCCATGCCTATAGACTGAAAAAAGGCTTTTTGATCTTACTACATTTTTGTGAGTGCAACAAAATACATTTTAGACATACATTTCTGGTTGAACTTAGTGTTTTTAGTTATTTAAACTCAATTATATTGAGTAGATTCCAGTATATTTAAGTCTGTATTGAGTAAACGCAAAGACCTTTTAGTATATTGTTCAGTTAGGCCTATGTTTCATTTTTAAAGTGGTTAGTCCACATGTTTGCATACAAATTAAATTAATAAATAAACAGTTAATTGCCCCTGCACTGACATTAAAACAGCCATAATTCATTGACGGAAGCAACATGCATTCATGAAGCAACCTAACCACAACCTCTGCTCTTCAGCACAGTAACCACAAAAGCTTCAACATAACAGAATATGGCAAACAAATTAACATTATACACTATACTGGGAACTAAAAATCCACTGCCTAGTTTCAGTTAATGTAAGAAAAATTATTCATTTAGTTGAGTACTGGGTTGAACACAATGAATATAAGTTAACAGAAATGTTCAACAATTTTTCCCCAAGTCTTTTTGTCACTAGTAAATCTATATAGGCCTGCTATCATTTAGACATCTCAAAAGTTATACTGGCATGCTGTAGTTGTCTTCAGCAAAGAAGAGGCTTGTTTAACTTATGGTCCAGCATTCTGTTATTAAAAATGTGTTAAGGGGCACCTATTATGCCCCTTTTCACAATATAAAATAAGTATTTGATGTACCCAGAGTGTGTATGTGAAGTTTTAATTCAAAATACCCAACAGACAATTTGTTAAAGTATGTTTAAATTGTCACTTTTGGGGGCTGAGAAAAACATAGGCCTAAATGCAAAAGAGCTGCTGCTGCCGGCACAGGGGGCGAGTCTCACAAGCTCGTACTCAGTGTCAGGACAATCTAATCTCATGGAATGATAATATCAGAACAGAAACTCCCAGTAGCGGTGTCCATTTCGACAATAATGCACTCAGAGCCAGATGCTGCATGGAGATATAACAGGTATAGTTTAGTTTAATTACGGTTATCATTTATTTGTCATCTGCTTTTATCCACTATTAATTCGCCTGTTGTAGCGGACCTCGTCCGAATGATGGCCAAAAATTTACTGATGAGTTTTATGAAGGTTATTGTACATCACACAAAAGATCGTCGGTTATACTCCAGAAATTACCTTAAGAGCTGAATAAACACAATATAAGATTTTCGTCCTGGGTTAGAGTCTAATTTCATCATGACTCTCGACGTTAAACTGACCTCATCAAGGATCACAATGTTAAACTGATCCACCCCATTGCAGGGCTAGTAACCCGCTTGGGGTTAATCAACTTACTCTAAAAGCCACTAAAGAAGTACCCATTCCGTCAAACCAAACATTCTCGTCGCGTCGCTGTGTGATCTCAAATCCCTATGACGGCCCAGGCAACTGCTCCCGATAATACAACAACAAAACAGGACAACACATCACTACGACACAACATCCATTCACCCACCACAAGCCAACCATCATAGCCACCTACAACGTCCACACTCTAAGAAAAGCAGGAAAGAGTAAAAACAAAGCGCCACCAACATTCGAACAATCCAAGCATTTCCATCAGCTTATCCATGGATGCGAAGAGAACGGAATTGACATCATAGCCGTCCAAGAACATCGACTACCAGCAACAAACGACATCAACACTTACACCGAAGTCTACAATGGCAGAGAGTGGATATTTGACTACTGCTCAGCAACAAAAACAACGCAAGGCAACCATGTCGGAGGAATAGGGCTCCTCACAAGCAACAAAGCGGCAAAGTCCCTAACAGCAACAACCAAAGTGTCAGAGCGAATAATGACAGCAACTTTTGCCGGCAACCCATCTACAACAGTCATCGTGGTCTACGCTCCGACAGAAGAGAAACCCAATGAAGACAAAGACAATTTCTACGACAAGCTCACCGAGTGCACTGAGGAAATGCCGCCACACAACATGCTCATCATTGCAGGCGACTTCAATGCGAGAATCGGAGAAGACTGTAATCAATCCAATCCTAGAGTCATCGGCAAGCACGTACTCCACAAGTTAACAAACGGCAACGGCAGTAGACTAGTTGAGTTCTGCGAAATAAACAACATCAGGCCAACGTAAACCAGATTCCCGCATCCTAAATCCAGAACCTGGACTTGGCAGCCGGACGCCAACAGGAAAGCAAACGACGGCAAAATCAGAGCTCAACTAGACCACATATTAGTTAGCGGCAAAAGGATCAATTCGGTGAGGAACGTGCGAGCCTACAACACTGGCAAGGGAAGTAGACTAGTTGAGTTCTGCGAAACAAACAACATCAGGCCAACGCAAACCAGATTCCTGCATCAGAAATCCAGAACCTGGACTTGGCAGCCGGACGCCAACAGGAAAGCAAACGACGGCAAAAACAGAGCTCAACTAGACCACATATTAGTTAGCGGCAAATGGATCAATTCGGTGAGGAACGTGCAAGCCTACAACACTGTCGAACTTGGATCTGATCACAGAATAGTCAGTGCTGCGATCAAGATCAGCCTATCTCCTCCTTGATATCTGTAATAGAGTCCACGCGCAAGAATCGGCACCCGAACAATTCACTACCAGTTTAATTGTCCCTCTACCCAAGAAAGGTGATCTGACCCTGATGAACAACTACAGGGGCATCAGCCTTATATCGATCGCCGCAAAGGTCTACAACAAATCCATCCTGCATAGGATAAGAGACCCAATCGACAAAGTCCTGTGCGCCAATCAAGCTGGCTTCAGAAGAGGTAGAGGGTGCACAGAACAAGTTCACATCCTGCGTAGAATAATCAAAGATTACAATGACAAGAATCTCGACTACTTAATCACATTCATCGACTTCAAGAAAGTGTTCGATTCGATCAACAGACCAACAATGTTCGAAATCTTAAAACACTACGGCATACCAAATAAATTGGTAAGAGCAGTCCGAGCAATCTACATCAACTCCAAGAGCCATGTACTAGTCGAGGCGAAGATGTCAGACCAATTCGACATTTCAACTGGTGTCCTACAAGGCAACACACTAGCTCCTTTCCTTTTTATCATCGTTCTCAACCACGTACTAAAAAAAGCTGAGGAGGAACACGCTGACACCACCCAATCACACGGTATAGTAACACATCTAAGAGAGTCAACTAGACAACCTAATGTCTCACTATTCGACCTGGACTTCACCGATGACATCGCTCTATTCGAAAGCACACTGAAAAGATCGCAGCAACAACTCACAACAACAGCCAGGTGGGACAGGAGAGTAGGCCTTGAAGTCAACATAGGCAAGACAGAAGCATTAAGCAACAAACAACATGCTGGCCTAGACATCGCAATCCACACCACCAGTACATACAGCTAAATGGTCAGAACATCGAGTGGACCAAGAACTTCAAATATCTCGGCTCTCAAATAGTCTCTGCAGAGTCAGAAGTCAGAACACGAAAAGGTCAAGCATGGGGGGCCTTTTGGAAGATAAAAAACGTCTTTCAGGCAAAGACCCTTCCAATCAAACTCAAGATCAACATATTCGAAGCCGCATGCATCTCAATCCCTCTCTACGGCTGCGAGAGTTGGATCATCAACAGTAAGATCAAAGACCAGCTCAACAGCTTTGCCACCAACTGCTACAGAATAATGCTCAGCATCAAACGTCTAGACATAATCAGGAACGAAGACATCTACAAGCAAGTCGACCGCGACCAACTCGTCCTCCGAGTGCAACAAAGACATCTGAGATTTGTAGGCCACTGCCTCAGAAGAAGCGAGCACGACTTAATAAACAAATTTGTTTTGTATGCACCACAAGAACGGTACGGCAAAAGAGGCAGAGGAAGACCACATTAACTGTACCATAAGTACATCGGCGAGCTCATCAACAAGCACGTACCTGCTACAGCGAACAAACTGAGGGAAGTTGCCAAAGATCGCAGGGAATGGAGAAATATGGTGACCGACTGCAAACCTACCCTGTTTGCAGCCAATTGATGATGATAAGAAGTGCGCATTAAAGTCTTATCCATAAACTCTCTCTCTCCCTTTTATTATCATCAACATACACAGCGAATTACACAAAAACACTCATTACAACTAACGTTAACAGTAAACAAATGTATACAGACCTTTTGCCTTTTCAGTGGGTGCTTAATATACTGGTAAACTTTATATCCGTAAAGCGACTCAGATGAACTGTAATAAAGTGCACGCTCTCCCTTTCATTACTGCCGTGACCAGTATCGATCCGGAGACTATAAGCTGGATCAACATTCTTACATATTATAACAAAACACCTCAATCGCTTTGGATGTCACGGATAGTGATGAAGCAGACAGGTGAGTAAAATATAACCAGCAGATGTAAATGGTGAGTTGAACACAATGATGATAGTTGAATGGAACTTAGCTGATGAATAATAGTAGTGTCCTTCACAGGTGGAGATCGGAACGAGGTGGATGGTAAACACAGATGAGAGTCACTGGAGATGGTAGACGTCCGTGGAACGGGATAGGATGACAAGGATAGCAGGTAAGTGGAACAGGTAAGGATCGAGGATGTGTATGAAGTGAATAGAATTGAACACGACTCTAGATCAGAACTCCAGTAAAAGCCCAGCCCTCATCGCACCGGCTCCACCTCTCCTTCTCGCCTGTGTGTCCATGGAAAGACGAGATCAGACAATGATGAGTAGTGCAAGTGAGTGTATATAGTAAAAAGGTGACGGGGTACAGGTGTGGTGACTCAGTAATGAGGAGAGAGTGAACGAGTGGCCGGCGTCTGTAGATCTGGTGGAGCTGTGACATTGGAGCGTCGACAACTCCATCGTCGAAACAATGGCGGACTGTGCTTAGGTCACTCAGGGCGGGTCTTACTAAGACTGCAGTGTCAATCAACAGTTGTGGGAGGGGCTTGTGCAAAAGTATGTCACATTGCCCCGAATTTGAAAACAGCTTGTTCTGAGAATCTGAAAACAGAATCCTGAATCTGAAAACTGCTTGTTCTGAGACAGTGCTTATGATTTTTGTGGATTTTAAAAAAAAGCACTGGGTGGATTTTTCGTGGATTTTTCGTTATAAGGTGGTTGTGTACACACACTGCCAACACACATTTATGTTCAAACACCATGTAAAAGTGAATTTTGCATAATAGGTGATCTTTAAGAAAAATTTCTTAAATTGTCACATGCATATCAAAATACTGTTTGCTTGGAGGACTAATTTGTCACTCGTTTGTGTTTCTTGCAATATTTCTGATTAGCTTTATTTTGATTTTTAAATAAAAAAAATGAGTAATTGCAGATATAGGGCCCTATTTTAACGATCTAAGCGCAAAGAACACATTCCTGGCGCAGCATTGCACTGGGTATATGATAGGGCCCAAAATGTTGTCTGACAACCTAAGGTCTGGGCTTTATGGCCGTTGCAATTGGCCAAAGATTGCTCACTTAGTCAGGCCGTCTGATGTGACCAATCGCAGTTTTGTTTTGATCAACATTATGTTTAAAAGCGGGTAAATTATGCTACAATTACAGGCCTGTATACTATAACCGACTTGTTACTTTTGAATTTATCTGCAGATATTCCCTTCCCTGCGAGGTACTTAACTTGATATTCTATGTAAAAGGATACACAACTAATACAATTAAATCACTTGGTAATCCAGAGGGTCGGGCAACCTCGGAAAATTGTTTCCCGTATCCCATGGGTAAACATGACCATGCAGTGAACCAACCATATATCCTCAGTACACACAAACATACAATAGACAAAGCCAGAAACGGACACAACAGATGCTCTTATGGTTTAAATGTTTATGAAAGCTCAGTGTTCCCTCTGCTTGGAGAAATTATGAAAAAATATTAACCATGTATCAGACTCCATTTAGGTGGTACTACATGTGTCATGTATATCAAGTGCAAGTTCTTTGAAAAAAAATTTTTTTTATAAATTAAAAATTATTTCCAGAAACATGTAATGTAGGCCTAGTGTAGGTCTACCACAGGTACAGTTTTCAAAGTCCATACAATATACTGTAGCAAGGTTCATATGTTATGGGAAGGAGGAGGAGGTAACCGGCAAACATTTAAACACTTTTAATAAAAATAAAACAAATACAAATGAAAATAAAAGCCAGCAGCCCCTCACGGAGGACTGCTGGCACACAATAAAACACAAACAAAAACACGTTCAGGCCTCTCGTTCATCAACCTTTCGTCGCTCCTCCTTTATGCCTCCGCTCCTCCGTGAGAGATACGAGACTGGTGCGTCTCGCAGGTGTCGCTCATTATCAATCACGCACCGAGCTCGCGCCATTCTCTCACGTCCCTCTGCCTCATCCTGCTCGCCACATATACTTTACATTTAAATTACATATACATAGTTCCCCACTATTATAGACATTACAATACAATGAGACCAGAATAGATTTTTTTGTCTGACAGCCCTTCAGAGTGAACAGTTGAATAGCAGTTAGCAAAAAGATTCAGTCTGCGAGGCAAGAAGTTGAAAGCTGTCTGAGTTTGTAGTTAAAGGGATAGTTCACCCAAAAATGAAAATTCTGTCAGTATTTACTCACCCTCATGTTGTTCCAGCCCCGTAAGACCTTCGTTCATCTTCGGAACACAAATTAAGATATTTTTGATGAAATCTGAGAGCTGGATCACTCCTCTATACTAGTCCATAGGCTTCTTCAGGAATTGAAACTTGCCGGCCTCTAAAAGTTATTAAAAACATCGTTAAAATAGTCCAAGTGACTACAGTGTCTCAATCTTAAGTTTATCAAGCGACGAGAATACTTTTTGTGCGCAAAAACAAACAAAGATTAAAGCTGCAAGCAGCATTTATCAGTGTTCAAGCAGTTAAGGCCTTTAAGGCCGTTAAGCACAAAAGCATCAAAAGACGTTAAGTTTTATGTAGCATACATTTAACCACTGACATAATAGATGGAAAACACCATTTACAGCCAATACAGGCAATTTACCATAGGAAATATGTGGTTTTAAAGTTTTGTAACAGTTATAGCGCCACCTATGGTCCGATTAAGTCTCTAGGCCTTACGGTTTGGGAAAAATTCGGAAATCAGGAGATATACATCTTGTCCGTCTTGAGCCAAGGATCACAGTGGTTTAAAGACCTTGATTCTAAGTCAGACGGTCTAGGAGTTATGCACAATTTAGTACTTTTGGTTGTTGTTGCGCCACCTATGGGCCAATCGGGGTCATACTCTGAAAGGTTGTCCCCAAATTGAGGCTCTACCATCTGGCCGAGTTTCAAGTCTCGAGGCCTTACGGTTTGGGCTACACGATGCGTTTTAGGGGAATTTTTTTTTTTTTTTCAAATAGCAATTACAATAGGTTTTCAGCACTTCGTGCTTGAACACGTAATAACAATGAGACCTTTTTGACGGTTATAGTGCCACCTATGGTCCAATCTTCATGAAACTTTGCATTCTTCCTGACCATGTTATGACACATATGCTCATCAACTTTTGTGAAGTTCTGACTTTTCCTTTAGGATTTATAGGCTTTTGAGTGTGTTTTGCCACGGCCCTTTTCTAAATGACCCTGTTACAGCCACCCAAATCCAAAATTTCAACTTTTTTTCGATAATTATCGATCTAGAGAGTCCAGAGAATAGGCCTAGACTGGTTTGGTGCCGATCGGGCGAAAAACCTAGTTCTCAAAAGTAGGTTTTGGACAAAATCCAACATAACTTTTTTTGGGGGGCCTAAATCGAAATCGGAGATATACATCTTGTCCGTCTTGAGCCAATGATCACAGTGGTGTAAATACATTGATTCTAAGGAGTCTAGGAGTTATGCACAATTTAGTACTTTTGGTTGCTGTAGCGCCACCTACGGGCCACCTACGGACCTTACGGTTTTGTGTTCCGAAGATGAACGAAGGTCTTACGGGGTTGGAACAACATGAGGGTGAGTAAATACTGACAGAATTTTCATTTTTGGGTGAACTATCCCTTTAAGTGTGTGTTTGTTTGTGTAAGCAGTTGGTCTTCCTGAAAGTGTTCTAAAGGTGGAACAGACAGAATGTGTGTTCATGTGTGTTTCTGGGGAAGTGCTCCAATGGTCTTCTTTGACTTGTGGGCCTCATGAGAACTGAATGTGTGTAGCCCCCCAACATGGCAGTGATTGACCAAAGAACAGAAGCTCTTCTCAGTGCATTTGAAGTCATCTCTTTTAAAGACCTCCCGTGTCTGCGGTGAACCAGTGATAGATCGTCACCCAAGCATTCTCTGACATCCAATCCTAGAATCTGTGATTATAAAACCACACACACCGCTGATTTCCACACACCGCCGAATCAGACCATGAAAAAAAAAAATCTAATTTCGTTCCTCTCCACAGATAGGCTGAGGTTGATATATGTGTTTGTGTGCAAGCGTTTCTGCAGGCGCCCTTATTTGTGACCCCACTGCCCTCGCAAAAATAGATTTTTGGAATCATTTGTTCAGATATTCTCACTTTTTTGACTGTGTATATATGACAGACAAGTTCTATAACATTGGATGTCTTTATCTCTGTGTTTAAGGTTTATTTACAAAATGTCTGATATTTGCAACACATTATAAATAAACATTTTGGAAAATCATTTTAGAGCATCTATTTTATTTTTATTAAAAAAAAATGTTAGATCAAAATTGTATTTAAAACGATCACAATCAACATAAAATAACACCAATTATTCTTTATTCATTTTAAAGCCATTTACTCTGACATGACTTAAAATAGATGCAAAAGGGCTCTTTAAACTGTGAACATCACAAATCGTTTGTAATGACCTACAATCTTTTCATTTTAGTATCAGCAAATGCGTGGCTCTCTGACAGTCATTATAGGTATGAATACAATAGTGTTGATTATTTAAGTGCTTCTTCTGTCCAGTGTGAATGAAAAAGTGACATAATGCACTCTCCCATTTCATTTCTGTCATTTGGGTGATGGGACCTCTCTCAGCTGTCATTGTGTGTAAAGAACCTTTACTTGTCTTTAGGGATGCCTCTAGGCTGTGTATTAGGTACTACTTGATTAAATGGTCATTGCTAAATGCTTTGAGGTTGTGCTAGGCATTTGAGATTTTAACTAGTATTGTGTATTCTCAGCTAACTGTCCTTGTGTACATAGCTGAGAATGAACACAATTACACACTTGTATGTTGCTTTAATAAAGCAAACAAAACAAAAATAAATGTGTTGTGTTAAATGTGAATGTCAAAATGGGTGAATATAAGGGTGTCTTCACTATAGTATGTTTGGAGAATAGTACGTTTTATGATAAAATTAAAGTATGCATACTATTTTCAATGGATTTTTGAAGTATGCATCCATGCATAGTTTTGAGTTTGACATAGGTGTATCATTAAGACACATTATTATGATGCAGTAGTTTGACTGTACATCAGTATTTGAACGTTCTCATCACCATTGCGAGGGAAAGCACAAGGGTGACTTAAACAAAAATAAACTTTGGTATTTCATTCTATTTTTTCGTTCTTTTATTTATTAATAATATTCTATTTGATTAAATCACTATACTCTAGCCCTGCATGCCATTTCAATTGTATTGCATTCTAGGAAAAACAGACTCAAAGAAGTAGAAGAAACAATAACCAACTATTAATTCAGGTAAATAGCAAGGTAAGTATATTGCAGGTAGAAAACAGCCATTACGATGAGGATGAAGCTTCAGCAGTCTAATTGAGGTACAGTGCACCACACGTACACTTTCACACAAATAAGTTACTGAGTAACTGAATTAAGAATAGACTTCTTACAGGGACTGGGAGAACACAGAGAACTGGAGACTGGAGAAGGAGACAGGGTGGAGTAGAGGTGAAGAGAACAATGCGGTGGTAGGTATCTCGGGTAAGACTAACATCCAAAGCTTGGGTGAATCCTAGTTGTAGACCAGACCAAGATGGTTGTGTGGAGCAGGCTTAAATGGAGTGGAGCTGATGAGGGTAAATGATGGCAGGTGTGTGGAGTGAGTGCAGATGAGAAGCAGGAAGGATTCTGGGAGCTGTAGTGCAGAGGTGACAGGTGAATTGTAACAATTCTATTCTATTCTTGTCAGGGTCTTGTTATGCTTTGTGTTCTAGGACTATTATTTTGTATTTCATTTTGTCCTGTTGTCCCTGTGCTCTAGTTTCCTGGGTTTAGATCTTGTTTGCTTTGTTCTACTCACCAGTTATTTCCATGGTTACTGATTATGTTGTACACCTGTAGAACATAATCAGTTCCTTGTTCAGTTAATTATCTACCTGTGTATTTATACTCATTAGTTACCATTGTTCATTTGTTGCATTTAGATCCACATCCCCTCTTCCTTTATATGCCTCCCATGGCTGTTCTATTCTATATTCTATTTAAGTCACCATGCTATAGCCCTTATGTGCTGCTGTTCTATTTACTTAAGTCACCATGTTCCAGCTCTTCGATTTCTTTTCTAATTTATTCTATTCAAGTCCCCATGTTCTAACCCTTCCATGTTTTTACTATTATATTATATTCCATTATATTCAAGTCACCATCATAGCCCTTCTGTTATGCTGTTTGAAGTCACTTAAAACGTTACGCTTTACTTAAGTCACCCTATTCTACCCCTTCGATGGGCTGCAAGTAACACAGACCACAACGGAAATGTTTCCGGGGGAACCAAATAAGTGACGAACCCGGCTGGGACGTGCTTATTGCACGTGAGCATCCCTATGCCATACTCGGCTACTCCCTTCGAAGGGCAGACGGCAGAGCTCATCAAGTGGGACTCTGGGGTGAGCATGGCATTAGTGTGCCATTTATGTATCCGTTTGTAACGCACTTGATGAAGGGAGCAACGAAAGACAACGTAATTTCCAACGTGATTATTTTCACCTGGGAGGTTCCCATGACAACGCAGCACGGTGTCCATCAGCTGAATAGCTGTTCTGACGACAGAAATATGCTGTTAACATAACGGTTGCAAATAAATGTATTTTTACTTTACAAAAAAACTGTTAAAAATACGTTTTATATATCCGTTATATATCTGTGTCAGTGTCTCAACTTTAAAACATTGGACCCTACATTACCTACACCTTCGTATGAAACTTTTTTTAATGAAAATGTAAACATAACATAAAACAATTTGTATAGTGTAACTGATGTATAGATTAATATCTTTACTTCATGTTCTTCTTCTCTATCTTTTTTTCTTTATTTGTGTTTTTAAGCTCATTGTTCTTTTCTCATTTCTGATGACATTGAACATATTGTTTATATATTTTGTATATTGTATACAAGTTGTATTCTTTTTATCTCTGTATGTTTTGTGAAATAAAAAAGTTAAAAGAAATAAAATAAAGTAGAATTTTGAGCTGTAAGCAGAGTATAGTAGAACTATAAAAAAAGTATAATATTACAATATAATATTCTTTTATAAATACTATTTTATAAATATTATTTATATATACAAAATATTACAATATTATTTTAATATTATAGTTTATTCATTAAAAAAATAGGCTTTCACTTCTTGTCAATATACGGTCTTTGCTGTAAATCCATTGACAGTAAAAGTGTAAATCACGCCCCAGCCGGGTTCGTCACTTATTTGGTTCCCCCGGAAACATTTCCAGTGTGGTCTGTGTTACATGCAGCGCGTTTCTGTATTTGGCTGTGTTGTGAGCTTTTGCAGCGCTTTTCTGTATTTGTTGTGTTGTGAGTATTTGGAGTACACTTTGTTGTGAAACTGATGAAGATGTTTTCTTAATTTGCAGGTGTTTTTTTCTATTTGCATGCGTTTTTTTTTTTTTTTTTTTTGCATGCGTCTTCTTTAGCTTGCAGCACGTTGAGCTCTCTCGGCCACATAGGCAGCTCCTATCAACAGAATTCTGATTGGCTGTACCAATAACTCTTTAAGTGTTTCAAATTATTTTTGCCACACAATTTATTCTATGAAAAGTATTTGTTAACATCACCAATCTTTAATTGTTTACTTTTGTGAACCTCATTACTCAATATATTTTATAATCCTAAATTAGTCTGGGTTACATTATTATTTCATTTTTTTCTTGTTTTGTTTGTTTGCATATGGAAGACATCACATCATGATGCTTGTTCGGTTACTAATACCCCAGTAGTACTCGGTTGCTCCTGTCTGCCTTGCTGCCTTCTCTGTCGGCAACGAGTGCTCATAAATGTAAGTAATTAGTCAGGCTGACAGAGAAGATCGCAGAATTAGAGACTTGTATACAAACTTTAATTGTGGACAGTAAGAATGCAAGGGCTTTACTGCTTTGGATGCGACTAGCTTGGTGAACTCTGTACATTATTCGGTTCCGGCTGTAGAGCCCATGCAGCAGGGTGACTGTGAGACTGCATAGTCCACGGGACAAACCACCACTCTTCCGTTCAGATTAGAACAGTAAACAGGTTTTTCCCCCTCAGTGATGCACCCACTGAGAATCCTGTTGAAATTGCCCTAGTTATTGGCGATTCTATTACACGGAACTTGAAAATAGAGACACCAGCCACCATAGTCACATGTTTGCCGGGTGCCACAGTGCCTGACATCAAAGCAAATTTAAAAGTGCCGGCTAATGCTAATCGTAAATACTCTAAGATTATTATTCACGTCTGCACTAATGATGTTCGACTTCGCCAATCAGAAATCACTAAAATTAACTTTAAAGGGTTGTGTGAACTCGCAAGTACGATGTCAGACACTATAATTCTCTCTGGACCCTTTCCTGTTCACAGGAGTGATGACATAATTAGCAGACTGTCCTCACTCAATGGCTAGCTGTCTAAGTGGTGTCCGCAAAATAACATAGGGTTCATAGACAATTGGATTTTTTTTTTTTTTTTTTTTTTTTTTGAGGCAGACCTGGCCTGTTGAAAAGAGATGGTATTCGTCCCGCCTGGGATGGTGCCACTCTTCTCTCTAGTAATATGGCACATAGTCTTAGAGCTCAAACGTGACAAACCCGGGTGCCCAGCTCATGAAGCAGGCATACTGGCTAAACCGACTGTCTGCAAGCTGTCTCATGTCACAGAAGTCAGATAAATCCCAACAAATATAGACTCTTTCACCTCATCACATAAACCTCATCTGTTCCCCGAATTAGTAAACACAAAAAACTCTCGAACCCATTTAAGGGTAAAACTGTAATTGATGTTCAACAAATAAAAAACAGATATAATGCAGATGAACAAATGATAAAGCTAGGTTTGCTGAATATTAGATCCCTTTCTACAAAATCACTCTTTGTAAAGATATGATTACAGATCATAATGCTGTGCAGATGTTCTGTTTTTGACAGAAAATTAAAACCAGACGATTACATTACTTTAAACGAGTCCACCCCCCAAGATTACTATTATTAACACGAGCCTAGTCAAAAAGGCAAAGGGGGAGGAGTTGCTGTAATTTATAGCCTTATCTTCACTATTGCTCAGGGGTCTAGTTTCAAATATAATTCTTTTGAAGTGATGGTCCTTTTTGTAACGCTATCTAGCGTAAGTGATAAATCCCGCTTGACATTTGTGCTAGCTACTGTTTACAGGCCACCAGGGTACCATACAGACTTAATCAAATAATTTGCTGATTTTGAGTTAATAGGGGAAAGCGGGGTATGTTGTCACACTTTTCACTCGGTCTAACATTTACTGAGCACCATACATCACAATGGTATAAATGTCATCCCAAATGAGAGAAGGAAGTCTTGGGCACATATGTTGTATTCATATGAATATTTAATCTCAAACCAGAATTGGAAAGCAATCATGCCTAGAGAATCTGGAAAAACAGTTATTTAAATCCAAACAATACAAATTTCAATCAAAACTCATTAAGTGGAACTTTAAACTCAAACGTTCTCTGGCTTGCACATAGATCAATGATAACTGAATGGAATGCTGTAGATAACTCGCTTAACTTAACATGTTTAACCTCTGTACAAAACAGATGTCGTATCTGACTAATCATACTCATCTTCAGAGTCACAATTCTGGCACACATAAATTGCCTGGCCTGAGGCCCATTTGTTGCATTTTACACATTTTACCCAGGTCTCCTTTGGAGATGAATGCTAGGCAGAGCAGAGTCTTAGCGATTCATTAGGAGTTCGCCCCTGCTCTATGGCTCAACCTAGAATCTTCCTCCTGGTTGAACACCATCCTAACCCCAGTACAAAGGAGGAGGCTAAGGAGAAAGTAATCAATGCCCAGTCCAATGATGGCTCCAGCCCCTGAACAGAGTCCAGTGATGGCTCCAGTCCATGGCCTCAGTCCAGAGTCCGTTTCAGCCCCAGAGCTCAGCCTAGCCTTTAATGCAACAAGTCCTCAACTGCCTCTCTTTTTTAATGTTTTGTTCTTCTTACACATTTGTTTAGCTTTCCTTTTGCACAAAAGCCTCTTTTGTGCTTTTTCTTTATATTCTCTTCTCTTCTTGTTTTATTTGTTTGTATATTTATCTAAATTAATTTTCAGAATTTGCAGAAGTTTTCAGAAATATATAGTAGACATCATGATGTTTGTTCAGTTACTAATCTTCTTACTAATCTTTTCAAAAACCATAAATAGTTTTCCTTGGTCCAGTCCATATATAAGACAGCTATATGACTATGATTGTACTAGAATATACCCTCTTATATCCTCCTCTTAACTTTCTTCCCCTTCAATTCCCATCAAAACCTTTCCTTTATTTTCTTCCTTTTATTCACCTGTCTTCCAATACAGTCCCTTGTCTTGCTTTCCTCATCTGGCTGACCTTATCTCTGTGGCTAAATCATCTTACAGGCTGAGCTGGACAAATTTTTCTGATGGTGAACGATAAGGTGTTAGGGGTTTTTAAAGGGGAAAAATCATCCTAACTGGATCGTCACTTCTCTAC
Source organism: Meda fulgida (assembly GCA_030578275.1). Classification (NCBI taxonomy): domain Eukaryota; kingdom Metazoa; phylum Chordata; class Actinopteri; order Cypriniformes; family Leuciscidae; genus Meda; species Meda fulgida. The sequence goes on along the minus strand of CM060621.1, from coordinate 15,623,711 downwards.
TGAAGAGATTGTAATACAATGAAGTATGACAGACATTCTCTGTCAGCCAGGCCAGCATAATTCAGCCCTTTGTCTCGCCCTATAGCTCCCGCTTTCCCCTCCCCTCCCTCGTATCCCCCTCTCCCAGTCTGCCCTGCTGCACACGCACTGCACCATATCTACATATTTGCTGTAATTGACATTTTCCATTTGGCAGGTTCTCTATCTGCTGCCTGTCGTCGCCTTGGAAACGATCACAGGGCTTCAGGCTAGCGAGTTAGCACCACTGACTGGAGGGAAACTCATCTCATCTCTAACATTCCCAACCTTGACTGGAAACCCCTGTCTTCCCCTTAGGGACAGTTTAAGCAGCTAAATAGTCACATTTTTTAACTAATTATATTTAAGGATTAATAAGAAATGTATTACGCTCCTTGGTTGATTTAGCATTGTCGTGTTGTCCAGGCATTCCTTTCGTTACCTGGTGGTCTCTGGTGTAAACAATTTTATATCAAGCCAAACGCTGAATTTAGTTAGTTTCTGCCTTGCTAATTTGACCTTCTAACAACAAGGTTATCTTGAATTCCAATCCCACAATCGTAACTAGGGAAAGAAAATCCACTGCATAAGAAAACTTGAAAAATCAATGTAGCTAATCTTGGGTCTTAATTAAACAAATTTCAATGAGAGGCAGTTTAAATCCAGATTCTGCACATTTCCATGTTTCTCTGCTGGTTGACGACTAACCCCCTGATGAAGATATATGTTCCTAACAACAAATAAGAGCAGCAGGTCTGTTTTACCTTAACATTTGGCGGTTTAAAGGGACTAAGAAAAAAAAATGAAGACATGTTTTTTGTTGGCAAAGCCTAGGATTATATGATTTAAGGACAGATTGTGTTTAGACAGTATCATTAATGCCCAAAATAAAAATACTACATTATGGATAGTATGGGAGCAATTCCTCCACAATATCCTTAAGCTAACTGGGATGTATGACCTTGTATAACATATTTAGAGTGCCTTTAGGCAAAATTAATTTGGGAGAAGTAATTTGTCATTTTAAGTATGCCATGTAGTTTTGATCTGAAAACTGAACAAATGAATCAGTTGAAGTTTCCCCGTAAATGTTTTTTTACAGTTTGGAAAGAAATGACTAAATGGAAACCTTTGTGCACTTTTTGTGCATAATTTCTGTAAAAAAATGACACATTACTTTACTGTCTCGAAGCACAGCTTACCCCGAAATCCTGATTTTATTTACTTACTCTCAGGTTGTTTCCATGTTTCCAATCTGCACAACTTTATTGATGAAACTCAAAAGGGGTCAATCAGCCTCAGTCATTTTTCACTTTCTTTTCATCTTTTTCTATATGATAATAAAAAGGGAATGATGATTGAGGCTATAATTTTACTAAAATCTCCTTTTGTGTTCCACGAAATAAAGAAAGTCATGTGGTTTTGGAAAAACGAGTAAATAATATCAAGACTCTTTCTTCTCACATGATAGAATAATTTCCCCTTAAATCAGTATCAGTGATGATACAAGACACATTTTCCTGCCACGAGAAATAAAAAATAAAACAAACAATTGAACAACAACAACAAACAAATGAATGAAAGAAACCCCAAATCCAGAAAAGTTGGGACATTTTGTAAAATGCTATAAAATCTGTGAGAATCTGTGATTTGTTAATTCTCTTTCAACTTTATTTAACTGACAAAAGAATACAGAAAATATTTCCAATGCTGCACAAACTAATTGTATTTTGTAAATATAAACAAATTTAGATTGTGAACACTCTCCAAAAAAGTTGGGACAGAGGCATATTGTAACGGAGCAGGCTCCCGCACCACCTCCTCTTCACCACCGGAGGGAACCGTCTCCAGAATATTAACTTTACCCATCGAACTCCATTTCCCATCATGCCTCATACCTGGGACTGATTGCACTCACACCTGCACCTCATTCACACACACTCATATAAGCCTCATTCACACACTCATTCAGTGTGAAGTCTTGATCTGCCCCAGCCATCATTTCTGAGCGTTATTTTCCTGAGTTTGTTTCCTGTGTTTGATCTTGGATTGTTTATCGTTGCTGACCCTTCTCTGCCTGCCCTGACCCCGGACTGTTTACTGGACTCTGATTCTCTCTGCCTGCCTCGACCCTTTGCCTGGTTACCTGGTTTGTCTCTGCCTTGCCTTCTCTGTTCTGTTTGCCACTGTTTGACCTTACCTGTTTTGACTATTCTAATAAATGCTGCAAATGGATTCTCCTGACTCCGCCTCCTCACAACAGAAGACTTCGCCAACACTCGATCCAGCAGCAGTCAGGCAGCTTGCCACCGAGGTATCTGCTCAAGCTTCACAATTATCCTTGCATCACCATCAGCTGAGCCGGCTCACTTCTCTCACAGAGGATCTAGTTCAATCACTACAGAACTTACGAGTATCATCCTTCAGCGTGCCCGCTGAACATTCACAAGGTGCATCTTCCCACGCTGTCAACACTGCTGGCCACCCTCGTCTTGCTTTTCCAGAGAAATTTGATGATAACCCAACCAAATGCAAGGGTTTTCTGCTACAGTGCACGCTTTACATCGATCAGCAACCATCATTCTACCCCGATGACGCTGGACGCATTGCATTCGTTTGCTCACTACTCACCGGCAAGTCGTTGGAATGGGCTACGGCAGTTTGGAGACCCGATGGTTCTGCACTTCCCTCATTCACGGGATTTCTTCAGCGATTCCGTGATATCTTTGAACACTCCACTGCAAAAGGGAATCCGGGAGAACAGTTGTTAAACCTCTCTCAAGGATGAAACACCGCTGCCGAGTATGCTCTCACTTTTCGCACACTCTCGCGGCTCAAACCAACTGGGTCGATGATACTCTTAAAGTACTCTTCAGAAAAGGACTATCAGTCGAGTTACAGTCTGAGTTGGCCTGCCGAGATGAGGGCCGAAACCTGAATGAATTAATTGATCTCGCCATCCAGGTCGACAATCTGATGCGTTCTCGCCGCCACCCTCGAGCCCCACCACGATACACACGAAGCTGCCATGGCACCCGAACCCATGCAACTAGGGTTCACCCATCTCTCTCCAGAGGAACGAGAACGCTGTCAGCAAAACCGCCTCTGCCTGTATTGTGGTCAGCCAGGCCACATGAGAATCGATTGTCCTGTTCGCCCAGCCAATAGGACCCAAGCGGTGAGTCACAAAGAAAACCAATGCACATCCAACCTCTTACTACCCATTCGTTTGTCCGTCTGGGACCAAATCATTTCAACCACTGCCATGATCGATTCAGGAGCTGCGGGGAACTTAATTTCCCGCGAATTCGCTTCTTTAAATCAGCTAAAACTAAAACCCTGTTCTTCTTTGACAGTGGAGGTGCTAGACGGACGCCCCATCGGAGGAGGAAGAATTCACCGGGTGACCGAAGAGATCACAATGCACATCGGGGCCCTGCACTCGGAAAAAATCCAATTCTACGTCATTCAAGCTCCACATCATAGCATAATACTCGGCCTGCCTTGGTTACGCATCCACAATCCACACATCTCTTGGAGGGAAGGTCAAATCACTCAATGGGATGTCACATGTCACGAGCACTTCCTGACTAGAGTCACTCAGATTCCGCAACCCGTCTCAACTAACCCCACTTCTGATCAGCAAGAAATAAAACTCCCTCCAGCATACGCAGATCTGACTGAAGCCTTCAGTAAGAGGAAAGCATCACAACTTCCTGAACATCGATCCATTGACTGTGCCATCGAACTCATGCCCGGAGCCACTCCACCTAAAGGTCGAATTTTTCCATTATCTCAGCCAGAATCTGAAGCCATGAAGCAGTACATTGAAGAGGAGTTAACCAAAGGTTTCATTAGACCCTCAACATCTCCAGCATCAGCAGGTTTCTTCTTTGTTAAGAAAAAGGATGGAGGGTTGAGACCCTGTATTGACTATCGTGGACTCAATGAGGTGACTGTTAAGTTCCGCTATCCCTTACCTCTTGTTCCAGCCGCCCTCAAACAACTCCGCCAGGCCAAATATTACACCAAACTGGACCTTCGCAATGCCTAAAACCTCATTCGCATTCGGGAAGGAGATGAATGGAAAACGGCATTTTCAATCAGCAGTGGCCACTATGAATATTTGGTTATGCTGTTCGGTCTGTCTAACAGTCCTTCTGTCTTTCAGTCATTCGTGAACGATGTTTTTCGGGACATGTTGGGTAGATGGGTGATCGCATACATCGATATTCTAATTTTCTCAAATTCCCTAGAACACATTCAACACATCAGAATGGTCCTGAAACGTCTACTGCAGTACCAACTCTACGCCAAAGCAGAGAAATGTGAGTTTCATCAAACCAGCACAGCATTTCTCGGGTATATAATCAGTCAGGAGGGAGTAGCTATGGACGACAAAAAGGTCAAAGCAGTGTTGGACTGGCCCTTACCCCAAACTGTCAAAGAATTGCAACGTTTCCTAGGCTTTGCCAACTTCTACCGACGTTTCGTCCGAAACTTAAGCACTGTAGCCGCACCTCTCACCGCCATGACCAAACGTCAAACCCACCGGCTGCAATGGACTTCGGAAGCAAATCAAGCATTCGACAGACTCAAAGCCCTGTTCACTTCTGCTCCCATTCTCCAACACCCAGACCCAGCGCTTCAATTCATCGTGGAGGTGGATACCTCCAACACAGGAGTGGGGGGCATTCTCTCGCAACGCCAAGGTGATCCAGAAAAAAATGTTCCCATGTGCCTTCTCCAGAAAACTGTCCCCAGCTGAACAGAACTACGATGTAGGTAACCGCGAATTGTTAGCCATGAAACTTGCTCTCGAGGAATGGCGACACTGGCTGGAGGGAGCAACCCAACCCTTCATTATCCTTACCGATCACAAGAACCTCAAATACCTTCGGCCAGCCAAACGTTTGAACCCCCGTCAGGTCAGGTGGGCCTTGTTCTTCACCAGATTTCAGTTTACTGTCTCCTATCGTCCAGGGTCCAAGAACATTAAAGCTGATGCTCTCTCCCGCCAGACAGATGAATCTCAACGCCCTGTCACAGATAACATTATCCCAGGAAAACTCCTAGTGGCTCCGGTGCAGTGGGATATTATCACAGAAATCCAGCAGTTCAACAGTCAAGCAGAACCTCCAACCGAGTGTCCTGAGGGTCGCTTATTCGTTCCAGAACCTTTGCGCTCACGACTCACAGAACAGATACACTCCACACCCAGTTCTGGACATCCCGGCATAACAGCGACCACCCATTTGCTCCGGAACCGCTTCTGGTGGCCAACTTTACAGTCTGATACGACCCGACACATCCAGAACTGCATAAGTTGTAACAAGTCCAAATTCTCTCGACAACTGCCAGCCGGACTTTTCAAACCACTCCCCATACCGCAACGCCCCTGGTCTCATACAGCCATCGACTTCATCACAGATTTACCAGAGTCACAAGGTCACACTGTCATACTCACCATTGTGGATCGTTTCTCCAAGGCCTGCAGATTAATTCCTCTTCCCAAACTTCCTACGGTTCTGGAAACTGCTGAACATCTTTGCAACCAGGTCTTCCGCTTATATGGCCTTCCCGAAGACATCGTCTCTGACCGAGGACCTCAGTTCACCTCCAGGGTATGGACATCTTTCTTCAAACATCTCAACGTCAACATCAGCCTCACTTCCGGTTATCATCCCCAATCCAACGGGCAAACTGAATGGAGCAGGCTCCCGCACCACCTCTTCACCACCGGAGTAACCGTCTCCGGAATATTAACTTTACCCATCGAACTCTATTTCCCATCATGCCTCATACCTGGGGCTGATTGCACTCACACCTGCACCTCATTCACACACACTCATAAGCCTCATTCACACACTTATTCAGTGCAAAGTCTTGATCTGCCCCGGCCATCATTTCTGAGCGTTATTTCCCTGAGTTTGTTTCCTGTGTTTGATCTTGGATTGTTTATCGTTGCTGACCCTTCTCTGCCTGCCCTGACCTCGGATTGTTTACTGCACTCTGATTCCCTCTGCCTGCCTCGACCCTTAGCCTGGTTACCTGGTTTGTCTCTGCCTTGCCCTCTGTTCTGTTTGCCACTGTTTAACTTTGCCTGTTTTGACTATACTAATAAATGCTGCAAATGGATTCTCCTGACTCCGCCTCCTCACAACACATATACTGTCATATCCCCTTTCCTTTAATTACACTTTTTAATAGTTTGTAAATTGAGGATACAATGCTGCAGTTTTGCAAGTGGATTTTTTTTTTTTTTTTTTTTTTTGCCCAATCTCACCTGGTACAAGAGACACTTAACCGCCCATGGATGTCATTGTCTGATACTCCTTTTCATGATGGGCCATACAATTATCTGCAGGCAGACCAGTCAAGCACATCCACTCTATGGTGTAGAGTGTCTACACAACTCTGATGCAGCACATACTGCATGAGGCCTGGCATTGTTTTTCTTCTCAGGAAAGATGTGATCTTGATGCCATTAAATGTCTGTATAATCAAATTATATGCCTCCACATCAGTACTACTTTCACAAGTACTCATTTTCATGGTACTTTCACACTCATGCAAGTCACCCATGCTGTTTTCACTGATGTACCCCCATACCATGACTGTTTGCTTTATACCTGTCGCTGATCATAGTCTGAATGATCCCTTTCGTCTTTGGGACTGAGAACTCAATGTCTATTTTCCAAAAAACAAGCTGAAACGTGGACTCATCTGACCGCAGCACACATTTCCACTGTTTTGGATCATCTGAGATGAGCTCGGGCCCAGAGAACTCGATAACATCTCTGCATTGAACAGATGTAGATTTATTCTTGCTTAACAAAGATTCGAGTGAAATTCCTTTATGCAGCAGCAGGCTGTCTAAGTGACAATGGTTTTCCAAAGAATTACACATGGCTATATTTAACAAAGTAGTATGAAGGTTTATCATGCAATGACATCTGAGGGCTCAAAGATCATGCACATTCAACAGAGCTTTCTTGCCTTACCTTACATGTACTCTCTGGATTCCCTGAATCTTGTCACAATATTTTATATTTGGTGTCTAGATGGTGAAAATACCTAAATTATTTGCAATCTTGCATTGAAAAATTTGATTTTTGAAATGTTTGACAATTGTCCCTTTATATTTGGCATAAAGTGATCAGCCATGACCCATCTTTGCTTGCAAAGACTGAAATGCTCCTTATACACTCAATCACGATACCCATACCTATTACCAGTTCTACCAGAAAGACTCGGGAGAATAATATCGTAACAACCATTTATTAACAGCCCAGCAAGCAATATTATGATATAAAGTTCTTTGGCGTAGGCCCCGTCCATAGCTCGCAATCCGAGGGTCCGGACTCAGCATTTCCTGCCTGAAGACGAAGGCAGGGGCACAGCCGGCCCCCTGTGAGGTAATGGAAGGGACCATCCTGGTGGTGGTGGGGAGGATGGAGGTGAATGGAAGTGTCAGCATCTGCGAACTCAGACATGAGTAAGTATCTTTTATACCACAAGTATTAGAACACGATTGGATAGATGAGAAGGTAATAATGAGTGACGTAACAATTGAGTCTGCCCAGGAGAACTTATGCTAAAGCTTTCATTTCACCTTCTTATTGTGGACTGTTTCAAAAGAGTTTGACTTGGATATTCTATAAGATTTTCACCTTTATTTTGCATCTGTCCCAACTTCTATAGAAGTGTGTAGCAGCCATCAAAATCAAAATGTGTTTATATTTACAAAACACAATTAAATTGTTCAGTAAAAACATTTCCGTTATACTTTTGTCAATTAAATAAAGTTGAAAGAGAATTCACAAATCACAGATTCTTGATTGTATTGCATTTTACAAAATGTCCTAACTTTTCTGGATTTGGTGTTGTAAATAAATAAGTAAAAGTGAGGGATTCTTGATGTCGGGGTTAAGATTAGAATGTTATTACCCAGAAAGAGCTCTAGATTATCAGCTAAGGTTGAGTTCTACTTCATAATCACTTTAATGATAACGCTCTTCTCATATCCTTAAAATTGGTGCTCTGTTTACCTCCATTTAAACAACCACATTGTATATTTAGGGATGACTACATTTAGAAAAGAATTGATGATAAGGGTGCAGTAGATGATCTGGAAAATGCTTGCATTAGCCTGCTAGCATTGAAAGCACATGATCCCACCCTCCCTGCAAATCATCAGGGAGAAAATTATAACTATGGAACCATCTACTACAGCATAGCATCAGGGTGTGCATTGTAGTCTCCCTGAGGAAAAATTGTATTCATTTGTTGCTTTACGAGAGGAAGAATTTAGCAAAATCGTTAATTCATCTAAATCGACAACTTGTATGTTAGACCCTATACCGACTAAGCTACTGAAAGAGATGCTACCAGATGTCACAGATCCTCTTCTAAATATCAGTAATTCGTCTTTGTCTCTAGGATACGTACCAAAAACCTTTAAGCTGGATATGATTAAACCGCTTGTTAAAAAAACGCAACTTGATCCTACAGAATTAGTCAATTACAGGCCGATCTCAAATCTGCCTTTTCTGTCAAAGATATTAGAAAAAGCAGTATCCTCACAACTGTGTTCCTTTCTTGAAAGAAATTATATCTGCGAGGATTTTCACGATTTTGACCGTACCATAGCACTGAGACAGCTCTCATTAGAGTTACAAATTATTTGCTTTTATCATCCGATCGTGGTTGTATCTCTCTATTAGTGTTACTCGATCTCAGTGCTGCATTTGACATCATTGACCACAACATTCTTTTAATAGACTAGAAAACTATGTTGGCATTAGTGGAATTGCACTAGCATGGTTTAAATCATACTTATCAGACCGTTATCAGTTTGTAGCAGTAAATAAAGAGATATCTTATCGATCACAAGTTCAGAATGGCGTACCACAAGGCTCAGTACTAGGACCGCTGCTTTTCAATCTGTACATGCTACCATTTGGAGATATCATTAGGAAACATGGAATTAGCTTTCACTGTTATGCCGATGATACTCAGCTGTGTATTTCTTCACGCCCTGACGAAACTTACCAATTCATAAAATTAACGGAATGCATAGCTGATATAAAAAATTGGATGACTAGTAATTTCCTACTACTAAATTCTGAAAAAACAGAGATTCTAATTATTGGACAAAAAACTTCCACATGTAATAACCTAGAATACTGTCTAACACTTGATGGCTGCTCTGTTGGCTGCACTAAATGGTTTAGCTCTGCAGTACTTGAGCGAGCTCTTAACGCATTATAGTCCTTCACGTCTATTGCGATCTCAAAATTCCGGCCAGTTAATAATACCTAGAATATCAAAATCGACTGCTGGCGGTAGATCCTTCTCCTATTTAGCACCAAAACTTTGGAACAATCTTCCTACCATTGTCCGGGAAGCAGACACATTCTGTTAGTTCAAAGCTAGATTAAAAACACATCTCTTTTACCTAGCATTCTCATAATACATTATCGACTTCTATAATTCAATGTTAGGCTGCATAGATTAGGTCAGCCGGAACTGGGAACACTTCCCTTAAATCCTGATGTACTCGTTACATCATAAGAAGAATGGCATCTACGCTAATTTTAGTGTCTTTGTTGATCCCGAGTGTCGTCTTAGCGGCCCCTAATTTGATAACAAATGATGATTTCAATGGAAGTGAATCAATCAAAACTATCTTTAGCTGTAAAATAACATTATTCAAGAACCGCTATAAAGTCAAAACAATCTCTGTTACCTTAAATTATAAGTTTACCTCTGTAAAGCTGCTTTGAAACAATCTACATTGTTAAAAGCGCTACATAAATGAAGATGACTTGACTTGACTTGACGTAACAATTGAGTCTTTCAGGCAGAAATTACGCTAAAGCATTCATATTTCCTCTGTTTTCAGTCTTTGGTTGTCGGTTGTTGTTTGTGTATGCTAATGTTATGCACACTGTTATTCGTGTCTGCCTTTTTGTTTTATTAAATCACTTTTATATTTCTATCCAGTCTTCATTTGTCTTCATCTTCATCTTGTGACAGATGAACTGACCTAATTGGATTATGCAGTGCCATTTGCTGTTGTGGCTCGTTGTGGCTCATGAGAGCCTGGACTTTTTTGTTTTTACTGAGAAATTCTGTCTTCTCGCCTTTGACGACGAGACCCTGAAGTCACTGTTCTGGATTGCGGCGAATTACCATCAACCTGTAGACCTCCCAGACACCTGTGGTCTGAACTGGAGGAATGCTATCATCCAGTGTCTGGAGAGTGTCCAGAACACAGCCGGATCCAGAGCCCATTTAACCACCTACAACCATGGAGGAATCGTGTGAGCCCCCAGTAGATGGAGAGCTACCACCCGCTGCAACACGTCAGCCAGAGCCCGAGGACAAGTGAACAGTGCTGACCCTCCACCCGGAAGAGGAGCCCCCCAGTGAGTCTCACCAGGGGTGTGAGTCTACGACATTAGTGGCCGTGGGTATACTGGTGGAAATAGAGACTGAGGACTGGCTGATGGACTTCAGCATGGAGGTATCGTCTCCCACCCTATCCCACCCAGTTTCTCTACCTTCATCGCTGTTTCTAGACAGCACAGACACCTGACACTTGACACTTCCTCTGCTGGAAGTTGTCAGCCCTTCACCCTTTCTTGCGATGACAAGCACTTACGTCGAGCCTCAGGTCCTACAACCACCATCAGTGCCTAAGCAGATAGATCCAGTGTCTCCGCCTCCGGCCTCAGATTGTTTCGCTCCATCTCGGCCCGTCGACCTGTAGACTCCACCTTGGCTCCTCCCACCTTCAGCTTCACCAGACACTCTCGACTTTTCGACTACACCGGGTTCCATCATCCCCCCCTTGGTCAGTCGTCATCTCCGCCACGGACGTGCGGATCTTCCACTATGCTCCGTTCCTTCACCCCTACGGCTGCAGCAGGTTCCTCCTTCCCCTGGGGTATGCCTCGGTCCTCCATCACACCGGCATCACCTCAGTCCTCGGGCAGTCCTCTCCGTCTGCACCCTGGGATCCATCAGTTCTGCCTTCGTCGGTCGTCCCCCAGTTGACGTCAGCCTCTACTCCACCTTGGCTCCTCCCTCCCTTGACTTCACCCTGGGCTGTCGCCACTGGGCTTTGGGTCTGTGCCTTCGGATGGATACCCTCATAGCCGCCAGGGTCTCGTCTTTCATTGTACTGGTTGACCTTTCAACCAGTTGACCTTTCAACCAGTATAACAAAAACAATTTCTGTAAAGAATCAACTATTGCACCTTTAAGGCTGAATTTCTTGGGCTTGATTATGTTTCACAGCTTAATGGCTGGAGTGATTCAAGCAGGGAATGTTTTTGTGGTGGAATGAATCTGAAGAAAATGGCATAAAAACTAAATCTGTTCTCAACTGGCCCATGCTAGTTCCAGGGGGCACACTCTCAACCTGATTAGACCAGACTCTTACTGTCCGATTCAATTTTTGCCAGGATTTGATGGTATGTCCAGTTCCACTCCATTCCATTTATCAGAGAGAGAGGGGGAGAAAAACGAGAGAAGGATGCAGAGAGAGATAAATGGATTGCGGGGATGTAGTCAGCTGCAATGCTAAATTGAAATGGAAAGATTGTGATCAGTTTGTGTCCTTTCATGCCGATTGTGGGCATGCTTCTTTGTGTATCTAGCACGACACGGCCATATAGAGTAATACACCCTAAGCATGGACATAAGCTAGAAATGGGATTCATAGCACAAAACAATTTAGCATATAAAAAGTTTATGATTTAAAATTAGTCTTGTGTTGAATTTTGAAAAAGGGAAGTCTTTTGATTTAAAGCTGTTAAAGGAAGTTATCTTTTTAAAAAAAATGAAACTCCAGATAGGGGTTTTGTTTGTAGAAAATAGAAACAATTAACTAGACTGATCAGATTACTGTAATCTTTCTGAACCATTCATTTTGATAGAAATCTTTTCATTCATTACTTACACACTCCCATGATTCGACCCACCCTCCTCTGGTGGCTTTAATTAGTTGTGGATTAAATTAAAGGCTATATGTTCATGTTAATTGATTTATCTCAAGAGTTCATAATTACAGCCCCTGAATGGAGAGATCTCTGCAGTGTCGCTGGAAGCTCTAGGATTTTGTGTGTGTGTGACTACGAGTGAATGAATATGTATGTGTGCATGCATGAATGGGTTTGCATACTCATGCATAAATAATTGTGTGTGTGTGTGTGTGTGTGTGTGTGTGTGTGTGTGTGTGTGTGTGTGTGTGTGTGTGTGTGTGTGTGTGTGTGTGTGTGTGTGTGTGTGTGTGTGTGTGTGTGTGTGTGTGTGTGTGTGTGTGTGAGTAAAGTGCACATATTTCAGTAGCTTTACCAGTGAATGCATAAAACCGGAGGCATCTTAAAGGTTAGTAGGTGCTCAGAAGGCAACCATAATTAGAGGTGAAGCAAATAGATGTAATGGTACTACAATCAGACACAATTACAGCCTTGTCATGGATGTAATTGCTTTGTTAGTGCCACTGAGTTGTTTCACTCATTTTGCTGGTCTAGTGAATCTGATCTGTGTTAGTGACCCTGTCATCTATCTGTTTGTTTTTACCAACACTGTTAAATTTTACAATTAGCTTCTGTTGTGAGATCATTGGCCCTTGTTTGAGCTGTCAGTTTAGTTCACAGAGGCAGATTCGCTATCTAATAAGTAGCTTTTTTAAATTGTTTGTTTTTTTGTTTGTTTGTTTGTTTATCCATTGGTTTAAATGAGCTTATTGCAAAATTCAGAAGGTGTTAAGAGAGAAAAAGCTTTTCAGAGCTTTATTTGCCCATATATTTAGAGTCAGATAACAGTCAAGTAAAATCCTCCCAGTTTTCTCAGAAGCACTGTTCTGTTTGATACTATTAACTAATGCTACCAGCCATGTATCTTTAGTGAACTCATCCTAAGACTCTATTCTGTTTTTCCCTACAGTTTTCTTGATCCAAAAAGTTTGCAATGGATATCATCAAGTCCATCCATCATTTTTGTTCCATATACTGTTTCATTTGCAAATATCTACATATAGACATAAATTGGTTTGCGCATGGGATTAAGACTTTTCTTTAATCAGACTTAGTTTGTACAATTATGTATTTGATGTCTAATCAAATGTGTACTTGCTTTTATGTTCCAAATTACAGAAGACACAGATGACTTCTTCCCAAAATATTCATTTTTTTTGTCTGTGTGAACTCTTTTCCTCCAGAGCACCAATCTTCTAAATAGACCTATGACTGATAGTTCATTATTAGCTTAACTGCAAACTTAGTGTTCAGATATTACCTCATTGATACCATCTGATTCTCTTTTAATAGCTTACTTCTGCTACATTTAAAAAGTGTTATTTCTACGAACCCAACCAATAATGAATTCCCTCTAATCCCATTCATGAACATCCCTCTAATTTGAGGTAAAGTGTTAGAGGGCAAAGTAATTCCCTTGCTGGAATGCAAGGATGCGGTCATGGAAATATGGATTTTCACAGTTCATTCATGTGTAAAATCCCATTTGGGAAGAGTTGGAATATGAGCCCTTCAGCTCCAGTAATGTGTGAGTAGAACAGGCTTTTTAATCAAGCCGAGACACGGCTGGCACCCATCTGTAAATGCTGCCTTCCTGCAAACTGTGTTTCTATTAAAAGCTATTTCGAGAAAAAAACAACAGAACAGAATGTCCTCATGTCTTGATGTTCATTGAAATCTGACAAAGAAAATCTATGAGTTGTGATGTTGGGAAATATTCTGTCTAATGTCAGATTCACTAAAATAATGCACTAAAATAATAACCTTTAAGTGTCCTTGGCAAACAGTTGTGGCTGCAATCAACTCTCTGGTCTAAAAGACTTCAAAATGAATGGATGTCTGAAAGCCCCCACCCAGACACATACCTCCCATGGGAAACTGTCTAGTGTATGGCTGCCTGCCAGGGGTCTGAAACAAAGTACCCCGTCTTATCACTGTCACTTAGAATGGCTGTGGAAACAAAGGAATCAAAGTTGCATACTGTTGGAATACACATTCATCCACAACAACTGAAATCCAAAAACTTCCTTGTCCTATTATGTGCAATTAAAAATTAGCTGCAAAAATGTTGCAAAAAGAGGCATCCTGCTGGTTCTAACACATCACTGTTAGGAAAGCAGCAGCTAAAATAAGCACAGTAGAGTTCAGCTGACACACAGGTGGGGACATGTCAACACTGTGTTGTAGCATCTAAATAACATAATTGCAATCCTATTATGCAGTTATATGCATTAATTTGGCATGTGCTGGAGAGGTGTTGGACACATGATAAATAGGCCATTTAACATCTCCAATTAAGTCAATGTTGTCCCTGTGCATATGGGAAACAGCTCTGTGACTGTGGCTAGAACACTATTTTCTCTCTCTTTCTTTTTTCTCTCGTTAGACAGATAATAATATACTGGTTTAGCTGGAGATGGATTTCTGTGCTTTTGTCATTTTCTGACCGTGGGGACAGGGGGATGGGGAGATGAGGGCACAAAGAGGGATTGGAGTTAGCGAATGAGTATAGCTTGAAAAGATGGTGGCAGAGGCGTGAAATTTGCTCTGCCCTCTCCATTTGCCCCCTCCAAGAGGCAGTGAGACAAGACTGCAAGACCATATCTATACCAGTGAGCTTATCTCCCTCCCTTCCCCCGCTTTCTGTGTGCACGCACACACACACACACACACACACACACACACACACACACACACTGTGTTTCACATTCATAACTCACCATAATTGTGTTTCAGAAGTGGTTATCAGAATACCTATATGTGGAGACAGCACAGAGAAATGCTTTTGGGGATTGGTAGATGATATAGTCAAGGCCACTTTAGGGTGTCTGTAAATTTATACAACTCAATTTAATTTCCTTTCTTCTATTCTACAAGGTGAAAGGCCTTACCAATATGCTGGTGGATTCTTACTTTCTCTAGTTCTGTGTCCCATTCTCCTGTCTTCATGGCAAAAAAGTAAATAATAAAAAAAAAATTGTCTTATTTTACAGTAAAAATCAAAAATTAAATAGTAGAAAATAATACCAAAAAATACTGATTTTTTTTATCCAGACATCCATTACTCTTTTTTCATTTATTTTAAAATCCATAAATATTTGTTAACACTTTCTAATAACTGCACCCTATTAATCATTAGTTAAGCATGAGTATACAGTTAATTAATAATTTATAAAATATTAATAGACATTAATAAGCAGTTCATAAATACAGCTATAAATGCTTTTTTCTTGATTTATAAGCATGTCTATAAAGTGTTTAATAATTGTATTTTCATACTTTGTTAATGATTAATTAATAATTTCTAAATGAAGTATAGCATTATTTACAAACCAGTTATTTAAGAGTTGTCAGTGGTTCATAAGCTCATTTAGAAAGTGTAAGTACATGGAGTAAATTCAGGTAGTTATAAAGCATTTAGTAGTGGTCAGTTAACTGTGTGTGTGAGCTCATCTAAAGTGACGACTATTCATGCCTTGTAAAGCATTTATAAAGGAAATTTAAAGGCTCATTTATCTTCTAAACAGAAAAATTAAACACAACACAGTGATACAGAACATAGAAATATTAACAGCCTTTAAATCTCCTTTGTAAATGCTTTACAAGGCATAAATAGTCCTCACTTTAGATAAGCTCACAAACATAGTTAACGGACCACTACTAAATGCTTTATAACTACCCAAATTAACCCTGAATTACAGTAGAAATACATGTTAATAAAACATTTATAAACACACTATTAAACACAACTATTACTATATATCTGAATAATAAGATGTATGAATGTACATTTAAATAGTTTATTAATCATTTACTTATACTTTCTAAGTAATCTTATGAACCACTGACAACTCTTAAATAACTGGTTTATAAATAATGCAATACTTCAATTGGAAATGATAAATTGATCATTAATAAAGTATGAAAATACAAGTATTAAACAGATTATAGTTATACTTTTAAATCAAGAATAAAGCATTTATAGCTGTATTTATAAACTGCTTATTAATGTCTATTAATGATTTTTAAATTATGAATTAACTGTTGACTAATGCTTAACTAATGATTAATAGCGTGCAGTTATTATAAAGTGTTACAATATTTGTATTTTTTTTTCAGAGTGTCTATTTTACACCAAGTGCTAGAGGCTATTTACACTAACTCCACTCACCATTGTCTGATTGAGCCAGAAAAAAAATACAAAAGAAACCCTATACAGGAGTAGAGGCATGGACAGTATGGTTTCATCCTGGTGGTGGTGGGGAGGATGGAAGAGAACTTTGCTACGACACCTACATGCAGCAAAATAGGAGGGTAAGATCGGTCTTTTTATATTTGATATTAAGCTGTGTTTGGCTACGCAAGATTATAACTTAACAACGTAGCACTGGAGTCTTTCTGGTAGAACTCACGCTTACGCTTTCATTTCTACCAAAAAGACTCTGGAAGATTCTCGTATGAATGAAATTTATTCTGGAAAAATTATTTTACAGACAAAATAAATAAATAAGCCCTCGACAAGCTCTGTCTCAAAGTTCTTTTGCATAGGCCCCGTCCTTCGTCCAGGTCTTGAAGTTAACTGGTAGGTCCTGCCTTGTGATAGAGATACCCCCAAAATAAGGAATATGAGATGTATTCCATGCGCATCTATGAGGATCCTGGAATGCATTTAGGAAAATCAATCAAATAGGGAAGGCGATCTAGAAAAAACTTCTTGTGCTATAAAATTTACAAATTATGGATTAAAAGTAGGCTAAGGTGCAATATGTGAGAGACTAAAACAAACAAGACAGCTTGAGTTAAGACCATAAAAGACATTTTCAGCATGCTTAGAATTTTACGTAGTACCTGAGACAACATAAGGCCATAACTGAAGTTGTTGGTGTGAAAAAAGTATAATAGATTAGAAAGTTTGAGTCAAGATCGAGAATTTTAATTAAGAAACTACGTGAATGTCGCTATAGACTATGTGAACCAAGCTAAGCTATGTTATCATCTTCTAAAGATGAACAGAAGGCCACATCTGGCCGTGAAAGTTAAGGAGTAGATTTTGAACAAAGCTGCAATAGGCTGGAATGCTATTAAACTGCATATAATCTATGATATGGGGATGTGTGTAAAAACAAAAAGCAAAATTAAATTGCAGAAAAGCCATTTTCACGAGCGTCTATCATTAGCCGCGTTTCCACTGCCGGGCTAGCACCGGGCCAGGGCTAATAACGAGCCGAGCCGAGCCAGTGGCCTCGGGCCTTAAGCACCGGGCTTGCGTTTCCACTGCCGGGCCAGTAGCCCCGCAGCGCTGCCCTAAAAAACGCCCCTAACACGCCTTTCTGGATCAAACGTCATACATACAACCCAACCCATTTCATCGGATATTATGAATTTATTTATTTTTTCAGTTAGGAAAATAGCAGGTATATTAACTCACCGGCCGTGCCTGCAATAGTGTCCCAATTATCTCGCGATTTGTCACTAACAGAGGGACGGTGACCCAGCACACGTCCATCAAGTCGAACCATGGAAAGTTCCTTCTCTGAGCTCCGCTTAGTCCGTTGTGCGTTTTAATCGCCTTGAACAATACTGCGCCCGCAACTTTTTGATTTTTTTCCTGAACTTGAAGCGTTGATCGCTGCATTCTTAGCTTAGAAAGTTCAGCATCGATATATTTTATAACGTCCTCGTTTCTTCACACGCCGTCAAATGCTCAGAAGAGCTTTGCAGCGATTATTTTGAGCGATATAAAAAAGTGAAATGTGCATCTTGCTTCAGATCATAACGTTCCATAACACAGATAAACTCCGCCTTTTCCCTTGAGCACGCCTCTAGTCCGAGCTGGCCTGCTTTGGCCCAAGGTATTCGACGGGCCAGAAATCCTGGCCGTTGGCCCCGAGTAAGCCCCGATCAAGCCCCGGAAATGACAGTGGAAACGCGACTGGCCCTGGCACGCACTAGCACGGCTCGGCCCTGGCCCGGCAGTGGAAACGCGGCTATTGTAAAATAGGTCAGTGATTTTAAATTTTGAACTATGATAAGTGCAGTCGACTTTCCAGAGCGACTTTCAGAGGAGCCACGATAGGCCGGGATCGTGGTATTGGGACAGTGACGAGCGAGAAAGCTACGATAGCCTTTGATGGACGAAGGGCGCGGTTGGCCATGAAATATTTAGGCTATAGTGTGCAATCATGAAAGCTACTTTT
Source organism: Meda fulgida (assembly GCA_030578275.1). Lineage (NCBI taxonomy): Eukaryota > Metazoa > Chordata > Actinopteri > Cypriniformes > Leuciscidae > Meda > Meda fulgida. Next base: position 15,605,446 of record CM060621.1, on the reverse strand, counting down.
AATAGTGATGAGTTTATGTATCGAAGACAATGTTAAGGCGAAAGCTACGATGGCAATAATGTACTAGACCACAATTAGCCGTGAAACAATAACATGGTATGTCAAGTCAAGTCAAGTCATCTTCATTTATATAGCGCTTTTAACAATGTAGATTGTTTCAAAACAGCTTTACAGAGATAAACATATCATTTAAGGTAACAGAGATTGTTTTGGCTTTATAGCGGTTCCTGAATAACGTTATTTCCAGCTAAAGTTAGTTTTGATTGATTCACTTCCGGTGAAATGATCATTTGTTATTAAATTAGGGGGCGCTAAGATAACGCCGTTCTCTCTAAACAGACTTTAAACGCGAACCTGTGATAAACACTGATGGCGTTCACCTGCGCATTAAGAATTTATTCTATAGTTATGTGCGTTTGAATATATGTGCACAGGTTTGTAATTCCCTACAAACCATGCCTAAACAAACTACTTGTCTTGCCTATAAATTTGATACAGAATTTTATTTTATTTTATCTTATCACTTCAGGGTAGGTATGCGTAGCAAAATTACGTAACGCTTAATTACATAACGCTTTATCTGTAGAGTGGCAAAGGGATCCTCCATAGGGAGAGGCTAGTTGGCACTTCAGCACTGCATTGCATTGGGTCCAGGCGAAGGTCCTAGTCAGATCTGGATACAGCCTGGATCCGGCAGGCTGCGGGAAAACCTCGGGATAAACAAAGACACTAAAATTAGCGTAGATGCCATTCTTCTTATGATGTAACGAGTACATCAGGATTTAAGGGAAGTGTTTCCAGTTCCGGCTGACCTAATCTATCCAGCCTAACATTGAATTATAGAAGTCTATAATGTATTATGTGAATGCTAGGTGTTTTTAGCCTAACTTTGAACTGACAGAGTGTGTCTGTTTCTGGGGCAATGGTAGGAAGACTGTTCCAAAGTTTTGGTGCCAGAGAGGAAAAGGATCTACCGCCAGTGTATCAGCAGTACTCAGCAATATTTAAAAATGTATACAATGTTTAATAGGGAGCCAATGCAGTGTTGACAGAACCGGGCTAATATGGTCATACTTCATGGTTCCGGTAAGAACTCAAGCTGCTGCGTTTTGAACTAGCTAGTTTATACATTACCTCTGCCTTGTTCTCGGACTCTGACTGTTATCCGCCTGCCCTGATTTTCTGCCTGGTACTATTATTACGAGTTTATTACTCGTGCACGGCAACCACCCAGTAGAGCATTACAATAATCTAGGCTTCATGTCATTAACGCATTAACTAATTGTTCCGCATTTGTCAATGAGAGCATATGGCGTAATTTAGATATATTTTTAAGATGGAAAAATGCGGTTTTACAGATACTAGACACGTGACTTTCAAATGAAAGATTGCTATCAAAGAGCACACCCAGGTTCCTAACCACTGATGAAGACTTAACAGAGCAGCCATCAAGTGTTAGACAGTATTCTAGGTTATTACGTGTGGAAGTTTTTTGTCCAATAATTAGAAACTCAGTTTTTTTCAGAATTTAGTAGTAGGAAATTACTAGTCATCCAATTTTTTATATCAGCTATGCATTCCATTAATTTTGTGAATTGGTAAGTTTCGTCAGGGCGTGAAGAAATATACAGCTGAGTATCATCGGCATAACAGTGAAAGCTAATTTCATGTTTCCTAATGATATCTCCTAATGGTAGCATGTAAAGTGTGAAAAGCAGAGGTCCTATTACTGAGCCTTTTGGTATGCCATACTGAACTTGTGATCGACAAGACATCTCTTCATTTACTGTTACAAACTGATAACAGTCTGATAAGTATGATTTAAACCATGCTAGTGCAATTCCACTAATGCCAACATAGTTTTCTAGTCTATTTAAAAGAATGTTGTGGTCAATGGTTTCAAATGCAGCACTAAGATCGAGTAACACTAATAGAGATATACAACCACGATCGGATGATAAGAGCAAATCATTTGTAACTCTAATGAGAGCTGTCTCAGTACTATGGTACGGTCTAAATCCTGACTGAAAATCCTTGCAGATATAATTTCTTTCAAGAAAGGAACACAGTTGTGAGGATACTGCTTTTTCTAATATCTTTGTGTAAGTTGTGTTTTTTTAACAACCAGTTAAATCATAGCTAGCTTAAAGGTTTTTGGTACGTATCCTAGAGACAAAGACGAATGAATGATATTTAGAAGAGGATCTGTGACATCTGGAAGCATCTCTTTCAGAACCTTAGTCGTTATAGGGTCTAACATACAAGTTGTCGATATTAGATGAATTAACGAATTTGCTAAATTCTTCCTCTCCTATAGCAACAAATTAATCAAAATTTTCCACAGGGAGACTATAATGCACTCCCTGATGCGATGCTGTAGTAGACGGTTGCATAGTTATAATTTTCTCCCTGATATTATCGATCTTATAAGTGAAGAAGTTCATAAAGTCATTACTGCTGTGTTGCTTGGAAACTTCTGATCTTGAAGCTTTCTTTTTCATTAGTTTAGCCACTGTTTCAAATAAATACCTAGGATTATGTTTATTTTCTTCTAATAGGGTTAAAAAAGATCTAGCAGCTTTTAAAGCCTTTCTGTAAGCGATCAAGCTCTCCTTCCATGAAATCCGAAATACCTCTAGTTTTGTTTTCTTCCAGTTAAGCTCCATTTATCTGGCTGCTCTCTTAAGGGTCTGAGTGTGCTCGTTGTACCATGGCGTTGGACTATTTTCTTTAATCTTAAGCGCAAAAAGAGGTGCTGGAAAAGAGAGAGTTAAAAGTTTCTGTTGGAATATCAAGTTCTTCTAAGCTGCTAAGATGCTGAGATGATGAAACTGATTAGGAAGATTATTGATAAAGCAATCTTTAGTTGCCGAAGTTATTGGTCTAACATATTTATAACACGGAGTCGGCTTTGCAGCCTTGGCTAAATGTAATTTACATGAGACTAGATAATGATCTGAGATGTCATCGCTTTGCTGCAGAATTTCAACGGCATCAACATCTATTCCATGTGAAAATATTAGATCTAGAATTTGATTACGACAATGAGTCGGTCCTGACACGTGTTGTCTAACTCCAATTGAGTTTACAATATCTTTAAAAGCCAATCCCAATGCATCTTTTTCATTATCTACATGTATATTAAAATCACCAATAATTAGTACTTTATCTGCAGCCAATACTAATTCTGATAGAAAGTCTGCAAATTCTTTGATAAAATCTGTATGGTGGCCTGTATACAGTAGCCAGCAGAATTATCAAACGTGATTTATCGTTTACATCCTCTTCCCATTCCACAACGCCCTTGGTCACATATAGCCATTGACTTCATTACTGATCTGCCTGTCTCTGAGGGTCACACCACCATCCTTACCTTTGTAGACAGGTTCTCCAAGGCCTGCCGCCTAAAGCCCCTGGCAAAGCTCCCTACTGCTGTACAAACAGCAGAGCCCCTCTGCAACCTGGTATTCCGGTTTTACGGCCTACTTGAGGACATCGTCTCCGATAGAGGACCCCAGTTCACGTCTCAAGTCTGGTCAGCCTTCTTCGAGACCCTTCAGGTCAACGTCAGTTTCACGTCAGGGTATCACCCTCGATCAAACGGGCAGGCCGAACACATGAACCAGGGGTCATCCGATTCCTACGTTCCTACTGCCATCAACATCAGGAGGACTGGAGCCGCTATCTGGTATGGGCCGAGTACGCCCAGAACTCCATCCAGAAACATTCCACCAACATGACCCCTGACATGAGGGGTTTCAACCACCCCTCTTTCCGTGGTCCGGAGAACCCACGAACGTCCCAGCCGTGAACGACTGGCTACTACGCAGTGAAGAAACATGGAATCAAGCACATAACCACCTTCAACGGGCCGTCCGCCGTCAGAGGGAACAAGCTAATCGACAAGGTCGTCCTGGTCCGGAGTACCACCCGGGCCAGTGGGTCTGGCTATCCACCCGAGACCTACGTCTGCGGCTCTCCTGTAAAAAGCCCAGCCCCAGGTATGTGGGTCCATTCAAAATAACATAACAAATCACTCCAGTACTTCTTGCCCTGCCTAATCATTACCGTCTTGCTCCCACCGTCCATGTCTCACTGCTCAAACCCTCTGATGGTCCCAACGAGAGAGAGGAGAAGAGGTCCCAGGACCAGAGCCATTCTGGTGGAGGGTGAGGAGGCCTATCGAGTCCAGGAACTCTTAGATTCCAGATGTAGGGGCAGCTCCCTTCAGTACCTAGTCTATTGGGAGGGACATTGCCCAGAGGAACGTTCATGGGTTAACGCCACGGACATTCCTGACCCCAGTCTAATCACTGACTTCCATCACGCTCATCTGGACAAACCTGCTCCCCGACCATGTGGTAGACCCCAACATCGTCAGCCCACTCGTGCCAAGAGTCGCTCACAGGGAGGGGGCTCTGTCACGATCCCAGACTCCGTAACCTCCCTCTCCGGCCATCAGAGGGCACCCTCGCCAGAATATTGACTCTTCCCTGTGAACACTACATTTCCCAACAGCCCGAGTTCTGATCACTATGCCCAGCTGTAGCTCATCTACCCGGTTTTCTTGCTGCGCTGCACGCAGCTCTCAGTGCAAAGTCTTGTTTTGCTACTGTGAACATTACTAAGCGTTATTTCCTGTGATTGCCTGATTGTTTGTGACCCCACCTGAATTTGATATCTCCTTGTCTGCCGCCCGCCTACATTACCTCTGCCTTGTTCTCGGACTCTGACTGTTATCCGCCTACCCTGATCCTCTGCCTGGTACTATTATTACAATTTAGCACTGTCTACACTGCTGCGTCTACTGGTTTTGACCCTCGCCTGTTTGACTACTCTGCTAAATAAAGTAAGCTGCAAATGGATCTCTCTGACTCAGATGATTCACAACAGCGACATGGTGAGCTGAGTGCAAGATGCGCTTGAAGAGCGTAACTTCGCTACGACACCTACAGGCAGCAAAATAGGAGGGTAAGATTGGTCTTTTTATATTTGGTGTCAAGCTGTGATTGGCTGTGCAAGATTATAAATTAACGACGTAGCATTGGAGTCGTTCTGGTAGAACGTACACTTCTGCTTTCACTGGATGGTGTTAAACTTTTGATGCAACAGTTCGAATTGTCCTTCTTCCAAACTCATTCTTCTCTTTTTCCATCGCATACTGTATCAGCTCGGAGAGGCATAAAGTGCTAACTAGGTAGGTATTTTATATGTATATAATTGAAATTGGATGTGGTCTCCTCGCAACCTGGCACATCGACTGAAGCATGTGCAGCTCATATTACAACACTCAAAACCATGGTTAAACCTTTGAGGACATCTTTAATGATCAACAGGTTCAATATGGTTAGGATTAGGTGTAGGGGAGGGCTTTAGTGATAAAGCAATAAAACAGCATCCATTTTTGATTTTAATAAATATAACAAACAATATACACAAAATATGTTGGTATTATTGCATATTGTTTTATAATATACTACAATAGATTGAGGTGCAAATAGTATCTGCCACTATTTGTACTAATTAGAATGTAATATGTACACTTAGTGCAAATAGCATCTAACTTACTGTTCACCAATTAAAGGGGTTGTATAGTTTTTCTGTACATTTTTCAATCATTTTTACAGAGTAATTATAAGAAAAATAACCATAAGAGTATATATACATAAATATCATGCCTCGTTTCTGCCTATCTCTCTCTTCACTGTTATGTAACATCATCAGTTCAGAGTGGATGTTTGAATGCTCTGATTGTGTGTTGATGGGCTGGTGCAACCACACACGTCATTAATTAATTAATTAATTCATTAATTTAGTTCCACTTGGAATAACACACAAATGGAGGAAAGAAAGTTGCATTACATGCTGGAAACCTCCTATATGGTCTGTATTGTGTGTGTGTGTGTGTGTGTGTGTGTGTGTGTGTGTGTGTGTGTGTGTGTGTGTGTGTGTGTGTGTGTGTGTGTGTGAGTGTGTGTGAGTGTGTGTGAGTGTGTGTGAGTGTGTTTGTGTGTGTGTGTGTGTGTGCTCATTAGACTCTAGCTGTGTTTCTGAGAGTGTTGTTTTTTTTGTATGGTTTATATGGTCCACAGACTGTGGAATATGTTTCCCCTGAAGGCAAATCCTCTCCCATGAGTGCTTCTGATGTGTCTCTGACTGCTCAAAATGAGGCTGAGAAAGATGGTTGGAAATTGTGTGAGCATCCCTCAGGTTCAGTCTGATGTGGAATAGCTGGGGGGAAGTGGAGGACACAGAGCTTCAAGAACAAAAGAAAAGAGGCTTGCCTTTCCTTGTCTTGTTGCCTGTCTCTCAAGGTTTTTTTCTTTTTTGTTGTTGTAAAAGAACCATAGTAAAAGCTGCTCTGGAGCACAGTCCTGCAATATGCATCAATTTGTCATTCTCTGTCTCGCCCTTTCTCTCCCCTCTTGTGTAAGGTGTGTGTGTGTGTGTGTGTGTGTGTGTGTGTGTGTGTGTGTGTGTGTGTGTGTGTGTGTGTGTGTGTGTGTGTTTGTTTGTTTGTTTGTTTGTGTGTGTGTCTGGGTGTCCTGGGAGCACACCTCAGGGATTATAACAAGCGGCAGAATGAAAGATTCATGACGCCCAGGAAAGTGTGTATGTGTGTGTGTGTGTGCGTGTGTGCGTGCGTGGTCCTGGTATTCCCTATGTTTTGGGGACAAAATGTTTTGGTGGTTTTGAATACAGAATATACAGTTTGAACAGTATAAAAACCATGATGTCTATAAAAATGTCCCCATAGAACAGCTGTGTGTGTGTGCGTGTGTGTGTGTGTGTGTGTGTCTGTGTGTGTCAGTGTGCGTGCGTGCGTGTGCGTGTGTTTGTGTCAGTGTGCGTGCGTGTGTGCGTCTCTGTGTGAGAGTGTGTGCGTGTGTGTCTGTGCCCAGGCTGGAAATAAGGAGCAAGGAAGAAGAAAGAGAGAAAAAGCATTACTAACACAGACACAGGAGGAAGAGTAATGGATGGTACTATAAACTGCAGACTCAAAAGGAAAGACTCACTTGGTTCTTAGTTGGAAGTCTTGAGCTGTTTAAGTCTGACTCAGAAAGATGTGACTCATTTCAGCATAAAGTAATCACTCAGAAAAACACTGTGATGTAATTAGATATTCAGTCAGAGCCGGCCCATCTAATCATCACACCATGCTATTAATCTCATAGCCTGTGCTGAAGTTCTATAATGGTTGTGTTTACTTGTGCATGAAAAGTAATTGAATACTTAAGGATGCTTGGACCTCAAATATCTGGTCTGGAGTGGCTATAAGTGAATATGTAGGCTATTTTGTCATATCTTATCACAGTAGTAATCCTGTAAAGTGCACAACAAGATTTAATCAAGTAGGATAAGTTCCTGGATCAGTATCCTTCATTGGTCCTGAAACAATTGTCATGTCCTGAATCTTAGTCCGAATATTAGTCCAACTACAGTCTTGATAAGAATGTTGTTTCAGGGCTATAAAAAATATTGATCCGACTTCCGGTTTTGAGGTGTGCAGAGTAGTCGCGCACTCAGCCTGCTCCTGCTGTTTCATTTTTAATTTTCTTGTCAAACCTTCATATTTGTATTTATAGTGTCAACAAAAATTAAATAACCTGGTTGTAAGTGCTCGGTCCACTTCATCATGTCTAAGGCTAAAGGAAAACACGCAGAAAAAGATAAGGAGTGTTCTTCAACGGCTAGAATTTCCATGGCCGACATTAGCTCACTGCTGGACGAACACAGAGAGGCCCTTTCGGCTGATTTTAAATCCTCATTCGAGTCTCTTGCATCTACACTGGACAGCATTCATTTCACCATGTCTGATTTCTGAACGCATTGATTCTCTGGAAGTTAACGCCACTTCAGTTGATCAACGACTTCAGCATCTGGAGGGCGCCTACTCCGCTTTGTTGAAAGACAATGATCTGCTCAAACTCAAAGTAGCTGATTTGTAGGGTTGCAGCAGACACCAAAACATTCAGATTATAGGCTTACCCGAATCGATTGAAGGTCCTCGTCCATCCACATTCTTTTCTCAACTACTTTTCTCAAACCCCCCCCCCCCCCCCCCGAGTTAGATCGTGCGCATCGGAGCCTCGCTCTTAAGTCGGCTCCGGGAGGAAGGCCGCGGCCTGTTATCTTGCGTTTCCACCGATTCCAAGTTAAAGACGTGGTAATCCGCGAGGCTCGCAAACGGGGTGTCCTGCTTTATAAAGGCCATACGATTTGTCTGTTTGACAACTACAGCCCCGACGTATTGAAGCAGCGTGCCGAGTACAGAGGTCCTATGGCCGACCTATACAAGCGCGGATACAAACCTGCGCTCCTTTACCCGGCTAGACTGCGCATCACTCTACCCAACGGGGATAAAACGTGGCTTCAGTCCGCTTCAGATGCTGTCAAATTCGTCCCGGACCAGGACTTAAACACGAACTCGTAAGCATGCCAATTGACACTTTCTGATGTCACTATATTGGAGTATTTGCGGCCGATGCTATGGCGGTGCAGACATTTTCCTGTCTCATCGCAATCTTTGCCTTTTTAAGGTAAATGCATGTTACGGTAACCCCTTTTTTAAGTTTTGTACATTTTGATTTTTATAACATGCATCCTGAATATGAATGCTGTTTGGTTATCGTTTTTGCTGTCTATTATATGGGCCTCCCTGGTCTTATAAATCCAACCAAGCCTTGTTTCTTTCAATGTGTTTTACTCGAGATGTTTGATAAGGTTTAACTTGTTCTCTTTAGGTTTAATTGCACTTGTATGTGGGGGCAGTGCGATTGCTATAGGGAAGTAGTAATTCTCGCTGATCGTTGTATCAGAGTTGTGTTCGTTGCTGTTGTTGTTCTCTACAGCAACCGGTTTGGGATTAGTTGTTGTGTTTTTCTTTCTTTCTTTTTTCTCCTTTCTTGTGATTTTTTTCTTTTTTTTCTCTCTTCTCCCCTTAATTTTGTGTGCTTCCTCCTCCTCCCTCTTTTGTGCTGCTGGGAATCTGTCATCGGTGCAAATTTGTTAGATTATATCACCTCTAATATATCCTTTCTATGTTAAATTATAATGCCAAGTTGGCATCTAGTGGTGGCTTGAGGTTTACCCGCTGGAATGTGAAGGGGCTAAATTCACTTGTGAAACGCAATAAAGTGATTGATCACTTAAAACGTTTAAACACTAAAATTGATTTTTTTGCAGGAAACCCACCTTAAACCATCTGATCATCTTAAACTTCGTAGAGGATGGGTAGGCCAACTTTACCATTCTTCATTTTCTAGTAAGGCCCGTGGGACTGCAATCTTAGTGCACAAATCAGTACCTCTGTCCGTCTCTAAAGTTATATCAGGATCCCAATGGTCGCTTTATTATTGTTACAGGCAAAAATTTTGGGCACTACTCTGACGGTAGCTAATGTGTATGGCCCAAACTGGGATAATGAGGATTTCTATAAAAACTTTCTTTTTTCAATTCCTGATATAGCATCGTGTCACCTTATTCTCGGTGGAGACTTTAATTGCTGTCTTGATCCCTCACTCAATCGCTCATCCAATAAGCCCTCTCTCTCCATCTAAATCATCTAAAGTTATTCAACTGTTTATGGAGCAGTATGCAGTCTCGGATGTATGGCGCTTCTTCAATCCCAGTGATAAGCAGTTTTCTTTTTTCTCTCCCGTACATGGTACTTTTACTCGAATTTACCTCTTTCTTATAGACAACAAGCTGCTCTCTTCTGTTAACACTTGTTTCTAAAGTCCTATAGTTATTTCAGATCATGCTACTTTCATGGTGGATATCTCATTTACTGGTATGTCCTTTACGCGATCCCCATGGCGCTTTAACTCGTTTCTACTTACTGACCCGGATTTCATAAAAAACATTGATCGTCGCATTGGTCTTGTCATTTCCACTAATGTTAATTTGGACATGTCAGCATCAACAATTTGTGAGGCATGCAAAGCTTATTTACGTGGAGAGATCATGTCTTACTCCGCCTTTCGGAAAAAGTTCACTGTTGAAAGGAGTATCTCTATCTCTAGGGAATTGGCTGACCTGCAGTCCAGATGCGAGGACGCACCTGAACCTGAACTGATCAAAGAATTGCTTACTAAAAAGTCTGAATTTGATATTTTGGCTGCCAACAGGGCAATAGAAGCATTACTTAAGTCTCGTCATAGTTATTATGAGCCTGGAGATAAGCCAGGCAAAATATTGGCTCACCAAATTCGACTATCTGCCTCGGCTCAATATATTTTAAAAATTAATTCTGTCAATGGCACAGCTATTGACCCTCAAACTATTAATGATCAATTCAAATTTGTATGCTTTGTTATACACATCTGAAGAGGTTCAGTTGTACAGTTTCCTCAGGCCCCTAAACATTCCTTCCATTGACCCCGAGACATCTTCTAGGATGGATGACCTTTTTTACAGTAGATGAAATTAAAGATGCATTACATTCTATGCAGAATGGTAAATGTCCAGGGCCTGATGGTTTTCCTACTGAATTTTTTAAGGCGTTTGCAGATTAACTTTCCCCACTACTGCTAAATATGTTTAACGAATCTTTACAATGCGGCTTACTCCCTCCTACTTTAAGATAGGCCGCCATTTCACTTTTATTGAAGAAAGGCAAGGATCCCCTTTTCTGTAGTAACTATCGCCCTATTTCTTTGTTATGTGCGGATGTTAAAATATTAGCTAAGATGCTGGAAAGGCGTCTAGAGGCTGTTTTGCCTTCAATCATTTCTACAGACCAAACTGGGTTTGTCAAGGGTAGGCACTCTTTTCATAATGTCAGGCGTCTATTTGATATATTGTACTCTTCCTCAACATCTTCCACCCCTGAGTTGGTTATTTCGATGGACGCAGATAAGGCATTTGACCGTGTGGAGTGGCCTTATTTGTTCCATACATTAAAAAGGTTTGGATTTGGCTGTAAATTTATATCGTGGATTAAACTTCTTTATGCTTCTCCTTTGGCTCGTGTCCGCACAAACAATGATTATTTGGATTATTTTCCCCTTGGACGTGGTACTCGGCAGGGCTGTCCACTTTCCCCCTTATTGTTCGCAAATTGCTATTGAACCATTGGCAGTTGCCCTTAGATCTAGTCAGATGATGGGCATTATAAGAGGGGGCTCTGTGCACAAACTGTCTTTATACGCTGACGACCTCTTACTTTTCATCTCTGAGCCAAACAGATCTATACCCCAAGTTTTAGCTTTACTGAAGGAATTTTTGGGAAGGTTTCGGGGTATAAATTGAATCTTCAGAAGAGTGAACTTTTGCCTATAAATTCCGCAGCCGTAGCGTACCCTCTTTCAAAATTGCCATTTAAGACATCATTAGATCAATTTAATTATTTGGGCATCTGCGTAACCAAGAATTACTCTGACCTGTTTAAATGTAATTACTCTCCTCTGTTGGATCGACTGACTGAAGATCTTCATCGTTGGTCTCTATTGCCTCTTTCTCTTGCGGGCAGGATAAATTGTATTAAAATGAATGTACTGCCTACATTTCTATATATTTTTCAATGCATACCAGTTTTCATTCCGAAGCGTTTCTTCCTCTCTTTAGATAGCTCTGTTTCTCAATTTATTTGGAATGGAAAAACTCCAAGAATACAGAAAGGCATTTTCCAAAAAAACGAAGGAGCTAGGGGGTTTAGTACTACCTAACTTCTTGTTTTATTACTGGGCTGCAAATGTTCCTAACATTTTATTCTGGTGCTGTTCCAGTGATAAGCGTCCACCCTGGTTGAAGATTGAGGAGGCCTCATGTGGCAGCTCTTCGCTTATGTCTCTTCTGTGTCTTCCTCTATCGTTTCACCTTTAATCTTCTTTAAATTGTCTTAAGATCTGGTGTCAACTCAAGCGTCATTATTTGACTGTCAACACCTCTTATATGCCCAGTGCACTTTAACCCCTCTCTTTCCTCCCTCTTGCATTGATAAGGCTTTTGCGGCCTGGGTGGACCACGGGATCATTTCTATTAAGCATCTTTACATTGATGGTACATTCGCTTCTTTTGAACAATTGACTCAAGTTTTTTAACTTACCAAGGTTCCAATTTTTCAGATACTTGCAAGTCCGGGACTTTGTCCGTAAGCATTTTCCGGGGTTCCCCTTGATCCCACCCTCCACCATTGTCGATAACATATCAAATATTAATCCTTATCAAAGAGGGGCCATCTCCACCATATATAATACCTGTTTCATATGTTACCCCTTAGCTTCTGATAGTCTGCGGATTACTTGGGCTAGGGATCTTAATATAGAGATAGAGACAGAGACATGGCAGTCGATTTTGAAACGTGTTCACACGTCATCTGTTTGTGCTCGCCACAGAGTTTTACAGTGTAAAGTTGTTCACAGAGTACACTGGTCTAAAAGTAAATTAGCCTGCATGTTCGTTGACATTGATCCAAGCTGTGACAAGTGTCATCTAGAACCAGCTAATTTAACTCACATGTTCTGGACTTGTCCTGCTTTATCTTTTTTCTGGGAGTCTGTTTTTGATTCGCTTTCAGCTATCACTTCTGTTTATATCCATCCTCCTCCACTAATCGGCTTGTTTGGAGTACTACCTCCTGATTATTCGTTGTCATCTCATTTCGCTGAGTTGGTAGCTTTTCTTACGCTGCGAGACGTTGTATTTTCGATGAACTGGAAGGGTCCTCACGCCCCTTCTCGTGCTCGGTGGATAAAAGATGCCTTATTTTTTGTTAAATTGGAAAAAATTTAACACTGCCTTCGTGGTTCCATGGTTAAATTTTCAAGAATTTGGTTACCCTTTTTAGAGCATGTTAAATCTCTGCAGCTGGATGCAGTCCCAATTGACTGACTGACCACCCACACTGCCCTATCAGTGTTGGTTATTCCGGTAGCACACTTTATTAGTCTTTGGGTTACTCAACTTTACTTACTGGACCTAGTTAAGGCTCACTTTGGCCTATGTCTGTATTGTTACATACAGTTCTATTATAATATTATATATACTGTACTAAACCTGTTAGTGGGGTGAAGGACTTTGTGTTGGTGTTTTTGTATTGATTTTTATTTTTTTTTTTTTTATTTATGTAGTTTTATTTTATTTATTTATTTATTTATTGAGTGTTTGTGTCTGTTGTTGTGAAAAATTCAATAAATAAATCATATATATATATATAATTAAATAATAAAAATATTGATGCAGGAACAGCCTATGTCTTACTTGATAAAATCAAGGTTAGCACAGTCGCACAAGAGTTCAGCTAATGAAGAACTCTGTGAAGATGAAAAACAGAGGATCTAGACAGCTGGAGAAACACAGGTAATATGCATGCAGATGTGAGCTCATCGGTATATGTGCATATGTATGAATATTTTTGTAAATGCATGGATAAGGGTGTGCATACAATGGCATGAGAGTTTTTAATTTATCTGTTTTTTGTATGACACAGGGATGACATTTTTTTAACAGCCCGATGCGCCTGATTCGGATTCACAGAATCCCCCTAGGACCCTAAAACATAGCCATTTGTAAATGCCTGTTCAAAAAATATCACTATTGAAGCACCATCTTCTCGATTCACTTCAAAAAAGTGATCCTTTTTATAGCTGTGACTACAAAATGATGAACAATATGAACCAATTGCGAGGCTAAACAGTTAGCAGTAAGGAAGGCCAGTAGGCTAACTGGTTAGCTTGAAAGCAAACTGGGAAAAAAGGACTACACTTTGGGGAATGCCCTCAGCATGTAAGCATCTGAAGCACGTGTAACACTAGTCCAATTCTTGATTGGTGCTGCGTCATGGTGTAGCATGTGACGTAGCACACGCCGGCAGAATGTGAAACTTATAAAAGGACGGCGGCAACCAAAGAGGGTAGCTGCCCTTCAGCAAGCGCTCTGTGTAAACTGTCAGACTTGGTGTTGTTTGTAATTCAGTCAGGAGTTATTCTAAAAAAAAAGAAAGAAAGCGAGAATGGTGAGTGAAAATAAGCGGTTTAAGTGGTGTGTGCCTCCCTGCCCCAGATAATTTCACAGGCAGGGACATACACTAGCTTTGTGTGTACTGCTTGGGTGTTGGTGCAGGGGCAGCCCTCGAGGGGATTCAATGTGAGTTGCTTCCGCTCAGAGTGCTCCGCTCCCACCTGCCTGTCTTTAATGAGGGCGGTCAGGCTCGTGTTCCCCTTGACTCGGGTCTTGAAGAGCCTCTTGCCAGCTATCTCTCACCCGACGTTGCATTATCTCTGAAAGCCCCGGCGCTGCCCACAAAACCCTGCCAAACTACACCTGATTTGGTGGGCAGAGCATATATGGCGGTGGGTTGGGCGGGTCGGGCTGATGTCGGTCCCCAAAGTGTCGTCATACGATGCAGCATGGCCATCATGCAGGCGTACCAGGCAGACCTTTTAAGAAACCTTGATGATGGCGAGGGGGTCAGGCCTGACAATGTTTCAGAACCTGTCTCTCCGTGTTACTAATGAGACGCCCCGTGACATCGGCCACTCAATGGCAGCATTAGTAGCGACGGAGAAACACCTGTGACTGAACTTATCGGGCATCCGGGAGAAGGATAAAACCTTCCTCTTGAATGCCCGCTCTAATTCAGTCGTCGAGAGGTTCCAGGAGACGAAGAAGTAGTCAGCCGCTTTCAAACAAACATGGGGGTGGTGATGGTGCAGTGGATAAGACACATGCCTTTGGTGTGAGAGACCCGGGTTCGAATCCACTGTGAGACACCAGTGTGTCCCTGAGCAAGACACTTAACCCCTATTTGCTCCAGAGGCATGCGACCTCTGACATATATAGCAATTGTAAGTCGCTTTGGATAAAAGCGTCAGCTAAAATGAATAAATTAAAATGAATAAAACAATATCTGCCTTACCCCCCTCGATCTAAAGGGGCTGCTGGTGTTAGAGGTATTAATGATAACTTGTGTTTTATTTTAAATTCACACAAAATCCAAATTTTTCTGCTACATATGTATGTAAGAAAAGAAAAGAATTTATTTATTTTTTACATCTTTATGAGTTTTGCGTTCGTTGCAGTTGACGTCATTGGCTCTCGCTTCAGTCCGCGGGAGGTCTGAGCGGAGCGAGGTATGTATTGTGTGCACTCCTGTTCAAAAGAGTGTTATAAGTGAAAATAATTACTAAGTAAGTGATCGGTTTCGTTAAAATGTAAATGAGTATGCACAAGTATGTGATTTTTCCCTCTTAAAGCTGTTTTTCCTGCATAAGTAAACGTTAAACCGAGTGAATGCAGCATCACGTTGTGTTGTATGTTAGTGTGAAAGTTGGCCTGTGAAGTGTGTCTGCTGATATCTTTTCTATGTTCAAATGTTTGACAGGAGAAGGCTGATTAAACATACACTACATTGAATGCAACAAATAAATACTGCATTTTTCAACTCATGCAGGTATGGTTATGAATTGTTTTGGTGATTTCTTTGTTATATGTGTTCAATCCAAATTGGTTTTATAAAATGCTGGAATGTGGGTGATTTAAAGATGTATATTTTATGAGTTTGGTTAGTGTCAATATATATATATATATATATATATATATATATATATATATATGTATAATTGTATTATTTCACTGACCATTGATACACCTGATATGATATTAATTATTACTATTTTCTTTATATTCTTTATTACTGTAAATTAAATGTGCTTTGTGCGCTCACTTCAGTCCGCGGGAGGTCTGAGCGGAGCGAGGAGAAGGCTGATTAAACATACACTACATTGAATGCAACAAATAATTACTGCATTTTTCAACTCATGCAGATAAAGAACCTCTGAACCAGCAATTCGACTGTTTTTTATTCATCACACAACACAACGCAGAGGGGTAGCCGAGTCATAGTAACAGAGACACACGAGCCCGAACCGGCTACACTGGCACCAGCTGGCTGTACGGTTCCTCAGTAAAGCATGGAGGATGAGGCCTGAGACTCATGCCAGAGTTCCAACCAGGGATCTGGCATTGTTTCTCGAAGGGTTGTCTCTGGCCCCCTTCGAGCCACTGGAGTCAGCTTCTGAGAAATTTCTCACCTTCAAGGTAGCTTTCCTTTTAGCTATTACATCCCTTAAGAGAGTCTGGGACCTTCTAGCTCTGTCTATTTCTCCTCCCTGCTAAGAATTTGCTCCTGGGAGTGTGAAAGCTATCTTGCGTGCCTAAAGTGCCTTCTAATGTGGCACGGCCTATTATTTTACAGGCCTTCTATCCTGCACCCCATGTGTTGGCAGAACAAGGAAGACTTCATTTACTCTGAGTAAAGTGTGGTTTTAAACGGTTCAAAAGTCTTCTCGTTGGA
Source organism: Meda fulgida (assembly GCA_030578275.1). Taxonomy (NCBI): domain Eukaryota; kingdom Metazoa; phylum Chordata; class Actinopteri; order Cypriniformes; family Leuciscidae; genus Meda; species Meda fulgida. The sequence goes on along the minus strand of CM060621.1, from coordinate 15,589,149 downwards.
GGAATTCAGACCAACTGTTAGTGTGCTAGTCACCCAGAAAGGGCCTCCAACCAAACAATTAGTTAATGGATCGTTCAGGCAATCTCTCTGGCCTACCAGGTGCGTTATATGCCTTCACCTTTGGCCATGGGGGCTCATTCCACTTGAAGCATGGCGTCTTCTAAAGCCTTTCTTTCCCACATACGTTTGAGATTCTACAGTCTGAATCTTCCTTCTACTCCGAGTACGCAGATGCTCTCGTCCAAGTTGTGTCTCGACAGTTCACACTGGGACAGGCATTGGTTGTTATGGCCTAGTAGGTATTTGTTCTCCAAAGTGTCGTCATACGACGCAGCACGAGTTCCCTCAAAAGGGAACATCTCGGGTTACTTCTGTAACCCTTGTTCCTTAAGAAGGGGATGAGACACTGGGTCTCCTTGCCTCGCCTCCTTCGATCTTTTAGAAACTACTCTCTTTCTGTGTCGGCATCCTTTTATAACTTCCGCGTTCAGGCAGCGGGTGCTACGTCACATGCTGCATCATGACGCAGCGCCAATCCAGATTGGACTAGTGTTACACATGCTTCAGACGCATACACACTGAGGACGTTCCCTAAAGCCTAGTTCACGCTACATGATTTTAGAACGTCGGGCTGAACTGTGCGTTTCACACTACATGACTTGCTCTCTGTGAAATCAGGAGTGTTCAAGTTGTTGAGCTGTACACACCACATGACACAACGTGATTGATCCGCAACAGGAGGTAACGTACTACACGAGTTGACAACAACTCTGTCACCCAACGATTCTATCTTGTCTACAAACCACGTTTTGTCACGTTGTCAAATTACGCGAAACAGCACGTGCATCAATACCCAGCGAAGAAGACGAACCTCACGTGAGGTTGAGTCGTGCAACAGCTCTGGATATCTAGCATGCTAGATATTTTTCTGGGCTCGGCGACGCGTCTGCGAGGCGTCTGCAAGCGTCTTTGATGAGTTGTTGGCTCTTTCATACTAACAGATTGGCGAGCATTCATCGCCCGCTAATCCCCTGCGATTTGCACCCTGACCTGTTGGCGAGCTCAACGATTTGCAAATCGGGCTTAAATCGGGCTTAAAATCATGTAGTGTGAACTAGGCTTAAAGTTTCGTCATATGATGCAGCATCTCGTTCCCTTCATTATCCAAACATTATCCAATACCCCACGCTTGATGCTAAGGAAAGTCATTTTAGAGCAAAGTTGTACAGTTTGAAAACAATGACAATATTTTTTGAAAAGACATTAACTTTATTTTAGTCCTGTTCAACATGTATGTACTACGTACTTACTATAATATCTAGCCTACTGTAGGAACTAACCCTGAACCAAAATATTATTAACCAAAATATAACCAATATATCACTGTGGCGAGGGGGGCGTGGTTCCGCGAAGTCTGTAGCGGGAGAGAAGTCAGCGAGCCGCGCGGTGAGTAAGTGGGTCAAGTGCAGATAACGAACACCTGTGTCTGATTGCAGTAATTGGCGTGGAGACTGCATATAAGCTGCCGGCGGTGAGAGTGAAGATGAGAGAGACCTGGGACTCGCACTACAATTGTGGACGTGTTGAGCAGTAATCGTAGACTGAGTGTTTGTTCTTTGACTGTTTGTTTCCTGTTTGCCGTGAATGTGTCACGGCGGCCGCGCACGAGCGCACCCTTTGAATTTCCTCTTTGCTGAAGGATTTAATAAAGTGCGAGTCCCAAACTTCGCCGACCTCGTCTTCTTCTTCCTCCAACTACACTGAATTCACTACAATCACTCAGTACTTTCTGGAGTAAGCAAACTGTAAGGACATATTAAGTGTCACAATAAGGCTGTGTGAATAAATCGCACACAGAATAAACAGAAACAGTCTCTATTCATGACTATTCAATCCACTAACAGAAACACAGGAGTTCACTGGAGAATAACATAAACATAAACACAACCACTTAACCACTTACAACCACATAGATGATGACCGACAACAAACTGAACCAAACAGGAAGTATTTATACACAAGGAACATATGAGGGGACTAAATGGGAACACCCTCCCACCCCTCTTGATTGTTTATGGCACGAGGACACGCCTTCTGGGAGGGGGAGGTAATGTCACGTTTCTGTTTGTATTTGGACTTCCTCAATGTTCATTGTGTCCAGGTTCTAGCCACTCCTCCTTCATTAGTTCATCCCAAGCCTGTTTGTTACTATGGTTTCTGTCATTGAGTTCATTTGTCCCAGCTGTGTCTCGTTACCCTCATAAGCTCTGTGTATTTAAGCCCTGTGTTGTGTCCTGTTCAGTGTCTGCCGACGTTAATGCTAAGCTGGTTGTTCTGTCCTGGTTCTTCTCCCGAGCGTTTCTGTAAGTTTAAGTTTATTGTTAATAAACTCTGCAGCACAGAAATCCTGTTCCCTCGTTGCTGCAACCAGAAACCTAAAAATTATAATTAGACAGGCAGAAAAAGGGAAAAGGGAGTGACATCTCTGTAAGACTGGAAAAACTGTTTGAAGAACAACCACTGCTCAATAAGACAAAGGACCTTGCTGAAAATGAACATTTGACCTCCCCCTCATGCAGTCTCACCTAATCTACATTTCATTCTCTCTCTCTCTCATGCACATCTAAAACTCACACAAGAATATAAAGGGTTTAATGTGAATGATTATCATTGAATATAAAACATGTTTAGTATAATTTAAAATGTCTCTGGGTGACTGGTACAAATGTCTCATTCCCAAAGAGTAAAAAAAAAAGATTTTTAGAAGTTTAGAGAAACTGGCAAACAAAGGAAGATAGGCAAATGGTCCTCCTAACCCCCAAATGCTGTAACCTCTGAATGGAAATTACCATTCTTAGCATGTTTCCATGTAAAAGAGGTTTTGGCTATTTAATGGAACGCAGCAAGGGATCGGGGCCTTCTGTACCTCAGATTAGCCCTTGAGGCTGACAGCGTCCGAGACTCTCAGCCTCATGTCTTCCTTAATGTCGGGTTCGTATCTTTTCTCTTTATTCTAGAGCATTCGATGTTACTGTATTGATTATCTTTGAACTGATTATGAAATTGGCATGATACTGTAACGAATGGATAGAGGGGACAATAGCAAGTAAAACAGATCTTTGAGTAAATGTCACCTGTCACAGAAAATAGAGAAGCATACAAGTTCTCAGTGGAATAGGAGAATCGCGGCTGCAGTTCACAAGATCCTTCTCAATGCGGTGGTAATCTCCGATGGTGGTGATGATGGCAAGGCAGCGCAGGTTTGCGTGGCCAACTCGATCCGATGGTAAAACTTGAAGTGATGAACCCAGTGTCGGTGAAGAGTGAAGACAAGGACTGCAACGGCGAACCTCCAGACGAAGACAGGGCAGGAAACACAGGGAGCCGAAGAGACAGGAACACAACAGGTAACATCCACAAAACAACGATCTGACAAACACAAGACACACGAGATGAGTATAAATAGGCAGTGGTAATGCCCAACACCTGTCGCTGATAACCCCGGAGGATAATCAGCGACCACGCCCACACACACATACATGCATTCACAAATACACACACATACAGCGCAAGGGATTGGTGGGTTGGGCGCAATGGGCAGTCTCAGTTGTTGAATCTGTTGGGTGAGCCCAGACACCTGCGCTACCAATGCCTGCACCGCTCTTCCAGTTGCAGCGAGATTCTCTTCCTGCTGCTCCATAGGGGGTGTGTTGTGTGCGAAGTAATCATTGACTTCTGATCCACCTCCTGCCCCCTGGATGGTCAGATCGTTCTGTAACGAATGGATAGAGGGGACAATAGCAAGTAAAACAGATCTTTATTTGAGTAAATGTCACCAGCCACAGAAAATAGAGAAGCAGACAAGTTCTCAGTGGAATAGGAGAATCGCGGCTGCAGTTCACAAGATCCTTCTCAATGCGGTGGTAATCTCCGATGGTGGTGATGATGGCAAGGCAGCGCAAGTTTGCGTGGCCAACTCGATCCGATGGTCAGACGTGAAGTGATGAACCCAGTGTCGGTGAAGAGTGAAGACAAGGACTGCAACGGCGAACCTCCAGACGAAGACAGGGCAGGAAACACAGGGAGCCGAAGAGACAGGATCACAACAGGTAACATCCACAAAACAACGATCTGACAAACACAAGACGCACGAGATGAGTATAAATAGGCAGTGGTAATACCCAACACCTGTCGCTGATTACCCCGGAGGATAATCAGCGACCACGCCCACACACACATACATTCATTCACAAATACACACACAGCGCAAGGGAGCGTCAATGAATTCCTCAACCGTGACAGATACATTTACCTGACATAATAAATTGTAAACATTTGATTTTATTCTAACAGACTTTATTATTTTCATTAAAAAGTTAAAAAGAATAGTCAAACATTCGCTCACATTTAATGATGCACAGATATCATTAAAACCTTTTCATTTATGGAGTCAGATGAAATAACGAGTTAATACATGAGAAAATGTATTGCATTTAATCGAAATCCCTTTGCCATGCGGAAAGACAGTAACGCACAGAGACCTTCCCCGCTAATCGAATGCCGCCATTGGCTCGATTTAGCCGGGTCTTACAAGTGGTGACCTAGCCTCGTGATTTCGCCACACAGGCGGGAACCTCTTTCCAGAAAGTATTGGGAGTTTAAAATCAATTGAACGTCTTCTCTTTCTTCAGCCGTTGTGGTTAGTCAATTCTTTTTGTCTTTTTTAGAAGTGTTGAGGGATAAACAGACACGTCCTATATATACACATTGATGAAATGGGTAGGAATACCCAGTCAGACGGACACCGAAAAAGTCTGATAAATTGAGAATTAGACACAACCACACATGAGGGACATGATAGCGGCAGCGCAGATGAAGAATGAAAGCTCTTGTTAATAGAATTTAAAGATCTCATTGGTTGCTTGCGCAACAAGAAATGAAACCTAAAATCGGAATAACGACTAATAACTGCCATTAGTTCAAGCGTGCTTGGATGCAGACAAGTTAAGTTCCATTTAGTACAGCGAATGCTGTTTGATCGACCTAAATCTGGGTGTCTAATTTCTCCGTTTTAATTTAATGTTACTTTTGATACGTGTACGTGAGCATTCACGGGTTTGGCCAATCCAAAGCCATTTTAAGAGAAGTGAAGTTGATCAACTAACGTCTTTTCATGGTGGCCAAAAATATCTATTGAAGTATACGATTGAATTAAGTTCACGAGGTGGCATTTCAAGGGGGTAAATTACTGTATCTATTGATTGTGTACATGTGAATATGGCAAATATATCAGATATTTAACCAATCGCCCCTGTCCGATGACCAGAACGGACGAGATTGTGTCGGAGACCTGCGAAAGATGCACGGACCTCAAAGTGGTATAGTTTCCTAATCTGAGTGGGTGAAATATAATTAAGAGTTGAAGAAAGAATAATCATAATATTTGGAATAACCAAAATAAACCTTTTCATATTCAAATGTATTGACATGAGAACGAGCAGGTATTTGACCATTTAGTGTGTGGTTGCGGTTCATTGGGTGTTAATAACAACAGAGTTCCTCATTGGCTTTCAGCCTGACCTTGTCATACATACAATGCACTGGCCAGTACAGCTGCAACTACAGGGCCAAATAAAAAATAAATAGTTTTTGCGAAACAAACACTTTGGCAAATAAGTTGTTCCAGAGACAACTGTTCTCTAGCTTCACCTAGTTAGCTCCATTCACTAGTTCTACCCAAATACAAATTGCAGTAGGCTATAAGCAAGCAGATCAAACAGTAAAGAAAATGGCAAGAGCAGATATGCAAACCTAAATGGACAATCTTGCAAACCAAGCAGAAGAAGCAGCCAACAGAGGCGGACAATCATGCAAACCAAGCAGAAGAAGCAGCCAACAGAGGCGAACAAGGCAAGATGTATAAGATCACCAAGATACATCAGTAGCTCCGCCATATAGGCTATGTCAAATAGGGACTCTTTACATCAGAAGCAGAACAGGAAGCTTGATGGGCAGAGCATTTTAGTGAAATTTTGAATGGGCCACCACCAACAGCAGAGTCTGACATGCAAGAAGCAGAAATTTACATAGATATCAATATTGCACGACCAGAGAAAGAAGAAATCATCTCAGCCATCAGCTCCCTCAAGAACAGAAAAGCACCCGGAAAGGACAACTTCAACGCAGAGTTGTTACAAGTGGACCCAGAACTTACAGCAAAAAGCAGCTACGTTTTGGAAGACTCCTGTCTGCCTCGCTGCCTGCAGTGAGTTTGTTTGCATTGTGTCTGAAAATAGAGACACCAGCCACCATAGTCACATGTTTGCAGAGAGCCAGAGCGCCTGACATCAAAGCAAATTTAAAAGTGCTGGCTAATGCTAATCGTAAATTCTCTGAGATCATTATTCATGTCGCACTAATGATGTTCGACTCCGCCAGTCGGAGATCACCAAAATTAATATTAAAGAGGTGTGTGAACTCGCAAGTACGATGTCAGGCATTATAATTTGCTCTGGCCCCCTTCCTGTTCGCAGGAGTGATGAGATAGTTAGCAGATTATGTTCACTCAATCGCTGGTTGTCTGAGTGGTGTCCGCATAATAATGTAGAATTTATAGACAATTGGAAAAGTTTTTTGGGCAAGCCTGACCTGTTGAAAAGAGATGGTATTCATCCCTCCCGGGATGGTGCTGCTCTTCTCTCTAGTAATTTGGCTCATAGTCTTAGAGATAAAACATGACAATCTGGGACCCAGGTCAGGAAGCAGATAGACTGGCTAAACCGACCGTCTGCTAGTGGCCTCGCGTCACCAAGGTCAGATAAATTCCATCACACAGAGCCTCTATCATAGATATCATTCTATAGAGACTGTGCCTGTTCCCTGAATTTGGAAATCCAAAAAAACGTCCAAACCCACCTAAGGTTAAAAATGTAATTGATGTTCAACAAATAAAAACAGATATAATACAGATGAGCAAATGATAAAGCTTGGATTGCTGAATATTCAATCCCTTACTTCAAAATCGCTCATAGTTAATGATATGATTTCAGATTAACCTAGATGTGCGGTGAAACCTGGCTAAAACCAAACGATTACATTACTTTAAATGAGTCAACCCCACAAGATTACACACTCTTAAAAATAAAGGTTCCAAAATAGGGGTCATAGAAGAACCCCAAAAGGTTTTGGTTCCCCAAAAACCTTTTAGTGAATTGTTCTAAAAATAACAATTTTCGAGATGATTTGGCTGCTCATTCCACCTAGTGTCAGTTCAAAAATCCAAAAGTCAATTTTTCATTAACTTTGAGAAAGGTTTGTGTAAGATAAATAATCATTCTGTTAAATTTAATATAATGGTTCTTTATCTGCATCATTGACTCCATAAAGAACCATTTTGTTCCACAAAAGTTTATTTATATTGGAAAAAGGTTCTTTAGATTATGTTCAAAAAATGGTTCTTTTTAGGACGATTCACTAAAAGGTTTTTTTGGAACCACAATGGTTGTTCTATGACCCGTATTTTGGAACCTTTATTTTTAAGAGTGCAGTTATAACCTCGTCTGAAAGACAAAGGGGAGGTGTTGCTGTAATTTATAGTAATATTTTCAAAACCACGAAGAAATCTAGTTTTAAATATACTTCTTTTGAAGTGTTGGTGCTTAATGTAAAAATATATAGTGTAAACGATAAATCACCTTTGAGAATTCTGCTGGCTACTGTATACAGACCACCAAGGCACCATAAAGATTTTATCAAAGAATTTGCGGACTTTCAGAATTAGTATTGGCTGCAGATAAAGTACTAATTGTTGGTGATTTTAATATACACATAGATAATGAAAAAGATGCATTGGGATTAGCTTTTAAAGACATTGTAAACTTAATTGGAGTTAGACAACACGTGTCAGGACCTACTCGATGTCGTAATCATACTCTAGATCTAATATTATCACATGGAATAGATGTCGATGGCGTTGAAATTCTGCAGCAGAGCGATGACATCTCAGATCATTATCTAGTCTCGTGTAAATTACATTTAGCCAAGGCTGCAAAGCCCACTCCGTGTTATAAATATGTTAGACCTATAACTTCTGCCACTAAAGATTGCTTTGTAAATAATCTTCCTAATCAGTTTCATCATCTCAGCATCCCGGATAGCTTAGAAGAACTTGATATCGGCACAGAAACCTTTAACTCTCTCTTTTCCAGCACTTAAGACAGTTGCTCCGTTGTGCTTAAAGAAGATGAAAGAAAATAGTCCAACGCCGTGGTACAACGAGCACACCCAGGCCTTTAAGAGAGCAGCCAGAAAAATGGAGCGCAACTGGAAGAAAACAAAACTAGAAGTATTTCGGATTTCATGGAAGGAGAGCTCGATTGCTTACAGAGAGGCCTTAAAAGCTGCTAGATCTTCTTATTTTTCAACCCTATTAGAAGAAAATAAACAATCCTAGGTATTTATTTGAAACAGTGGCTAAACTAATGAAAAAGAAAGCTTCAAGCTCAGAAGTTTTCAAGCAACACAGCAGTAATGACTTTATGAACTTCTTCACTTGTAAGATCGATAATATCAGGGAGAAAATTATAACTATGCAACCGTCTACTACAGCATTGCATCAGGGAGTGCATTGTAGTCTCCCTGAGGAATAATTGTATTCATTTGTTGCTATAGGAGAGGAAGAATTTAGCAAATTTGTTAATTCATCTAAATCAACAACTTGTATGTTCGAACCTTTACCGACTAAGCTACTGAAAGAGATGATTCCAGATGTCACAGATCCTCTTCTAAATATCACTAATTCGTCTTTGGCTCTAGGATACGTACCAAAAACCTTTAGCTGGCTATGATTAAACTGCTTGTTAAAAAAACACAACTTAATCCTACAGAATTAGTCAATTACAGGCCAATCTCAAATCTGCTTTTTCTGTCAAAGATATTAGAAATAGCAGTATCCTCACAACTGTTCCATTCTTGAGAGAAATGATATCTGCGAGGATTTTCAGTCAGGATTTAGAACGTACCATAGTACTGAGACAGCTCTCATTAGAGTTGCAAATGATTTGCTCTTATCATCCGATCGTGGTTGCATCTCTCTATTAGTGTTACTCGATCTTAGTGCTGCATTTGACTCTATTGACCACAGCATTCTTTTAAATAGATTAGAAAACCATGTTGGCATTAGTGGGATTGCACTAGCATGGTTTCAATCATACTTATTAGACCGTTATCAGTTTGTAGCTGTTACGGCACAGAGAAAAGCGGAGACAATAGCAAGTAAACTCAGTTTATTGACCAATAAACAGTAAGGCAAATAAACGAACTCAGGAACAGTCTCAGAGAGAGTCGAGGTGACAGTCCTAGAACTCTGGCGAAGCAAACAGAAGTCTTCCTTGGTGACGCAGGCATGCAGGTAGGCAACCCAATCCTCGTGTCGGTGATGAAGAGAAGTAATCCAGGGAAGTCAGGCGCGTACCGACAGAGACTCACGAGGGCAGACAGATGACATCAGCGAACTCCACAAACACACGAAAGCACTGGCAGGAACACGGAGACACGAGAGGGAACAGACACCAGGACCGGAAACATCCAACAACGATCTGACAAACACAAGACGAAAGACTAAGTGCTTAAATAGGAACCGCTGATCAGTCACAGCTGGCGCTGATGATAATCAGGGACTGATCAGCGGCTCCGCCCACGTGCATACAAAAACACAGCATCAGAACGAGTCAGTGAATGCGTGAACCGTGACAGTACCCCTCCCTCTAAGAGCGCCTCCAGGCGCTCCCAGAGGGACCTACCTGTCGATTGTAATCATCAATAAGGGATTGATCCAGGATGTCCCTAGCAGGAACCCAACTTCTCTCCTCCGGACCGTAACCCTCCCAGTCCACCAAATACTGGAATCCGCGTCCCCTCCGTCTCGAGTCCAGAATACGGTTCACCGAATAATTGGGTTCCCCATCTATGAGTCGCGGCGGTGGGGGAACCGGGGCTGGCGGGTTAAGGGGAGAACGAAATACGGGCTTTAATTTGGAAACATGGAACACGGGATGAATTCTCCTGTACGCAGGAGGAAGTTTGAGGCGGGCTGTCACCGGACTAAGGATCTTGGTAACAGTGAATGGGCCAATGAATTTGGGAGCTAATTTATTAGATACGGAGCGGAGCGGAATGTTCTTGGTAGAAAGCCACACTTTTTGACCGACGACGTATACGGGAGGTCTTGACCGGTGGCGATCGGCCTTGACCTTGGTGCGCGCCCTCACCTGGAGCAGAGTCTCACGGGCTCTGGTCCAGGTTCGGTGACACCTCTGGATAAAGGCGTGAGCGGAGGGGACCGCGACCTCGGATTCCAGGTTAGAAAAAATTGGTGGCTGGTAACCTAAACTACACTCAAACGGAGATAGGCCCGTGGATGACACTGGTAAGGAGTTATGAGCGTACTCAATCATTGAAAGTTGTTGGCTCCAGGAGGAAGGATTCTTAGACACCAAACATCTCAACATTCTCTCTAAATCTTGGTTGTCTCTCTCGGTTTGGCCATTGCTCTGGGGATGATAACCCGAAGACAGACTTACCGTCGCTCCCAGTAATCTACAAAACTCCCTCCAAAATTTGGAAACAAATTGGGGCCCCCTGTCAGAGACCACGTCCATCGGGAGGCCATGTAAGCGAAGGACGTGATCTATGACAGCTGCCGCTGTCTCCTTGGCAGAGGGTAATTTGGGCAAGGGGATGAAATGAGCCGCCTTCGAGAAACGGTCCACTACGGTCAAAACGACCGTCTTACCCTGGGAGGGAGGGAGGGCGGTGACAAAATCTAGCGCGATGTGGGACCAGGGTCTCGAAGGGACCGACAGCGGTTGGAGTAACCCATCTGGGGGTCGATTGGAAGTCTTACCAGTGGCACAATTCGAGCAAGCCAAAACAAAATTCCGAATGTCGCGAGCCATTAATGGCCACCAGAATCGTTGCTTGACCAAAAAACTGGTGCGGTTAACTCCTGGATGACAAGCCACACTGGAACAATGACCCCATCGAATAACGTCGGACCGTAACCCCTCTGGCACAAATAATCGACTAGGTGGACAACCGGGCGGAGGCGTTACCCCTTCTAAGGCCGACTTGACCTTCGATTCGACCTCCCATGTGAGTGTGGAGATAACTATCTTCTCGGGTAAAATGCACTCGGGAGTAACCGGGCGTTCGGATTGGTCAAAAATACGAGATAAGGAATCGGGTTTGATGTTCTTGGAACCCGGGCGGTACGATAGAGAAAAATCAAAACGTCCGAAAAAAAGTGCCCACCGAGCCTGCCTGGAGTTGAGTCTTTTAGAAGATCTAATGTATTCTAGGTTCTTATGATCGGTCCAAACGATAAAAGGTACCCCCGACCCTTCCAACCAATGGCGCCACTCCTCCAGTGCTAACTTGACTGCCAACAACTCTCTGTTACCAATGTCATAGTTACGTTCGGCAGGAGATAAACGATGAGACAAAAACGCGCAAGGGTGCATCTTGTCGTCTGTGGAGGAGCGTTGAGATAGAACTGCACCTACCCCCACCTCTGACGCGTCGACCTCCACCACGAACTGACGTGATGGATCAGGGGCGATAAGGATGGGGGCTGAACTGAAGCAGCTCTTGAGGTTGGCGAACACAGCTTCCGCTGTATCGGACCACCTGAACGTCATTCTGGGGGAGGTCAAGGCAGTCAGAGGAGCGGCTAGTTGGCTGAAGTTGCGAATAAAACGCCGATAAAAATTGGCGAACCCCAGAAACCTCTGTAGGGCCTTACGAGAATCTGGACTTGGCCAATCCATCACAGCCTTAACCCTGTCAGGATCCAACGCACCCCCTCAGACGAGATGATGTAACCTAGGAAAGGAACAGACTGTGCATGAAAAGCGCATTTCTCCGCCTTGACAAAAAGCCCATTCTCTAGCAACCTCTGAAGCACTCGTCTGACGTGCTGAACGTGTTCCTGGAGAGACGAAGAAAAAATCAATATGTCGTCCAGGTAGACATAGATGAATTGGTCGACCATGTCTCTCAGCACGTCATTGACGAGTGCCTGGAAAACCGCTGGGGAGTTGGACAGCCCGAACGGCATGACCAAATATTCAAAATGACCCCTGGGGGTGTTAAACGCGGTTTTCCATTCATCCCCCTTCTTGATGCGGACCAAATGATAAGCATTACGTAAATCCAATTTTGTGAAGACTGATGCTCCCTGTAACCGCTCGAAAGCTGAAGACATCAACGGCAAAGGATAAGTATTCTTTACCGTGATGTTATTCAGCCCTCGGTAATCAATACACGGTCGCAGGGAACCATCCTTCTTCCCCACAAAAAAGAACCCCGCCCCCGCTGGAGAAGAAGAAGGGCGGATGAACTCGGATGCCAGAGAATCAGAAATGTATTTCTCCATGGCCTCCCTCTCAGGAACTGAAAGAGAGTATAACTTGCCCTTAGGCGGAGACGTACCTGGCAGAAGATCTATAGCACAGTCATAGGGACGATGCGGAGGGAGAGAAGCAGCCCGGGACTTACTGAACACTTCCTTCAGGTCGAGGTACTCACGGGGCACGTTAGACACATTCACCGACTCCTCCTGAAAAACAGAACTGGACACGGACGAACAAGCAGACACCAAACAAGACGCATAACATTGGGTGCTCCAGGTAGAGACTGAGTTATGTCCCCAGTCCACCCTGGGGTTATGCTGAACTAGCCAGGGGTGACCGAGGACAATGGGAACATGAGGGGAGTCCAGGAGCAGAAAAGACAGTTCTTCGGAGTGATTGCCAGAAGTGATAAGGGTCAACTGAGTGGTGGTGAATGATATAGCAGGAAGTTCTTGACCATTCAGTGCATTAACAGAAATGTTGTTGGTGAGTCGTGTGATGGGTATTTGGAGCTTACGTGCTAAAGTCCAGTCCATAAAATTCCCTTCGGCTCCAGAGTCCAATAGTGCCTGACAGTGATAAGTACGGGTTGCCCACTGCAATCTCACCGGGAGGAGTGTGGAAGAGGCGATGGATGTGGAGATCCCGCCCGACAGTATCCCCTTCTCTACTGCCGAGCCCTGTCTTTTACTGGACACTGGTTGAGAAAGTGACCCGCTCCACCACAGTAGAGACATAAACCACGGGACCTCCTTCTCTCCCTCTCCTCCCGGGAGAGCCGAGCTCGACCCACCTGCATGGGCTCGTGATCGTCGACGGGGCTGACCGCATCATAACCCCTGGCCTGGGGGTCTCCAAAAGTCCTGGGGCTCGAGACGGTGCGAGTGCGTTGCTCAAGACGATGTAGACGAGCGTCCACTCGCAGGGCCAGCTCAATCAGTCCATCGAGATCCGTAGGCAGGTCCAGGGTATAGATCTCGCGGTGGATGCGGTCCGCCAGCCCATGCAGGAACATATCCCACTGCGCCTCCTCGTTCCAGCGGCACTCAGCGGCGAGGGTGCGAAATTCAATGGAGTAATCGGCAACGGGTCGGTCCCCCTGGTGCAGGTCTGCGAGTTGTCGTGCAGCTTCCTTACCGGCGACCGCCCGATCAAACACCCTCCTCATCTCTTGTGAGAGTGCCTGGAACGAGGAGCAGCATGGTCGTTGGTTCTCCCACACCGCCGTCCCCCACAAAGCCGCACGTCCAGTCAACAAGGTTAGTACGAAAGCCACCTTCGCATCCTCAGAGGAGAAAGTCAGAGGCTGTAGGGCAAAAAACATCGAACATTTAGTCAGGAAGGCACGACAGTAATTGGCCTCACCCGAATAGCTCTCAGGGGTGGGTAAACGCGGCTCCTGTTGACGACCGGCTGGAGGAGTGGTGGGGGGAGGCGGCGGTGGGGTTGGCGCAGTGGGTATGGCAAGGTGTTGAATCTGCTGGGTGAGCTCGGATACCTGCGCCACCAATGCTTGAACCGCCCGGCCGGTTATGGCGAGATTCTCCTCCTGCTGATCCATACGAGACATGTTGCGGGCGAGAAACTCAGAAAGTTCAGGTGTCCTTGCTGCCTCCATGTGTGGTCAGATCGTTCTGTTACGGCACAGAGAAAAGCGGAGACAATAGCAAGTAAACTCAGTTTATTGACCAATAAACAGTAAGGCAAATAAACGAACTCAGGAACAGTCTCAGAGAGAGTCGAGGTGACAGTCCTAGAACTCTGGCGAAGCAAACAGAAGTCTTCCTTGGTGACGCAGGCATGCAGGTAGGCAACCCAATCCTCGTGTCGGTGATGAAGAGAAGTAATCCAGGGAAGTCAGGCGCGTACCGACAGAGACTCACGAGGGCAGACAGATGACATCAGCGAACTCCACAAACACACGAAAGCACTGGCAGGAACACGGAGACACGAGAGGGAACAGACACCAGGACCGGAAACATCCAACAACGATCTGACAAACACAAGACGAAAGACTAAGTGCTTAAATAGGAACCGCTGATCAGTCACAGCTGGCGCTGATGATAATCAGGGACTGATCAGCGGCTCCGCCCAGGTGCATACAAAAACACAGCATCAGAACGAGTCAGTGAATGCGTGAACCGTGACAGTAGCAGTAAATGAAGAGATGTCTTCTCGATCACAAGTTCAGTATGGCGTACCACAAGGCTCAGCACTAGGACTGTTGCTGTTCACTCTGTACATGCTACCCTTAGGAGATATCATTAGGAAACATGGAATTAGCTTTCACTGTTATGACGATGGTACTCAGCTGTATATTTCTTCATGACCTGACGAAACTTACCAATTCAAAAAAATTACGGAATGCATAGCTGATATAAAAAATTGGATGACTAGTAATTTCCTACTACTAAATTCTGAAAAAACAGAGATTCTAATTATTGGACGAAAAACTTCCACACGTAATAACCTGGAATACAAACACTTGATGGCTGGTCTGTTAAGTCTTCGTCGTCCGTTAGGAACCTGGGTGTGCTCTTTGATACCAATCTTTCATTTGAAAGTCACGTGTCTAGTATCTGTGCAGACACATTCTGTCAGTTCAAAGCTAGATTAAAAACACATCTCTTTGACCTAGCATTCTCATAATACATTATCGACTTCTATAATTTGATGTTAGGCTGCATAGATTAGGTCAGCTGGAACTGGGAACACTTTCCTTAAATCCTGATGTACTCGTTACATCATAAGAAGAATGGCATCTACTCTAATTTTAGAGTAGATGCCAGACCCAGGCCGTATCCAGATCTGACGAAGGATCTTCGCCTGGACCCGATGACAATGCAGTGCTGAAGTCAACTAGCCTCTCCTTATGGAGGATCCCTTTACCACTCTACAGATAAAGCGTTGTGGGGAGTTTCGGTTCACGTACCTAACCTGAAGTGATACAATTAAATAAAATTCTGTATCAAATTTATAGGCAAGGCAAGTAGTTTGTTTAGGCATGGTTTGTAGGGAATTACAAACCTGCGCACATATATTCAAACGCACATAACTATAGAATCAATTCTTAATGTGCATGTAAACACTATCAGCGTTTATTACAGGTTTGAGCTTAGAGAGAACGGCGTTGTCTTAGCGGCCCCTAGTTTAATAACAAATGGTAATTTCAACGGAAGTGAATCAATCAAAACTAACTTTAGTTGGAAAATAACATTATTCAAGAACCGCTATAAAGCCAAAACAATCTCTTTTAACTTAAATTATATGTTTATCTCTGTAAAGCTGCTTTGAAACAATCTACATTGTTAAAAGCGCTATATAAATGAAGATGACTTGACTTGACTAGGAGAAGATACCAGACGACTGGACAGATGGGATCATTGTGAAGATTCCTAAAAAGGATACCAGAAGTAATTGCAACAACTAGCGTGTTATCACCCTTTTGTCAATTTCAAGTAAATATTTTGCAACGATCATCGTTCAGCGAATCTTAGATGCAGTAAACAAACAACTCAAGAAATACCAGGCAGGATTCAGGAAAGGAAGAGGATATGCAGACCAGATAGTCACTGAACACTGAGTACACTGAACAACCCCTCAACAGTCCAAGTAGAAGGAACATATCTACCCAAAACTGAGGAGTTTATTTACCTGGGCAGCACCATTCTACATGATGGAGGATTAGGCAGCAACATTAGAACAATGTGTTGAGATCCTCACAATCTAGCACCCACACAAAACTGAGACTGTACCAGAGCTGTGTCCTTTCCACCCTACTTTACGGCTCTGAATGTTGGAGAATAACAGAGAACGACCTTGCCAAATTGTCAACCTTTCACACGAAGAACTCCTAGAGAATTCTGCAAGTCTTTTGGCCCAAAACCATCTCTAATCAACAACTACTTGCACTGGGCAAGCAAGAAGGCATTGACACCATCATCATGAGAAGGCGATGGAGATGGATTGGACACGTCATACAGACACATCATCTGGAGGGAACAAGATGACATTGCCTGGATTGCCCTCTTTCTAAACGAAAAAGAGGAAATCCCAAGAACACATGGCGTCAAACAGTGGAAGCAGATTTGAAGGCCCAGAGACACACCTGCGGTATCATTCAGAAGCTGGCACAAAACAGACAGGAGTGGAAAACCTTTGTTGCTGCCATACATGACACTGGGCATAAAGGGCCCTGAAGTGAAGACTGGTTCTGCCCAGACTCCTTTTCCCTCATCTGTTGGACTCCCATAATTCCTCTGTTTCTTCTGATTCCCCGGGAAGTCCTTTTTCTCATGAGCTGCCAGAGCTGTCTACTCTTTATGTCACAGTCACAGAGGTTCTGCCAGAACTGGACTGCACATCCTATATACGTGCAAATATATGCACAACATGCACACTGTGGTGTGACTCTTGATCAGGTATGTTTGTATGCATGTATGTGTGGATCTGTGAGTCAGTTTGTACGTTTATATTCATGCATACTGTCTACCATCATCACTCCCATCCACTAATTCTTGGCTTGTCTAAGGCAGTTGTATTGAAGTAAGTTTGATTACATTTCAGATTAGAGCAGCAGAGAGGTGTTTACTGCAGGAGTGAATTATGCACTGCTTTACCCCCCACCCCCTCAGTAGCATGCCTTATTCCCTCTGTTCCTCTGACCTTGGGGGTTATACAAAAGAAAGCTGCATTAATCTCAAAGACACGTTGTCAAAAGAAAGAGATAGAGACAGAGAGAGAGAGGGAGATGGGGGGGGTTGAATACCACAGACAGTTACACCTCCAATATCTTTCTTTTTCTCCTGCTCTCTCCCTTTTTTATCTCTTTTTCTCCATTCTGTGTCTGCCTGTGGCAAAAGACCTCTGTTTCTCTGCTTCCCAAAAACTAAATTAACCCATTTCCAACCCCTATTACAGCTGTGTACTCCTGAAAATATCACCCCTCGCCTGAGAGGATAAATGCCTCTAACATTAACAACAGCTGTGGAATTTATCTGTGCTCTTTTGGCAAATAGAGTTCATAGTGTGAGCCTATCGCTTTAGCTCCTTGAATATTAAAGGGGTCCTATTTATGCCCTTTTATGAAGTCTTGAATTTGTTTTTGGTGTGTACTAGAATATGTTTTCATGCTCAATTGTTCAAAAAATACATTATTTTTCACATATTTTACATTATTACTGCTCCTGTCATGATTCTGGCATCATGTTCTTGATTTTCTTAGTCTTGTGGCAGGATCATGGCAGAACCATGTTTTGTGTACAAGCGCATGGCCTGTTGTTTGGGCCATGTGCTTGTGTTGTCTCGTTACTATACCCCGCCCCCTTGTTCTCCTCGTCTTGTCATTATTACCTAGTCTGTGTCAACTGTCATGTCATGATTAGTCCTCTTATTTAATCCCCTTGTGTTTGCTGTCTTGTGTCGGTTCATTGCCAAATGTTACTTGTGAGTATCCTGTGAAAGTCTTGTCATTGAAAGTCTAGTCATTGTTAGTATCTCTCGTAGTGTTGTTTATTTTCTAGTATTTTGTCAGTTTCATTGTCTAGTTAGTCTCCTTATAGTCCTGTCTTGTTTTGCCCCCTCGTGGGTTTTCCTGTTTTTTGTACCAATAAATCCTGTTATTTGCATCTGCGCCTGGGTTCTCATCAGCCATTCACATGACAGCTCCTCTACCCAGTCTGGTTGAACGCGTAATTTTCGATGAAGCCCCCCCTTCCGAAATACAAAAGGTGCTGTGATTGGTTAGCTGGCCCAGTATGTTGGGATTGGCAGCGTTTAGCGCGTGTTCGGGAAATGTCAAAGTGGATTCTGTTAAATAAAATATCTCTCTTTGGAGTGGACTTTGATCTTTGTAAACTTGCAGAACTTTTTTTTATGCTCAAACAGCAACATTACAGACTAACTAAAGTTAAAAAAGTAATAAAAAATAGGACCCTTTAAAGGACAAGATTCATACTGTTAACGCAAATCAAAACTCAAAGGCTGTTGCCCTCAACACTAATTTTGGACTTTAGGGACTGTAATGAACCAGGTGCCTCCCTATGACTGAAATGAAGTCCAGCCAAACTCTTACATGTTAAGAGGCATCAACGGTTCTTGTATAAGGCCATTTTAAACTATATTTAGCATATATCGGCATATCTTGTTCTTACCAAGTGAGCAGATTGCATTTTAAGTTCTTCTGGCAGATGGAAAATCCCACTTACTTGGAGGAGAGCTCTTTTTGCTTGGGTCAGGCGGCAGCCACCTAACCAGGTTCTTAGGCCAGAGCCATCGGCTGGCACTTAGTCATAGCAGTGTGGGAGCCTATTTGTTGATCGTATTGGTCGATTGTCCAAGTGAAGCTATAAAATTGCTTGGAAATTGCTAGGTGGAAACTTGCAGAATGGTTTGAGAATGGGCAACAACCTAGGAAACAGAACCAGACTGAGATGGTGCTCATGCCTGTATATACATGTACATGTACATAGCATATACATGGCCTGTGTCCAAATGTTGAATCATTAAAGTGTCATGAAACCCCCCATGAAAGAATAATTCGTGTTATCCCGTTCATGATCAGATGTACGGCTGTATCAGTGTCCTTATTTGTACAATATATTGCATTTGAAGAAGACGTAATTAAATATGTTTGCATACACAGTGCTGGTTCATGTTTAGAGCATTAGATTATATGAAATATGTAAATAAAAACTTGAAACAGGCTCGCTGCAGTCTGTAGATCTATGATCCGCATTGTGGGTGTTGCTAAACTCATCGTGGCATTCTGCGCAGAAACCGCTCTCATGCATGTGCCACATGTTGTTAGTCATATTTCCCATGTATTTGCAGTCAAAATCCAGCTCTAAACACATCGCGGGAAAATGCAAACAACACTCATGTTACTTTGGAAATATACACTTACGACACATGTGGCTGAAGGACAACAACACAGCAGAACAGGCATAGAGTTGAATGAACATCGCTGAACCGGTCTATTGTGACATTTGAATTCTACGTTCAATGCGATCTCATTCTCATGCATACTAGGGCGCAGTGATTGGATTGAACAAGCTCTTTCTCATGAATTAATGCAGAAAACACTCAGAACTAGAGCTGGGAATCGATTCCAAAAAGAATTGATTCCTCGATTCCAGGCGTTGGGAATTGAGAGTATTCCATTAAGGGGAATTGACTCCTCTTTAAGATTTTTTTTTAACACAAACCACGGCCTGTAGCCGATTTCATTTGTCAACACAATCACGTCACCTGTAAATAAATAAAGTTCAGACTAAAGAAATTGATCCAGTCATGACACAGAAGTATGGTTTAAAGGGATAGGATGATTATTTCAGCATTGTGTAGGCCAGGGCTTCTCAGCCTTTTGCAAACTGGGCCCCTCAAAGCTGGTTCATTGCAGTTATCCTCTCCACAGCTCTCGTGGTACCGACTTGCACTGACAACATCCCGATGTCGTTGAATATGGTTGTGGTACAGTGATTAGTTATGAAATCTTACAACATAAATTCAATCTTATTTAATCCTCCTAATGAAAGTTTATGAAACTCAAATTATTTATATTTATTAAACAATAGTTCAAAACGAGACGTTTGTACTGATTATTGTTGTCCATAAATCGAACTTCCATGCCTCTTATATTATATTTACTATGTACCAATTAATTACTAATGCTCGGACACTTTGGTTTCTCTCGTGTGTGTGTGTGTGTGTAAATAGAATCTACCGCATATATGTATATGGTGAACATATTCCTAGTCTTTACACTGTGTCTACAGTCTACATCTGAAGCAGCACTCGCAATACGTCTAATAAGAAGGACAAATGGATTTGCAATGGTTTCTTTGTCGTGCCCGGTGTAAGGAGTTTCTCACTTGTGTGGCACGGTAAGGCGCGACAATGTTAGACACGGTGTTGGTGTTAAAAAAATGAAACAGGAATCGGAATTGGAATCGATTCCAAAAAATCCGGAATCGAACAGCCCTACTCATTGACGTCAGAATCTGTGACGTTGCTCCGACTTTGCTTTTCAAACCGGAAGACAGAAATTGCTCTAAAAAATGAAAAAATATCTAATTTCCACTTATGAATAAACTTAATGAGTACCTTTAGTGTTTTCAATGATGTGCTAGCCTGGTTAAAACCAGATCATTCTCAGTAGTAACTGAGTTATGGTCTGGCAAAGCTTCATAGACAAATCATTTCCAAAGGGGCGTCACCAACGGACGTCGCTCAAATGCCTCTGGATAGACCTAAAACCAATCAGAGAGCTGAAGGAGATGACGTATGCAGAGCGACGGAGAAACAACTCTGAGTGTTGTTTTTTGCTCAGGTTTTAACAAAAAGGAAACGTTCAAATCGCTTAAAACAGATGTGATAGCTGATTCGAACAAGTGATGTTCCACGGCGGCATCCATCTTTGCAATGTACAAAATCTGCTTCACTGTCGCTGCGCTGTCGTCATCGTGTAAAACCCGCCCCAACGTTTCTGATTGGTGCCTCGATTTCGACGGATTAGAAATGGGCTTGAATGAGCTCTTTGCCAGACTAACTTGCAGAGAAAATCTAAATTTGCTGGAAGTTGTCTGGGTTTTCCAAGGCTAATGATGTGGAGTCTGTACATATCTGTTCACATCTCAAGATATGTGTTTTGGGGGTTTCATGACCCTTGAAATGTAACTCAAATCTTTTTAAACACCTTCATGGTTTTTAACAACATCCAATGGCAAACTGATCTTAGAGCCAGAACCAGAGATCTCTAGAATATTGCTCTGACTACTTTTTGTCAAACCCAGTCAACATGAGTATATCCCCTGTAAATGTGTTGGTTATGTAGCTGCTTGACAGTAGGCTGAACCTGGGGAAACCAACCAAATAGAATTATTGGTCTGAACAGGATAGGTGCTAAGTTATATGTAGTGACAGATATATTTACAGTGATTTATAAACAGGGTTTTGTTGTTAAGATTATTATTTGTGTCTTTTATCAGAAATGTAAAGTAAGAATAAGAAAGAGCTAGTATGTATAATTCCACAATGAAATGTTGATGAATTGTTGTGTTTCTTTGATTTTCTTCTTTAAACTTCTGGTTACACTTTATTTTAAGGTGACGTAGTTACATTGTACTTACTCAAATAAGTATTGAGTAATATTAATTAACTATATGTACTATAACTATAGAGTTACGGTTGGGTTTGGTTTACTTGTAATTATGCATAATTTACTGTTATTATAAAGTGTACATGTAGTAACGTGTAACTACATCACCTTGAAATAAAGTGTTACCAAATTTCTCATATTTGGTATATCCACTTGTGCTCAAGCTGACTGTTGACACTGTATGTTTTTTTTGTGTGTGTGTTAAACCTGATGAACCAAAGAGCATCATGTAAGGAAGGAAATCGGACCTTTGATTCAAAGGACTTAACATGCCAATATCACAATTTTGCATACATTTGATTAGTTGACCTAGAAATAGTGCAGATACAGAATAGTCTAATATATACATCCCTTAAACTTTGTTTATATCTAGATTTTCAATGTGATCTCAGAATTTAGGATTCAATTGCATATTTTTCAGTTTTTTATTTAAACTGAATTATGACCTTTAAAAAAACAACCTTACATGCATCTGGCAATAGATTATAATGACACCTTCATAAGTGATAGTGGAACCCCCCCCCCCCCCCTTTCTCTGCCCGATGGTCATTATCCTCTTTTCCCTGTTCATTTCCAGGTTCTTGAAACAAAGACAATCCGTATTAGCTCCTCATTATTCATTTAAATCCATGAAAGCAATCAATTAAACTTAAGTGTGCAATAAATCAGATTAACCAGTCAAGTCCCACAACACCATAAAACCAGCACTGGACTGATTTTCCATAATTAGTTTGATGAGAGAGGCTGAGCCACAACAGTAGCATTTTTTTTTTAAAATACATGCACTTTATGGCTTATTTTACTTCATTAGGTGATACTTTTGATGCATAAGAGAATTTCCTGTGGGAAGTTTTCCACATTGTATGCTGCCATACAATACCTTGTCCGCTGTTATGCAGGCAGATTTCATGTAAAGCTGCTCAGCTGAACTTCAATTTAATTAAATTTAGCCTAGTAATAAAAGTAATGATGTTTTTTTATGTCGAATATTGAATGTCTTTTTATTCAATATGTTGTGCTGCTTTATTTTAATTTCAAATCAAAATCAAAATAGCAAGTATAAACTAAAGTTTCCTCTGTCTTGTATTCTTTCACTAGCCCTTTTTGTCCCATGGGAAATTACAACAACACAGAGCCTGGATCCTGCTCCATGAATCTTCTCTCTTTCTCTTTTGAAGCCTATTTCAAAATCTAATAGACAGACAGACAGTGTTTGTTTGTGTACAGAACGTGCAGTGGTCTGCAGCTGAACGCCCATTCCAGCCATTGTGAATTCAACTGGACGCTTTGAAACCTTTTATGGGCGGTTCTCCGCTCTAAAACCAGTGCGCTTGCTTATTGGTTGGTTAAATGTCATACAGAAATTACTTCAGTGGCGAAACCCCTCCCACCGTAGTTGAGCTGCACGTCTGCTGTGTTGATACCGAACAAAATGGCTGCAGAGGCTTGATCCTAATCCGACAGTCTCAGCGCTTTCTCCGGACACTCCGCACTTATCCCTGGATATTTCCGCTGTCATTTTAAGCAAGTCGCTGGATTTCTTCACACGACTGCAGTCAGACTGCTTGCCACATCGCTCGCTGTCTTTATTTTTGCACTTTACTGAAGCAGCTCGCATCGTATCTGTCAGTCTAACGTTACCAGACAGTAGCAGCTTCAAACTGCCCTCTTCTTCATTTTGCACCATAGATCAGATGCTTTTACTGATGACCAATTTATGCCACTGTACTTAACAAACTGCCTCCCCGTATTAATGTATTTTTTTCTCTTTTCGAAGGGATTTAGTAGCGTCATGTAAATGTCGTCGGATGTTTTTTCAGCATGTATGCATCTATAATTTCCATCAGAGCCCAATGCTCTAAGTCTGCATAGAGATTTTCATTTGCATACAATTTTGTGTTTATTTTCATTCAGCTGCCTTTTTGGGACACTTTCGGAAGTTCAGCTGCTTATTCAGTAGGCTACAGTGTTAGTTGGGTCTGGGTCTGTCTGTTTTTACGGGTATTTCTTTTTCGGAAAAAGGCCTTTTCGTACCGCTGTACGACATGGAACACTTTTTTTTTTTTTACTGAAAGCTGCCAAAACCCGACTTGTGAATAAAAAGGTAAGTTGAAATATTGTCTCTGTCTCAACCTATTAGGCTGCTGACTCCTAACATATCGACAAACATCTTGGTAGGCAGCTCACTAGATTTAATATTTGATTTAATATTTGATCATACTGTGACTACTACGGACTGTGAGTCTAACACTTATACATTTGTGTGTTGTAACGGTAGTAGTTAAAAATATCTGGACTGGCAAATTACCTAAAAGCTTGGAGGTTCCAACTCAGCGACTAGAGTGACCATAAAGAAGCTTAACCAAGTTACTGCAGCAGACAGGCTGAGCCTGTAATGTAATGTTATTTACTTTGGGTTAACGCGTCTGATAAATGGCTGGTTTAGATTTTTCCAACTGCTGCTTAGTCGTGTAATCTTCTGTTCCTTATTTAGACTGAAATAATCCTTCTAGGTGTTTTATTCGTTTTGCAAATCGTTCTGTCTGTTTGCTTTTTAATTTTTTTTTATCTAGATAGGCTAATTAACGTATCTTAGCAGTGTATCAAGCTACCACACTTGCATAGTAATACATTGATTCTGGTATTTTGTTGCAGTTTATTATTGCTCTGTAAAGGGCAAAATACGCTGTAAAAAAACAAACAAAAAAACAAAAAAAAACTAAAATGCAACAGCAATTGTGGGTGTTTTCCTATGTTGAGGTGTTACAAAATGAAGGTCTTAATGGGTGCCTATTTCTTAAAATAATTGAATCTGTGAACAGCTAATATCACATGCATCTGGTCCTATTAAACATTACAGTTAAAACCCTCCAATTAACAGGTTCATCACTGCTGCCATATTGCTTCCTTCATACTAAGGAGATGTATGAATGTATGTAAAGAGAAGAGAAATCAATATGTAAAGTCTTTGTTGACTCAGTCCGTGCTCAGTTCAGCAGTTTTTACCCAGGGTCATTTGGATCACCTTGTGAAAATAAATAAATGTCACTATTATTTGCTAATTAGTTAAGAGAAGTTGGATATTTTTGCTTTTTAAGATGTAAAACAAAAAACTTAAATCATTTTTGGAAATCTTTGCTCTGGGTAGCCTATTTAGATTTATCATCCCACTCTCCTGATATTCTACTTTTTTGTCCATATAGTCATATTATTTTGTTGCTTTTGTGCAATTGAGAACCATAATTTCATTCTTTGATCTATTTTTTTCTCTTGGAAATCATGTCACACTTGGTTGATGCTAGTGATAAAATGAATTGGGCAATTCACTTCAATTCATAACCTATCTACCCTTTGAGTGTGTGCTACTCAGCCTTAATTATAAATCACACCAAAGCTCCGTTGCTCCAATACACCGAGATTCAGCCCCCCCCCCCCCCCCCCCCCCCCATCGTCTGGGTCTAAGGAACCACTTCCCCTCCTGCCGCTGCAGAGGATTGGGGTCAAAGCTTTGAGGCGTAAGACACCAGTGCTCAGCTTATGTTAGAAAGGCAAAAAGGGCGAGCCATTTGGATGAACGGTCTCACTCTGGACTGCGAGGGTACACACAACCCCCTGAACTGCAGAGCTTATAAAAGCAGATGAGTGGTTAATGTTTGGAGGCAGGGAACTCCTTGTCTTTAATGGGATTCTCTGTGTACATTGTGGCTTTCTATTTGGTGTCTAGCCCCACTTTAGAGCTGCATAATTTAATCTTAGTCTCTGTGGCTGAGCGCTGCCTCTGTCTTGCTCCGATAAAATTAGAGCACATTGTTCTTGTCTGCTCAGATTTCAAAGGTTGGCTGTGGTGAACTCTTCTTTGCTGGGGTTCAGTTTGTATTTCTGTAACCGTAGCATCATTGCTTGGTTTTCATTCTTGCCTGTACTCAGATTTTTTTTTTTTTAAGGAGGTAACTTTCCTCGTCCAGTTGTGTACTACAAACCACATATTAAATTTAATTAAAATTAAATATCTCAAAAGGTAAAATAGAGCTGCTCTGGCATCAAAACCCCTGGTTATTTAGCATTTAACGGAATTCTTTTTTTAAGCAAAATCTTTAGTAGGAAATTCCTCCCTGATGTCAAATTTAGAGGTGATCATTACAAGGTCTTTCCACCCATATTTCTCTCGTTACCTCATCACCCAGTACAATTCAGTTGAACATTGAACCCTGTGATGTAAGAGGCTGAAATCCTCTTGTCCGTGTGAGAATGGTGTGCCACGCAGCAGGACAGGATGGGGTACGGGTAAGGGAAAGAGTTGGAGAAGAAAGGATTTGTGAGTGTTGGCTAGTGTCCCAGAAAATGTCCCTTCTGTGATGCAGGTTCCAGGGCATTTTGCTATAAAGCTTCATGTCTCTGATATTTTGTTTGTGTATGGTGCCTGTTTGTGGATGATTGCATTTCAGATTCCGAACTAATTTAGTTTTAATCTTTGTGTTCTGTTTGGAGTCTGAGACCCCAGGGCCCTGTTAATAGGTCAGAAAACATACATGCTTTTAGATGATCAGGTTGAGGTTTAATGACTTATATTTTAAGAAAGGATTAATAAGAAAATTTCAGTTTCACAACATACTTTAAATGACCATTTAGAAAAATATTTGTTTGTGTATAACATCAATAAATGTACAGTGCCACCTCAAATTTGTCAGTTTTGTCAAATTGGTCAATGTCAGAGGAACAGATTTTTTTTTGTGGTTTGTATAGTGGAGGGATAGTTTTTATACATGGCTCAGCCTATAATAATTTGTTTTCTATTCAGTTTAGCCAGTAGTACAGATTTTCACTTGCCTTGCCAACATGTTGAAGTTTAAAAAAAAAAAAAAAAAAACTTCAAAATGTTGGCAGTACAAAATGTTGGCAAAATGTTGGCAGTTTCAATAAGCTTTGTTTATAATTACTATTTCCCACAATGATAATGTAACCCCTGTTATTATGTTAATAAATAAAAAAAAGTGTACCAAAAACAGATGGTATAAAAACATACCATCGTGGTATACAATACCAGACATGATTGGTTTGTTTTCAACCTATTCTAACTACTGTTTCCTACATTATCAAAAATTATTCTTAGGATAGAACAATTCTTAGAATGTGTTTGCCGCCTGTAACTTCACTATGCACCCAAATACTATAAATAAGTTTGCAAGGGTTAAGATATGTATTTGATTAATGAATGTCAGCGGTAACACAGCATTGGCCCATTAGGGTATGTGACAGTTTTGTCAAATGCCATTAAGCCATCCCTATCATTGAGCCCTAATGTGTTGTAAATAATGAAAATGTGCTGTTGTGAGGAACAGCAATGAGAGTGTTCCCCCATCATCATTTTTCAAATTCTGGGCCGAAAACGAAAATTCAGGATGCACTCAGCCAAAAACTGAAACTAAAAATAAATAATCAATTAATAATCAATTAATTATTCAAACTTATTTAATAATCAACAGTCAAATAGTAAAATGTATTGCGCATTTAAACATTTAACATTTAAATTGCACTTAAAGCAGTTTTTATATAAACTTTTTAATAACAGAATTGTTTCTACTCCAGTCTGTTTATACATTAATTTAAATTTAAATGACAATAAGCTGTAATACCTTGTTTTCATGACAGATTTATTCAAACATAATAAAGTCAAGTCAAGTCAAGTGTATTTATATAGCGCTTTTCACAATATAAATTGCATCAAAGCAGCTTCACAATATCAATCAAATAACATAATGTTTGTTTCTTAGTGAAAAAACATCCACGTTTGGTAGGGCTGATCAATGGTATTAATGCTTGGCTAATTATTTTGAATATCCCCAACTGAGCAAGCCAAAGGCAACAGTGGCAAGGAACCGAAAAACTCCATCAAGTGACCTACTGGTGTCCTAAAACTCCATCAGGTGACCTAATGGAGAAAAAAAAACCTTGGGAGAACCCAGGCTCAGTCGGGGGCCAGTTCTCCTCTGGCGTTTATGAACTAGAGGCCGGATTTACAGTAACTGTAATTTGATACAGAATTTTGTTTTATTTTATCACTTCGGGGTGGGTACGTGAACCGGAATCACAACATTTTATCTGTAGAGTGGGAAAGGGATCCTCCATAGGGAGAGGCTAGTTGGCACTTCAGCACTGCGTTGTCATCGGGTCCAGGCAAAGCTCCTAGTCAGATCTGGATACGGCCTGGATCCGGTCGGCTGCGGGAAAACCTCGGGATAAACAAAGACACTAAAATTAGCGTAGATGCCATTCTTCTTATGATGATGTAACGAGTACATCAGGATGTAAGGGAAGTGTTCCCAGTTCCGGCTGACCTAATCTATGCAGCCTAACATTGAATTATAGAAGTCTATAATATATTATGTGTATGCTAGGTCAAAGAGATGTGTTTTTAGTCTAGCTTTGAACTGACAGAGTGTGTCTGCTTCCCGGACAATGGTAGGAAGACTGTTCCAAAGTTTTGGTGCTAAATAGGAAAAGGATCTACCGCCCGCAGTCGATTTTGAAATTCTAGGTATTATCAACTGGCCCGAATTTTGCGATCGCAATAGACGTGAAGGACTATAATGCGTTAAGAGCTCGCTCAAGTACTGCGGAGCTAAACCATTTAGTGCTTTGTAAGTAATCAACAATATTTTAAAATTTATACGATGTTTAATAGGCAGCCAATGCAGTGTTGACAGAACCGGGCTAATATGGTCATATTTCCTGGTTCTAGTAAGAACTCGAGCGGCTGCGTTTTGGACCAGCTGTAGTTTATTTATTAAGCGTGCAGGGCAACCACCCAGGAGAGCATTACAATAATCTAGTCTTGTTGTCATGAAAGCATGAACTAATTGTTCCGCATTTGTTAATGAGAGCATATGTCGTAATTTCGATATATTTTTAAGATGGAAAAATGCGGTTTTACAGATACTAGACACATGACTTTCAAATGAAAGATTGCTATCAAAGAGCACACCCAGGTTCCTAACCGACGACGAAGACTTAACAGAGCAGCCATCAAGGGTTAGACAGTATTCTAGGTTATTACGTGTGGAAGTTTTTTGTCCAATAATTAGAATCTCTGTTTTTTCAGAGTTTAGTAGTAGGAAATTACTAGTCATCCAATTTTTTATATCAGCTATGCATTCCGTTAATTTTGTGAATTGGTAAGTTTCGTTAGGTTTTGAAGAAATATACAGCTGAGTATCATCGGCATAACAATGAAAGCTAATTCCATGTTTCCTAATGATATGTCCTAATGGTAGCATGTACAGAGTGAACAGCAGCGGTCCTAGTACTGAGCCTTGTGGTACGCCATACTGAACTTGTGATCGATAAGACATCTCTTCATTTACTGCTACAAACTGATAACGGTCAGATAAGTATGATTTAAACCATGCTAGTGCAATTCCACTAATGCCAACATAGTTTTCCAGTCTATTTAAAAGAATGTTGTGGTCAATTGTGTCAAATGCAGCACTAAGATCAAGTAACACTAATAGAGAGATACAACCACGATCGGATGATAAAAGTAAATCATTTGTAACTCTAATGAGAGCTGTCTCAGTACTATGGTGCGGTCTAAATCCTGACTGAAAATCCTCGCAGATATCATTTCTTTCAAGAAAGGAACACAGTTGTGAGGATACTGCTTTTTCTAATATCTTTGACAGAAAAGGCAGATTTGAGATCGGCCTGTAATTGACTAATTCTGAAGGATCAAGTTGCGTTTTTTTAACAAGCGGTTTTATCATAGCCAGCTTAAAGGTTTTTGGTACATATCCTAGAGACAAAGACGAATTAATGATATTAAGAAGAGGATCTATGATCTCTGGAAGCATCTCTTTCAGTAGCTTAGTCGGTATAGGGTCTAACATACAAGTTGTCGATTTAGATGAATTAACGAGTTTGCAGAAATCTTCCTCTCCTATAGCAACAAATGAAAAAAAATTTTCCTCAGGGAGACTACAATGCACTCCCTGATGCGATACTGTAGTAGACGGTTGCATAGTTACAATTTTGTCCCTGATATTATCAATCTTATAAGTGAAGAAGTTCATAAAGTCATTACTGCTGTGTTGCTTGGAAACTTCTGTGCTTAGAGCTTTCTTTTTCGTTAGTTTAGCCACTGTTTCAAATAAATACCTAGGATTATGTTTATTTTCTTCTAATAGGGTTGAAAAATAAGCAGATCTAGAAGCTTTTAAAGCCTCTCTGTAAGCAATCGAGCTCTCTTTCCATGAAATCCGAAATACCTCTAGTTTTGTTTTCTTCCAGTTGCGCTCCATTTTTCTGGCTGCTCTCTTAAGGGCCTGAGTGTGCTCGTTGTACCACGGCGTTGGACTATTTTCTTTAATCTTCTTTAAGCGCAACGGAGCAACTGCGTCTAAAGTGCTGGAAAAGAGAGAGTTAAAAGTTTCTGTTGCAATATCGAGTTCTTCTAAGCTATCCGGGATGCTGAGATGATGAAACTTATTAGGAAGATTATTGATAAAGCAATCTTTAGTGGCAGAAGTTATAGATCTAACATATTTATAACACGGAGTCGGCTTTGCAGCCTTGGCTAAATGTAATTTACATGAGACTAGATAATGGTCTGAGATGTCATCGCTCTGCTGCAGAATTTCAACGGCATCAACATCTATTCCATGTGATAATATTAGATCTAGAGTATGATTACGACAATGAGTGGGTCCTGACACGTGTTGTCTAACTCCAATTGAGTTTACAATGTCTTTAAGTGCCAATCCCAATGCATCTTTTTCATTATCTACATGTATATTAAAATCACCAACAATTAGTACTTTATCGTTAGCCAATACTAATTCTGATAGAAAGTCCGCAAATTCTTTGATAAAATCTTTATGGTGCCCTGGTGGCCTGTATACAGTAGCCAGCAGAAATCTCAAACGTGATTTATCGTTTACACTATATATTTTTACATTAAGCACCAACACTTCAAAAGAAGTATATTTAAAAATAGATTTCTTAGTGGTTTTGAAAATATTACTATAAATTAGAGCAACACCTCCCCCTTTGCGTTTTAGACGAGGTTCATGTTTATAACAGTAATCTTGTGGGGTTGACTCATTTAAAGTAATGTAATCGTTTGGTTTTAGCCAGGTTTCTGTCAAACACAGCACATCTAGATTATAACTTGAAATCATATCATTAACTACGAGCGATTTTGAAGTAAGGGATCGAATATTCAGCAACCCAAGCTTTATCATTTGTTCATCTGTATTATATCTGTTTTTTATTTGTTGAACATCAATTAAATTTTTTACCTGACGTTTTTTGGATTTCCAAATTCGGGGAACAGACACAGTCTCTATATGATGATATCTAGGTGAAAGAGGCTCTATGTAATGGGATTTATCTGACCTTGGTGACGCGAGGCCGCTAGCAGACGGTCGGTTTAGCCAGTCTGTCTGCTTCCTGACCTGAGCCCCAGATTGTCATGTTTTAGCTCTAAGACTATGTGCCATATTACTAGAGAGAAGAGCAGCACCATCCCAGGAGGGATGAACACCATCTCTTTTCAACAGGTCAGGCTTGCCCCAAAAACTTTTCCAATTGTCTATGAATTCTATATTATTCAACGGACACCACTTAGACAACCAACCATTGAGTGAGGCCAATCTGCTAACTATCTCATCACTCCTGCGAACAGGAAGGGGGCCAGAGAAAATTACAGTGCCTGACATCGTACTTGCGAGTTTACACACCTCTTTAATATTAATTTTGGTGATCTCCGACTGGCGGAGTCGAACATCATTAGTGCCGACATGAATAATGATCTTAGAGAATTTACGATTAGCATTAGCCAGCACTTTTAAATTTGCTTTGATGTCAGGCGCTCTGGCTCCCGGCAAACATGTGACTATGGTGGCTGGTGTCTCTATTTTCACGTTCCGTGTGATCGAATCACCAATTACCAGGGCACAATCAACAGAATTCTCAGTGGGTGTTTCACTGAGTGGGGCAAATCGATTTGTTATGGTAATCGGAACGGAAGGGTGGTTTTTTAATCCGCGACTAGAGCGATCTCTCACGGTCACCCATCTGCCCTGCTGCGTGGGCTCTACTTCAGCCGGAACCGAATCATGTACAGAGTTCACTATGCTAGGCGCATCCAAAATAGTATCTAAAGCTCTAGTACTATCCTTACTATCCTCAATTAAAGTTTGGATGCGTGTCTCTAGCTCTGAAATCTTCTCCGTCAGCCTGACTGTCTCCTTGCATTTATCACAAATAAATCCTATATTGCCATCGGAGAAGGCTATACTAAACATATGACATGTGACACAGGTGACAATAACAGGACAAGACATTACTCACCGTTTGTGTTGACTGATTCTTACTTACCTGGGCTTTTATTAACTCAAAGGCGCGGGCGCGCGAGAGAAAATAAATAATAAATAAATGAGCGCGGGTGGCGCGTAAACACGCGTTCTGTGCTAACAATAACGGAAGCTAGCGATGTAAGGTTAATCTGAGATGGTGGGTAAACTATATTTAGTAATATGAAAAACTAGGAATGATAGTAAATGATGGTTCAAAACAGAAAGAAATACAAAGCTAATACGAGGCGTAGAGCTTACAGCCTCGACGCAAACAAACTCACAGCAGGCAGGAAGGCAGACAGGAGCAATCCTGTCTAATAAAGACATCACTAGCAGGTTAAGTAAACATATAAAATACCTTCTGGTGTTCACTGTTCACCCATGTGTATTTTGTGCTGTAACTAGTAAAGAGGAGCTGAGATGATCGGTTCACATGCGTTTGATCTGTGCTGCCGCTAGAACTGAGGCGGCTATAGTGATCTGTCACGCCGCATTAAATGGCAAAACCACATTACTGTTATAGCTTATCCACATTGTGTGCACTGAAGAAGAGCTAATTTAATGTCTGTTTCGGTCACTGATTTCGGCCGTCCAAAACCATTTCCGGTAGCTGAAATTTTGGTCAGTGCCCAACATTAAGAATTTTTCCTACAGTGGTTAAAATTTTTACTTGCCCTGGCTTAATGTTCACCGCTCCATCCAAAAAATATTAATTAATAATAAAATAAATTGTTGTTGTTGTTTTGACCCATGTAACATTGCATTCTAATAAATAAGCCACCAAATTATTTCTTGATTCCAATTTCAATATCACAGCAAAACTAGCCTCACTAATATAAAGATCAAAAATTATTGAAACAAGTGAATCTTCACTGACAAAATAACAGAGTCTGCGTCATTTTCACTGTATAAATTAAATATAGATTAATCCTTGTTGAAGCTACAAAAGTTGCTCAGTCATGAGCAGTGAATATTTTTTTCTTTTTCTTTTGTTTGTTTAACTTGAAAGGCACAGATGGCAGAAGGCTAGGCTGCTGTCACTTTAAGACCTAATGCAATATGCCAGGGGTCTTCAATATTTTTCAGGGCATGGACTTGGTGATAGAGACATCATGTCAAACAGAGCACATATTAAGCATAGCCTTCAGTATTAGTAGACTATTACTATTATAATTAAGAATAAGTTATATTATAAGACAGTAGATCAGAACTTTAATGTATTTGCAGCAACAATAATACGCACTGTCTGTATAGCCTATTCCTTTTCATTGTTAAAATTAAGGTATATTGCATCATAATAAAGATGTTGTGATGTAAAAAAAATCAATTCATTAGTTGTTTGCCGTTGTTGTAAATTATTTGTATCTTTGTAGGTGGAATTGCAAGGGCAATTGGATGTACTCGTTTAGACGTAGGTCAGACATCTAGATATTAGATATTTATCTGATTAAAAATCATAATTTGGAAGTGGCTCAGAACGGATGTGAAAAAAAGGGATCTGATGCGAATTTTTGTTTACATGTGTGCAACAATTTCCGATCTGTGTTTAAAAAAAATTGTGCCAGTGTAAACGCAGCCTGTATGGTAAAAAAAACCAACAACATTTGAATGTTTAAATTGACAAGACTTAAAAACCCGTGCAAATTATCAGCTTTTATGATGACGCAGCTCTGGCAAGTGACAATTCCGTCAACTGTCCAGGGCTTGTTTCCCGTTAACGTTGTCTCTTAGCGCGCTACAAAGACTAAAGGTATACCTTTTCTAGGAGTGTTCCCCAAAATATACATTAGGAGGTTGCTTAAGGTATACCTTCTTACGGGCTACGTTACCACGTGCTGTCCATGACGGTGGTGCTGAATTGTTTGATATTGATGGCTGGAAAATCGATAATTCACTCTATGTAGGAGCTGCTTCACTGGGTTTTGTGAGAAAGCAGTGTTCTTTATAAAAGAAGCACTTAAAAAATACTAAATTGCAATTATCAGGACCTTATGGGATCTTATCAAAATAATCCAAATTGCAAACTAAATCCAACTCTGGATATTTTATATAATTTCGAAAGGAGTGCGCAAACCAGCAACCTCATGCCCATATGTATCATGCCTCAACCCGCTACATTAACTGGCATTATGCCTTCACTCGCCTTTGAAAAGGTCATTTATATTATCAGAATTTATATTTGACATAGTGTCTTCATGTACTCCACCTACTCAATAAAAGCTCAACACGCGAAAGATATAATCAACAGCTACTATGGCGAAGAAAAAAGACAGAAAGAGGAGAACCAGCTCTGTCAAGTTTGTTTACTGGATTTGCTGATGTGGCAGGCAAATATATATTTTTTGTATTGCAGCTTCTGACATGGTAGCCAGGGGACTAAAGTTTTCCCGGATTAAATAATGCACATACACTAAATGGTTCCGCGGACGGTGCCATCTTTTAGCACAACTATTCGCTGTATCGCTGCCATAGTTTGACCAAACTCCCCACCACAATCATTCCCTTTAAATAGACTCCTAAGCCTTACTGCCTGGTTTGCCAGCTGATGTACTTTTGGATAATATAATTAAAAAGCTAACAGCCATTAGTGTAATGATAATTGTATTCTTTGCATGAAAACACTTCAATTAGCCTAATTGAACACTGGGTGTATTCAAACTTTAGAATTATATCTGTATAGACTGTCATAAGGTATAGCTAAGAATGGTCCAGACCAACCTTACGAACGTAGGTCTTACAGAAGGTATGCTTTACTAAGAACGTTTCAGGAAACGCGTATTAACGTTAAGGTACAGCTTAAGGTATCATACAAGAATGACGTAGCGTTAAGAAGGTTTCAGGAAATCCAATCCTGATCATCTTTCACATTTGCCCCAGACCATCGGGCAATCCTTATTGTCGAGCCCTGTTCAGTGCATCTCTAAAGATGAAATTGATAGGAAAAGAAACTTAGAGAAAGCTGTAGTTTAAGATGGAACAGAAATCTTATGCTGTCTGTTTTCAGTTTTTTGGTTTCAAGAATTTAACCTGATTTCTGGATACGTTAGTTGCATTGTCCTGTGAATTGATTCAGCAGTGCTTAAGCTCTCAGACATACTATTAAAAATGAGTGTTTGGTTTTCCTTTCTCTGTTTATAAAAACTTGTTTGCCTTTATTGTGCTTTGTTCCACTGACAGGCTGTCAGAGGGAATTGTCTGTTCTTCTGTGTGTGGCCTCTGCGGTAGCTGTCACTAACCTTCAGCTTGAAAGGTAGAATCATTTGGGAATGATACTGACTCCATCTCCTGGACCTGTGTGATAGTGTCTTATCCGATTTCACTTTGATAAATTTAATCCGAAAATAGCTGACATTGATGATTTGACAGCTTAGACAGAGCTTTTGTTCCTCTGTATGACAATCCTGGTTTATTTAATTCTGCTCTCTGCCCAACTTCTTTAACATCACATGGTAAGGCCTGAACACAACATAGGGCTCTTTACCAACTTTAAAGGTACAGTATTCAGTGATTTTGGTTTGGTCTTGTAACAAATTAGCTCTATGAAATATTAATAATCAATAATAAGTTGTTATGATTAATTATGAATATTTGGATCAGTTAATTGGATTAACTTGATGTGGCTAAATTAATATTACAATCAATTAATCAGTTAGTTCAACGAACTCCTGATTATTCATTTATTCTAAGAAAAGGGTATCTTCCATGGCCATAGAAAAATAAATATTTCTTAGCATGTACAACTTTGAGCATGTAACAAGATCAAGATCGTAAAAGAGAATTTGTCTGCAAGCAGTGAATCAGAACCAAATACATATTGTGCACAAGTTTTATTAAATAAATCACAAACTAAACAAACAAACAAACAAACTTACATACATACATACATGCATACATGGATACATATATAGGTAACAGGGTGAGTGATCGAGTGAAACTGGAAACAGGAAATGGAACTATGGATAAGATCCATTTAAACAATGAAAAGAACCATCAGCTTATCTATTTTCAGAGCATTCCATTTAAATCGGTACCTTGCATTTTTGTAGTGGGAGCAATTCTTGAAGTTGTTGATGGTTCTGTGAGTGTCAAATTTGGAAGTTGGTTGAAAGTTCTCTCTCTCCATGAGCGCATAGCTGGTTGTGAGCCGAGGCCTTGCCGCCCCTGGGCCAGAGAGGCCACGCAGAGCACCCAGGAGGAGGAAGTCAGACGAGTTGATGGTTGGAGTCGTTGTGTCAAACTCCTAAGATTGTCCTTGATTCTATTCTGGTTGAGAGAGTCTTCTCTCTCTCCTGAATGAGTCCATGACTGGTTGTGAGTCAAGGCCTGCGGCCTTAGGGCCAGCTGAGGCCATGCAGGACAGCACAGCACCCGGAACAAACAGAGAAGGTGTGAATGCCATTTAAAGTCTGAGAACGGTCCAACCCCTAGGGGTTGACTTGACCAGTGAGAAGGGTAACATTTCCAAGCGGGAGAATTTGATTTATGGATCTTTGTTTCAAGCGCACTCGTTTGCATGTGCAGCTGGATTGGTTGCTGATGGAGAAACTATGAAAGATTCTTGTAATACTAATGTTGCGCAGCTATCAACATATCATATACACGATCATTTCAATCTTCAAAGTACCAGTTTATAAAGACCAAACGTGGTATAAGTGAGGTCACATTGACCGTTGGTTCTATAATAAAATACATAGTATCAACGGGATAATAGTATCAACAGATAATAGTATTAAAGGACACAACATAAGACAGTAAATCATTCACAAAATGTTCTGGAATGCATGTTAATTTCATGTTAATCAGTTCATCAATAAGTGAATGCTGGAAAGTCCGTTCTGATGTCTGTAGGTCTTGTGTGTCTTGACCACGAGGCTTTCGGTTCGGTTTTCGGTACGCATTTTCAAACCGAACGGTTCGTTGGACCATTTTTCCTGCCTACCAAAATTTAGTTATTTCAAATGTAGGCGCGACCACAACATTGCCCAACATCAAATGGCAAATCGAATGTAAGCGGAACGAAACTGAGCTACTCGTTAAACGTGGTGGACGGGCCGTTTATCAGTTTTGACCAATGCGGCGCGAGCTGATCTTGATTAAGCAGCACTGTTACTACCAAGGTTATTATATTTGTGCTTTTTTAAATTAGTTTTTATTTAATATCGTTTTCAATTTTGCTTTAAATTTAAGTTTAGTTTTAGTTAGTTTCATTAATGGTATTGTTAGTTTTAGTTTTGATTTTGCAAACACATTTCTATTTAGTTTTTATTTTATTTAGTTTCAGTTTTAGTAATTATAGTTTAGCAGCGCTAACAGAACACTTCCAGTGTAGACCAAAGCGAGACGATTAATTTCAGCAAAGTTTATTGTTTGCCGAGATTACAGTTAACTCTTGTGCAGACATCTTAATAATACAAATAAAATAATGGTTTGAGATTGAACAAAGCACCAAATAAATAGAACTTAAAAGTAGACAAGAAAAAAAATATGAAAAATTCAGACAAACTAATTCATATTAAAGATTAAATCTTGTTAAACATAGTTTACTTCTTTTCATCTGTACATGTAGCAGAGTGGCCACTGGAACATAACAAAAAACAGCTCAATTCATCTGACTACAGCCAACACAACCTGCTGTGAAGCCAGTGTAATTAAATAAGTATCTATGCAGTGTGTGAGTGTGTACATGTCTTTATATCCTGGTGGGGACTTAAACCTGAATGCACACAGACGCATGGGGACTCGTGTCACTTTGGGACCTAGGCACACAAGCTTATAAATCATAAAGACTGAGTTTTTTTTTGAAAATGTAAAAATGGAGAAAGTTGTGTGTGAGATGGGTAAGTTTAGGGGTCTGTGTAGTGAGTGTGTGTGTGTGATGTGTCGGGTTAGTGTAAGGAGACAGAATATTCTGTTTGTACAGTATAAAAAAATAAAATTACGTCTATGGAGAGTCCCCACAAATATAGTGGACCAGACTGTCTCTCTGTGTGTGTGTGTATGCGCGTGTTTGTTGGTGTGTCGTGTCCTGGTATTTCCTAGAATCCCTACATTGTCAACGTTAATGAAAACATGATATCTCAAACATACAGAAGTAGCCTACATTAAAGTTTTTTTTGTGCTTGACGGACTTGTTTGCTGTTGCACCCGCACATTGCAAACGGCATTCTAAAAACGCTGCGCTCAAGTTAAAAGAAGTTCAACTTGCGTCTCATTGCCTTGTGTTATTTCCCATTCCACTGCCACAAACGCATCCTTTATGAACAGCCGATGTGTTCTACGTTACAGTCCTTCATTGAGCACGTCACGACACGCGGTTAATCGCCTCAGCAACTTCACACGGGTGAAGCGCCAGGCATTTCCCTAAACAGCCAGGTCAGATTTTCTGCTAAAGTAAAGAGCTTATTAATTACGAAAACGATTTTTTTTTTGCTCTATTATTTTATTTCAGTTAGTATTTCAGTAACTGTTGATAGTTTCGTTTCGTTTTAGTTTTTCATTTATTATGAATTTTTAATTTTATTTCAGTTTACGAAAATGTTTTTTGACCAATAGTTTTAGTCTTAATTTCAGTTTTCGTTTACGAAAATAACCTTGGTTACTACACAGCGAGATCCAGTAAAGAAAGCATTTGAATTCGCTACTGAAATAATAACATCGCTTCGAGATCTAGTGAGAAGCATTCACATTTCTCCGTTATTAACGGATCAAACAGCGCTGATGTGGAAACCAGGAAGAAACATTGTGCCATGAATGAACTATTCAGTGTCCACAGATCAGCAACAATTACCATGGATTTACTGTAGTAACACTACTAACTGTAACCATGGAAGTTTGGCAGGAATAGTAGGCTATAATGCTTTTAAGTAACATTACGTCGGTTTTATTTTGACATTATGAATACAAATGGTGCCCTCACATGTTAATCTGAACTAAAATAAACCTTTGTTTATAACTACTACAATATTACATTTCATTTCGTCCAAGGAGCTGTTTTGTTTTATATGCTCCTAAGAAAAGTCAAGTATAACTCCATCATTGCTCAAAGTAAAAATAAAAATTCAGACTTTATGATGTTAGTTTTAATAAAAATAGAATAATAAAAAATTAAATCAAGGAAATTTCTCTGGCATTTCTTTATTTTTTCTGTATCAAAAACGTACCAAACCGTGACACAAGTGTATCGTATCGAACCGTGAATTTTGTGAACCGTTACACCCCTAATGAATACTGTAATTTTACTTAACCTGTTCTTCAATATTGAATGTATGTTTAATCAATCTTATGACAGCCACCATTTAAATGTTAACATAAAAAAAAAAACGAGTAGAAACATTGTCAAAAACAGTGCTTTTCAGTTTTTTTTCAAGTAGCAATAGTTTTCAGGTACAGAAATTAAAGGGGTCATATGATGCGTTTTCATGTTTTCTTTTTTTCTTTAGTGTGTTATGTAGCTGTTTGAGCATACAGATCTGCAAAGTTACAAAGCTCAAAGTCTCCCACAAAAAGGTTTATTCTGAGGTCTATTCTATCTAAAAGAGAAGGTAGATCCAGGCCTAGCTAGAATGCTTCGAACAAATTCTCCCTCACTGACCTACGTCACTAGGTGGAAACATTTGCATAATGACGCCCAAATCCACACGTAAAGTAAGAAGGCGTGGCTTCAGTTGTTGTCGTAGTGTTGTTGTCGTCATCTCGCTGTCGTGATGCTGTGTGTTTCTATGCGAAAGCAAAAACATTTTATTTGGCCTTCCGAAAGTGGACACAATTAGGAATCAGTGGTTAAGATTTATTTACAACACTGTCCCAGAAGAGTACAACCCAAATGTTTGTGTGTGCAGTGCATCTTACACAGAACAGTTTCCTGAACCTGGTAGAGTAAAATACCAGCTGTGCACTAAGGCTATTTCTAAAATATGGTGCTTTAAAACTTTGCTTGGGTAATCTGGAGCTTCTGAATCCAGAGCCTGTAAATATGTTGTATTATTTGTTAAAGTGTTTGCTATAGACTGTTCAAATGCAGAGTTTTGTGCAGTGTAGAGTGAGGCATATTGTTTGTCGTTCTTACGATCAATAGTGCAGAGATGAATTTATGTTTACAAACACTCTGTTCTCCGCTTAAAACGTGTGGTGAGAAAATGAAAACATAGATGCACTATGTATTCTGTTTCACATTGGCCGCTCAAGCAGAGCTGAAGCAGCACATGTCCATTATACTTTATCGGACTCTATTACAAATGAATTTTGTTTCTCTCAAGACTTGTATCTTGACAGTTTTGTGTGAATTGGTTTGTTAAAGTGCAAGAAGACGTGAAAGAGAGCTCAATTCAGTATTTGCATGCTTCTTGAGGCGCACTTTGGATCACTTCGCTTTGGATGTGCGCACACAAAACTTCTCAGCGCCCGAATACCTAATTGAGTTCTCTTTTACGTCTTCTTGCACTTGAATATTTACAAATGATAAACTTTTGTGATAATGCAGCACTGGCCCGACATATCCTTCTACTGTCCAGAGCGTCCTTATTTTCAAGCCCTGATTTCTTATGCAGAATTAGTGTGTGGCTTTAGACCACTTATACTGTAAAGTTAACATAAGGGTGCAATACTCAATTTTTTTTTTTTTTTTGAGAAATATTCCTTTTTATAGCCTAGATCGGCCACCAAGGGAGTCATGTTGTACGTGACAGCCCAGCTTTCTAAATTTAGCAGATAGTGCACACCCCCCACTTCGCGCATATAGTATCCTTAGCAGTGCTAAGCTGCTCTTCTAGTAGTTTAAGGCCTCTTGATGTCCTGGTCTGGTCAGTGCAGTGCACTGGCAAGGGGAGCTGCAGGTTGCAGGAAGGTCAAAGGTTAAGTTTTTCCCCTCTTCTCCTTTGTGGCCTGCCAGAAGCCCAAGTAAGCACAAGTGTAATGCTCACAGCCTTCATGGGTCTGGATATGAGCCAGGACAGCACACTCCGAAACACACCACCTTTCAGTGTGTTTTTTCTGTTTACCTCCTCTGTTCTGCCCGGCGGGTTGTAGGGGTGTAACAATACATCGATATGGATCGATGCATTGATCAAACGTCTAACGATATGATGCATCGATGCCACACATAAAATATCGATACGGTACCTTTATTTTGACACCCTCCACATCCCCACGTAACTTTTCTTAGCTGAAATAGACGCCTCACAAGATTGACTGAACCCTTTGTCACAAAAGCCGGTATTTTCCACTGTCAAGGCATCGCTAGTTCATGTTTTACAGCAGAAACGACAAGCACCCTTGTTGTTTGTGAACACAACCCAAAAAGTCAGTGCTCAGTATTCAGGTCAGGTGACAAGGCTGCAAGTCACTTTGAAAAGACGCGCTAGCTGAGAGGAGTTGGGATCAAGGATGGATTTCAACAAACTTGATGAACCAGTGATATCTTCTTCGGGGTATAAAAGGAAAATAAAAGCTGTAACTTTTTTACTTTTTTTTGTATCTTGCTAAAACAGCACGTGAGGGAAAACCTCTCTGTATTGCGTGTACGGTAATCACAACAACAAAGTTTGACAGGCGTCTATGTCAGCTGAAGAGATTAACGTTACAAAGATTAACCAAGTGTTTATTATGTATCATTACTTTTTTACAGGTTTTCAAAAGTTTTATAAGGAGCTACAGAAAATGTTTGGTGGAGGTTTTGCTGCTGAAGAAGGATCTACAACTTAAGGCTTTGTTTATGTTGTCCACCATGCACTGTGATTTATTCAATAAAAATGTGAAAATTACACCTGTTTGTGGGTTATTAGTTAACCTTTTAGAACCTGTATCTAAAAGGTCGTTTTCACAAAATCTTTTTTTACTGTAATATTATAACCCAGTGTGCCTATTTGAAGTACAAGGTGTCACTTTTTTGTGTAGCGAGTTTGTAAATTGAAGTTCTAAACAGACGGGAATAAATTCTACTTGATTTTGTTTAGAAAAAGATAAGAAAACTCATGAATGAAATGATCTTACACTTCAAACTTTAGTTTTAGAAAAATAACTAATACATTAAGTATTTTTTGTGACACTTGGTTGCACAGTTTTCAGCCCCCCCCCCCCCCCCCCCCCGTTTTCCATGCGTTTTTAAAATCCAGTCACTCAAATGTTGTTCTCTCTGAAGCAGGTCCTATCTAATTGCAAGCATAGGCCCACATCACACTCCTGCCACTTCCATGGGGGCTTATTTTGCACCGTATAGGCCTAAATGTCGCCAACCCATACTTGCCTTCTCCGATAGGTCCTGAATGTCATACAGGAACTGGCAGATGATCGCATCTTCTCTTTGGGGCTGCCATCCAGGGGAACGCCTGTGAGCTGAGCAGAGGAGAAAAAGAAGAAAAAAAAAGAGGGGAGGGGTTTTGTAGAACTGTTGTCACAGTAAATCACATAGCCTGACCTCAGGTAGTCTAGGTTCACCAGCGATGTCTTAGGCTATGTTTACACGGAAACGATCTGAAGACAAAACACAAAAGTGCCGTTGCGTTATCACTTTTTATTCTGCGTTTAGACGAGCGTTATGGGGGGGGGGAAATCCGCGTGCATATGGTGACGCAAAAGTGTGTGAAATTCAATGTAGTGTGCACTCCAGGCGGCTAGGTGGCGATGTGAAGCACTGACACAACACCACCAATATCTGAGAATATTTTGTACAACTGTTGAAAAGACTCTTGTATGTTTATCAGAGCTGCGAGGGCAACTTGAAGGTCCGACGTATGGAAATAATCCGACATGTTGGTTATGTTCCTGTACTGGCGCATGCCTGTGACGTAAACGCGTACGCGAGGAGAGCCACCGTGAGCAGATTTGCGTTTTTACCGTTTAGATGGGAACGCTGCGGTGGAGCGTTTTTAAGATTTCCTCTCTGGAGGGTGGGTTCACTTTTTTGCGTTTTTAAGCCCCAAAAACGCAGTCGCCGTGTAAACGAAAGGCACATCCGATAAAATATTTTTACATTTTCACCCGGAATCGTTCTCGTGTAAACAGGGCCTTATTGTATTTGTCTGTAATTGTGGGTTAAAATTAAGATTAAGTAATCAAAGCAGAAATCATTTTCAAAGCATTTACAAATAAATACTTGCCGCTATTATATATGGGCATATACAGGTCCTTCTCAAAAAATTAGCATATTGTGATAAAGTTCATTATTTTCCATAATGTAATGATAAAAATTAAACTTTCATATATTTTAGATTCATTGCACACCAACTGAAATA
The DNA here is from genome assembly GCA_030578275.1 of Meda fulgida. Lineage (NCBI taxonomy): Eukaryota > Metazoa > Chordata > Actinopteri > Cypriniformes > Leuciscidae > Meda > Meda fulgida. The sequence goes on along the minus strand of CM060621.1, from coordinate 15,546,002 downwards.
TTTCAGGTGTTTTATTGTTTTAATACTGATGATTTTGGCATACAGATCATGAAAACCCCAAATTCCTGTCTCAAAAAATTAGCATATCTTGAAAAGGTTTTCTAAACGAGCTTATTAACCTAATCATCTGAATCAACTAATTAACTCTAAACACCTGCAAAAGATTCCTGAGGCTTTTAAAAACTCCCAGCCTGTTTCATTACTCAAAACCGCAATCATGGGTAAGACTGCCGACCTGACTGCTGTCCAGAAGGCCATCATTGACACCCTCAAGCAAGAGGGTAAGACACAGAAAGAAATTTCTGAACAAATAGGCTGTTCCCAGAGTGCTGTATCAAGGCACCTCAGTGGGAAGTCTGTGGGAAGGAAAAAGTGTGGCAAAAAACGCTGCACAACGAGAAGAGGTGACCGGACCCTGAGGAAGATTGTGGAAAAGGAACGATTCCAGACCTTGGGGGACCTGTGGAAGCAGTGGACTGAGTCTGGAGTAGAAACATCCAGAGCCACCGTGCACAGGCGTGTGCAGGAAATGGGCTACAGGTGCCGCATTCCCCAGGTCAAGCCACTTTTGAATCAGAAACAGAAGCAGAAGCGCCTGACCTGGGCTACAGAGAAGCAGCACTGGACTGTTGCTCAGTGGTTTCATGTCATTCGGAAATCAAGGTGCCAGAGTCTGGAGGAAGACTGGGGAGAAGGAAATGCCAAAATGGCTGAAGTCCAGTGTCAAGTACCCACAGTCAGTGATGGTGTGGGGTGCCATGTCAGCTGCTGGTGTCGGTCCACTGTGTTTTATCAAGGGCAGGGTCAATGCAGCTAGCTATCAGGAGATTTTGGAGCACTTCATGCTTCCACCTGCTGAAAAGCTTTATGGAGATGGAGATTTAATTTTTCAGCACGACCTGGCACCTGCTCACAGTGCCAAAATCACTGGTAAATGGTTTACTGACCATGGTATTACTGTGCTCAATTGGCCTGCCAACTCTCCTGACCTGAACCCCATAGAGAATCTGTGGGATATTGTGAAGACAAAGTTGAGAGACGCAAGACCCAACACTCTGGATGAGCTTAAGGCTATCGAAGCATCCTGGGCCTCCATAACACCTCAGCAGTGCCACAGGCTGATTGCCTCCATGCCACGCCACATTGAAGCAGTCATTTCTGCAAAAGGATTCCTGACCAAGTATTGAGTGCATAACTAAATATAATTATTTGAAGGTTGACTTTTTTTTTGTATTAAAAACACTTCTTTTATTGGTCGGATGAAATATGCTAATTTTTGAGACAGGAATTTTGTGTTTTCATGAGCTGTATGCCAAAATCATCCGTATTAAAACAATAAAAGACCTGAAATATTTCAGTTGGTGTGCAATGAATCTAAAATATATGAAAGTTTAATTTTTATTACAATATCACAATATGCAAATTTTTTCAGAAGGACCTGTAATTATGATTTGTCCTTGTATCCATTTAGTGAAAAACTTGTAATGATGGTTTCCCTGTTTGGGTTAAAAAAAATCACAACTATTTTAGATCAAACCTTTAAATATCGAATATGTTATTGAATGTACAGTATATCGTTTAGCCTTCAAATTTGTCCAACCACGTTACAGACAATATATTGAGTAAATAAAAACTGAAATAAATTTGTATCTGTGCCAAAGAATAGAGTATTAATTGTTCTTGCCATTTAATAATAAATTGATCAGAAATAAAGATCGCAGTATCTTTACATAATTTCTAGCTGGGACTGTATTATTGCAAATTTCTGGAGCAGATGGTTATGTTTTATGAACAGCTGGATGAATCGGCTTTGGAAAATTCCGGCACACAAAGGGTGTGGGATATTTATAAAGCCGTTCAGTGTCCCCCTCCACAAAATGCACCAGGGTAATTTCAACATGGGCCACTGCGATTTCCTGTCTTCTTACTCTGGACCTCTGCCAAGAGTTAATGTGAAGTGCAATCCCTCAAACACGTTCTGATTGGCCAGCAAAAGTAGGGAAGCGATTACCAGCCAATGGGAGGTGTTTGGGCCTGAGGGTAAATCAGGACAGCTGACTAGCAACTAAGCATTAGTCTGGCCATACCATCATGGCTCTCTACCAGAGCAATGTTCTTGTATAATGCACTGTTGTCACCTGCAGTCTTCCTGTCTCACTGATTGACAGATTTTCCATTACAAACTGGCAAAACAACAGGACACTCTTTCCCCTATTTTGGTATATTATTTTGCTGTTCTTGGATTAATACCTCACTTGGGACCTTTATGTTTGCATTGTCAATGGAATGAGATCTTGTGTGTTGTTGGGTGGAAAATGAGTTTAGATTTTGGGTGTGATAGATTGTGCAATCTTACATTTGGAAATTTAAGAATCATCTGTCCATTAGTCATGAATGATACAGTGCAGTAGTGAGGTAAAAATTCTGGAACTGACAAAATGTTGATGGTCCCCTGTAGCACAATCAATTTGGCAAATCAATGCACAGTCTAGAGTTTGAGTTTATTTGTATTGGATTTGTATCACTGTAGTATGAAACTGACTCCCCGTAGAGGCTGTTGTCCTCAGGTTGGCCTTGGATGTTATCATTGCTTTGATTGGTCTCAGTCTCAGAAACCATTACCAGCTTTCAGATACAGTAAATAAAGGCTTGATTAAAAATAAGCCGTACCTCCACTTCCTAATTTAGATGATTTTACTCTGGATGAATGAGCAATAAAGCTGGATTTGGGAATTATAGTTCTTTTATAAGGTGTGTCTTTGCTTTCATTTTGATTTAATTTTGAGCTCTTGCATGGTCTCCTGGCTTGGGTGGTAGTTTGATTCTTCCATTCTATCAATTAGTAACCATTCACCTGTGTTTCTTCTAGCTGAGAGAAGCTGGACATCACAAGAAGAGAACCATTTGATGGAAGAAAAGAAAAAGCAAGAAGTAGAGACAAAGAAGAACACTGCAGAAAAAACGGTCAGGTTATTTTAATTCTGTTAAATGCAAAGAAAGAAAAAATGGAGAAAAAAAACTTCTCACTGTTGAGCCAAAAATGCAGATTACTCTTTTTATAAGTACATGTCGCAGCGAAACACTGGAGAAAACAACCACTACACATAAACGAAACCGAACAAAGAACATAGGGAACTAAGGGCTTACATAACAACCAAGGAGATTAACAAGAGAACAGAACTCAGGCAAAGCAGAACAGGGAAGAGATTAAAAATTTAGGGTTTGTTTACTCGACAACAATGTACTAAAAACAGACAACTGATCTGTGAAAATGACTAAAAAGTGTCAAATTCTTACTATTAACTAGTTGCTTATTAGCATACATATTTCTAGGATATTGGCTGTTTATTAGTACTTCTAAAGCACATATTAATGTCATATGCTGCATGACCATATTCTACATCCCTTAATCCATCCCAATAACTAAACTACCTTACAAACTATTAATAAGCACTAATTAGGAGTTTATTGTTAATAGTTAGTTTATAGTAATTGGACCCTAATCTAAAGTGAAACCAAAGTTTTCAGTTGAAAACGGTGTTGTGTAAACATACCCTAAACCAAAACACAGTTACAATTACATTTTACATACAACAGTTAACTTTTTGCATGAGATTAATGTTAGATGGCGGCATGGATAAGTACACAATTATCAAATACCGACTTCTGATTAAAAAAACCTGATAATCCGTTAATTGATATACTACAGATATATTGTGCATTCCTACAGATTTAATATCAGTTACACCAGATTACATTTTTGGTTAAGGGTTTTTCTTTTCTTCAATTTTTTTTTTTTTTTTTTTTTTTTTTATATATCAAGATTCTGTAAACAGTGTCTGAATCAGTAGTTAGATGTTCTGGGAACAAATGCACACTAAATACTTCAGCATCTTCATCCAGAACCTTTCAGATGAGTGTTCTGGAGTTGGTGTTCTGTACTTAAAAGGGCAGAAAGAAAAGAACAGTCTTTATAACAGTTCTGGAATGGCACCAGGGAATGTGAACTATCACTCTGGCCTTGGTTCCTTCTCTTCCTCCTCTTCCCCTAAGCCTCCTCTCTGACAGAGGGCTGTTTGTAGTCTGTTTCCACTCGATTAGCAGGCCACTGTTTTGTGCCAATATGATTCGCTCCAGGCCCCTTCTGGGCCTCTTGTCAAGATTATGAGGCAGTATGAGGTGGATTTTAAGACTGGAAGTTAAGTTTTGTTTTTGGTTTGTGCTTGTTAAGTCATTCTGTTATTCTGAGCTAGGTATAATTTTGAGCCTCCCTCAAGACTGAATTAGAGATCACTCTACTCAAAGAGGTGAAGTCTCAGAACGTTTAATTAGTGATGTATTTTAGCATGGGATGAGGTGTTTTTTTATTTATTTTATTTTTTATTTATTTGAGAGAGACAGTGCATATTAATGGACATTTTAGTTTTTCAGCAATGCAAATATGCCAGAATTAGCCCAAAGGCTATTTTACATCTGTAGTCCCACGTCAGGTCATCACAGTATAAATTAACATAGCTAAACATAGAATTTGAATGCAATACAATACAATTTAAAAGACGCCACAATTTTCAACAACATTATACTGTACAAGACACCACAGTTGGCAGACAGGGATTATATAATCTTAAGTGCTGTTTATGCAGTAAAGTGCCATTCTATAAATTAATGTTCAGTCAAAAAAAAAAAGGGTGCTGCATCTAGTACGGCAGACGCATACAAATACACATACACATGTTATATCTCTACCAATTTTTATACTACAAATATGCTGTTGAATGGATTATATAAAAAGCTACATAAAACTATACATATTAAATTGAATTGTTGCATGTAGCCTTAAAGTATTTTTTCTGTTATTTATTATTTTTGACTAGGGTTGGGAATCGAAAGCCAGTTCTTATTCAGAACTGATTCCAATTTTTAAAATGACCTGTCAGTCAGACAGCACTTAGATAGCAAATCGAGTCTGAATTCAGTACTACGGATATGCCAGAATGTCTGGTAGTGCTAATTTTGTTTTAATTCAGTGTCAGTTTTATTCCTGGAGTACCAGTACATTTGATTTTCCATACAAACTTTATAGTACTAATTGTGTTAAATAAAGGATGTTCGTAGTAATGTAATAACAAACACTCAAACAACACAACAGGATAACACTCCAGATTTGCATAGTGATCATGTCCATATTTTTGAGCTTGACAATAATGAGGTGCTTTAAAATAATGCATCCTTTTTAGTACATCCTATATACTGATACTTATACTTTATAATTCAAACACGTTTTTTGACAGCAAAGAAAATATGTACAAGGCCTAAATTAATTACACTATTGGAATATATAATTTAATTTATTACTACTGCAAATGTTAGGTCAGCCTGCTACAAAATGATTGTATGAATATTCATTATACTATGTACTTGTTCAGTGTAGTAGTTGTATTTGTAGAGAAATATATCATGGCTTTTGCTGAAAATGCTTTTCTTGCTTTCATTTACAGGTTACTGAACAGAAAACCAAAGGTAAGTACACATTTTAAGTCCTTTTACTCTTTGAAAATAAAATGTAATAATTCAACAGAATAGTAATGTAATTCAGCTAATATTTAATGCGACTCGTTTGTAGTAAGGTCAGCAAATATGGAGATGTTTCTCATTAGTCTGAAGATAGCTTTTGTCGCTCTGATTTCATGCCTAATGCTTGGTGACACATGCATTATTTCATTAGCATATGTTCACTGGGGTGTGAGGAAACCCAGACGGGTAATTCCGAGATGGGAGATATTCCTCAGCATCAACGGCTTGCAGAGTTTAATTTATGGACTGGTTATTAGTTTGTTTTTCTGTGCAGTCTTTCTTGTTTTTCAATTGTTTCTTGCTTAGTGCCAACTTCAGGTGTGGTTGCATTAGTAATATCTTTGCAGGCAAAATGGTCTATTGTCACCACTTGTCCGCATTTTTACTTTGATAGTCCCAAAGTTCTGAGGTGGTATTGGATGGTAATCTATGGCATTGGATGGTAATGCTTTTTTGACAACATTAAAAGTATTTTAACCACATAAAACTGTTTTGTGACTATTGCTGTCGTAAATATAGGTGCACTCCAGAGATGTATCCAATGATAGACATTCGTGAAGTGTTACTGAATGTGTCTAGGGATGGATAAACATCATCCCTTTTTGGTGTTTGAATGTTTTGTGTGTTTGCATTACAGATTTTGGATATTTGGTGTGCCTTTCACAGTGCTCGTATGAAAATTCAGCCTTGTCTGCATTGTTCTCCTCTCTCCTCAAACATTGATCTGTTTGCTTCATGCATATTTACATGAATGTTGAAGATGCTTAATTAACTCTGTTAGTGATGGGTTAACAGACTAAAAATTAAATATAAATTGTCATCAGGGGTTGCTATTGTTTTACATGTTGAGGAGGTGAAGGAAGATTCGCCTGAGATCAGGATATTGATATGAAAAACAGAAGCCACCTTTAACTCTCCCCAATGACATCCATTGGCACCAGTTGGCATGTTTGAGCTATGCCTGTGCTTTTAAACATTCAGACCGATTTAAAAAGGTTCATCTCCTCATAACATGGAAATTAATTTACTGTGTGTTATCAAAACTGGCTTTTTGCAAAGGTCACCAATTTCTTAGTGCAGCACAGCAAGGCCAAAATAATACAGTTCTGACTGAGGCATTTTCTGCCTCAATTATGCCCAGCTGGGGTGGAAATTCCTGCAGCCAGTTGACTTTTTAATGGGTAATGGCTAAATTAAATGCATGACCGTCCGAAGTTCATAAGGATTTCTCTTAGTAGCAAAACAGTGAATATTACAGTGTCACAAATGATAGCAGCATCAATTCTCTGCCTGATAAACTGTAATTCTTGATGCAATTAATTTACAATTTCACATCCAATTAATTGCATCAACACTCAACCATAAGGCTGATTTTTATGAATTGCGATCTACAGTAATTAGCGGCTAATTTGCTTAAGCAGAAAGGAAGGATGGTCTTCAAATGTGACATTCATAAATACTCATTAATCATGAAAATTTAGACTATAATGTTGATTTATTCTGCAACACATTAATCAGTTTAGAGGACTTTATTTATCATATTTAATTGTACTGTTGTGCATATCAACATTGCAACTGGAAATTAATGAATTCAAACCTCTGATCCAGAAATGACAATATGATTATGCGAATTAACAAAGGCCATGCTCATTTGCATCACCCTCAAGAGTCCATGTCAGCTTAATGATTATATATTTAGAGGATTAAAATGTATAGTTATATATAATAAATGTGTAATGTAAATATGTGAATAACGTACATTAAAAGGAAAGAGTCAAAAATGCTCTTTTAGTTTTAGAGCAGTGGCATTCAAATGCCGGACCACAGTTTGGTTCCATCCGGGCAGCGGGACATAATTTCACCATTTTACCGTTTCTACAGTTTAAAGTGAGCAGCAAGTCAAAACAACGGAGCTGTTCACACCAAAGGTGCTCAGGGCCATCGGGCCATTCACGTTACATTCTCTAATATTTTAGAGCCTTCAATAATATTGGAGCTCTTTTTGCTCCATGCACAATCCTTCTCTCTCCTGCTAAAGACGTAAAGTGCCACATTAAGAGCTGCAGATGACGCAGTTATTTTAATATCAGTAGCAGGGACACGGTAAGCAGAAAAATAGATACTTTTGCTAAACACTGCAGAAAACGAGAGTGCAGCAAATAAGCCTTCAATTATTCTTATAGATGACTCCGATCTATCCGTTTATCTAAACCAGGTTTGCGACAAGTTAATGCATAGCACCTTTAGATGTTTTTTTTCCCCCATACATTTAGCATTATTAATCAGCATATTAAAAGCATTTCATAATAAACAATGTTATTATATGATAATTTGGAAAATTATTTGGAGATGTCAAGTGAAGACAAAAAAACTTTGAAATTACTACTTAACTTTGTTTTGTGCTCATGATGAGAGTTTTGATTATTAGATTGTGTAATTTTTTTGGTTTTAGTACTTTATTACTTTGTGCAAATTATAAGAATGGTTCATACGTTTAAGAGGTAAACCCTATCTTGAGGCTTATATAAAAACATGTTGTAAATAGATATATTTGACATTCTCCAGAGTGCAATCATATATACACTGGAGCATTTGCCAAATTTGTTTCGCCAATATATTATTACAGTATAAACGGAGAGTGCTCTTGCTCGCGTTTGAGGGTGCTTAGCACCCTCTAAGCACCCGGGTAGAACAGGGCCTGCCCAACCCCCCACATACCCTTTTACGGGTAACCTTCCCCTGGTTCTCTTAATATTGCCAATTAGTAATATATAGCAATAAGAGCCCAATTCCAAAAAACGCAATCTACCAATTAGCATCTGGTTTAAGACATACTTTTTTTGGACGGTAAATAATGGTGCAAATTTCATAGACCGTAAAAAAATATGGGTGTAGTGTCCCTGACGTTACCCCTAGGTTTCTGAAGAGCCTTTTTGAAGCTCAAAGTGAACAGAGCCGGCCATCGCCATCTTGACCGCGCGTCACTCTCGGATAAACGAAATGGGCAAAGAGGCTGGATTAGCTGAGGTGAAGTGACGGCTAACAGACAGCGGACAAACGGCTAGTGTTGACAGCAGCGGCAATCCACCTGTCAGTAAAGTGGCTACGCCCTTAATTGTGCAGAACTTTAAGGCTTAATAAAATTTAAACGGTTGAGTTATAAAAAAATTCACTCACCTCGCAGGTGTCATGAAGGGCAAAATTAGCTATATAGACCAAATCCACTTTTTGTACCAGGCTGTAAACATACTTGTTTCTGCTGTAAAGTTGGGCATTAACATGGGAGGGGGGGGGGGGGGGGGGGGGGGAGAGTTATGGGATTGACTCTCTTTTGCAACCTGTCTCTAGCGGCCAGTCGATGAATTGCATTTTAAGTCACTTCCGTGTTGGATTCAATTGAGAGACCGGGAGGTTGCTGCTTGCCAAATATCAGTAAATCGACTAGAGCAAACCTTAGTGAATTTCCTTGCATGATTCATTTGAATACTTCTCTCCCATAAGTTTTGCGTCTGAAGAGAAACTCCTACAAATGCATATCCAATAAAGTCAGCAATTTTTTAACTGCGTGTCTTTAGTAAATCCTGACAGTAGTTTTTTTTTTTTTTTTTTACGATAAAAGAGGGTTTGCACTGACGCAAGCTGTTAGTAATCTGGCCCTAAAAGACAGACATATCTAATACATTCCTTTCTTCTACTGAAGAACAGTTAGGGATGCACCGAAATTTCGGCTGCCGAATATAAAGAGAAAAAAGGCTGAAAATATGTCGCCCAACCCCTGTGTGTTCAGCGATCAGGTTTCACTCTGGCTCAGCATGTTTTGTGATTTTGCGAGTGGCTCCGCTTCTGAAGATGCACAACTTCGAAGCGACTGCCCCGTGTTCCAGTGTGTGTGCGTTGTGCTCTCCTCTCCGTGTGTGCGCAGCGCGTTCTGCTAAATGTTCCTCTCCGTGTGTGTTGCGCGCTCTGCTCAGTCGCTCTCAGCCCAAACGCATGTCCCGTTCACGATCACCGGAAAGGCAAGTTCCGCTAAAAAAAATGTGCCGACATGAAATTTCTTTGGACTTGTTTCTGTATGCAATAGCCCTACTGTGCTGTAACATGGTGTGTATAGCCGTGCTTGGCGACGCCAGTAAAAAATGACGTTACTCGTTCACTGATCCACTCTCTGCTATCTGCTCACACATGCTCTAAAAATAATAGCTTTGTAGGACTACTTTATTTTGATAATAAGTAAAAAAATAAATCAGTTAAATCTGATTCTGTTGCATAGAACTGAATGAAAAATAATATATTAATATTTAATATTATTTTGATATAGGCCTATTTTCTGTCCAATTTTTGTGTTACTTTAAAGAAAAGTGTGGTTATTTTGGTTGTGGTTAATGTGTGGTTAATCTCTTGAATTTTTTTTATTCGGATTCATTAAATTATTTAATTTAATTAAAACGTTTAATAATAATACAAAAAAAATGAAAGTAATTTTCGGTTTCGGTTTGTGGCTGAATGCATCCAGAATTTCAGCTGAGAATTATCATTTTGGTGCATTAATTTATCACCAGCATACCAAGTTCAATTACCCACATTTAATTGCACAAACTTTATTTTTTATTTCAGTTTCTGGCTAAATTAAAACTTTTGATTTCAGTGTTCGCATTATAAATGTTAGAATTGTATAGCTGAAACATGTTACAAAGACTGAACTATAGGTACTACTGAATTGTTGAGTTATTTGCCCCTCCCCTTACACTATAATAACTAGCGCGCATTAGCATCAGTGGTTTGCCTGCTCCATTAGTTACTACAGCCTTGTTAAACTAAACTACAGTTTGTTAGCTACCTTTGCCTTTGTCACATAAGGGCATATTACCAGGTTGCGCGTGGGCGTGGTTTCAGCGTTGACCGCGGACACGCCCCCCAGCGTTTGGGAGCAGAATACTGTTAATTTTTTTCAAAGATTTTGATAACTTTCTTTTAAATTTGTTTCTTTATCATTCAAATTTGACTGGGTGGTTAATAACACATTTTTTCTGTGGTATGACAAACTCAGAACACATATTTAATAATATCGCTTTACAGATTAAGTCCTGAGTTTGGTTCTGTTCATCCGATCTTATCTAGTTTATACAAGATGATTTGGCCCAGAACTAGAAACCACTAGATCATCTAGACAGGAAAAAAAAAAGAAAAAGGTAGCTTTAATAATCAAAAAATCTTTCTGCACTGGGAACGTCCAATATTGCATACAGCAGAATTTCGGTGGAAAAGTTGTATCAGTGTTTGAATGCTGGTCTTCAGGTACAAATACATTTTTTAACATTATCTTGCTTTTTAAAACTTGCAGTTTACAGATCTTCTAATTTCAGGCTTGACTAAGGTTAACTAAGCAGAACAACTCAGATGTTGGCCAAAGTGTATTTTTAATAAATGGTTCATTATACAGAACCTCTTATCCTCTGCACAGACAGACTATAATGTGCTTTGTCAGCAATTCTCATGCCTGTGCGTTTTCGAGAACTTCTCATTTTCTCCTTGCATCAATAAACGAGTATCATCCCAAGACAAATGCAAATGAAATTTGTATTTAGATAGGGGGTATATAACGTGTACATATTTGAGTAATATTTACTGGGTGGGGAAGAGTTATTCACATGGATCTAGGATATTTTCATATTTGTTAAAATGACTGATCTAAAGGGAAGCAGAATTGGTTCGTTACTGTTTTGTCAATAAAATAAACATGCAGAGATGCATGCAAGAAAAATATATATTTGTTAAAATAGTCATATTTTAGTTCACAGTACTATCTATATTCTTACTGTATGCCAGGAATCAGTGTTTTTAATTTAATTATACTCTTTTAAGTTAATATATTCTAAGAATGTAATTATGCAAGGATCCAATCAAAGACAGATACAAGCGGATCAATTAATGCAAGATTGCTATATATATATATATATATAGTTAAATTTATTTTGATGGCCCTTTTTTTAAAAAACACTTATTATATTGTCCCTGATGGTTTCCACCCTTAACATATACCGTAATTAAAACACTTTTTTTTTTTCAGATTTATTGAGGGTTCAGTTTTTTCTCCAGCTGCATTTCAAAGAGAAGATGTCAGTGGTGCCAGATTTGTTCTGGGATTAAGAACCGTAGTATGTGTGCATACGTATGTACATTTTTAAGTGCGAGAGATGGTGTTGTACAAGTAGATACAGAATCATGAAGAACCGAAGATTGACACAGGCAGGAAGAGATGGAATGAGAGAGGCCCCATAGCAAATTGACTGTCTGAGATTGCCAGTGTGAAAAGATTGTGGTCCCAGTGTCCATCTGCTTCCTGTAATGAATTCACAAGCACTTCGAACAATAGGGACAATAAACGAGCCGAACGGGCTGTGGGGGATGGAGGAGAGAATGGAGAGAGGGAAAGGGTAGAGGAGGAGGGGAAATGTGCGAAGGAGAAGGGCACAGGAGAGAAAGGCAGGCAGAGACTGCATCCTGATTGGCTGGAAGCATGGTCGATGGATAGGCACGCTGACCAGAATGTAATCATAGATGTGCGTCACCAGCTTCAGGCAGCAGCCAGCAGCTCTGTTTTCAAATGACTCCAGGGGATCTCTGTATTCAAATTACAACTGGAAAACATTAAGAGTTCTTTGCTCAATTAATGCGCATCTCCTGGTCCCACACGATAACTGTGAATTCTGCTCGAGGATTTTGTTTTATAAATGTGTTGAGATCTGCACAAGGCAATTTGATCAGGTTTCATTTTTGCCATTGTGTGACTGTGAAATTCCAGTGCATTTAATTTCTTAAGGCAAATTTGCCATTCAGGCTGTTATAAATGGCTCATCTCAGCATGAAGCTTTTCTTCAAACTGTGTCTATCTTTAACCCAAATCCTTGGGTAAGTTACAGTAACTCTGCCTAGAGCTGCTCAGTGTGTGAGCCTGATGTTAATCCTGTTCTTTTCTCCTGAGCATTGTGTGTAAACTTCTCAAAGAGCCTTCCCCCTCCTGTGAAGTTTACCCAGGAAATCGTTCTGAGGCTTAGGCTGACAAAAAGGACTTGATATTGTTGGTAGTCTTTAGTCACTGCAGCATATAGCTTTTCCATATATTTTTTTGTGCAGTAATGTGATGCACAGCACCACAGAGCTACTCTGGATGTCTTTTACAGTCTTAGACATTCCTTTTTTGCATTTTGCCCAAGCGGCAACCTTCCTGTCTCTCTCTTGAAATCAACACGGAAGTGACTTAAACTGCAATTCATCGACTGGCCGCTAGAGACAGGTTGCAAAAGAGAGTCAATCCCATATACCCCCCATGTTAAAATTTACAGCAAAAAGCAAAAAGTGCTTTTGGTCTATATAGCTAATTTTGCCCTTCATAACAACTGTGAGTGGGATTAAAAAAATGTTTATAACTCATCCGTTTAAATTATATTAAGCCTTAAAGTTCTGCATTATTAAGGGCGTGGCCACTTGACTGACAGGTGGATTGCTGTCACGGACACTATTTTTTGTTACAGTCTATAATTTTGCCACATCTTTAAGGTTCAATGGCCTTTAGTGATTTGTGGTCAGAGGTCAAGAATTACACTTCCCCACTTCCTCGTCAGCATTCATTGTAAACAGTATTGAGGAGATCATCGGTCTGAATCTGCAATCCGGTGGCAGATGTTTATTTATTTAGGGTTTTTTATATGTATATTTTATACAGTATGTAGGTTTTTGTTATTTAGTCTTAAAAATATATATTCAACATCTTCATGGATTTGGTCTCACCCCACTGATCTATATAAATGACTGGAATTCTCGTTGCGTTCTAATCTGCCAGTAGGCGGTGAAGCCACCGGAAGTGTTCAAGTTCTTACAATTTCCTACCGACAGAGGACATCATTCACAGCCAAACATTGACCTCAAATCACCCGATTTGCAGCGTTTCAGTCGCATATGGATAGTTTTTATGTACCGGTCACATACATTAATTGATATTTATAACGTTATTTGTAATGTTTATGATCTTTTCATAGATTTCATAGAATCTAAATAGAATTTAAATAGATTTCTTCTTGTACATAAATATGCAGGAAATATTAAGAATGAACATATATTTAGGAGTATTAGCAAAAATTGATTTGAATATACATAAAATATAACATTACAAATAATTCCCATTTACTAAATCGCACTATATTATATTAAAAAGGTTAACCATTCATCATCTTGCTCAGAGCGACAAAATGCTTGGAAATAATGTGCCATGTCTTTAAATCCATATGCAGTCAGCATAATTTTTATGAATAAGTTGTGAAGCGTGTATATTTCCTGATGTCTTTTTGTTGAACAACATCCACTTCAGACTGCATGAACCGAGTGATATTTGTGTATATTGTTGAACTACGTATTCATTTAACCAACATTTAAGTCATTATCTTTACTGCTTCGAAATGCATGGTGTTAACGAAAGCACTGTTGAATCATTCACTTTATTCTTACTGTACAAATAAAGCAGTATTATACTGCTTACATAGTTACATAACCAGTGAATAACTATGCATGTACAGTATTAAGTTATGCACATGCCTTACAAAGCATAATCTGTGAAATTTCATAAGAATCATTGTGACATTTGTAATGCTGAGGTGTCCCGTCCATCAGCTGATCTGGTATGTGCTATTGTAATGAAGGTGAACGTAACTTTTAATAAGCAGGGAAAATTTCCGTCTTTAAACAAATAACTAATCAATGTTTAGGACGTTTGTGTTTTAAGAATGTACAGAGAGACTTGTTAGGTAATGTTTTCTCATTAAAATCAGATGATCTCCTATTAATTCAATAGAATGTGAGGGAATTGTAGGGAATACCAATCCACTTGGCACAATGGTGAATTGTTCATGTGAATTCAGCAGTAGATTTCAAGACTTCAGAAGCCATTGATAGATCTGTGAGACATACAAACTGAAATGTAAGCAATTATTCACCCTTCCAGTACATTAAAGGAATATTTCACCCAAAAAATGAAAGTTATCACAAAACCACACTGACTTACTATATGGACAGAATCAGCTCTCACACACAAAAATCGGCAAAGAAAACAGGATTGGAACCAGGAACCACATGAGGGTTAGTTAATGATGACAGAATTTTCATTTTGGGGTGAACTATCCCTTTTCAATTGCTGCAACTAGATCATTGAGTCAGTCAGTTGAAATTAAGAACTGGATCAGCCTCTTTTGTGAGCTAAGTCGATCAAATGCTCAATTTAAATAATCTAAATTGTTTGTTTATGAAATAGACATTGACGTGTCTTTCATGAATACTCCAAGGGAAGCTAATTATTTAATATACTGTATAACATATGATAAATAAATTAGAGTGAATGGTGATTCTGGTCTGTTTTTATAATTTTTATGGTGCTTTTTTCACATGTATCACACACAATTGATTAGCCTGTTTCATCATGTTCAAACTGAATTAAGGAATTAATGAACATTTGAAAAGTCAGAATGTGTAACTTCTGTTGTGGATGCGCTCTTCCAACACAGCAACTAAACCCAATGAATTCACAATTTTATTATATTTACATTTACATTTACAATTACATTTAAATTTACAGTTTTATTATAATAGTGTTCTCATTATAATGTTATGTAATTTGACATTTCATTCATAATTATTAATGTCATGCAATGCTGTTTTAAGCTGCATGCACTGAAGCTAAAGACGATCACCGATAAGTGATTTACTACCGCGTTAATTAACTTAACCGAACAAGTCAAGTCAAGTGTATTTATATAGCGCTTTTCACAATATAAATTGCATCAAAGCAGCTTCACAATATCAATCAAATAACATAACAATGTTTGTTTCTTAGTGAAAAAACATCCACGTTTGGTAGGGCTGATCAATGGTATTAATGCTTGGTTAATTAATTTGAATATCCCCGATATGAGAAAAATCAGATGTATATACACAAAATAAATATAATATTACAACTTACAATTGTGGATGTTCTTATCTTGTAACAATGCGCTAAAACACAGGCATACAAAGAATTCACAACATTCTTTTATAGTTGTGTTTTCATTATCATTTTATGTAGCCTATATGACAGAGTTGCTCTACACGTTGCATTTAACTGTATTTTCCTTTTCAAAGTGATTCTAATCATATTTCAAGCAATTCAAAAACAAAATGGGGAACAGTGTGCATCTGAAGTGTCTCAGTTGAAGGACATAATCCATTATTTATCGGCTTTAATATATCTGCCTAATTTTCTTATCGATGCAAGAACAATAACTTTGAAAATGAACATATAGCCGATATGGGGGCTGATTTATTTTGCATTCCTATTAATATTTTAGACGTACTGTAGTGAATCGGGATAAGGCAAAATATGAATTTCAAAATTTATTTTTTTAATGTACTCGCTTAATAATTTGTTTTACTAATCATAAGTTAGGTATCACATTGTGTTACCATGGAAACTGTAAAACCTTTTTTTTAAACCTTTTTTCTCTCCTTTTTTGTGATATCACCTTCAAATTTTAAAAATAACTGGTAAGACATGTATTGGTTTTATAGCAATTTTATTTCAAATTATTTTGTAAAAATTGTTTTTGTATAAAATAAACATATTAAGGTATATACAATTACTTTACAGTAAACTTAAACTTCTTAAACTTTTTTACACTTTCATTTTTTGAAGTGCTTTTTCTGCAATAATCTCCTGAGTGTCTTCTTTAAAAAAGGCAGACCTCATGCCTATATTCCAAAGCATTCATGAATTAAAACCATTTAATTACAATCATTGATCTATGCTCAAAAAGGGGGAGACAGTTAACAGGTTAATACATTACCACTTATTTTATCACTTCATTTATCTCAATTTAAACTTCGTCTTTATATTTCCCCATCTCTTGCAGTGCCAGACTCCATTAAACCCAATCCCAGCATCCCTTCAAGTCCCATTCTGACCCTGAACCTGCCTGTACCCTCTGCCTCCACCACCAGCAATGGCAAGCGTAACCCTAGTAATGCCGTACAACAGCAGTTACCTCCATTGCAGCAGTCCAGTCCCCGATATGTGCACAAAGAGGTTCCTCCACGCTTCCGACAGCAGGAGCAGAGGCAGCTATTAAAGAGGGGTCAACCTTTACCTACAGCCGCTCTGAACCCGACCTCTGCTTGCACTCAGACCAGGGTCATCTCCCCTCCTGGGACACCCACCAGCAAACGGCACACGGGTGAGAATCATGTTTTGTTTTTGATGGAGAGACTAAGATATTTATTTTGACAGGCTTTTCACTTGACCAATATCAGGTACAATTAGAGATACATCGTGGTGTTTTTTTGTCATTGGTTGTCTTACTTGATAGAAATTTTCTTCCTCATCATGGCCCAGCTGGAACGTAGAAGTCCACAGGGACTATGATTAAAATGGCAGGGGATTGTGCCTCCCACCCTGCTATGCCTTAACAAAGCCTGGCATTGACCTCTTAAGTGTCATTCTAAGCCTGAGGTCATGGGAGCGGCAAGGTTGTGGGACTCTGTCTCTAGTGTTTTTTTCCAATTATTGTTTACTGACCCCCTCCTCTACTGGTTGATGCCTGAGAGTGTTTGCGATTCACTCCAATCTGGTTTAACGGCAGGTGGAAGAGCAGTGCTTGAGCAGAAGGGACTCAGCATCCCTGGGAACAAGGGCTCACCAGCTGTTTCATGGCTCCTAATGGCTTTGTCAACTCGTGGATCATTATTGTCTTCACTGTTTCATATACATTTGATTTTCTGCTTATAAATATTTTAAATATGTATTCCTGGGATTCAAATGCCATTAAAAATCTAGTTTGAAATTCTAGTTAAAAATCACATCTGGTTTATTTGTTTGAAATTGGTCTTTTTAAACAGAAAAAATTGCTTATTTTCATAATTGACCTCTTAAATGGTTTTACTTGAACAACTAGAAATTGGTCTGTATAGTTTTGGCTTTACCTTACTCTGTTCAGACACATTGCTTTGGAGCATTTACAAGCAAGTATCTTGCAACAGGTTCTTATAAGTTATTTATTATTTTATACATGTCATCTTAATTGAGCAAAGCCACCTTCCTGTAGCTTAAACAGTGCAGCATAGTGCTAGCAATGCAAAGATTTTGGGTTAGATTCCTAGGGAAAGCAAGAACTGATAAAATGTGTATCTTGAATGCAATTTAAGTTGCTTTGGATAAAAGCATCTGCCAAATTCAGAAATGTAGATGTCATAACTGAACACTTAAAGATATCAACTGTCAAAGATGTTTTGCTGAATGTCATTAGCTATAATAGTGTGTTTTAAAAGGGATGGATTTAAAATCTTACAGAGAGGTTTTTACTGTGCAAACATACTAGCAACTGAAACCGCACCACTACCACCACCACAAAACAACAACAAAAAGAAAGATTAGCTTGAGTTTAAGAATAAAATACAATAGTGTATACTTGGAAATACTGACACTGTGTGTGTGTGTGTGTGTGTGTGTGTGCGTGTGTGTGTGTGTGTGTGTGTGTGTGTGTGTGTGTGTGTGTGTGTGTGTGTGTGTGTGTGTGTGTGTGTGTGTGTGTGTGTGTGTGTGTGTGTGTGTGTGTGTGTGTGTGTGTGTGTGTGTGTGTGTGTGTGTGTGTGTGTGTGTGTGTGTGTGTGTGTGTGTGTGTGTGTATGTATGTATATATATCAGGCCTAGCTAGGCAGGTATAAAGGCATGGACATGCTGAAATTGATGCTTAAGTTATGTTACATATATGATCTCATCCATGTCAAAACTAGAGGTGGTCTCGTCTCACATGCCAGCCCCCTCTGTTGCTTCATTAGCACAGTGTCTCCCCAGCTGATACCCAACTTGGTCTCTCTCTCTCTCTCTCTCTCTCTCTCTCTCTCTCTCTCTCTCTCTCTCTCTCTCTCTCTCTCTGTGAACACTGTGATCTGATCAAGTGGAAAACATGACTGATGAGCATTTTAAACATGTTTGCCATTTTACTCTGGGAAGAAGGGAGTCCTTTGTGCTTTTGTCTGAAAATAACTTTCTTTCATACTAATTCTGTTCTCCGGATCAGTCTTATACGTCACTGAGACTTTGCCTAGAGAAAGTCTGGCTCTGGAAAGCTGTAATTGTTGACTGTATTAAAGCAAATGTAAGAAAATCTAAGTTTGTATGTAAACTTTTTATGGGTTTGGTGTGATTTTCCAAAGTCTGGAAATTCTCCTTTCTGGGCTTTAACCAGGATGAAAGACTCTCAGGCACAGCAGTTGCAGACATTTGTTGGCATCAGAGTAAAATAATACTGAATAACGAATAGTCACAGCATTTATCTCGCTGGCTTTTTGAGACTAGTTATGTGGAGCCACTCTTTAGGTGGTCAAACTCCCCATTTCCTGCCTTTTCTGTTTTGTTTTGTTTTGTTTTGTTTTGTCCAGGATGTTTGAGTAACAAGGTAAAGGGAAAAAGCCACCGCCTTATGTGTTACGAATTTATCATGCAGTCTTTATTTTCTCTCTCTTTTCTCTCCCTGGGGAGAGTGAATGTGACTAATAGTGAGAGCAAAGTGAGGAGAAAGTGAAAAAGGGAATAAAAGCAAGAGAGACAGAATTGTAGACAGCAGCCTTGTTCTCTTGGCTGCATTTCAGCTCTGATAAAATGGCGTCCCTGGCCTGTCTGCAGGAGAATGGGTTGCTGGATTACCTGAACTCCATCAAAAAAATAAACATTTGTTTTCTTTTTTAGCGTGTCTTTTTTTTTTTCTTTGACGCGCTTTTTGTCTTTTCTCTGTATTTTAGATTTTGTGCAGCAAGCATTAGCGGTTGTGCAGTAGTAACAGTAGGAACTTACTGGTATCATTACAGAATTTGTGTCATAGTTTCTTATATAAATAAATGTTAGACCATTTACTTAGTCCCTGTTAATCAGTATTTCACAACTACCTAAGATATCAGGTTATTCATACATTTCAACTCAATTGTTTCTTCTTTGATAATACTAAATCAAGCAATCTTTTAAACTTTTAAACTGATAGTATGCCTTGTTAAATTATGATACAGATAACAGCGCCTTCTTTTGCATGTAATGTAACAAACACATCTTAATTTTCAATTAGTCATATTATATTAGGCTTTGTATGTAATGTGTTATATATTGTGTGTGTGTGTGTGTGTGTGTGTGTGTGTGTGTGTGTGTGTGTGTGTGTGTGTGTGTGTGTGTGTGTGTGTGTGTACCATGATTGTGCACTCATATTAATATGAACTGGAGCAAGTAATATGGCGGAATAAGTCACACCTTCTAAATAAAAGAGCCATTCGCGTCACTACAGCTGCCGTTAGAAACTCCGGTTGCCATAGAAACATTCAGTGTCCTAAGTTGCAAGGACTGCACATGCACATTGGCTGGTCCAGCCTGAAATATAAGCTTTTTAATGCTTTGAGCAGTTTTTGAGATTTTTGGATTTTCCCATTATAGTAAATAGGACTTAGTCTTGAATGTCCAAGATAGCCTCAGATTGAACAGACTTTCCTTGAAAGGGACTTTGATGCATGGTGCAGAAATGTACTGTAGTCTGATAGCCCTGTGTGATAAGGCTGCCTGGAAAGAGGAGATAAGTGTTATAGATGGAAGAACCGTGTTCTGAGGGAATGGGCATTATTGTGGCCAGGCAGTATCATAAGCCGCTCATTAATTTGAGCTGACACAAATGGATTCCTTCTATTTGACAGACACACATCTTCCTCACATTGAATCAGCAACTGATTAGTTCATTGTATAAATCAAGTGACCCAGGGCAGTCAAACACTAAAGGAAAGTGAAAAGGCTTGTACAATGATGCTAAATTTACAAAAGAATACACTAGATGCTTAAGAAAGCAAGAAAATGAACAAAAATGAGTATGTTTTTAACAGTTTTTTAAAATAATTTTTTATATATATTTTCATGTGAAAGATGTGAAAAAATAGGCATAATGTGAAATAGCTTTTGGGTAAATAGCTTACACATTTACCAAAATTATTATACGCCTGTTTAACCGAAGCTAATTTGGGTGAGTTTCTCCCATCCCCATACAATGTCCCTTCTCTGTCTCTTACGGCCCTGACGAGAACGTCGGTCTCTATAAAAGCAATCCGCCATGGAACAAGCTCTTGAAGGGAATGTGAGATGTCGCTCTGATTGGTTGATTTCACGTTATGCCCAGACCATATGAGTAATGTAGCTACTTCAGACTGTAACGAAGGTTCTTTGTGGGGGATGAAAGAAGACAAGGGTCGGCGTGACGGGGCTCGAACAGTTTTATTAAAATAAATGAAAAGCAAAGTAAAGGTGCGCCACGTGCGCGGACAGTGTAAAAAAAACGGAAATCCTTTCAACAATCAACAGGTATTCTTTTTCTTGGCAGTAGCTTGCTCGTGGTTTGTTCAGAGCCCCAGTCCTTCTCTCTCTCTTTCTCTTCTGGACCAGCCGGTTTATATGCGGTCTCCCCACGCCAATTACTGCAATCAGACACAGGTGTTCGTCATTTTGCACTTGACCTACTTACTTACCGCTCGGCTCCTCCCTCGCTCCCCCACTGCAAACTCCGCGAAACCACGCCCCCCTCATCACATACCCCCACCGCCCGACTCAGGCCGGGGAGCCATCCGGCCTGCAGCCCCCCCCCCCCTCCTCCTGGAGAGGAAGTCAGCTACAGCCATCTGCGCCCCCGGCCTGTGGACCACCTGAAATTTAAAGGGTTGTAACGCCAGATACTAACGGGTGATCTGCGCGTTGGTATCTTTCATGCGGTGGAGCCACTGGAGGGGAGCGTGGTCCGAACAGAGGGTGAATTCCCGTCCCAAGAGATAATAGCGGAGGGTGAGGACAGCCCATCTGATGGCAAGACATTCTTTCTCAACGGTGCTGTACCTAGTCTCTCTCTTAGAGAGCTTACGGCTAATGTACAGCACCGGCCGTTCCTCACCCTCTATCTCCTGGGACAGGACAGCACCCAACCCCCTGTCCGAGGCGTCTGTCTGCAGAATAAACGGGAGAGAAAAGTTAGGAGCCTGTAAGAGCGGCCCGCCACACAGAGCAGCCTTAATCTGGGTAAAGGCCTGCTGACACCGCTCCGTCCACTGGACGGTATCTGGTGCCACCTTTCTAGTTAGATCAGTCAGCGGGCTAGCAAGGTCCGAATAATTAGGCACAAACCTTCTATAATATCCCGCTAGCCCCAGGAACTGTCTAACCTCCTTTTTGGACTTAGGTCTCGGACAGGTAGCAATTGCTGCAGTCTTATCAATTTGGGGACGCACCTGTCCATGACCCAAGTGGAAGCCCAGATACCTAACCTCCACACGCCCAATCGTACATTTCTTCGGGTTGGCCGTGAGCCCGGCCCTTCGCAGCGTCCTGAGGACAGCCCGCAAATGCTGCATATGACGCTGCCAATCATTACTATAAATGATAATATCATCCAAGTAAGCAGCGGCATATGCAGCATGCGGCCGGAGAATTCTGTCCATCAGGCGCTGGAAGGTTGCCGGAGCCCCGAACAAGCCGAAAGGAAGAGTGACAAATTGGTGTAATCCAAACGGCGTTGTGAAGGCAGTTTTTTCTTTAGACATTGGAGTTAAGGGGATCTGCCAGTATCCCTTCGTTAAATCCAGCGTCGAATAAAATCGAGCGGTGCCGAGCCGATCAAGCAACTCGTCAACCCGAGGCATTGGATAGGCGTCGAACTTCGACACAGCATTCACCTTGCGATAATCCACACAGAACCGGACGGAGCCGTCAGGTTTTGGTACCAAAACTATCGGGCTTGCCCAGTCACTGTTGGATTCTTCTATTACCCCCATGTCTAGCATAGCCTTCAATTCTTCCTGAACTACTTTCTTTTTATGTTCAGGTAATCGATAAGGCCGGTTGCGCACTATTACACCCGGCTCGGTCTCAACGTGGTGCTGAATAAGGTCGGTTCGGCCGGGCAGGGGCGAGAACACATCAGCAAACTCCGTTTGTAAATTGCGTACATCAGTGAGTTGGAACGGTGAGAGGTGGTCTCCACCAGGTGCCAGAGCGAGTGATTGAGATTTTGAATTTGCCTCTGGACCAAGATCCTCCTCCCTACTCACTACCGTTGCCAACATCACTGACTCCGCCTCATTCCATTTTTTAAGGAGATTGAGGTGGTAAACCTGATGTGCCCCACCCCTATCCGTACGAACGACTTCATAGTTGAGGTCCCCAATTCGCCGTGTGACCTCAAAGGGTCCTTGCCACTTTGCGAGTAATTTCGAACTAGACGTGGGGAGTAACACAAGTTCTTTATCTCCCGGTGCGAAATTGCGTAGTCTAGCCCCCCTGTTGTACAGCCGACTTTGTTTGTCCTGAGCCTGTAACAAATTCTCCATAGACAGCCGCCCCAAAGTGTGGAGTTTTGTTCTCAGGTCCATGACATATTGAATTTGACTCTTGCTATTCGAAGGTCCGTCCTCCCAAGTTTCCCTAAGTACGTCCAGCACCCCGCGGGGCTGACGTCCATAAAGAAGCTCGAAGGGGGAAAACCCCGTGGAGGCTTGGGGGACCTCGCGTACAGCGAACAAGAGGGGTTCTAGCCACTTATCCCAATTTTTGGCGTCTTCCTGTACGAACTTTCGAATCATTGACTTCAACGTGCGATTAAAGCGTTCGACCAGTCCGTCTGTTTGTGGGTGATAGACGCTGGTGCGGACCGATTTAATGCCCAATAATTCGTAAAGCTCGCGAATAGTACGTGACATAAACGCCGTGCCTTGGTCGGTGAGAATCTCCTTTGGGATTCCCACCCGGGAGATTAACTGAAACAGTGCGCTCGCTACACTCTTGGCTGAAATGTTGCGAAGCGGCACTGCTTCTGGGTATCGTGTTGCATAATCCACCAGGACTAATGCAAAACGATGCCCCCGTGCGGATCGTTCTAATGGCCCGATGAGGTCCATGCCAATTCTTTCGAAAGGGACCTCCACTAAAGGAAGGGGGCACAATGGTGCTTTTGGGTTGGCCAGTGGGTTTACCAACTGACATTCACGACAAGACGCGCACCACTTGCGCACGTTCTCGTGAATGCCCGGCCAAAAAAATCGGGTCATTAGACGATTTAGTGTTGCCGTTTGCCCTAAATGTCCAGCCATAGGATTACAATGAGCCGCCTGGAAAAGCATTTCCCGACGGCTTTTCGGAACTAACAACTGTGTTGTATCCTGCTTTGTCTGGGCGTCCTGGGTCACCCGATACAACTTATCTTTTATAATTGTAAAATAAGGATGTGAAAGAGGTCGGTCGGGATGGAGAGGCTGTCCGTCGATTGTGCGGACCTGATCAAAGGCATTTTTAAGCGTTTCATCTCGGGACTGCTCCAGAGGAAAGTCATCACGCTCCGAAAGATCCTGTCTTTCAACAGCGTTCCGATCCTCTGGCGCAGGTCCCGATGGTCCCGGCACAGCCTCTCCTACCTGAGCGACCGCTCCCTTCCCTCGCTTCCTTTTAAACCCAGAAACACCCGCACATAAATGTCCCAATAACGTTTTAAACCCCGGCCAAATGTTAGCCCAAAAATTAGCGGGTGCCGGAGGTGCTGACTTACAGCTACCTCTACACTATGCTTTTGGCCCCTAAATTGGAATGTGACCGGCACTAAGGGATATTCGACCACTTCCCCGTGTACACACCTTACCTTAACCATGCGGCTATTATCCAATGCCCCAGGTTGAATCAGATTTTGGTGGATGGAGGTTTGGTTACAGCCTGAATCCACCAAAGCCTGAAAAGTACCCCCCTTTATACTCACTGGTATTTGGTACAACCCAGCCTGATCGGGGGCGGCCTGCGGCGTGTCAGGGACCCTTACCAGCGTCCCCACCTCCATCACTGGACAGTGGTCGACAAAATGTCCCGGGTCCCCGCAACGCCAACAGGCCGGCCCAGACCTTCCCGCCACCCCAGTGGCGGGAAGTGGGTCAAGTGGTTGGCGTGGGGAGAGCGCGGGAGCCGGGAGGGAAGAGAAGCCCGACGCGGAGGCGGGTCCCTTAGGCGGTGCTCTGGGCGCTGGAGCAGGCTCTGTCCCGACGTTGGTCCTCCACCGGGGCGCCGGTCTAGGAGGGAAACCGCCTCGGGACCTAGGGAGAGGAACAGGACGAGACAACACAGAGGAAGGGGAAGGAGAGGGAGAAGAGAGAGAGAGAGAAGCTGCTGGCAGGGGTTCGCCGACCCCTGGGCACGCCACCATCTGGTCCTCCGCCAACTGGATGGCCTGGTTCAGCGACGTCGGGCGGTGGCACTGGACCCACTGCGCGGTCCTCCGGGGTAACCGCGCAACAAACTGCTCCAGTACCACCTGGTCGATGATTGCCTCGACGTCACGTTCCTGGGCCATCAACCATTTGCGGCACGCGTCCCGGAGCTGTTGCGCGAAGACGAAGGGCCGACCGGACTCCCCTAGCTCCAGGGTCCGGAAACGCTGCCTGCTTTGCTCGGGGGTCCGGCCGACCCGCTGCAGGATGGCGCGCTTGAGGTCTTGATAGACCAGGAGGTTCGGGACTGGCAACTGCTGTGCGGCGATCTGTGCCTCTCCGGACAACAGCGGGATCAACCGCACCGGCCAGTCCCCGGGCGGCCAGCTCCAGGCCTCGGCGGTCCTCTCGAAAAGCTCGAGGAAAGCTTCCGGGTCGTCCTGCGGGCCCATCTTGTGCAGTGGAATGGTCTGGGCCGAGGCTGAAGCTGGCGTTGATGGTCTGGCCCGCCCCTCCCGGTCCATCCAGCTCCGGAACAGCTCGCGGTCCTCCTGCTGGGCTCGGAGGAGCGCCTCGAACCGACGCTCCTGTTCCTCCTTCACTGCCAGCAGGGCACGATGTTGCTCTTGATGTAGACCCGCGAGCGCGTGGATGACATCCGCAAATGGGGACGGAGGCTGTCTGGCGGCGGCTTCTTCTTCCATCCCGGGTTTCGGCACCAGTGTAACGAAGGTTCTTTGTGGGGGATGAAAGAAGACAAGGGTCGGCGTGACGGGGCTCGAACAGTTTTATTAAAATAAATGAAAAGCAAAGTAAAGGTGCGCCACGTGCGCGGACAGTGTAAAAAAAACGGAAATCCTTTCAACAATCAACAGGTATTCTTTTTCTTGGCAGTAGCTTGCTCGTGGTTTGTTCAGAGCCCCAGTCCTTCTCTCTCTCTCTCTCTCTCTTCTGGACCAGCCGGTTTATATGCGGTCTCCCCACGCCAATTACTGCAATCAGACACAGGTGTTCGTCATTTTGCACTTGACCTACTTACTTACCGCTCGGCTCCTCCCTCGCTCCCCCACTGCAAACTCCGCGAAACCACGCCCCCCTCATCACACAGACCAACCCATTTTAGATTTGCATCGGTCTCAAGAGTCATTTATCCAGCCAGTATAATAGCATAATAGTATAATCAGTGCCCAAGATCCGCCCACAAAGTTACTTGCGTTTCGCATTTGATACTTGCGTTTCAGATCGTTAAAATAGGGCCCTTATCCTTAAGGGATACAGTTATTGACCACAGGGGGACTTTAATATATTGTTTTTTTTCACACAAAAAATACATGCTGAATAAATAGTATCATTGTTATTACCCTCATTCTGACCCTCTGTCTGAAATTAGACTTTTTTAAGGGGTGGCACCTTTAAGGCATGTCAGTAAACGACCACTGTTATGAATAGCTAAATTTAGATGTGTGCGATATCACAATTTTTGATCGTGGACTATTAAAATGTCTCCACGATGTGCTTTTGAAGAAATATCGTAGTTTCGTGCTACAATGCATTCTATCAATTGCAGTTCTGGTGCCTCCGTCTCAACAACCCGACGTACATTCACATCACATGTTATGCTAACGTAGAGTAGAGTTACACTCATGGGACAATTCACAAACGTTAATTATTTGCATGTGCTTTAAAGCCTTGTCGGTTTAACATTTCATTCGCGTACTGATGCACTGTTCCAACATGCGCTTTTCTGTGCGCATAAACCCGGAGCACACGGGCACTAAAAGTCTATCAAACTGCGCCTGGTTACTGAACTAAGTTATCTTTCGAGTCTTATTATTTTATTTTTATATCTGTTCATTTAATTTCTTTCTTGAATGCTACTGTTAAATACACCTACTGTAGCGCAAAAGCACTGTTTATTATATTTGTATATTATGTTTTGTATATGTAATGTGTATCTTTGTTTGTATTTTTTTAATAACAAGGAAATTAATGACAAAAGTTAGACCACTTTGGCTTAAATGTATGCCATTCTTTTCTATTTTGTTTCCTTGTAAGGCTTTGTTCTTAAAATGGGGACATTAGTTTGGCTGTAATGCTGTCACTTGCAAAATAGTAAAACCAACACGAAAAATTGAATCGTGATTTTCCTGAAAAAAATTGTGATGTTATTTTTGCCATATCACCCACTCCTAGCTTACGTCATTGCATAGGAAAAATATTAATGCCCCTTCTCTATTTATAAAACCGTCATTTACAGACAAAGCGTTCTAAAATTGTTTACTTGTGGTTTGCGATGTAGCTGCCGTCAGATACAATACAGTTGGCTGCTTTGTTTTTCAACCATTTTTTTTTGCAAACTCTCCATTACACTGTGCTTTGTTTACAAAACAATGTGCAGTCAAATGCTCAAAAAAAATAATCCTCCGACGCGATCAGGGGCACCATTAAAAATAAACTTAATAAACCTTAAACTTCAGGGTTCCTCACATCTGCTCCTGGAGGGCCACTGCCATGCAGAGTTTAGTTCCAACTCTAATCAAACACACCTGAACAAGTTAGTCAAGGTCTTCAGAGTTACTAGAAAATTGCAGGTAAGTGAGTTCGACCATGGTTTGAGCTAAACTCTGCAGGAGAGTGGCCCTCCAGGGCTGGATTTGAGAAATCCTGATCTACTTGTTTCTGACACTGTCTGGGGTTCTTCTGAAGTCTGTACAGAGATGCAAGTGAGGTGTTTAAATGGGACGCGTCACTCACGGGTATCTGTATACTGTATCCAGTGTAGACAATGATTAAAATGGGTTCTATTTGCTGTCTATGTGGTGCTCACATCTGTCGTAGACAGGTGTTAGCTATTAAGCAACTGAACGCCATTGGGTCACGGACCCTGACCCAATCTGTGTGTGTGTGTGTGTGTGTGTGTGTGTGTGTGTGTGTGTGTGTGTGTGTGTGTGTGTGTGTGTGTGTGTGTGTGTGTGTGTCTGTGTTTGAGAGAGAGAGAGAGAGAGAGAGAGAATACATCTAGGTTTAGTATGCGTCTTCTGAGTATCTATGGAGCATGTTGATGAAGCTTGATTTTTGTGGGGACCTTGCAGACCACACTAAAATAAAATTAAAAAACCTAAAATAAATATCCTTTACTAATAGTTTTATTTTAAGATACATGATGTCCTGCACTTTTTTTTTATACATTTTTGCTAAAAAAAAAAAAAAGTGCCCTGTGTATTTGTTTTATAGGACTTCCCCATCAAAGTTGCCTGGGACCCCAGCATGAGAATTGCCATTGGAATATCCCAGTTACCAAAAGCAGCAGCAGCAACCAGGATAAAGTGATAATTAACTGTAACGACACAGACACTTGGCCTTCCATTACATACCTCAAGAGCCAGCAGACACCAGAATGCACCTTGGACGCTGAACGCACATCAGAGGTCATCAGCAACAGTAGTAGCACTATTATGGCTACAGGAGCTAGCCAGCAGGGTCATTACCCAATCAGCAAAGCCAGCGTTAATCTCACTTCTAGTATGGTCTCTAGTCAAGGTGGCCCTACCAGGGGGTGGGTCTCAGAAGGAAAGGTTGACTTGCCCATGGGCAGTAGAGGGCAGTCCAGCTGGGGTGCTTCTAATCTGAACCTCAACCCCAGTGCCAACCCTGCTGCTTGGCCAGCTCTTGGACATGAGGGGCCTGGGGTAGGGTCAGGCCCTAGTAGCATAGTTTGCTCAAATTCACTTTCACTTAGTAGATGTGGCCAAGGAGGAGTGGCACCACCTCACAGCACCATTGGAAATGGTAGCATTGGTTGTGTCAATGGAAACCTTGTAGGGGACTGTGCATGGGGCAACCCGGATATCCCAGAACAGCACCAGTCACCCACAAATGTATCTTTCAACATGAAACCTCCTAACCTTAAAACTGATGGACCAAATAACACTAAACCAGAGCCAATGAGTCCAGTGAATAGCTGGAGAGGAAACCTCAGTCAGTCACCTACTGAGCCTGCCAGCGAAGATGGAACATCTTTCTGGGGCAACGGAGATGCCAAAAATGGAGAATCAAAGGACTCGGGCTGGGATTCTGCAGGCGTCTCCTCTTGGGGGCAGGGAGGAGCTAAAAGTGGTGGCGGCTGGGGAAAACAGCCAAGCACTGACGGTACAAGATGGGGCAAACAGCCAAGCACTGACGGTACAGGATGGGATGCTAATGATGGTCATTCCCAGGAACATATGAGTTCCTGGGGCCCTGATACTCCAGCAAGTGAGGGCAGCAGGGATAGTAGTGAGGGCCACCCAGAAAAAAGAGAGAGGTCCTCAAGTGATGATTTGGCCCCTTTGCTGCCAAGGCAGGACTTGGACCCACGTGTCCTATGTAACTCAGGCTGGGGACAGACTCCAGTTCGTCAACACACTGTTTGGGAAATGGAACAAAGTCCAGACAAAAAGAATGATGCAGGCGGCGAGGTCTGGGGGTCTTCGTCCAACACACCTTTAACTGGACCTGCACCATCTCCTCCTGGATGTGCCAATCCCAACATCAATGCACCTCCTAGAATGGACACGAGCAAGAGCGAGGAACCTCGCAGAGCCACGGCAAACACAGGCTGGGGAGGATCAGTCCCAGCCTCTGCTCAACCTAATGGTGGATGGGGGGAACCTCCTGCAAATAAAAAGGTTCCCAATGGATCAGTATGTGGCTGGCGCGATCCCATTGCTGAGGGTCTCAACACCAATGGCTGTAATGGCCAATCTTGGGCTTCCGAAGAAAAGTCTCCTAGCTGGGATGATGGTACTTCTCAGAAGAAAACACAAGGTTGGGGTGATGGACCCAATACCTCCTCAGGCTGGGGAAGTAGTGGCAGTGGTAATAGTGGAGAGTGGGGTGACCCTTCAGAAATACGTAAAAGTGGCTCTGGAAGTTCGTCTAGGGACCCTGAAAACAGAAACTGGAAGGAAACCCAGAGAGGCTGGGGTAAATCAGCACCAGCACAGGGTGGTGGTTGGGGTGATTCTCAACATTCCCATGGTTCAACTCAAGGTTGGGGTGGAAAACTTCAGGAATCCACATGTGGCAACAGTGGAGCTGGAGGCATAGGATCATGGTGTGGCCCAAATTCTGTGAAACAGAGCAACTCTGGCTGGGCATCAGGAGGCCACCAGGATCCAGGAGATGAGGCCACAGGCTGGGATGAACCATCACCATCTTCTATTCGTCGCAAAATGGAAATTGATGATGGGACCTCCTCCTGGGGTGACCCCAGTGCTTACTGCAAGAGTGTGAACATGTGGGACAGGAATAACTCCCAAAATCATCCAGGAACCAGCAAGAATGGTAGCAGTCATAGCATCACTGGGCCAAATAACAACAACAACAGCAACCATCACCAACACCACAGCCAAGGTCCCACTCAGAACCATGTCAATGGCAACATCAACAATGGCTCACCCAGTCAAGGTGAATCTCCTCTTAACAGGATGCCCATGGGAAATCCAGGTGAGAGAATGCATATATTTCTCCCTTTCTAATGCCCATTCTAGTCATCTGTACATCTGACAAACAAATAATAAAAGTGCTTAAATTATTTAAAGGCACAATGTGTAAGAATTTTGTAACAAATTATCCAAAAATCACTTGCACAGTGTGCTATATTTCCTGCAGTTGTGTACTTACAATATCCCAAAAGTCTCCAAAGATTTTTTAATTCAGAGAAATTCCAATTTTAAATAAGTGGCCGTCCTGGAAAAAAAATGTTGCCTGTCAATGACGCAATATCCGCACTATCCTCGGTTTCCGCTCGAACTGCCATAGCCATGACGTAACCATGGCGACAGACGTGGACAACTAGGTGCGTAGGTTACGTGCGTAACGTTTAGCGGCACACAGTTCTTGTTTCGTTCAACATAGACCATGGCAATCAGACTTTGGGACAAACAAGGAGAACTCAAGCAGACTTTGGGAGAAACAAGAAGAACTAAAATAAGGATCAATATCAGCGTGGCGTTTTTGAGATGAGAGAGCTCCACGTCCGCGACTAACTTGGACTTGACCGAGCTTCACAAGTCACGACTTGACAGCTTTATTAGAGAGGTGAGCAAATGTAGGCTACATAAAACAAATCAATTATATATTACGTTTGTTCAACATGATGAAATGTTAGAAATCGAATATGGTCAGTATGTTATTCTAATGTTGATCTAGCTTAACGTTAACGTTACTGCTAGTTTCGTATAGCAAACAAACTAACACGTAGAATAACATAATAACTTTCAACACACATTTAAATGCCGTTTGGTGCGATGGTGTAACGTTAGACCAAGTGAAGCAGCGCTGCGTTACCTCACAAGTTTAATTCGTCTAATAAACTGACCTGTGTGAGTAATCCAGCACTTGCGGTTAGTTCGTTAGAAACAGAATATGGTCAGTATGTTATTCTAATGTGGATTTAGCTTAACGTTAACGTTACTGCTAGTTTCGTATAGCAAACAAACTAACACGTAGAATAACATAATAACTTTCAACACACATTTAAATGCCGTTTGGTGCGATGGTGTAACATTAGACCAAGTGAAGCAGCGCTGCGTTACTTCACAAGTTTAATTCGTCTAATAAACTGACCTGTGTGAGTAATCCAGCACTTGCGGTTAGTTCGTTAGAAACAGAATATGGTCAGTATGTTATTCTAATGTTGATTTAGCTTAACGTTAACGTTACTGCTAGTTTCGTATAGCAAACAAACTAACACGTAGAATAACATAATAACTTTCAACACACATTTAAATGCTGTTTGGTGCGATGGTGTAACATTAGACCAAGTGAAACAGCGCTGCGTTACTTCACAAGTTTAATTCGTCTAATAAACTGACCTGTGTGAGTAATCCAGCACTTGCGGTTAGTTCGGTAGAATTAAATGTCCTTATTCCTTTATTTTTCCGTGGGACTCGCATGTGATATCCGTCCTGTGTGAGAAATCCAGCACTTGCGGGTAGATCGGTAGAATTAAATGTCCTTATTCCTTTATATCCGCGGGACTCGCGTGTGATATCTGTCTCTTTAGCAATCGCGACCTGCTTCATACCACTGTAATGTTAAAAAACGTGAATGTTTGCACTCATCCATAAACATTATTAGATCCATGAGCTTGACAGCAAGTCCCATCATTCAGCGCTCCTCACTGCGTCATAAACATACGCCTTTGTTATTGTTGGAAACTGCGCCCTCTAGTGGCGAAAAATCGTACATATTGTGCCTTTAAGTCGTGGTTAGCTCCATCTGTTGACTACTGTCGGAAAAAAAAAAACATACACCATTTAAGATTCCTCAGTGTGCATTCTGCTGCCCCAACTGGTTTAGATTTGAACCAGGAATGACATGCCCATGACTGTTGCGTACTTGGCCTAAATGTGCTGTTATCATCCTCACAAATGTTTTTTTTTTTTTTTTTTTTTTTTTTCCAGTGTCAGTGCTGAGGGATAACTTAGAATATAGATATTTGCAATCTGCCTTTTCCATATCTCTGAGAGCTTTTTCTGTATTTTCTCTATATATTGGTTCAGAGTGTCTGTTTTTTTATTAAATTTCAGTTTGTCAATAATTTGACTTTATCTGATGCAGTGCACTTACTTTTTTGTATTATATGTACAAGTTAATAAGACAACAACTAACAGTTATTTTCATAATCAATCTATTGATTATTAATTTGATTAATCAATTGGAAAATATTATTTTCTGTATTTTAAATACTTCATCTTAAGTATACTGATAATGTTTGATTCAGGCTGGGGAGAGCTCCCTAATGTCCAGTCAAATACAGAACCTTCTTCATGGGGTGAGCCAGCCAATTCCAACCCTTCTGTGGACAAAGGCACTTCAGCTTGGGGCCAAGGCCAACCCACTAAGAGCTGTGGAGGATGGGGTGAAAGTGCTTATGACTCCAGTGGACCTTATGGCAGAGGAAATGCACCTGCTGGATCAGGCCCCTGTCAGGAAGGTAATTAAATTAAATAAACCTCTTTACATTAAAGCACTTGCTATAACAAAAGTGGGAAATCTTAAGTCATTGCTGATACTTAAATGTTTTTTTTTTGTTGTTGTTGTTGATATATGATGATAAAGTTAAACTACACTGACCTCTGGTGGTTGAATAAAACTCCTGTACTGATTGCATTACTATACTTTAAAGTTGAACTTTGTTTTTTGTGTTTTAGTGTTAAATAGTTTATACTATCCCAGCTTAACATGCTGAGAAAAGTAAATTCGTTGTATTATAAAGTGTAAATGCTGTGCCAGTGGCTCTCTGGGACTTTCAAATAATTGCTCTAGCAACCCAACCAGCCTGACATAGAAACACTGACTCAACCAGTGGTGTGGGTTTGGGGCAGAACTATCCCTCTTTCTGACCAATGACAGAAAGGGGCAGTGTTTTGGAAGCCATTCACTGTGTCTGTCATTCGCTGCATCCAAAATCACATACTGTATTGTAGGCTCTACATTTGGTTTCAAACTTGCTTTGAAAACTGTTTTAAAATAGTATGTTCTATATAGTATGAAGTATTAATAAAATTCATACTATAAACATATGTTTAATAAACATACTATATTCACCATGTTGACATTTCCATGTGACCTATGGCATCAGTTACATCGTTTCACTGCCATTCACAACTTCTCTTCCGTGGCCTCATGGGATAGTAAAGTGTCCATTGAATGCGTCCTTCAGAATTTTGGCAGATGTAGTAGGTCATTTCGATGCTTTTCACCAACTGTTTTTCGAATACTTTGTATTCGGACATGCTACTCTGTTTGCGTACTGTTTTTTCCATATTATATAGTAGGGAAGTATTCGAATTCGGATGCAGCAATTATGTATGCAATTCTGTTTGGTGACCCTGGTGCAGCAGATATTACACACTTCACCTTAAAGGTTTTTCTGTGATCCTGGTATATTGGCAACATCAAACCATATTATTAGTATTGGGCAGACCAAATTTAATAATTTAGTCAACCATCCACATATCTAAGCATAGATAAAAAATATGGTGTTATATGGCCCTGATTATGAGCAGTCTTGACCAATTGTGTTTTTCCAGGTCCCAAACCTACGCTAGATGGCTGGGGATCTGGAGGGGAAGAGACTGGCATGAACACCAGCCAGTGGGATGCTGATGATGGTGACATGTGGAACAGTCCCACATCCCAAGACTCCTCTTGTAACTCATGGGGTCAATCCAAGAAGGGCCCACAAAGGGTAATTTAGGCCATTCAAAGCCATCAGTCCTGTAATGCATACTCAGTGTCACATATTCATTGTGTGGTTAACAAAATGGTTTATGTTAACTTTTTTTCTGACTAATAATTTATTATTAATAATTACTATGGATCAAAGACGAGACGTCACCATTTTGATGTCCGCATGAAGTGGTTTTATATACATAAAAAAAAAACATTGAATGCAAGTTAATTGTCTACTTTCATGTTTCAGATAACTGTTATGAAAATTAAATATCACAATATGATTGAAATTATATATATATATATATATATATATATATATATATATATATATATATGGGGTGTAATACACGTATTCGTATTGAACCGTTTGGTACGAGGCTTTCGGTTCGGTTGTCGGTACGCATTTTCAAACCGAGCGGTTCGTTGGACCATTTTTCCTGCTGACCAAAATTTTGTTATTTCAAATGTTGGCGCGTGGCAAGCGCGCTGGCGCGACCACAACATTACCCAACATCAAATGGCAAACGTAATGAAAGCAGAACGAAACTGCGCTGCTTATTTTGTGTTTCACGGGAAGTTTATCAGTTTGGACCAATGCAGCGCCTCTGAGCGCGAGCTGATCTTGATCAAGCGACACGGTTACTACACAGCGCTAAGACATCCAGTAATGAAAGCATTTGAATTCGCCACTGAAGTGATAACATCGCTGCGAGATCTAGTGAGAAGCATTCACATTTCTCCGTTAATAACGGATCAAACAGCGCTGACGTGGAAACCAGGAAGAAACATTGCACCATGAATGAACTACCCAGTGTCCACAGATCAGCAACATTCACCATGGATTTATTCTAGTAACACTAACTGTAACCATGGAAGTTTGGCAGAAATTATAGGCTACAATGCTTTCAAGTAACGTCGGTTTTATTTCGACATTATGAATAAAATTGCTGACCTCAAATGTTAATCTGAAATAAAAATAAACCTTTGTTCATAACAACTACAATATTACATTTTTTTTTCAAGGAGCTTGTTTTACATGCTCCTAAGAAGAGTCAAGTATAACTCATCATTGCCCAAAGTAAAAAATTATCATACTTTATGATGTTAGTTTTAATAAATAAAAAAATAAAAAAATCTCTGGCATTTTTCTTTTTGCTGTATCGAAAACATACCGAACCGTGACACCCGTGTATCGTATTGAACCGAACCGAACCGTGAATTTTGTCAACCGTTACACCCTTAATATATATATATATATATATATATATATATATATACATTTTTGTTTTAGAAATCAGTTTTTTTGTTTTTTTCGTCTTTGAACCATATATGTATATATTATTTGCTTTATGTGGTATGTTTTTGCCTTATGGAGTGCTGTTTGTTCATTATAGGGCAAGGTTTCCAACAAGCAGGATGACGTTTGGATCATGACCAGACTTATCAAGCAGCTTACAGACATGGGTTTTCCAGTATGTTAAAACCTATTTATTCTGAAAAGATATGTCGATTCCATATTTAATAAGACATTTCAAATATATATTTTTTAGCATAACCTTTTTTTTTTTTTACCTGGTACAGAAGGATCCTGCAGAAGAAGCCCTAAAGAGCAACAATATGAATCTAGATCAAGCCATGAGTATGTAGTTCCTTTTGAAGTTAACCCATAACAGCAGACAGACATGCAGTAAGTCATATGATCTTGGTCTGGAACACTTATTTTGTACTTGTCTTTCCCTAGGCGCTTTGTTGGAGAAAAAAACTGAACTGGACAAACGGGGGATGTGCATGTCAGACTACAGTAATGGAATGAATAGGCCCATGGTGTGCCGACCCACAAACCTCTCAAAAGACCCCTCACTGGATCGTGTCCCCTTCCTGGACAAGGTATAGCCTTCTCTCAAACTTTTTTGAGAATTTATTTAATTGAATAAATTGGAGAAAATAGTCCAATACATTTTTCTGGACTGAAGTGGTGAGAAATTTGTGCTGGGTAAATTTTTCAACATATTTTCTGGTCTCTCAGGATGGTAGGCTGTCAGATGATGCTTCAACCTCACCATTTATGCCTTCTCCTGGCCTCAAGCACCCATTGGCCAATAGCAGCCTCCCTAGCCACGGACTGGGCGGGGTCTCTTCTGGCCTGTCCATGCAAAACTTGAACAACAGACAGGTGAGTGTTTTGAAATATCTGCATAGGGCATCGCGAACACAGTAGTTTTAAGTTTAGATGCATGCATTTAACCTAGTCTATACATCTGCATTGTCTTGTACCATGCCCTACTGCTTGGTGTGATGTTTGCATAATATTTACTTATTTTTTATGTATTAAGTGTTTAAGTGTTTATGTATTTATTTATTTATTATTTATTTGTAATTATTTACTTTGAATCTGAAAATGGTAGGACAATATGACATTGTGTTCAGATCAATGTTAAAAGCACATTTTTTTTTTTTTTTTTATAAAAATTTGAGCAGTCAAAAAATGTTGAGCTACCCAACCCTCCCTTTACTCTCTGTTTCCTAGATGCAGAATGGAATGTTCGGCACTAACGGAGCAGCACAAACTCGGGTTATGCAGCAGCAGGCCCCGCCTCCTCAGCCACCAGTGCCACCTCTTAGCTCCGCCCAGCCTACTCTACGTGCTCAAGTGCCTCAGCTTCTCTCCCCTCAGGTGGTACAAAATACACTTGCCATTTCAATTTCCAGTGAACTCCATTTAATATAAATAAAAATGTTAAAATATTAAAAAATTATATAGAATATACAAATTTGATTTGATCGCTGCTTATTGAATTGAGTCATGGAATCATCAATTTTTACAAAACGGCTAATTTCTTCAGGAACAGTGAGCAGGTCATTGTTTAATTCACTCTACAGATTATTTTGAGATTGCATCTGGCTCTGAGATGTACTACTGTCCTGCTGTGACTTTGTTTGGAATTACTTTCATGACAAAATATTCATAATATTAAGTCTAAAAAGTCACTTACTATTAACTTCATGTTTATTGAACTGTTGTGTAAAATCTAAATCACACTTGCTATCTTACTGATGTTCTAGGAAAACGTCTCT
The DNA here is from genome assembly GCA_030578275.1 of Meda fulgida. Taxonomy (NCBI): domain Eukaryota; kingdom Metazoa; phylum Chordata; class Actinopteri; order Cypriniformes; family Leuciscidae; genus Meda; species Meda fulgida. The sequence continues at coordinate 15,508,859 of CM060621.1, read as the reverse complement.
GGTTACCTGTGTAACCCATGTTCTCTGAATAGGGAACGAGACGCTGCGTAGCGATGACGCAATGGGAAATGCCCTAGGGCAGTGCTGATTGTGTGAACCCATACAGAATCATGCCAATTCATTGGCTGATGGCATGGGCACCTCCTCAGTGGAGCTACGTCTTTCACTCTTAATACAGTGAACACGCCATCTGCTCCTAAGATTCTTCACAGAAGAAGCTCCCCTTGGCAGCGAGAGGAGCTTGGCAGCAAAAGCAGTGTTGTTCCCTATTCAGAGAACATGGTTTACACAGGTAACCCAAGACATTCTCTTTCATAGGTTCACTCAACAGTGCGTAACGACAACGCAATGGGGACGATATACCACACACTCCAAGCTAAGCGCTGCCATATTTGGCCCAAGAGCTTTCTTCTCTCTCTTTTCTTCTTTTTTTTTAGGACAGGCCAAACTCAATCAGGACAAAAGCGACCAGTTTGGAAAGAACCCATGAACCAGGGACTGCATCAAAATCTAGGTTATAAAACTTGATAAAAGTGTACAGAGAGGACCAACCTGCCACCACACAAATATCCTCCAAAGGAACTCCAAAAAGAGCCTGGGAAGACATGATACTCCTAGTAGAGAGACCTAATGAAAGATTCTGTGCTTAGAGGCATCAAGCCCTCTGCGGCCCAAAGCATACAAACAACTGAGATAACTTGCACCACTGGCCAGAGTGGTCCACATACACCTTTAAAGCTCAGAGAGGGCAAAGCAAATGTTACAGAAACATCTTCACAAGACTCAGAGCAAACTCTATGCAAGGCTCCAGAAAGAGCCTGCAGATCCCCCACATGCTTGAGAGAGTCTTAATGCTAACAAGAGAGCCACTCTAAAGGTTCGAAAGGGGGTTCCAATAACCCCTCCAAAACAACCAATAAATCCCAGGTGGGGACACTAACAGGATGCGCAGGCCTCAAGCTTCTAACTCCACGCATACACGAAGATACCAGATGGTATCAACCTAAGGGGACCTCGTCTGCCGCACAAGCTTTATCCATGGTCTCCTTAACATTAACAGGAAGACCAGAAGCCATTTGCGACCGCCCCTGATTGGCCACACCCGCAGCCTCCATATCTCGAGTCGAGGATGCCAAATCCTGCCTCGTAGCTGAGACAACATCTTTCCTGTTTGGAATTTCCCACAGGGAGCTCAGCTTCGAAAACCACGTCTGTGATGGCCAGAATGGGGCTACCAATAGGAGACAAATTCTGCACTCCCTTACCCTGCAAAGGACTGCAGGGATCAACTTGACCAGAGGGGATGGATATAGTCTCAAATCCGGCCATGGATGAGCAAAGGGATCTATCCCCAGAGGCGTCAGATGAGACAGGGAGAACCACAGAGGACAGGAGCGCTCAGGCAAGAGAGGGAGAAACCGACTTGCTCATTCTCCGTAGCCTCAAGCTCGACATCCGACTGCTTCATTGGTCACAGAGCGACAGGGGAGAGCAGACGAATTCTTTTCAAAGCAAGCAAGCCTCCTGCGCAGTTTTAGGCTTAGAATTCTCTCAAAACTTGCAGCTAGGAGCGCCATAAATAGCCTTGCTTGCATGCAATTGACACACTTACCGTGCGGGTCGTCACTTGCAATAAAACAAGAGCACGGTGGCTTGCAACTATGCGGCTTCCACTAAATGCGGTCGCTGAAGCACAAAAAGAGAATATCCAATCGAACAACGCTTAACTAGCAATGCCCAGATAAACCGCTTCTTCCGAAGAAGAAAATATAAGGAGCAGATGGCGCTCACTGTATTAACAGGCAATGACGTACTGTAGCGTCACTGAGGAGGCACCCGCACCATCAGCCAATAAATTGGCATGATTCTATATGGTTTCAGACAATCAGCACCGCCCAGGGCATTTCCCATTGCGTCATCACTATGCAGCATTGAGTGAACCTATGAAGGAGAACAGCACTCTTTAGCATGTTTGATATCACTGTTTCTTAAGTTATAAATGTTATAAATATAACAAGAGCTCATACAGGGGCATTTTTGGTCTCCATGTCTTGAATTTTGGGGGCATTTTTATTAATTTTGAATTTTAGGGTTAGAGTTGGGATTAGCATTTTTGCCCAAGCAGCGTTAAATGTCCATTTATAATTTTTAAGCAAAATACAACAACAACAAAAAAGCTATTTAAAATTTGGTTACACTTTATTTTAAGGTGTCATTGTTACAGTGTAATTATATATTTAAGTACGTAGTAATATTAAGTAACTACATGTAGTTACAATAGGGTTAGGGTAGGATTAGGTTTTGGTTGAGGGTTAGTTGCATGTAATTATGCATAATTTACTGTTATTACTATGCAAAGTACATGTAACGTATGTAACAAGGACACTGATAAAGTGTTACCTAAAATTTCTATTATGCATTATGAATGTTCATGGTACAAGGCATTTTTTTTTAATTGAATGTCACTCTATTGGTTACTCTTGGAGGTATCATTGATGTAAAGTGAATTAGCATGTTCTATTAAATATTATAGCATAATATTATTATATATTTAAGTTTAATTTTAAATGTGGGTTTTGTTTATTTTTATTTTTTCAATAGGTTCAAGCACAGCTCTTACAGTTTGCGGCAAAAAACATTGGACTGAATCCTGCACTTTTAACCTCACCAATAAATCCTCAACAAATGACCCTGCTGTACCAACTACAACAACTGCAGGTGGTGAGTCACACAATTCATTCTCTTGCTCTGCTGTTTCCAATAAATACCAGCTATTTCTCGTCTACCCACTGGCCTGTCTGCAGGGAGTGAGATGATACTGCTTTCTGTGTAAATAATGACCACATCTGCCTTCTTTACGCTATTTCTCTTTTTATTTGTTTCTCTATATTTCTCTATATGTTCCTCTTTCTCACCTTTTGTCTTTTTCTCTCTCTGACAGGCTTATCAGCGTTTGCAGATTCAACAGCAAATGATGCAGGCTCAGCGTAATGTCTCTGGTCCCATCAAACAACAAGAGCAGCAAGTATGACACTAATTTTGCAAAAAAAAATGGGGGATATTTTTTTAGAGTTACAATGATTATAGTCCTGAAATATTAGTTAGTGCTTATCTTTTGATGACTGTGACAAGTAATATTAATTTTCCTATACAGTGGAAATGATTATCTCTGTCGTTCTCTCACGCAGGTTGCACGTACAATCACAAACATGCAGCAGCAGATCCAGCAGCACCAGCGTCAGCTGGCCCAGACTCTGCTTATGAAACAGCAGCAGCCTCCTCCTTCCTCTCACATCGGCCTGCACCCAAACCTTAGCAAGGCAAGCCTGGACACCTTCATGGGTCACCCTTCAGGCCTCTCCGTGTCAGACCTGCAGACCAAAGATCAGCAGTCTTCTCCAAACTCCTTCAGCCCTTATACACTCTGTAAGAGAACAAGCCGCATATGGAAACATGGAAACTTATGCTTGCTGTGTTTTTAACACTATTTTACAGTATCCATGTTATACATGTTACATATACTTAGTAAAGTAATAACAATAAATAATGCATAATTACGAGCAACTAACACTAAACCAAACCACTTCCCTATAGTAAGGATATGTTGTTAATTAATATTTATTTGTAAATGATTGTATAATTACACTGTAACAAAGACACCTACAATTTAAATTGTAAACTCTTTTTGAATGTAGCTTCTGATAGTTGATAGTTCTTTGTCATAATAACAGCATTGTTTGTACTAGTTTTTTTATTTTATTTTTTTGTCCTGCATTTTATTTAATTTTTGTATTCATATATTTTTTTTAATTATTTGGATCTTGTCTTTTGTTTTTTTTTCTTTGTTTGTGTGTGTGTGTGTGGAAAAAAAGTGCATTAATCTGTTGTCTCTCTGTCACCCCCTGTAGCTGGTTTGAACCCGAACATGAATGTAAACTGTATGGAGGGGGGAGGTCTATCTCTTAAAGACCCTCCTCAGCCTCAATCCCGACTCTCACAATGGACTCATTCAAACTCCATAGATTCCATGACAGCTAGCGCTCAGCACATGGAGGCAAACCTCAATAAACATGGTATTAGTTGTTTCACTACTCCAAACATATTATGGGCTTGATTTTGTTAATTTTTTAATGTAATCTAAAATGTCAAGATAATCATTTGCTAACCTCTAGGTCTAACATCCTTTTAAAGACATTTACTTCCACAAACAACATTCCACCCAATGAAAACGCAGCAATATCTTAAATCAAACATCAAACTACAGACACTGAGTCACACTTCTGTCCCTGAGATTTGCGCATTTCAAAAGGACAGACCAAACTGCCTGTCAAGTTAAGTGCTTGCAGACATTCCAGAGTTATTTTTGCTCTGAGTCAGCAGGGCCTTTTAAAATATTATCCTTCCTTGGCATGGATTCTCAGTAAAACTTGCCTGAACTGTAAGTCCAGCCAAACCACAGGAGTTTACTGGAGTGAGTTCAGCCGAGGACAAAAGCTCAAGCCTGAAATCTTGAATCTTATTATTCAGATCGTGCCTTTGAAGATGGAATATGTTTAGAGAGGCAAAATAGCAGTTCAAATATTGGGCATCAAAGTATATATATATATATATATATATATATATATATATATATATATATATATATATCTGAGTATGGGTTGCTAGGTCTCTGAATATTTTATTTCATGAGGTTTTTGGTTAGAACTTTTTGTGATTAAAGAAACTGTTCTTTTGTTTCAGGTCCAATCTCTGCTGCTCAGTCCCATATGCCTGTCGGAAAGAGCGCCATGGAAGATTCTTTCAGCCCATACAATCTGATGTCAAGATCTGAATCGCCCACCAGCACCTTGGTATCTCCTGATAGCTGGACACAGGGCAAAAGTCCCAATGAGAAAATCTCTAGTGGCTCCAATATCAACTGGCCTCCAGGTGAGCTTCAGTGGCATATTAAAATTTAAAAACAATGTTATTGCTATTGACCATAGAGATTAAAGGCACTGAGTCTTGAGTAAATCGTTATTATAGAATGTAATTATCATCAATATGCAGCTGGACTGTATTTACCAGATTCGTGAAATACAATTTGTCCTTGCTTCCTCTCAGAATTCTGCCCTGGAGTGCCATGGAAAGGTCTGCAGAACATTGACCCTGAGAATGACCCCAACATGACCCCAGGAAGTGTTCCAAATGGCCCAACCATCAACACCAATATACAAGATGTGAATCGCTACCTGTTACGTGACAGGACTGGAGGTGAGGGATGATTGATGGCATATGACATGAGATATGACAGAGATTGTTAAATGGTAAATTAATGTTGAACTCTTTTGCTTTTTAATTAAAGTTATAACAAAATTCAGTATATTAAGGACCATTACATAGTAAATGAATGTCACTGTTTCTGCCCCCTTTTGCTGTCCACTTTTGCTGTCCACAAACACCCATAATAGCCTTGTCCCCATCTCAGAGTGGGACTCTGTCATCCTCGAGTGAGTGGTCGGTCAGTGCCTATAATTCATTTGGTCCGTCCTCTCAGAACGAGAGGGATGCTGACAACCCAGGTACAGCCCAACTAAACAGCCCACCCCCCAAATCCTAGACCTGCTTACCTTTTTTTTAACCCTGTCCTTACACCTGGAGAGGTCCCTCACAAAGTGTTCTGCTAAAACTCACATTCTCCCTTGTTCTATTATACTTTTACTGTTTTAAATGTTGATAATGGCCAGAGACACTAAAGAAGTGTCTTATGCTCACCAGGACTGCATTTTTATGTAATCAAAAATATAGGAAACTGTACTATTGTAAAATCAAAATTACAGTTTTCCATTTTAATATTTTAAATAAAATATTTTAAATGTTATTTATTCCTTTGATGGCAAAGCTAAAATTTTCAGCAACCATTACTCAGTATTCAGTGTCACATGATCCTTTGAAAATCTTTCTAATAATATTTGGTGTTCAAGAAAAAATTATTATTCAATGTTGAAAACAGTTGTGCTGACTTCTGAAGGATCAAAGAATCATGACTGCTGAAAATTCAGCTTTGCCATCACAGCTATAAATTACATGTTAAAATATATTTAAATTGTTATATCCTCCCCTAATCTAGAGGTAAATAGGGAACGACAAACAACATGGAGAGACTTTGAAGCTAGAATAACATTTTTTTTTTTAAGCAGAGGCTCTGTTCTTTCTTTTGATATATTGCATACAGTATATATTGTTCAGATATTCACACAACAAAATATACTGGGGGCCATGAAGGTTTTGCAAAAACAAAACGCTGGTGGGGAGAGTTAAAGGAGGTGATGGATGGTGACTATACAGTTAGCTGCTAGCTGTTATTAATTTGTCTCTCTCTTTCTTCCTCTCCTCCGTTTTCCAGGTAAACTTTTAGAAATTAAGTCTACCTGGTCCGCTGGACCCATCTCCCACACACAGGCGTCTTTATCTCATGAGTTATGGAAGGTTTCCCCAGGGACACGTAACTCCAGTGCTCCCTCACGCCCCCCTCCAGGCCTGACGAACACCAGGCCTGAATCCCAGAACACCAGAACTTCCTCCACCTGGGGAGGAAACTCCCTTGGCCTCAGCCAGGGTTGGACCAGCTCTTACTCCTCAGGTAAATCCTCAGTCCACCAGTGTGGGACGAAGCAGAAAAATCATGAGGTGCTTCTGTAGTGTGGTCTGAACAGTCATCCTCCCTGCGTCTGTATGAAGTTGTGTGTTTAGAGTTGCAAATGTGCAGAAATCAAGAATTTAGTGGAAAATATGCTCACCTGCAACGTGTATTCCAGACTAATCTTTTCTTTTTGTTATAGATGGGGGAACTTGGGCAACTGACAGTCCCAACAGAGGAAGCAGCTGGCTGGTGCTGAGAAACCTCACTCCTCAGGTGCATAAACCAAACGCTTTTTAATACTGTAAAAACGAATAGATTCATTCAGATATCATACTATTATTTTTTTACAGTATATCATACTTGTTTTTTTTTTTTCATATTACATGAAATTTCAGAGCTGCCACTTTTTATGTAACAAATTTTTAGATTTTTTTTTTTCAGATTTTTTTTAGCATTAACATTTGAAAATCACTCCCAATATACAGATCTTAATGTATTATTCATACTATTTTATGTTTATTTTAAGCTTGCACTGCACTAGTTTATAATACTTCTATAATATAATACTAGATCTTTTTGACCACTGCAATATGTCTAGGTGTTTTTTTAGTATCTCTCACATATGTACCACATTTTAAGATAATGTGTCAAGTTAACAGAAGTTTTGACCTGCAATTAGCTTGTGTTTACAGTTGTCATTTGTCTGCAGTATGTAAAAAGAGTTGCTTAGCTCTAGTCAGGACACTTTCCAAATCTGCTGTTTGGCTATTTCTGTTATTAAAGGCATTAATGCACTATATAGTTTTGTCAGGAATTTTGTCCCGATTTGCAATCTGGAGGTGTTAACACTAGTTACCGAAAGTCAGAACCAGTCTGTTGATATTGGGAAGTCAGAGTTAACAAGTTTAACAGAAAATCGCATTGTGTATGGTGGACAGAGACTATGAAAACAGCTTTGACTATGAATCCATCCAGCCTGAGAATATCAAAGTTATTTTGAGCTGATTTTAGAACACATTGTTTTTATTTGTCATTCGCCTTCTTGCAACAAGGCTAATGGTTTCTCCGCGAGTTTGTGGTGTTCGGTTTGTTGTGGTAGTGTGTAATCCTCAGTTGCTTAGTCCATGACCTGATCATATTTTAAAAGTTGTGTAGCATATTCCAGCCGTTGTGCTTATTTTTGAAATTCAAAACGAAAGAAAAAGAAATGAAAAAGAAATTCTTCATAAAAGCACATTTATTAAAAAAAAAATGCATTTTGTGCTGCACATTTCATTTATTTTTTTAAATACAAGAACACATTCTGTCTGACAGGCCATTTAAATTGCACTTGCCTATGAATAACACCAAATGTAATAACATATCTATGTGTGTGCATCAGATTGACGGCTCCACCCTACGGACTCTGTGCATGCAGCACGGCCCTCTCATTACCTTCCATCTGAACCTGACGCAGGGCAATGCTGTCGTTCGTTACAACTCCAAGGAGGAGACCGCCAAAGCCCAGAAATCCCTGCACATGTAAGACTAAAGGCTCTACAACTTCATACTTCTCTGAGTACTTTCATTGAATGCTCCAGAACAGCTTTCATTTAGGATTAATAGTGTTAGCCGTACATTTCTTATTTTTTTCCTAAATTCAAAAACAACATTTTCCCTACATCTACCCTCTAGATAAGTGTGTATGACAACGTCTTTCTCTCTTCAAACTGATTTTATGTGTTATCCATCAAGAAATCTATTCAATACTTGAAACCATTCCAACTATTTTTCTGCCAAGGTGTGTGCTGGGTAACACTACCATCCTGGCAGAGTTTGCCGGTGAGGACGACGTGAACCGCTTCTTTGCACAGGGCCAGTCCCTTACCCCTACCACTAGCTGGCAGGCCAGCCCAGCTCCAGGCTCCAATCAACCCCGGCTGGGCAACACTGCAGCCAGCCACCCCACAGGCCTCTGGAGCGGGGGTGGAGGAGGTGCCAAGACAGTCTGCAGTACCGGGAACAGTAGCAGCAGAAACGGTGGCGACATGCTGTGGGGCGGTGTGCCGCAGTACTCCAGTTTATGGGCTCCCCCAAACGGAGACGATGCCAGGGTAATCGGCAGCCCCATCCCAATAAACACCTTGCTCCCGGGAGACCTGCTGAGTGGAGAGAGCATGTAGGATTTATCGGACATCATAAACCGACAAAGTCAAAAGAAGTACTGGATCAAAACCCAAGCAAATCAATGTGGCGATAATCACTTTTTGTGGAGCTATAATGGAGATTTAAAGTGAGACAAAGCTGCAAACCTCCAACTGCTGTTTATTTGTCCTCTGGTTTTTACTTCATACTGTTTGTTGTATTCGTGCATCTTGTTCTTGGTGTGCAAAGACCTTGAGAAGCCAGAATCAATAGAAGCAGAAGCCTTTTGATGCTTTTTTTTATTTCCAAAGGTTGTTTTTGCTCAAAAGTGTTGTTCAGGAGAAGCCATCAACGAGGCAGCCATCTGAAAGTGACCCAGGCACAGTGAGACCTCATGACACCTTTCCCTATAACGGCACTGTTCTGATGATTGGAATTATCCTGGTACTTTTTTGATTTTAAACTTTGCATCTTTTCTTCAGATCTTCTTATATTAGCCGTAAGTGCTCTCTCTCCAGGTCCTCCTTAAAAACCTTTATTTTATAAAACCAACAAAAAAAAAATACTTTGTAACTTGCACAGTTCTTTTTCTGAGCCAGCGAATAGGCCAGAGCAAATGAGAAGAACACTCTTAGCAGTGGCCTGTCATCATGACTAATCACCAATGATATTTCTTTCTTTAATTCTTTTAGTTTTACAAAAGGGAGCTGCACTGCTCTATGATTTCTATTTACTCATGCCAGTTTTTTTGTATGGTTAAAAAAAAAGCGGAATGTTAAGCTTAGATTTAGATCAATGAATGTCAGAGTGTCTGCTGGAACTTGACCAAGCATCTGTGTGCGAGTAACTTACCACTGTTAAAAACACTCTCAGTGGAGGCTTTTTAATTATACCTAATGGACATCAGTGCTGAATCAATCAAATGTTATTCAGTTACTGTGTGGTCGTCATTTTTATTGAGATACAACAGAGAAAGAAACTCAATTCTGATGCATTGTGCAATAGAAGCCAGAGACCCTTTCTTCTGTCCACACTGAAGCTTACTGAAACTTAAGACTGCTTTTTCTTTTTCTTTTTTTTCTTGAAGACTTCTGGAGAATTTAACCTTTGGACTAATTTTCCCACTGCCTCTGTCTGTTTGTCTGGCTTGCTGGCTGTTCGGTATTTGTGTGGAAAGGAGAAACTGTTCATTCTGTTTTGCGTCACTCCATGCAGTTTAAAACTGCATGTGTAGGATCTCACAGTCTCCCGGCCACTTCTTCACCAAACAGAAACGGAATCCAGGGCAGAGACACATGGCACAGGAGTCAGGCACAATACCAAATACAATGTGTTTCTCTTAATGCAGTACAGAATAAGAGATCCTTGCATTTGGTACAAACATAAAAGACATCTTCGTTTTCTAAGTCTCTTCTTAAAGGGGTATTATCATAGCACTTATTACAAGAGTGATGCTCCTTCTGTGAAGCCAATAAATCAGATAACGGAGCATATAGTAAAAAAAAAAAAAAAACTAAAAAAAAACTTCTTATGGCAACTTTTGGCTTTTTTTTTTTTCATGGTTTTTTTTTTGGTACCAATGGTATTCAAAAAAGCTTGTTTGTCGTCCATCTCTGGCCCAGAAGCTTGAGTCCAGAAAAAAACATTTCAGAATGAAGGGAAGAACAAACTCTACAATCAAACGAAACTTGCAATTTATATTTTCTTTGTGTCTTTACTTTTTTTGTTTCCTCTCTATCAAAGTGAATGTCATTGTTACTCTGAAATAGTCAAAAGTCTTTACCCTGTCTGGAGAAGGTACCTCGATTGGATTGGATTTGAAAAGGAGGTGGTGTGCTAGTGCCTCGACGTGGAAACTGATCGGAGGACGTTCGATTCTCCATATCAACTCTCTTTGTGCACTTCGTACAATGGAATGCAGGATAGTAATGATGTCATGATATGGATGTTGGCTGCATCATTCATCATTGGCGTACTTATGGTAGTACTTAGGTACGGATTTTCAAATGTGCTCCCGTTCCTTCTCTGGATGACATAACACCTCTCATGCATTCTTCCCCCCACCGTCCCTCACATAGTCTTGCATGATTTTTTTTTTCTCGCTGGAATTTGAGACTGAATGGAATTGCCAGTGCGGTGTAATATGTTTTTTCACTTTCTATTGGTCTTCATGCAGTGATCTTTAACTGCCTGCAGTGCTCATATGCAGATACCTGTCCTCTGTAACGAATGCAAAAAAAGATCGATGATGTGGGCCATATTTGTTTATTTCATGTCAAAAGTCATTTGTTTTTGTTGTTAACAGTGTTCTTAGGTCATTTAGAATGTGTATGTGTGTGCTTGACCTCACCCTGGGTGTCCCACCTCTAACTCAGCTGCTAACATCCTCTCTCTCCTGTGTGGCCTCGGTTAAGCCAACCATGTTATCGAGACAAGCCGCCCGTACTTGAAAAGCCCTGTCCGCGCAGTCTTTCTATGGACAGACTCTTTCTGCCACTGGCTCTATAACTACAGCACACGGGATGCTGTCACTATGCAAAGTTAGAGAAGATGGGCACGTAATGTCCGCCCTGTGCCAATCTGTGGCTTTGAAAGGAAGTTGAAAATATCTCGCAGTCCTCCCGTAATACTTTCTTACACACTCAAGGCCATTGTAATCCTAGTAAATATAGGATGTTGTGTGACACTAAGCCTAATTCTGCTGAATTTGATCAATCTCATTTAAGTACAATCTCAGGGCATGACAAGAAGAACTAAATTTATGTTTAGTGAAAGTTGATAGTTTCGAAGATGTATCGTCTGTAAGCGGTTTTACACACTAAATGATGTGTAAACGTTTACGAAGTGTACATTAAAAGAAATGCAAGAGGATATTTATCAGTGGGGCAATACAATTAGGAGGCTGGCTAGTTTGGGTCTTCTCCATCCTTCTGAACAGGGACTGCTGCAGAGCCATCAGTTTGTTTATACAGTAAATGGGACCTGTGTATCTTACCTCTCTGCTGCTGGTTGTTGAATTTCCCTCATGGTCTCATGTGCCAATGTATACATAAATATATATACAGTACACTGTGGCATCTCTGACTTCACATTTGAAATTCCAATGTTGTTTTGTTGTAAAGCACTTCTGTTTGGAGGCACTTTGACGATTCTTGTGTGTTTGAGGTGGGATCGGGTTTAACAGGGGATGAGTATATGCGTCAGATATATTTGTCACCTCATGCTGATTATTTGTGATAATCTTGTTGCTGTCATTGGAAGAATCCTTTATAACAAGCAAGAACTTTAACAGCATTGGGGATTATACTGTGCCAATGGCGTACAGATAAGGAGTAATCCCTGGTACTTTTTTGAATACCAAAAAAATGAAATAGCATTTTAGTATCTTTAAAAAAAAAAAATAAAAAAAAAGTTTGTCAGAAACGCGTAAACAATGAAGAAGAAAAAAAAAGATCTATAACATTTAAAAATGCACTTCTTGCTGATATTATCTCCTGTTTGCTGGTCGGGTTCTGAAGGTTGACCGCAAGCTGGAGTGCCTTTTGTGTATGCTGTATTAACTGTTTGTTTGTAAAATTGTGCCCTGAACTGTACATTTCCATCTCAGTCTCAGTTCATTTTGGGCCTTGAGGCTGTATAAACCTTCTTTTATCTTATTTTTTGGGGGGAGAAAGACATTTCAACAGATGTCTTAAGATGCTAAAGTTCATCATTGACTTTTTTCTATTGATGGGGGATGTGGGGTGGTGGGGGGGGGGGGATCACTGTTGCCTGTGTGTAACTGCCTTGTTCCAAACTCAGTCACAGCTGACTGACAGTGAACCACAATGTGGCTGTAATTCCAAACAGTCAAAAATCACAGGAAGTCTCTTGTGACACCAGCATAGGTAGACTATGACTACAGCTAAACATTATCATGTTCATTATGAAGAAAAATGCTATCAGATCTCTGAATCCTTCTCTTTTAAAACTTCTGGGTAAAATACAATTTGAAATAAGCAATAGACCTTGATCCTTACGGTGTGTCATCTGAGAGAAAGAAAAAAAAGGGTGATCAATGATCTGAACCAAACAGTCTTACTGAAGTTGCATGTTGATTTAAATGAAATGACACAGGACGTACATGCAGTATTTGTGTATACCTTCAATCGTTGTGATGAAACCCATGGTTCTAAACAATGTTTATGTCTCTAGGCAAAGAATGAAAAATCATAAACATATCAAAAGAAATATCTTCACCAATACTTGAATTAAAGCGCGCCAATTGCAAAATGTGAATTTATTTTTTCTTACATTTTTGTTTGGGACTGACACTTTTAAGGTATTTGATAACGTGCTCAAAAGGTTGAACATTCTTCATGAGAAAGTAAAAAAAGCTGTTGAAAAACTTTGATTTTAGTATGAATGAGTGTGTTTGAATGGCTCTGTATGTGAAATCTCCAATCACTGCTTCTCGTCATGTAGCGACTGCCTGCAATTATGATCCATTTAGTGTTGTACTGTCTCCGTTATTTGTGTGTGCGTGTTTTAAAAAATGTTCCAACATGGTTAATAGCGTTGCACTGATTGTCTTTTTTTTTCCCTTGCTCAACTATACAAAAAAGAAAAGGAAAAAAAAAACTGAAAACCGCAGGGGAGATGAGGACAATTCATGTGTTAATGTTTACTCAAGGACTTTTATGGATTTATTTTCATCTTAAAATATTAAAAACCTGTAAAATTGTATCCTCATAGTGGCTTTTATTGTGGAATATTTCCAAGAGGTATGATTTTGGAGTTAAGAGTTTTGCATCATTTCAGTTGCATTATTTGAAAAGAATACTTAAAAATAATAATGAAAAAAAAGATAAAAAACTGAACTTTGGCCATAATGAGAAAGTTAGTAGAGAAGCAGTAACATTCATGAACAGTAAAGATAAACTGATGCGAGTTAGTGACATTCTGACTCATTTCAAAAGGTGCCTATATCTCTTCCATTGTGTGAAATTCTTTTTTCTTTTCAAATCTACTTGCCGTTTACAAATGGATGGAATTTTCAGAAATTTCAAAAACAAAACAAAAAAAGTAAAGGAATTTACTACAAGAATGCAAGAAAAAAAACTACAATTACAATCACATCTTCCATCAAATAAATAAAACAAAATAAGGGGGAAAAAAAACGTTTTAAATGAAGACGTATGCTACTTGCTAAACTCTGGGATTGTTTCAGTGTTGCGTTGAATTTTGCTTATGAATTACATTATTGTTCTTGTTAGTTGAACTTATGCCAAAATGTCTTTAAATTTTAGTTTCTGTAAAAGCAACATTATTATGTCATTGTCTTGCTCACTGACAATGGACTTGGATATTTTCTCAGGAAGATTAGAGGTCCAGAGTTCCAGTTCCACTGTTATGATGTTGATTATCATGAGAATTTAACAAATAATTTAATGAAAAGAGGACAAAAGATGTTGATAGAAATCCAGCTTGAAGCACTGAAGGTTATGGATATAAAAAAAAATGTCTTTTTGAATTTTGATTAGTAGCAGATACATTTACCAAATATTAGATTTGTTATGAACCTATGCGTTATATTTCTTGAAGTGGAGTGCTTTCCATTTAAAATGTTTGTATCTATTGCTTTACGTACCAATACAGTTTTGTTTATTGGTTAGGTTGTGGAAAGACCTAGCACTGTTTGATTTGACCTTGCTTGATGTTTCTCAACGAGGTCCAGTAAAAGATTTTGATATTCCATCCTCTCGTCTTTTCTTGTTTTAGAAATTAAGTAGAGGCTTGTATGCAAAGGCCTGAGAATTGTAGATCAACACATAGAACTTGAACTCCTACCAGATTTTCTTACTAGTTTTTTGAGTGTGGGTTGAAAATACTCCATCTAGGCTTAATAATGAGGAATTAAAATGTTGTGAAAGGATTAAGAATCTATGCACAAAAGTTTGAGGGGACAGTATGTCCAGTCATGCTATTTCACAAGGATCTTTTAGGCGGGGTGGGGGGTTCATACGCTTGTTACAAGTTTCTTTGTTGAGTGTTGATTTGAATGAGCAGATTTTATTGTGGCATCACCATGCTCTGTGTCTCTCAACCAAGGAACATCATCAACCAACCAAGCACTGTGGGTTTATGCCAATCTGTGACATTCTAGTGTTTAAATGGAATGATGGGTTGTGCAGGGTTTTGTGAGAGTGAATTTAATTGTTTCTCTTTATTGTTCAGATATTAAGAACATGGCTGTACTGAGATTTAACAATGTTGCTGGCTTTTAAATGTTTTCCTTACCCTTAATAGAATGTGATCGTTGAGGACTTGCACCGAAAAAGTCTTTCCATGTGGTATGGAGATTATTTCAGCCTATATTAATAAACAGCATTTTTTTCTCTTGCACATGTGTTTTATGTATGCTGTGGGCTACTATTTCTTGTGCACTCCATTTAGTCAACATTTGAGTAGAATTTTCTTGGAACTCTCTGTGGAGTTCCTTATAAACCTGTAAGAGGTTTATAATATGCTGGCCGATATGGCAGTCATGCTGACTCAAACTCAAACTTATACTGACATCTAGCGGTATGTCCAATTGTATAGCTGGTTTGAAATGTGAGATCTGCAAGCAGGTTTTTATGTATTTTATTATTTAAATTAGATGTATAGCTGATATAAATAGCTGTACTTGAATGACCAAATAAAAGATGCCTTTTTGACTTGCTTTGACTGGGACTTGTTAGCACGCAGTCAGAAATTATTAATCCATTCTGTGGGAAAGGGGTAAAAAGCATGCCGTTTTGAAGACTTTCTCAAAATACTTGTCGTGTTTTCGTGTAAGAAAAAAAATGAAGGGGGAAAATATTACTAAGGGTAAATACTGAGGATAAATTATGTAGCTGAAAGGCACATGCAAAAGCTAACATGTGCTTCAGCCTTTGATTATTGAGGTTTGGATTTTGCTTTACCTTAGGTGTAGTCTACCTGAACCTACTGCTAAGGGACAGGAATACAGACTAAATAATGAAACTCTAGTATTGTCTTTCTATCTCTTTTAATAACAATTTAAAAATAATAATAATGCATTTTATTTCTAACACGCTTTTTAACGACTCAAAGCGCTACAATATACAAAAACAACAACAACAATAAGATACAATAAAACAAATACGTTAATTTGCAATAAGCAACTCTAAAAAGGTGTGTCTTTAAAGAATTCTTAAAACAGTCCAATGTTGGAGAGTCTCTAATTCCCGATGGTTGGGCATTCCATAGACGTGGTGCTGAGACCGAAAATACTCGACCACCCATTGACTTTAATTTATATCGAGGCTGCTGAAGGATGCATGACCCAGAAGACCGCAGAGAGCGTGCTGGAGTGTGAGCGGTAACTAAACTGCAAAGATAGGCAGGGGCCGTCCCATGAATCGCTTTATACGTTAAAACCAGTGTTTTGAATTCAATACGTCCTTGTATAGGCAACCAATGCAAGTTATGGAGTACCTGGGAAATATGTTGTCGAGTAGTTGTATGTGTCAATAGCCGGGCGGCTGAATTTTGAATATATTTTAATTTTTTGATGGATCGATTTGGGAGACCAACATAGAGTGCATTGCATTAATCAAGCCTCGACGTAATAAAGGCGCGAATAAGACTTTCCGCATCTGGTAGCGATAGAAACGGTCGTAGCCGAGCGATATTTCTAAGATGGAAAAATGCAGTTTTTGATATTTTAATATGGGCATCGAACATCAGTTCTGGGTCAAGGATAACGCCAAGATTGCGCACTTGAGGGGACGCAGTAACAAAGTCATGGCCAGTAATCAAATTAGAACTGTTAAGTTTAAGTAAACCCGTCGGCGTCCCGACGAATAGAAGTTCAGTTTTTGATACGTTGATCTTAAGAAAGTTGTCATGCATCCAGGCTTTTATCTCATCCAAGCAGGTGGTAAGAGCTGTAACTGCAAGGTTTGGATTAGGGTGCATGCTGATATTATATCTGCGTATCGTCAGCATAACAATGAAACCCTAACCCAAACCTACGAATGATGTCACCCAAAGGCAACATATAAATACTAAATAAGATGGGACCAAGCACAGACCCTTGTGGGACACCCTGCTGAACTAGTGTTGGTATAGATTTGTTTTCCCCCAAAGACACAAACTGGAATCGATTAGTGAGATAGGATGTAAACCATTCAAACGCAGTACCAGAGATTCCTAACCATACAGACAGTCTGTCAAGAAGGACAGCATGAGATATTGTGTCAAAAGCAGCAGTGATGTCTAACAATACTAAAACACTACAGGCACCCATATCAGCAGAAATGAGAAGATCATTTGTGACCCGGACAAGAGCAGTCTCAGTACTATGACCTCATCTAAATCCAGACTGAAATGGTTCTAGGAGATTGTTCATGGACAGGTATTGCTGTAGCTGGCCGACTACAACTCGTTCCAGGACCTTAGCCAGAAAAGATAGATGGGCAATAGGCCTACAGTTAGACAAATCCTCAACATCACAACCAGTCTTTTTAAGGACTGGTGTGATGGCAGCTAACTTAAGGGCCAAAGGAACCTGACCAGTTGATAAAGAGTGATTAATGATACCAGTGATAGAGGGGCACAATAGTGTTAAACACTTTTTTTAAGATCTCAGTAGGCATGGGGTCAAGAGAACATGTAGATGAATTCATAGACATGATCAGTTTTGAAATATCATCTGTGCTAACAGTGACAAAATTGGTGAAAGTAGAAGATACATTTATAGGATGGGGCTCGTTAAACAACCGAGAGGGATGTTTAACCATGGAGCTATAGATATCTTGAACTTTCTCTGTAAAGTATTTATGAAATTTGTTACACATCCCAACAGAGGCACAAATTGATTATAAGGTTTAAAAAGTTTGTTAATTGTTTTAAACATCAATCTTGGATTACCTGCACCTTCATTAATCATATGCGAGTAATATTCCTCTCTGGTGGATTTAAGGGCAAGATGATATTTCATTTGCTGTTCTTCACACATCAGTTTATGGACAGTAAGACCAGTTTTTCTGTACAAGCGCTCAATCTTTCTTCCTTTGGTTTTAAGTGCACGCAATTCATTAGTATACCAAGGTGATGATCTAGCGAAAGAGACAACTCGTTTTTTCAGTGGTGTTACAATATCAAGAATAGACGATAGCGCAGAGTTGTAACTGTCCACAGAATCAGTCACAGGAAGCTCAGCAGTAGCGCTAAAGAGCAACTTGGGATCAATGTTCTTAATATTTCTAAATGTTATGACACACTCTTTAACAGCTTTTAAAGAGGCAGAGGTGGTAAATTCACATGTTAATAAATTATGGTCACTGAAATATAGCTCATCATTTCTAAGTTGGTCGACATCTAAACCGACTGTGCAGACCAAGTCCAATGTGTGTCCAGATTTGTGAGTGGGGAAATAAACATGCTGATTAAAATTAAAACAGTCCAATACATGCATAATATTAGCTGTTTTAGAACAGTCTGAGTTATCAACATGTATATTTATGTCACCTATTAGCAAAATATCTGAACAATTCGAACTCAAAGTCAATAATTCAGCAAGTTCAGAAAAAAAGACTGAATTTACCTTAGGAGGACGATGAATAAGTATGATAAGTACAGGAGAGTTGCCATTGATTTTCACCACCAAGCACTCAAAGGAAGACATTTCAGGTGTAGTGATTAGAGCAACGGGCAGTTCAGATTTATATAAAATTGCAAGACCACCACCTTTACCGGTAAGTCTAGGTTTGTCAATATACCTATATCCAGGTGGCAAGGCCAGGTTCAAGTTATAAAAGTCATTTGGGTGATGCCATGTCTCGGTGAAACAAAGAAAGTCAAGTTTTCCATCCAGGATTGTATCATAAAGCAATGCTGCTTTCTTATTCAGATCACACATTTAATTGCGCGAGTCTAATTTTAGAGATTGCATTAACGCGCTTGTTCTCTGAGGACATACGTGGATAAGGATAGATTAGACATACAAAAGCCACGGGAACTTAGATGTCCAAATCTCCGGGAATCGGAGCAAAGCACATTTATACAAGCCAATTTAAAATATATTGGTGTAAATTGCTTTAAATAAGGCATTTCCCAAATGACAAAATCCAATAGGCCTATAGTAGAAGAGATTTTCTGCTTCTTCTGTTGCACTTATACAAATCGTACACAAGAAGGCAGTATTGAGCTACATTAATTTCTAAACTAGACAGCATCAAGTATTTACAAGTACCCATCAGGCCCTTGAGACTCATTTGTCTAATCTTTATAGCATAAACATTCAGGTGTTTGTCAATAATCTTTATACTTCATTTCAGCAACAGACATAAATTATATTCACATACATGAGTCTGAATAATTATGCAGGTCTAATAATGTAATGGTGCATTTTTTACTCTCTTCTATCAGCTATCACTTTTTTTCTTTATTTTGGAATATGCTTGGCAATTGTATAGAGTAAGTCACAAGTCTAAAAATGTGTGTAGGTGTTATATGCTATAAATAAGTACAGTCTATACGTTACCATGGAAATACATCCTCAGGACCAGTGCCAAGAGATACTGTGGGAACGAGCATGCTAAGTTTAAAATGAAATAAAAAAGTGTTAGGCCCCCTTGTGTTTTCCATATGCACTTTAAAAGTGGTTAATTGGAGAAAATGATATAATCCTAGATAAGATTTTAGCTGACAGGCACACTGCTACAGGTATAGGCCTAATCCCAGCCCAGCAGATAGTCAGTAGCCTACAATATTATGATGATTAGTGTGGTATAACTTTTAAAAAATCCAACACTTCTCCTTAAATTCGAGTACTGAGAAGCACTTGGACATTTCACTATATCACTCTGCTAGTCTGAGTGTCAGTCTGTGTATTAGTGGTGGGTATTTTTCAAGTGACATTTTTTGCAGGTTCACTTATTAAACCAGTAGATGGCAACAAGTGACTTTTTGTGTATTATGAATGTCTTGAGTCTTGATATGATTATGAGTCTTTGAATAATTCACTCAGATGCACACTTCAGAATGTCACAGAGACACCAGTGTAGTTTATCTTCACGGATTCCTATTACAATGACTAAATTGTTACTGAAAAATTCTCCAAACAAAGGTAAGTGTGACAGCATGTTTATCTTTAATTTAATGTTGAATAAAGATGTGGCGACATTTTCATGGTCGAGAATCCCACATGCAGATTTCGCAACGGGTTCAATCTGGTCAGTTCGCTGCTTGGTTTGAAATTGACTTCTGCGTGAGGCTGCTTAATAACTAGTTATTTGTTATTTGTTTTAAATTACCCTGGTAGCTATAATTTATTAATCCAGTAAACAAATCCAAGTGCAATAACCGCAAAAGACAAACTACACAAACGAACATGATCAAGAAATCATTCCCGCGCATCCATGTTCACCTCTTATCATTTGAGGCAAGCACTTGTAAAATCGCCCACATGACGAGGATAATTAAAAGGAGGAGGGTGCCTTTCACTTACCTCCCCATGGTGGCTGTGCTCATCTCTGTCACAGTGAACTTTGGCAAAGCGCTCTGTGGATGCTGGCAGGAGTCGCTCCTCTCGGGCACTGCTGGCACGCGTTGAGGATGCGAAAGAACAGCAAGGTACAATGACGCACCACAAATTAACACTTACGCATTTCACACTGCCTTGTTTTTAGTCTTGCGTGGTTTAACGTTGGTACGATAAACACAAGCCGCTGCTGACCTGATCGTTTCGTTTATCGCATTCTGTTTGGTGCCAATACCTTCTGCTTGAGCAAAATCACGCCATGCACAACACTGGATGGTAATAATCTAACACGCAAGGTGCCATGAAGGTATTTGAGAAAGAATTGCTGTTTATCTTGCAGGTGACTGTTTAAGGATGAAGCCCGACGCTACTGAGAAAATCTAACGCGAACTTATGTGACGTGCTGTGGATTTAAAGTGTCTAAAACGTCCTGTAATGAAATATGGAAGCGAGGAGGAACTCCACGTACCCGCTAGTTTGGGATAAACTCACTTGCCATAGGATATTAGTATGACAGATCTGGAATAGTGCCAATTTAGCTCTGCATGAACTTCTGAGTTGTCAAAGCCATATGGATATATGTGGAAGACATCATGGCAGAACTTTATGAGAGGAGATAATCGTTTTTTGAGTGGATTGAGAGGAGCTATGGTGAACTCATCCCCAGCCGTCGCTGCTCACGCAGAGGGAGAAGAGATCGAGGTGCTGGAGAGCACTGATGTCCTTCCTGTAGCTCCAGAGGACGTAAGTGACAATGTGCAGATGTATGATTTATGTTGTTGAAAAACAGCAAAGAACAGAGATTAATTTTAGGTTGGCTTATTTTTTCTCAGTTATATCTCTGTGTTCATTCCTTTCTCCTCCCTCTTTCTCTGTCTTGCACAAATGCTTCTCTCAGCAATGGAAGTCTCTTTTTGACAAGGTAGGATTTCTGCTCTTGTTGCCTGACAGTTTCTTGTCTGTAATTGTCAGTTAGTTTAACTCTGTACATGTGGAGCGCAGGCCATGTCCTGTTTACTAATATGACAATAATTGATAACATTGTTTAATAAAATGATAAATGTTTTATTTTTTATATCTGGTAATGGTTGGCCAATATTGCTTTTTCAATTGCCAATAAAGCGACACTGCATACAGTACTACTGTAATACAATTCAGTGATAGTAAATTAAATGTACACAGCATGATTGGATGAAATTCAATGCAAGAATGAATTGGTTCTCTTTCAAATCATGAGTTATAACTTATGTCTGTGTAAGGCCTAGAATGTAAATCATCAACATATTTACATATTTTAAACTTTAAAATAAGGCTTTGTCATGCTAACACAGATCTGTATCCTTTTTCTTTTTATCTCAATTCAAGTGAATAATTTAATTGAAACGGAATTTAAAAGGTTGCCCTGGCACATTAAGTTGATAAAAACAAAACAAAAATAAGCAAAAAAACAGAAAATGCTTTGACAAAATGGCCAATTTGGATCTGACTAAGTGTGGAAATAATAATTTCTGTTAATTGTCCAAGTGGACATGTGTCGTGAATCAAGTCCAATGATGAGAAAGGTTGATTAAGTGGTTCAAAATAACAACAAGGTTTATTTAGAAAGAGCAAACACGAGTCAGATTACAATGGCACAAAAAATACTGGACATGGAAAGAAAGGAAATGAGGAATTTGAATAGACAAGGTGATGAAGTAAATACAGACACAGGTGTGCTCATTAATGAATGTCAATGACAACTAATGACTGTCAGGAAACTAGAACAAAGGAAACAAGTAGGAACTGAAGAGAAACAAGCTATGAAAGTGAAATTAAATACAACATAACTTTGACAACACGGATATTGGTTGATGCGGATAATCTCAAAATATTGGTCTGCGATCATTTCCAGGGTACATATTCAGTATGGTTAGAGTTGTGTAGTCTAGTCCACTCTGAATCTTGCATTGGGAGGGGGGGTAGTTAGTGAAACAGAGCTGGGTGACAGACGGAGAGCGGTCCACCGTCTGCCCCTTCTTTCTCTTGCTTTCAGTCTCTCTCACTGGCTCTGCACCTGCCTAACCCTGACCCCCCACACATACTCCCCTGGGATAAAGACAGCGACATGAAGGATGAAGGGGGCCCAAATTCAGAAGAAGAGAGAGATATCAATATGAAGGGAAAGGGAGATTTTAGGGTTAAGAGGGTGGCAGACGTGAACAGAGAATGAGAGCTGTAAGGGTGCAGAAGGCTCGTGGCTGACCCTCTCCATCTCAGCTGGATAGGGGAGGGAGGGGGCTCCCTTACAAGTGGGCCTCTCACTCCGCTCCCTTTATTTAGCCGACAACACTCTGAGTCCCTTAAGTGGCCTGCCGTCTGGGGTTTCGTCCAGTTTTGGGGTCATTGCCCTGCAAGGCTGTAAATTGGAGGCATTGTGGGATCTAAAGGCCAAGAACACACTTCACTGATCGCAGATGTAACAAACTAATGAAAAAGAGGAGGAGCTGGGCTGTTATATGACACAATGTTAGAGAACAAACAATCTATAATTCACACATACATATTCATATGCTCAAACCTGACGGATGATGATAAGTTGTCAACATCAGATGATAGCATTCTTTGAAAGGCTACCAGTGACAGCAAATGTCTTGTTTATTTCTGACAATTTATCAACTCACAGCATCCAAAAAATGAAAGATGTTAAAAGACTCATTGCGGATCAATTACAACTCTCTTTTAATAACACAGAATGTTAGCTTATGTCCCCAGATTAATTATTTTTCATGACTGCAAAGCAGTAAATAATTCAGTTCACTGACATATTTATCAATCTAGTTACAATACTAATTATTTTATCTTTGTTTTTCATAAATTAGCCTCTAAATTGGTTGATTAAATTTCACACACTGCATAATTCGTTTTTTTTTATTATTTCGAATATATAAAAGAAGGCAATAGCTATTTGCACTAAAAGTGCAAATAGTGATAGAAACTATTTACACTAAGTGAATATCAGTATTTTCTTTGCACTAGTGTTAGATGCTAGTGTACATAGTTGTTAGATGCTATTTATACTTAGTGTAAACAGTTGCAGATACTATTTGCAACTCAGTGTGTTGTAGTATATTATAAAACAGTATGCGGTAATAACACATTGAGTGCATTTAATTATATTAAAATCATAAATGGATGCATCTCTTTTGTCCCTATCCCTAAAGCCCTCCACTACACCTATTCCTAACACTACCCATTTTTACACTTTATTCCCATAATTAAATAATCTTTAGGCGATTTATTTACACTTATATTTTATAATATTTTCCTCAATTTCTATTTAAAATAAATGCCTCTCCAAGATGAAATGCTATGGGAAAAGGGTGAAGAATGAGTTAGGAAAAAGGCGGATTCGAGTTCGGGTTGGTCGCGTCTATAGCTAGCACCACCCACCTTACTCACCATGCTACAACCAGTTATCAGCAGGAGTTCTTTTGTAATTTTGCCTGGCTCTATCAAGTATGCTGCACGCGTCCTGAAAAGTGAAGCCAAAGCATTTCAATCACCCTCCCTGGTGGCTGGCTGCAGTATGGGTCTAAAATCTGCCCTCTCCATGTAATCGAATGAGACACGATTAATATTGACTTAAATTTTGCCAGTTTCTTTGTCTCTTTTCACTCTGCCAACGAAAATGGTTACATACAAGCCCAAAGCAGGATCAACTATAGTGTATCTCTGAACAACACATAGTAGGTGGTGTTTTGTTCCTGGAAAAGTTAGTGTTTTTTAACAAATCAGTTGAGTAAAGGATTCAATGACTAACTCATAATGCACAAAACCTATTGGTTTTGTAACCTATTGGTGTAAAAAATGTTACCTGCTGAATAGGTCACTGAAAATCCCCACCACTAACCAGACTGACATCCTGTTTGGAACATTGCAAAGACAAGCAGTAGGATATAAACATTGAAAGTCCTTGTGCGTCAGTGATCTTGGAGTGCTGCCCAGCCAGTAAAATTCAAGAACCGTAACTAACTGAACAGAGTAAATAACAACAGAATCCTCAATTGATTACTAGAGGTTGTTATTTGTTGTGGAATGTATTTGAATCGAGATGCCGTTGCGGTTTAACAGTGTGTTGCAGTGTGTTGCAGTTCTGCTACTGTTCAACATAAACCTGGTTTCAGACATGACCTTTGTGCTATAATTTTTTTATTGGTTGGATTTGTTGCAGCTCATGAGGGTCTTAGAATTAATACTGGGGATAGAATTTATATTACTAGTTTCAGTGGGTTTTTGCCTGTAATACCCCTAACATAAACCCAACACATATTTACATTCTACAGATATTTAGCTTTAGAATTAATACTGGAGATATAATTCATACTACTAGTTTCAGTGGGTTCTTGCCTGTAATACCCCAAACATAAACCCAGCACATTGCTACATTCTACAGATATTTAGCTTTACAATGTCCAAATAAGCCCTATAAATCAAAAGCAAATTCACTTCATCCCTGCTGATTATGGTGAATTCGGGGTACAGGATCCTTATAACCCATTGTTAAAAGGAAGTGCATTTAATTGTATTGAGTAGTTTAAAAAACTACTTGAAGAAAGTTGCAGATAATAATAATAAAATAAAAGGCCACTTAAATGTACTTAAAGAGAGTACACTTGATTGTTACTTTTTAATACACTTTTAAAAAGTGCACTATAATAATGTCAAATTAAATATAAATTTAGTTGTCCTGTAAAGAAGTACACTTATTTTTCAGTCTGGTCTCATTGTTAATATAGGTATCGATACATAACATTTTCAGGTGTAAAATTTACATTTTTGTATGTTTGGATAGATGTTGAAAGTACGATATGGATGTATTGACAAAATTTAAACGTAAACATTATTACATATTTAATAATGTTTATAAAAAAATTAAAGTATTTATGAAAAAAACGTAAAATAGTTATGAATCCTTTATATCATAAAGATATTTGTATAATTGGCCTTTTGCCATTTTATAGATACATTTTAGATCCCTTACCCCACTGCCAAACCCAAACTTAACCATAGAGAGTATAAAAAGAACATATAAAACATAATGGACCAAAATGTGCAGGAAAATAATTTATAGTGACAATATAGCATTAAAAATATATATTTTGATCTGCTAATCCCACTTCTACCTCTAAACCTACTGATAAGTATTTCTTTAAAATATGATTTCTATATATTTCTATATAAAAAAACATAACAGTGGTTTAAATGACGATTTGTTATGAGTGCAGGATTTGACGTTTAATGAAGATCACAAAATAAAGTCTTGAATTTGGGTCTGTTCCTTACAAACGTATGGATTCTAAATATGTGGATTACAGCGCACAAATAAAATTTATTACTTTTGTGAATATATGTTGCATTTTTTGCGTATTTTTTAGTTCTATTGTCAGTTACTAAGAAAGCTATTAATTTTCAGAGTTTGAAGTTTGTCTTGTTTAACATTATGTAATCTTTCAAAACGAGTTTGCAGCAGAAGTCACAGAACAGAGTTGTTATCGTTTCATATAAAAGTAGATGAGTAAACTGCGTTTAATAAATGTCATAATGTCATTGATATGACAAATGAACACAATAGAATCAAAATATTAATGCCACAATTAATGTTGATAAATAAGGATTCGTACACATTTGTCTTTTAGTCTTAAAGTTGTTCATACGTAAATAATTTATGGTTTAGTGCTTTCAATACGTCAATAAAGTAAGTAAAGTAAATGTACGTGTGGTAGAACCATACTTTAAGTAAAAATTCAAACGAATACTCATGAGATCCAGCCCGATCTCACGGCAATTCGTACGAATTTTACGAGGTGGCTAATTCGTAACAATTCATACGACCTCACTCGTACGAATTTGTAAGATTTTTGCTAAATCGTACATATTTTACGAGTTCCCAAACTCGTATGAATTTATACGAATGACCTACCCCTGACCCCGCCCCTGAACCTACCCATCACGTGGGTTTAGACAAATCGTACGAATCCGTACGAGTGAGGTCGTATGAATTCGTACGAATTAGCCACCTTTTAATCACTCGCACAAATTCGTACCAATTGGTCGTGAGATAGCGTTGTATTTTTGTCTTGACTAACATACTAAAGCACACATTTAGTACCTGATTGTAATTTAAAATGTAATGTTGAACTTTATTTAATATTACATTTAAAGTTTATATATGTTAAATGTACTAAATTGCAACTTCATCATTACAAGTACTAGTCAGTACATTCGGCAGTACACATTAACCATATTTCCAAAACAATATATGTAACTTCACATAAATATGCACTTAAGTCTTACTTAAGTTGGTTGAAAAAAGCCTTCTCACATCTCACAACTAACTGAATTTTATATACATTTAAAATATAATACATAATGTAATTGCAGTTAACATTCAGTTAAGCGTCCGAAAACATTACATTCATTTCGCACTTCAGTATATTCGTTTAACGTTTTAAATGTCTTAACATCTTTAATTTTTAAAGGTATGCTAAAGGGTACTTCTTTTTCACTTGGGACATCTAAAATCTAACATCAAATGTATAGTCTGTCTTCTTTCTCTGGTATTGTTTTGAAGAGGCAGCCCATTATTGTCCTGTTGCTCACCACCTGCTCCTTAATATCTCTCATTCTACAAGCTGCGAAGAGAGTCTGACAATGAAGGGGACCATTTGCATATACGTAACCCTATGTGTCCCAGTGGGCAATTAACACATAACAATCAAATACATTGTGTGTGTCCCTGAGCTCTTTGTGTTTCTGCGACATTCAGTAATAACATTTTGCCAAATATCTCTACATGTGGCCTTGTTTCTGTTTTCAGACACATGCAGCGAGTGATTGTCCAATATCTCTTTCACATTCTATTTTCTGTCTACTTTCCTCGTCTCTCCCTCGCTCTAGTCTTTCTTCACAGCCCACTCTTTCTCTGACACTTTGCTTCTTTAAAAAAGACTGTGATAATAAGTGGAATCTCCCACTTACAAAGTGTGGAAAAAAAATCCTGGAGTGTTTGAACAAAACAAATAGACAGCTGCTAGAAATATCAGTTCAGTAGTACCCTCTGAAGCTTGTGGTAACATCCAGTTCAGATACCTGTGTAAAGCAATTGTCAAGAAGCAAGGGCATGCTTTGTCTCCTGAGGAGAAGGAAGTTGGTTCTCTCTTTATAACCGATTCTACTTTTCTGGGAGGGCTTTCCTCTAGAACATGGATTCACAGAACTGCTCTCTTTCAGACATCTCAGTAATGTTAGGCATGCTGGCAGTGGGGCCTGGGTCAACGTCAGCATTCCAACTTATCTTAAAAGGTGTTCAGAGGGGTCTTTGTGCAGGCCAATCAATTTGGACCCGATAAACCTTTACTTTTTGGACGTCTTTTTTACATGGGCATATTCATGCTGGGAAAGAAATGTAGGCCTAATAAAAAAAAATTCTAGGGAGATTGCTTTGTTGTATGTTTGATTTTATGCACCTGTTAGTACTGGATATAGATAGACTTCATAATTAAAACAATGGTTTTCAAGCTGGGGTATGCAAGATGGTAATTGGGGGTCTGTGGTAAATTTTATAATTGTAATGTGTGTAATGTGTCTTTAGGGCAGTCAAAGTTGATTTAAATATGCTTAATACAATATTTTTTAAACATATTTACTGAATTTGATATTTTTAGACAAGAGCAGAGCACTGTTATTCAATTAGAGACTCCATTATCAGTTTCAAAACAATCACATACTGTTTGTTTATTTGAATAAACAAATAAACATGCTAAATAGTCATGTTAAAAAAAGATCTATTTATACCACAAACATTAAAAAAATTGAAAAGTAAACATTTTTCTCACTGTTTTCACTGTTGTGAAAATAAAAATAAATACCATTATTGAATGCAATTTTTTTAAACTATACAATTATTATTAAATGCAAAATTATTTAATACAGATGTTAAATAAAAATGTTAGAATTTGATAAATACAGTTTATGTTATATTTATTTTTTGTAGTCAAAACATACTACTATTTTGATCTGTTTGCTATTTGCTTTGGTTAATATTTACTATTTTTCATAGTGTGATTTTTGGTGAAAGGTCAGTAACCATAATACTAATAATTAATAGTAGGCCTTTATGGTCCCAGACTAAAATGCATGTTTGAGCTGTTTTAACTGAAAGCAACTTTCACTGACATATCTTAAAATATGTCAGTGCCATTGTTTTGTCTTAAGATGTAATAAAGGTGTAAAAAAAAAATCTAAGGCGCGTTTATAAAAAAGCTATTTAAATGTCCTAACTGTCCTATAAGGCAAGTGAAATTTTAATGATATTTTTACTATTGAACTGCCCCTGGTTTCCATTTCAGAAATCTGGTCACCTTAAGATAGACATGTAGTGTAATGAGTGTTGATATATCCGCATTGAGAGTGGGATCACTGGGTCAAGGAAACTGCATACATTCGAAAATTAATCTTTGATGTTTTAATTGAGGCACAAGGAGGGTACTGTGCCATCTCTGGTACTTCAGACTTGAATCCAGAATGAAGAAAGAGTGAATGATAAAGGGACACTGTGTGGGTGTACATGTGAGGGTATCATGGGCTACACGCGTGACAACCTTGTGTCCAAAATGAAGAACATTGCTTGCTTTCATGCTCTACTCTTCTCATCACTTTGGCTGTAAATTGAGCTCACAGCCCACATGCTGTCTGGTCAACACACAGCTATCTCTCTCACACTCTCACATATGCACTGTGTGTGATCAGAATCTGCACATCAGTGGGGTAGAGACAGTCTAGTGGTCAGAGATGGTGGTTGCAGGTTAAATCTCAAGATAGGGGAAACCCATGAGTAACTGTGATCCCCTCATTATCATTGAGTCCTTCAATAAAACACTTCAGGTTGCTCCAGGATAACTGTCCCCACAGTTAAAAGCCTACATTGTGCTTTGGATAAAAAAATTAATGACAGTGGAAGCGAGTCAGTCGTACAAAATGTGTTTTTCTGTTCCTTTATTGTCAGATCAATGCAAATGTTCTCAAATTCAGATTATTGATAGACATAACTTGTATTTACATATTCGCATGACATGACACACAAGTGTGTTGCAGATTACAGCTGTTTTTCCGCCTCCCGTGCTGCATGCACAGACATACAGCATGACTTGTGTAGTCCGATTCATGAACACCTGACTTGTGCGTTGGTTCTTTTTAATGAATCGTTCAGAAAGACAAACAACGGCAACAGTTACGAATCCTTCACAAATCTTTCTAATATCTTTAATTGGCTTCTGAATCAACATAATGCATGACTCAGTCACTGAACTGCAAGTTCCATGTCAATGCATCTTTACTTCAATAGCCATTAGGCTTCTCTTACTTGCGTGCCACCAAGAACGCAACAATATATTCACAATATATTCTGTCTTTATCCTCATTTTTTATTGCTTACCATAATCTTTGTGGTAATGCATTGAAATTGGTTATTTAATAATATGAGAAGATTTTTTAAAAAAAAGTTTTGTTAACAAAAATAAATGCCATTTATTCTTATAAACTTTTTATTCATCAAAGCATCCTGAAAAAAGAAGATTATCTTTTTTCATCATTGATAATAATTAGAAATGAAGATCATCATATTGATGGTTTTGAAGGAGCATGTGACACTGAAGACTGGAGTAATGGCTGCTGAAAATTCAGCTTTGCCATCACAGGAATAAACAAATGCAACCTTGGTGAGAATGAGACTTTGAAAAACATTAACCCCTGGGGCCAGTTGCATAAACATAGACATTGTTAAAACTGTGTCTTAAGAACTAGTACTAACAACTAGCAGTTAGTTAGGGGTAATCAGTCTTACTTTTGGGTATCAAATTAGTCCAATCTACATTTCTATGTAACTGACTTTTAAAAAAAGTCTTGATGACTAACTTAAAAATTGATGTAAGGCTAGTCTTAGCAGTTTATGCAACCAGTCTGGTTTTCACAGACAAGGCTTAAGCCTAGTCCTAGACTAAATGCATGTTTGAGCTGAAGGCACGTTTATAAAAGCTACTT
This sequence comes from Meda fulgida, assembly GCA_030578275.1. Taxonomy (NCBI): domain Eukaryota; kingdom Metazoa; phylum Chordata; class Actinopteri; order Cypriniformes; family Leuciscidae; genus Meda; species Meda fulgida. The sequence continues at coordinate 15,478,503 of CM060621.1, read as the reverse complement.
CAATCTAAACCTTAATCTAAACCCTGTCTGTGAAACCAGGCCTAAATGTCTTACTGAGTCCAACTTTTGAACTGCAGTGTAACTTAATTGTTTAGCTTTTTCTGGGATTTGCTTAAGATTGATTATAACTATCTAGTCCAAGCAAATGGATGAAATGGGTTGGGAAACCCTACTGTAACAAACAGGATGTAAATCTCAAAAAGAAAAAGGAAAGCATAAAATCCTCCGTCACAAAGACTTCTGTTCTGTCCTAATCCGTTGAAACAGTCTTTGGTATTGAATGACATGTGAGTCATGACTGTAGGTACTGTAGATCACTGGAGCAGGTTCAGTGTGTTTGACAGGTGATACTCAGATCTCAGAGTGTCTCTGGTTTATGCGATTAGAGAAGCCATTCACATCTTTGAAACCATCCCATAGGTAACAGTTTCAGCCATGAAAACACTGCCACCACTTGTGGGATTTTCTGTTAGTTTCATTATAAATCTAATGTGTCTTAATTTATTATCTGTGAGTATATGCCTGCATACATGTGGAAAGGGAACCTGTGCACTGCAGACACATTCCAGCATGGCAGAACATACAGCTTTTTTCAAGATACGTCTTGTCTAACAGGTTGATAAAAACATACTACTCTATCCAGTCAGTCAGTCCATATCAGATTTTCACTTAAATCTTACCAGGCCTGCTTATTATCATCTAATCTAACTCCATTTGGCCTTTTGCAGACTGGTTCATTCCTGAGACAGATGGTTTTCTTTGACTTGTCTTTGTCCCACACCTTTTCAAAAGGTGTTTTGTGTACTTTAAGTTGCTATCAAAAACAGGGTCCAAGATTTTTTGCCAAAAAATATACTTATAATTTTATTTTATTTTTTCCAAAAAACAATAGGATTTCCTCACATATTTGTAACAACCAGAGCAGATCATTGTGTCTCACACAGTTTTATCCATAACAGTACCTGTCATAAAAACATGAAGAATACAAATTTGTTTTGATGGTTGAATGCGAGGAAAATTCCATACCACGTGAAATTCTGTAGAAAAGAATGAGGCATTATAAATAAATAAATAAATAAATAGTGGCATGTATTTATAACATTTTTTCTTTAGTTGGGAAAGAAGAAACCAGGTTTCTAACCAGGTCTTAGTTTAAACCAGGGATTTCAAACTCAGGGTACATTTACACAACAACAATGTAGCCTACTAAACACTTTTTTTGCATATATGCGACAACATTGTCAAAACTTGTAAAGAAACACTATGTGCCTCTAGGCTGAACACGTAATATGCATACACACGACTTCACAGTTATTACATATTCACACTTTTTTGTAAGGAGATGATGACAGTATCGTATTCAAAAACTAGCACTTTGAAACCCGTTTTCAAAGGTTTCCGTGTAAATGAATGCTCAAAACTCATAAAAAGTTATCAGTTTTTTGTCGTGTAAACACCCCCTTAGTTCTGGAGGGCCAATGTCCTACATAGGCTGCGTTTACACTTTGCATTAACATGCGCTCAGCATGATCTAATCAAGCAGATCGGATCATTAGCCAATCAGGACACGGTGCGTTTATATTTGTTCTTATTAAGTAGTCTCTGTATTTGGATAACCGATCGGATTTCTGTTTCTGCATAATATTTAAATTAGGTCTGTAGCACGACACCAGATTAGAAGAGTAAAGATGATACAAATTAAGCAATGTCCCAATTGCTTTCACTCACTCACTTTACTTTCCTATACAATCTCCAGTCTTAGATCAAATTATGTTTTTTTTGAATGAAGGAATATTTCCAGAGCTGATCATACAAAAATAACTGGGTTGATCATGTTAAACAAGTCACATCATCGATCATTGGGGTTTAAGGTTATAGCATGCAATGGCTATATTAACAGAAATGGGAGATTAACAAACATGCTGAAACAATAAAAAAAATTAACATTTAAAACTTAAAAATGTGTATTCCCATTATTCCTCTGGCAAAGCAGTGCACGCTCTTCATCTCTTGACTGATCACAGCTGTGATTGTACAGGCTCGATCAGATAATGTTGCACAATTAAAATGAAAATGACACACACAGTATCATGTAAGTCTAAATAAACTGTTTTAAATATTGACGTTTTTTGTAAGGTTCAAATGAATTTAATTTCTTGTCTAAATTGCGTCTGGCCATTATTTTCTGACAGCCACGTGGGGAGACTGGGCGGGGATTTATATGACATCCACCTGTGAATGTAGACACGATGGCGGGATTGCGTTTACATTACACTCAGATCCGATCACAATGCGTCCTCGACTACCTCTGAACCTGGACTCGCTGATCGGATAACATTCCAATCAGAAACACGTTTACACTTGTCTTTTCGATGTGTGGACAACATCCAGATACAGGTCGCATTTAATTTGAATCTCTCAGTGAGGGTCAGATTATATTCTTATACAGTTCTATTTAAACCATGTATTATAAAGTTAGTAACTTTAAAGCAAAATGTAATGATTTTGTTAGGATTTATAATGATTTTAATAAAAATGAATTTAATCCTTCTGATTGAGTGTTTCGTGAAGATGAAAGATGAAGCTGGTAGGATGACTCTGAACTTCAAGGCTCCTAGCAAAGGACTTCAAATGATAGCACTTTACGAAAAATAACTGTGTTTAGCAGAACTAATGTGAACAAATATAGTCTGCATCACTTATTTACTCTGAAGGGAGTAGCAAATCCCAGAATGCTGCAGGGAAATTTTCACTGTTCCTGAAAAGTGCAGTTAATTGGCTTTGGATAATCATGTCTTCAAAAGTAAAACCTACTACAGGTATAATATCTATTTTTTATGTTGGTGCTCTCTAGCCTCATTTCCACTGAAAAGTTTCCATCGTGGTATAAAGTACCGTTGAAGATTGGTCAAATTAGTCCAGTGGCGTAGGACTGTTTAAATTCAACTCTTACTGCACGCACCGCAATAGACTTTTTAAAAATGGTGTTTAAGATAAAATGCTGTGTGCAGTCAACCAATCAAAATGCTGCGTGAACTCAACCAATCAGGATGTTCAGCGCCCAAGTCCCACCCCCAAAACTTCCACGCAAGCAAAAAATAGTAAAAAGTACCACCTCGCAAGCAGGGACTTTCTGAGGGGGAAATATTTACCCGGAACTTCATTTAGACCTTGGTCCCTGCGGTCGAAACACACCGAGTACCACCCCAAAGTCCCCAGTTCCTGGGGAAAGTTCCTGCGGTGGAAACGCGGAACTAAGTCAGTGGTTTTCTGTCCTGGTCCTGGAGACCTACCACTCTGCACATTTTGTATGTCTATTATTTAACACACCTGATTCAAGAACTGAACTGAGTGTGTCAGATAAGAGAGAAATACAAAATGTACAGAGCGGTGGGTCCCCAGGACCAGGACTGAAAACCACTGCTTTAAGTAAAACAGAACTTTATTGAAGTCAATACTCCTACCAGTATTTTTATGGCTGGAGGAACATCCTTCATCTGTTTGCAGTCAAATATTGGTTTTCAGGCCTCTAAATGCATTATCTTAAACATTAGCTTGTCATTTGACTTCATTCAGTAACAGCTGTTGTGTCTGTCTGTCTGTCTGTGTGTGCATGTGCCTACATGCACATGTAATTTGGATGTGTATTTTTTTTTATCTTTGAATATTTATGGGTGGCTTCCCTCTGTAAATGCATGTTTGAGGGAGTCTATCTCTAAGTGTGGGTGTCTCATCTGTGTTTATTCTTGATTACAGGCCGATAATGTGGATTCATGACTTAATTAGAAGACTTCAGCCTTTAGTGTGTTTAGTGTTGACCCTTTCTGCCGTCATACAAATTAAAGGTAGAAATCCAGGGAATGTTCCGCAATGTGGTATAAGATTTGTAACGCTGTGGTGAGTTGCAGCTTACTGTAGGATACAAGATTTGTTTTGGCTTTTGGGTATTTTGGCATCATTATATACTCTTATGTTGATAAACAGGCATTATGTCAGCTCAAATTGCGTGTAACTGAAAAGTCGAGAAGGCTTACGCTCCTGATCTGGTTTAAAAATCACTTCCTCGTCTGTTCTTAATTACAAAAACAGACCGGTTTGTCCCCGTTTTAGATGCAATTGTACGATTGTAGTAAAACTATACAGGTGCAATTTCTGAAGAAGTGATGCTAGGTTGTGGCTATGGTCTATAGTTGTTATAACATCCACCACCGCCTTTATTTGAGGTATCATTTATATCTTAAGTGTGTGTGAGCACTGTATATATATATATATATATATATATATATATATATATATATATATATATATATATATATATATATATATATATATATATTTGAGGGAACATGTAGGGAGTTTTGCACTGCAGTGGGATAACTAAAGGAATTGTGTAAAGAAGCCATTTTGAATTCATGAAAACTTTTACATCTCAAACTATGTATTATGTTTTATGTCATTTTGGATGATATTAGATGTATATTACTATACATATGCACATTATGTATAGATGTATATTACTTTCTTGTTTTAATTTTAAACATTTTTGCTGACTCCCTTGTCTTGCCAAGGCTGATTTCATAGCTAGCATATTATATTGTATAGCATATTATAAATGATATTTCAATACTTATATACTTTAAATAATTTAACAAAATTACTGCTTGATTGTAAATGACACATTACTGAAATGGTTTGTCTGTTTCAATCTATTTAGATTATCAAAGTTTAAAAAGAATAAAAAATACACTAATATTTTTTGATGGTTTGCAAAGAGATTGAAAGTCTAGGTCTCAGACAAGGGTATAAAAAGAAATAATACAATTTACATAAATGTATTTCAAAAAACTTTTTTAAGATGTTTTAAAGTGACCTTCAAATAACAAAAAGTTGCCCGTAGTTAAAGAAACATCCATATTAAGCAGGGAGAGAATGATAAACAGAGACACGAAAAAAGATGGACAAAATAAAAGTGAAGGATAGAAAAAGAAAGAGAGAAACCAAAAGTAAGAGTGAGAAGAACAGACGGAAATGCAGAAAGAGAATGTCTGACCTCTGGGGATTACAGTTATGGCACAGAGAAAGAATGGAGAGTGATCTCTGCACCCACGACCTCCACATGGCAGCCAAAGCAGAAAGCAGAAACAAAGTGAGCCAACACCAAACAAAAACCCTTAGACCTTTAGAGAACTGAACTATTTCTTCAAAAGAGAGTTTTTTTTTCTCTCTTTATTACAAAGCTTTTTTAACTCTCTCTCTCTAGAGCCTTATAGGAATGACAATAACTCAGAGGGCCAATGATGGGTTCTTTTGGGCCCAGATGGCAACCTTGATAATGTCTCAGACAGTGACCTCCTGGTCCCCTGGCCCTCTACAACACCCCCACCCCCCACCCCCCGTAGATCACTGCTGGCCTGGTCCCCCTCTATTAGAGACCATAAATCTCTACGGTGAAAGACACTGACTTTTTATAGCCTGAAGGTTAATTCAGGGCAGGCTGAAGAAGAAGAAAGACTGAATGAAGACCAAGACAGTGAGAAACTGTTGCTCTTTTTTCTTATTCTTTCTGTCTGTGACGAGTGCCTTTTGTCAGGTTTTACGGTAAGTGATTACTGTATTGAGGATGGATGGTGCAATCAGTTACATTTTACTTCAGTTTACAGAAGACCTTTAAAAACAGGGCAAAAGGCCTGGTCTGATACATGACTAGTTCTCAACCCTTCCAGTATGTGTGTCATCAGTGTTTTTACAAATTAGAAAATTTAACTGGAAATAAGACCACACCACTCTTGTTGGTTACTTTTCTGAGCAAGCGTGTGTCTCTTGATGATATTTTATTTGCGTTTCTCTCTCAATCGTGGTAATACAGAAAGCTGAGAAAAAGCTGCTGCATTCAAATGAGAATAATTGTACATATTTTGAACATTTCTCCTTTTTTTTCCTTCACTTTTATCTTATAATGCCCTCAAGAGGTCATAAAATGCTACAATCTATGTGACCAAAAGTTGAATATTATCTGTATTGCTACAGATTTTTTCATACAATGCAATTTAAAAACAGGGTTTAGTGGTTGAGTTTTATGAATTTAGTAAAAACATTAACATTTGTAAAAATTGATAAAATGTAATTGAATTATTTACTTATCTTCCAACCATGCTGGAGAAAAAGTACAAATGATGTTATTTCTTGAATATCACAATTTTAAGGAATGCTATGTTTTGTAATGAGGGACAAAACAGCATGAGTCACAGATTTAGTACAATTAATTTTAATTACTGCATATAGTCAAAGGTTGGGAAAGTTCCGAAAGGGCACATCACCATTTTAAAGGGCTGTAGGCATTTTACTAGCTTTTCTACTAACTTTTTCTACTTTTCATTTATTTCATGCATTAATATGTTAGATTATAGTTCTTTTAATATTTAATTCTTGCAACAAAAACATGGGATTTGTAGAAAGCAGCATGCAACAAATGTATTCACAATTCAAAATTAAAATTCCTAAGCGTCCCCTCTCCGGCGTGACCAGTGTCTGACGCATGAGTCTAAACATGACAATGAATCTAATCATTGTCGCCACCACTGATGCAGCCGTAAGTTTAAAAGGGCACCTGTTAAATACGTCATCCTCTTTCTTGTCTTCAGGAGACTGTTTATTTGTACATGAGTGAGGAGCACGCATGTTTAACTCCTACTTCTTTGGAGAGTCGACAGCATTCCACCCAAATGTGCGGTTTGTGGCGTCCCTATTCTTGAGGGATGTTCTTGACTCTCTCCTGAGGGATGAGAGTTGAGCACCTACACTCTGTGGTTTGGATCCCGCAGCCGCTATTACGGTGAGGCGGGATTGAGTGTGGGCGTTGTAGGCAGAGCAGGGACGAGTCGAACAGAAAGTTTCCTTTATGGCTCCTCTTGTTGGCTCAAATAATACTATTGTCAAAGGTGTATTAATTGTTATTATAACTATTCTGAGTTATGGAAAGTTAGGCCAGCACCAATGACAGATTAGATCTGGTTTGGTGGTATGAGACAAACTTAAGGGAAAACATTTTTGTCTGGACATAACTGCCCCACTCCTTTGAATAACAGAGCTCCACCTGGATAGCAGTATCGCTTCGTTAGGCTTTCTGTAAGCCTCCTTGTCAAGCTGTCCTGAGCGTTGGATGTTGTTAGGCCTTGAGAAGCCTCTTTGGTAAGCTGTTCTGAGCGTAGGGTGTCATTAGGCTGCCTCTCGCTTGAGAGAGTCGTCTTGCTGAGGTCTCTGTCTTCAGAGCTCAGCTAGGCAGTACACTAGGTTGTTAGGCTCTCTTTGAGCCTCCTTGGCTTTTACCTTTACAGTAGTGAAGCATTGTTAGGGCTCCTCTTGTTATAGAGAGTCACTCTTTTCAGGCCTCCGCTCCCTAGAGCTCCGCCTGAATAGCGGGTCCGAGTTAGGCTTTGCAAAGCCTCCTTGGCAAGCTGTTTTGAGCGTAGGACGGCGATAGGCCGCCTCTCAATTTAGGGAATTGCCATATGCAGGCTTACGTCCCCAGAGCTCGGCAGGCAGTAGTGCTGAGTTTGTGCTCTTTGTGAGACACTTCTTTCAGAAGGAAGCTTGCTTTGAATGTGTTGTCTGATACCAGATAGTTTACTAATTGAGTTATAGGCTCTTTGTGAGCCCCCTTGCAAGATTTCCTGAGCGTGTACTACTCTCAATTTAGAGAGTCGTCATTTTGAGGCCTCCGGTCCTAGAGCTCGGCTAGGCAGTTTGCTAAGTTGTTTGGCTCTCTGTGAGCCTTCTTTGCTACAGCAAGCATTTTTAGGCCTCTTCTTGCTAGAGAAAGTTATCTTATTGAGGCCTCCACTCCCCAGAGTTCCGATATACAGAGCTACGATAGCAATGGGGAGTTGTAGGCTTTCTATGAGCTTTCTTGCAAGATATCCTGAGGACGGGCATCGTTAGCCCCCCTCTCGATTTAGAGAGTCGTCATGCTAAGGCCTTCGTTCATAGTGCTCGGCTAGGCAGTAGGGCAGGCTCTCTGGGAGCCTCCTTGTCTACTGACCTTAGTGTTGCTAGGCCTCCTCTCATTATGAGAGTTGTATTGAGGCCTCCACTCTGCGGAGCTTTGTTGGCTAGTTAAACGGAGTTTTTAGCTCAATATGAGCTTTATTGCTACTGCCCTTGGGTTAGAGCATTGCTAGGTCTCTTGGTTCAAATTTCATGGTTCAAATTTGTTTATTATTAAACCCCTTGAGATGTATTATCTTGTTTTCGGGGGGGGGGGGGGGGGGGGGGGCTTGATTGAGGTCGCACCAGTGGTGACGTTATAGTCTGCCGCCTTCCAATGTCAAGTTCATTGTTGTGTTTAGACTCATGCTTCAGACACTGGTCATGCCAGAGACATTCCCCATAGCGCCCTCTAGGGGACGCAGCATCTCGTTCCCCTTCTCAGGGAACCATGGTTACATGCGTAACCTGAGACTTTCTCACACTCTCTCTTTCCCTCTCTCTCTCTCTCTCTCTCCCTCTCTCTCTCTCTCTCTCTCTCTCTCTCTCTATCTCTGATGCTGTGTTTTGCAATTGCATTTAGCATTATGCATTATGATAATGAACTGAAGACCTTTTTATCTGAGTGTAGCATCTGTGAGAAGTTTGTGGTTGGATTCCATTAGTATTGAATTAAATTATAGTTTACTTAGGGATTTATTAAACATGTAGCTTTGGGTTCTCACTGACACTCACACATACATATTTAAAGTCAACATGATCAAAATGGACCATTTTTACACTGTCTTATTGTGCCCATTAAATATGCATCTCCTGGGACATGAAAGTTGAGGATGCAAAGGTCTCCAATATAGTAATTCAATACAACTGGACTTTAGGGTATTTTTTGGTTGCATTTTGTAGTGCATTTAATTTCACCATCCACTTTAGGTAGTTATGTGACAAATACCCTTTGAGACAGACTGAAGCGTCAAATGAGTTTCTACATGGGTTTAACAATGATGTCATTATGATATTCTTCTGTCTCTGTCCTCAGAGGAAGTGTTCTTCATTCTCTGGGATTATTGTTTTATAGTGTGAAAGGCATTGTGATGTGTTTGCAACACACAGGTAATTGTGGCATAGCTGGTCTCTAAGGCAGCATTGATTACACTGCCAAGCTGCCTGCGCTTTCTCTCTAGCTCTATTTCTGTCTGCGTCATTGCAAGCTTGCTGATTACACCTCAAAACTGCTGCTGACGACAAGGGCTTAGGTGACAACATTCTTAATCTGCTATACAAACTGCCCTTTTCCAGACACTAAAGGAAAAAAAACTGATCCATCAATAATATTGCTGATACATTTTGGTCAGCAACTACAATATCTGAAAATCTATTTCATAAGCTTTCCAATGTATTTCCCTGTGATTCTGATTACTGCAAAACAAAATAGATTTTGTTGATTTAAATGTTTTATTCTAACCCATAGGGATGCAGGCAAATTGTAATGCAGTTTTGACTTTTGTTACAGTGGCATAGAAGTGGCCTCTGTTTAAGCCAGTTTCAGGGTTCTGTCACTTCGGTCTGGTTTATTTTTGGTTTGGTGACACCCTGACACTCCTGTATTGTATTGTCTTGTCTTTGTTTGACCATGTGGTTTTGAGTGTGCACTCTCGTCTGCATGCCCCATGTCTTGTTTGGAGCGTGGTGTTTGGATCCCAGCACTCAAGTCTAGTTTGGTTTAAGTTCCGTGTTGGGGTTCAGGCTACGTTTACACGTGGCCGGCTATTTTCATTTCACCCTTTCCGTTTTAAAAAATAACATAACCCGTGTATATATGCCGTCAAGAGCATGCCAAACCTGTAGGTGGCAATGTAACGAGAAGCTCAAGCCCACGTTAGACAATCAGAATCCCGAAAATAGCAACAACAGCAACTCGACATAATAGAGCTGCTGTATTTGCAAATGCAAACAAACGAAAAGGGTTTGCACCAACATAAATGTGACTGCTACTCTGAATGCATCCATGTGTAACGATCCACACACGGGGAAACAAGGGTAAGTTCCAAAAGCAGTAGTCGTATTAGGGATAATCCAAAATCGTAAACCAGTCCAAAGCAAGGGTCAAAATCCAAAAGGCAATCCAACATGAACAGGAACAAAACAAGAAGCAAGGAAACTGGAAGACAGAAGTAGCGTGATACATACAAGGACTCCATGACACATACTGAAACAGACAGGGTTATATACACAGGGAATCGACAATGATAATGGGGAATTGGCTGAGTGCAATGATCAGTGATAAGGAACAACTGAGTGCAATGATGAGACAAAGGATTGTGGGAAATGTAGTTCATAAGTGAAGGACATCTAGTGGACATCAGGGGAACACAAACCCAACACTGTGACACCATGATCACCAAAGCCAAATTAAAATGTATACTGTCGCATACTGTGATGTCGTCTGCCAAAAACTCTGATATGCTGATATGCTCCGAGTCATCCTCAGTCCTTGTGAGTTTAAGGTCTTTTCACTCAAAAAGCCGTCAGGATGTATTGTATGAAGTCCTTCAGTCAGTTACAAGGATAACAAATCAAGGAGGACAGGTACAATTTATGTGGGTTCCAGCACATGTAGGGGTGAAAGGAAATGAGCAGGTGGATGAATTGGCAAAGAGGGCTTTAAAGAAGGGAAATATAGAAATGCAAATTAAAATAAGTAAAGCAGAGGTCAAAAGTATCATCTGGGAAAAAACTAACCAAATGTGGCAAGAAAGGTGGGACAGAGAGGAGAAAGGAAGCATTTTTATCAAATTCAAAAAGAGTGTTAAAATACCTAGGTTAGGTGGTGGGCATAGGAGAGAGGAAACTGTAATGACAAGGTTAAGCCTGGGTGGGGCATTGTGACAAATCACTGAAAATGATAGGAAAACACGAGACAGGATTGTGTGAGTGGTGTCAGGAAGAGGAGTCTGTGGAGCACATAATTATAAGATGTAGGAGATATTAGGTACCGAGAGTGATAATGAGGAATACTTTGAGGGAATTGGGAGTGCAGGAATTAACATTAAAAGGGTTGTTGAACATAGGTGACAGAGCACAGGTTAAAATTTTGTTAACTTTCTTGAGGGAAACTGGTTTGTTTAATAGGTTATGAGAATAAACAGGGATATGGGAAAGTGTGTTGGGAAATGAATGGGTGTGAGTGTGTGTAACAAGATCATAATTTTTTCATTTTTTATTATTATTATTTTTTTTATATGTGGAAACTAGATTGTAAGCCTAGTGTCTGATTCACACTCCGGAGCAGAAGGTGGCAGTAATGCACCAAAAGCTGGTAGCCAACCGCCGTTAAAAATAAAAAAGAAGAAGAAGAAGTCTTGTGCCATTTTGTTGTCTAATGTTTCCCATCATGTATTGCCAGTGTGCCTTGCCTGTTCCAGTCCTGCTGCCAGTCATGTCCCCCCCCACCCCCCACCCCCCATGGGGTAGGTTTTATTTGTTTTTTGTTTTATTTTTTATTAAATAAAAAGCCCATTGTTTCCTGCATCTAAGTCCTCGCCTAATGCATGTTTCTTAATGCATTGTGATGACAATGTGAAGACTTTGTAGTCTTTCATCATAATTGCTTTTTTTGTCTTTCAATTATGGTTAAAGTTTACTGCTGAATGTAAAATAAAGATAATAATTAATTTCAGTTAGCATTGTTATAAAGTGCACTTTTTAAAATTGGAATGATATGGAATGATATGGTAAGGATTACAATAACAGCATAATGAGAAAATGATTACATAATTTGTACTGTTGGCTGAACTATTCCTTAAAGACCAGAATTAATCTGTCTAGAAAATACAGCATATTAAATATTTGCCTATTACATCAGGTGTCATTTGATGAACTAGTAGTTCTTTAAGAAATGTTTCTGAAGGGTTTCACAAAAACGCCAAGGTCAGACTTCATCTCGGAAAAGACATCCTTTTGTGTCTATCACCTGAAGGCTAGTTTGGATATGTCTTAACTTTTCACAGTTCCCTTTCTTCTAAGCATATCAAATGTCTATTGTAAATGGATAAAATCCCAACACTGCTTAACTTTGACATGTGAAGATGGAAGTGAAGTTTTGTTTCTTCCTGTGAAATGCCCACTTGACGTCTATGAAACATGTAGGTCTGTAGTTAAGGGGTTAGTTCACCCAAAAATGACCCCATGATTTACTCACCCTCAAGCCATCCTAGGTGTATATGACATTCTTGTTTCAGACGAATACAATACAGTATTTGAACACTGTGCTATTTTGAAAGTTCTCCCACTTAGAAATCATGGAGGGGTCTGAAATTGTCATCGTAGGTGCATGTCCACTGTGAGAGACATAATCTAAAAAAATATCCAGAAATCACAATAAATGATTTTTTAACTATTTATTTGTATGATACAGCTGCAAATAAGTATTTGAAACACCTGTCTATCAGCTAGAATTCTGACCCTCAAAGACCTGTTAGTCTGCCTTTAAAATGTCCACCTCCACTCCATTTATTATCCTAAATTAGATGCACCTGTTTGAGGTCGTTAGCTGCATAAAGACACCTGTCCACCCCATACAACCAGTAAGAAGTCAAGTCAAGTCAAGTCAAGTGTATTTATATAGCGCTTTTCACAATATAAATTGCATCAAAGCAGCTTCACAATATCAATCAAATAACATAACAATGTTTGTTTCTTAGTGAAAAAACATCCACGTTTGGTAGGGCTGATCAATGGTATTAATGCTTGGTTAATTATTTTGAATATCCCCAACTGAGCAAGCCAAAGGCAACAGTGGCAAGGAACCTAAAAACTCCATCAAGTGACCTACTGGTGTCCTAAAACTCCATCAGGTGACCTACTGGAGAAAAAAAAAACCTTGGGAGAACCCAGGCTCAGTCGGGGGCCAGTTCTCCTCTGGCGTTTATGAACTAGAGGCCGGATTTATAGTAACTGTAATTTGATACAGAATTTTGTTTTATTTTATCACTTCGGGGTGGGTACGCGAACCGGAATCACAACGTTTTATCTGTAGAGTGGGAAAGGGATCCTCCATAGGGAGAGGCTAGTTGGCACTTCAGCACTGCGTTGTCATCGGGTCCAGGCAAAGCTCCTAGTCAGATCTGGATACGGCCTGGATCTGGTAGGCTGCGGGAAAACCTCGGGATAAACAAAGACACTAAAATTAGCGTGGATGCCATTCTTCTTATGATGATGTAACGAGTACATCAGGATTTAAGGGAAGTGTTCCCAGTTCCGGCTGACCTAATCTATGCAGCCTAACATAGAATTATTGAAGTCTATAATATATTATGTGTATGCTAGGTCAAAGAGATGTGTTTTTAGTCTAGCTTTGAACTGACAGAGTGTGTCTGCTTCCCGGACAATGGTAGGAAGACTGTTCCAAAGTTTTGGTGCTAAATAGGAAAAGGATCTACCGCCCGCAGTCGATTTTGATATTCTAGGTATTATCAACTGGCCCGAATTTTGAGATCGCAATAGACGTGAAGGACTATAATGCGTTAAGAGCTCGCTCAAGTACTGCGGAGCTAAACCATTTAGTGCTTTGTAAGTAATCAACAATATTTTAAAATTTATACGATGTTTAATAGGCAGCCAATGCAGTGTTGACAGAACCGGGCTAATATGGTCATATTTCCTGGTTCTAGTAAGAACTCGAGCTGCAGTGTTTTGGACCAGCTGTAGTATATTTATTAAGCGTGCAGGGCAACCACCCAGTAGAGCATTACAATAATCTAGTCTTAATGTCATGAAAGCATGAACTAATTGTTCCGCATTTGTTAATGAGAGCATATGTCGTAATTTAGATATATTTTTAAGATGGAAAAATGCGGTTTTAGTAGACACGTGACTTTTAAATGAAAGATTGCTATCAAAGAACACACCCAGGTTCCTAACCGACGACGAAGACTTGACAGAGCAGCTATCAAGTGTTAGACAGTATTCTAGGTTATTACGTGTGGAAGTTTTTTGTCCAATAATTAGAATCTCTGTTTTTTCAGAGTTGAGTAGTAGGAAATTACTAGTCATCCAATTTTTTAAATCAGCTATGCATTCCGTTAATTTTGTGAATTGGTAAGTTTCGTTAGGTTTTGAAGAAATATACAGCTGAGTATCATCGGCATAACAATGAAAGCTAATTCCATGTTTCCTAATGATATGTCCTAATGGTAGCATGTACAGAGTGAACAGCAGCGGCCCTAGTACTGAGCCTTGTGGTACGCCATACTGAGCTTGTGATCGATAAGACATCTCTTCATTTATCCATCCAAGAATCCAACTACTAACATGGCCAAGACCAAAGAGCTGTCCAAAGACACTAGAGACAAAATTGTACACCTCCACAAGGCTGGAAAGGGCTACGGGGAAATTGCCAAGCAGCTTGGTGAAAAAAGGTCCACTGTTGGAGCAATCATTAGAAAATGGAAGTAGCTAAACATGACTGTCAATCTCCCTCGGACTGGGGCTCCATGCAAGATCTCACCTCGTGGGGTCTCAATGATCCTAAGAAAGGTGAGAAATCAGCCCAGAACTACACAGGAGGAGCTGGTCAATGACCTGAAAAGAGCTGGGACCACCGTTTCCAAGGTTACTGTTGGTAATACACTAAGACGTCATGGTTTGAAATCATGCATGGCACGGAAGGTTCCCCTGCTTAAACCAGCACATGTCAAGTCCCGTCTTAAGTTTGCCATTGACCATTTGGATGATCCAGAGGAGTCATGGGAGAAAGTCATGTGGTCAGATGAGACCAATATAGAACTTTTTGGTCATAATTCCACTCACCGTGTTTGGAGGAAGAAGAGTGATTAGTACCATCCCAAGAACACCATCCCTACTGTGAAGCATGGGGGTGGTAGCATCATGCTTTGGGGGTGTTCTTCTGCACATGGGACAGGGCGACTGCACTGTGTTAAGGAGAAGATGACCGGGGCCATGTATTGCGAGATTTTGGGGAACAACCTCCTTCCCTCAGATAGAGCATTGAAGATGGATCGAGGCTGGGTCTTCCAACATGACAATGACCCGTAGCACACAGCCAGGATAACCAAGGAGTGGCTCTGTAAGAAGCATATCAAGGTTCTGGCGTGGCCTATCCAGTCTCCAGACCTAAACCCAATAGAGAATCTTTGGAGGGAGCTCAAACTCCGTGTTTCTCAGCGACAGCCCAGAAACCTGACTGATCTAGAGAAGATCTGTGTGGAGGAGTGGGCCAAAATCCCTCCTGCAGCGTGTGCAAACCTGGTGAAAAACTACAGGAAACGTTTGACCTCTGTAATTGCAAACAAAGGCTACTGTACCAAATATTAACATTGATTTTCTCAGGTGTTCAAATACTTATTTGCAGCTGTATCATACAAATAAATAGTTAAAAAAATCATACATTGTGATTTCTGGATTTTTCTTTTTTTTTTAGATTATGTCTCTCACAGTGGACATGCACCTACGATGACAATTTCAGACCCCTCCATGATTTCTAAGTGGGAGAACTTGCAAAATAGCACGGTGTTCAAATACTTATTTTCCTTATTACTTATTTTTATTTTGAAATTGCCCTGAATATGGGCATTACACAAAGCTAATAATTTCACAATTAATTCCAAAATTTACAGTATATTGAAGACTCAAAATTCAGTAAAACCACATGTAAAAAACATAATAGTTTGGTCGAAAATTGAACCCTGGCAAGCTAATAAGAAAGTTATGAGTTGCATTCACTAACCATGCAACTCCTAGTGGATGAAAGATGTATTGTGTATAATAAATTGTTATAGCATTTTCAGTTTTAAATTTTTGCAAAAATTTGTCCTATAGGGAGATTAATTGCATGATTATGGTCAATCTGAGCCAGACGTTGTGACCTTTAGAACAGATTTGAGAAATGGTGTCTGGGCAATTAATGGTGTGAAATATGATCTGCACACAAACACCCAGTGGCCCTGACAGTTAATCCATCAGTCCAGTGCGGCTTCATTGATGACAAACAGCTGTAATGTGGTTTACTAAGAGCAACATCTGAAACATCATGAATGGCATTTGGTTTTATGTTGTTAGGAGAAAGAAAAAAAGCACTGGGGATGTTTTACACATTTTTGAAGTAGATTTGCAATAAGCAGGGTAATACACAAGAAGCCACTTTTGCGTTCACATGTTGTGTTCAGTAACCTGCAAAAAATGTTTGTATTTACTGTAAAAACCCCTGATGTAATATTTCAAACATGTACTCTAGTTCCTGTCAGTGCTGGTGTTTGGGGAAACATTCTGAACATGACAGGCTATAGAGGCTGCCTTTAATTTAAAGCAGTAAGCTGAGCCGGAACACCCTTGATAAGATGTCTGCCTTTTTGTTTTGGTGAGAAGAAATTCTAGCTGAAGTAGAGACATTTCCGCCTAGACCGGGCATGCCTTTGGCTATTTCAAGTGGTTAATGGCAATTTCTGAATGTTCTGTAGGATATTCTGTTGATGTTTTTACTGTCTGCATAAAATATATTGTAAGAAGAAATGATTAATGTCCCTCATGTATTTTTTTTTTACCGTAAAATAAGGTATTTTGCCCATACAATAGAACCCAATGGTCTCCAAAAGACCATTTGGAGATTGCCAAACCGAGAAACCGAATGACCAACTGGTGCCTCCCCAGAGGCCCATCACCTAATGGTGCGTGGAAAGCCGCAATGGCTGCCACGTACACCTTAAGCGTGGAAGGGGAGAGACCCGCAGGGAAACGATTTTGAAGAAATTCCAGAACTGAAGCCACCGCGCAGTTTACTGGATCTAACTCATGTTCTCTACACCAAGTGACAAACACATTACACTTGAGGCCATATACTCTCCTAGTAGATGGAGCTCTAGAGCTAAGTATGGTTTCAACCACTCCAGCTGATAGACCAGCATTTAGGTACTGAACCCCCTCAGAGGCCAGACCCACAGCTTCCACAGCTCTGGCTGAGGGTGGAAGATTGTGCCCTCCGCCTGAGACAACAGATCCCTCCTCAGAGGAATCTGCCATGGCGGAGCTATCAGGAGTGATATTATGTCTGAAAACCACACTCGGGTCGGCCACATTGGAGCAACCAGAAGTAGACTGATGCCCTCCTGACGGACCCTCTCCAGGACTCCCGGGAGCAGAGCGATCGGGGGAAATGCGTACAGGCGAAGCCTCGGCCAGGCCTGTACCATGGCATCCAACCCCAGTGAGGCTGGAAGTGAGAGGGAGAACCAAAGTGGACAGTGGGACGTCTCTCGAGACGCAAATAGATCAACTTCCATTGGTCCAAACCTCTCCCATATTAACTTCACCACCTCTGGGTGAAGTCTCCATTCCCCGGGCCTCAGCCCCTGCCTCGACAGGATGTCTGCTCTCTGATTCTGAACCCCCGGAATATACATTGCCCTGATAGACAGTATTTTCCCCTGGGACCAAAGAATAATCTGATGCGCCAGTCTGCACAGAGGGCGCGATCTGAGTCCCCCTTGTCGGTTCAGATAGGCTACCACCGACGTATTGTCTGATCGTACTAAGACATGGTAACCTTTGATGTCTGGGAGGAAGCTCCTCAAAGCCCTGAACACAGCCATCATCTCTAGGCAGTTTATATGTCAAGAATGATGATGGTCCTGCCACAGACCCCTGGCAAAGCGGCCGTCCATGACCGCGCCCCAGCCAGTGAGGGAAGCGTCTGTCGAAACGGATTTTCGGCGACATGACACTCCCAACACTGGCCCTTGGGATAGGAACCAAGGTTTCTTCCATATTTGCAGAGAACGAAGGCATCTGCGCGTTACTCTGATTATATGAAACGGATTCCCCTTGGGAGAAAACCCCTTGGTTTTTAACCACCACTGAAGGGGCCTCATGTGTAGAAGGCCCAAAGGAATGATGTTGGATGCCGCTGCCATGAGGCCCAGCATTCTTTGAAATTGTTTTACAGTGATGGCCTGGCCCAGCCTTAACCCGGATACCATGGCCAGAATTGACTCGATACGTGCGGGAGACATTCGTGCCTGCATCGTAATCGAGTTCCACACGACTCCCAAAAATATCGTGCACTGGGATGGTTCTAGCACACTCTTCTTTGTATTGAGTCTCAACCCCAATTTCTGAATGTGGCCAAGGACGACATCTGGATGCCGAACTGCCATTTCTCGAGACTGAGCCAGAATGAGCCAGTCGTCGAGATAATTCAATATACGAATGCCTTGACGTCTCAGTGGAGCAAGGGCTACATCCATACATTTGGTGAATGTGCAGGGAGAGAGTGCTAGGCCGAACGGAAGAACCCGATATTGGTAAGCTTCGCCCCCGAAAGCAAACCTCAGGTATCTCCTGTGACATGGAAGGATGGAGATGTGAAAATAGGCGTCTTTTAGATCTATCGTGACAAACCAGTCCTCGGATCTGATCTGACTCACGATTGCAGGAATGGTTAACATTTTGAACCTGAACCTCCTCAGAGATCGGTTCAAAACCCTGAGATCTAGAATTGGCCTTAACCCCCCATCCTTCTTTGGAACTATAAAGTACCGGCTGTAAAACTCGGACCCCCTGTCTAAAGGATGAACATGTTCTTTGGCTTCCTTTAGCAGCAGAGTCTGTACTTCTTGTTCCATCACCTGAGCCTGCCCTGGAACCACTGTAGTTTGCACCACCCCAGAAAACTTGGGGGGGCGGTGCGCGAACTGCAGTCTGTACCCTGATTTTATTATATGCAGGACCCACGCAGATATGTTGGGAAGATGATACCATGCCTCTACAAAATCTACTAGGGGTACCAGCCTCTCGAGACTGGCTTCTGGTGTTTTTCGAGCATCTTTCTCGACTCCCTGAAGCGGAATACCGGCAGGCTGTAGTCGATACGGTTTTCGTGACCATAACTGATGCTCGTTTTTTTATTTTTCGAGGAAAAACGACGCAGAGTGCGTTCGCTGGAAAATGATGCGGCCCGAAGCGTCATAGACGGCGGGCAACACACATCGTTTACGGGCCCAGCTGCAAGAACAACATTGGTTGCCCTGCAACTGAGTGGACAGCCCCAATTTTTAGATCTACCATGCCAAACCAGTCCTCGGATCTGATTTGGTTTCCGATAATGGAAATTGTAAGCATTTTGAACCTGAATCTCCTCAAAGAACAAGTCAATAGCCTTAGCTCTAAAATTGGCCTCAGTCCACCATCCTCCTTTGGAACTAAAAAGTACCGGCTGTAAAACCTGGACTTCCTGTCTGGTAGGGGAACACTCTCTATGGCCCCTTAACTCCAGTAGAGTCTGTACCTCTTGTTCCATAACCCGAGCCTGTTCTGGAACCACTGCGGTCGGTACCGACCCCAACAAACTTGGGAGGTCGGTAACCGAACTGCAGTCTGTACCCATATTTAAAAATATTCAGGACCCATATAGATAATTGGAAGGCGCTGCCATTCTACAAAATCTATTAAGGGAACCAGCCCCTTGAGACCGGCCTCGGGTGTTTCTCGAGCACTATTCTCGACTTCCTGAAGCAGATGACCGGCAGGAAAGTCTAGAAAAATTTTGTGACCACAGACGGTGCCCAGTTGCAAGCTCTTGGGGTGAACGCCACAGTGCGCGATTGCTGGAAATCGATGTAGCCCGAAACGTTCAAAACGGCGGGACAACATATATATTTATATATATATTTATTTAGTTTTTATATTTTTTTTTATTTATTTTATTTATTTATAAACCTGTCGACGATTGAAGTTACAGCGTCGGAGAACAGGCCAGAAGGTGATAGCGGAGCGTTCAGCAGAAAATATTTGTCTTTCCCTTTTTTTGTACCATACAAATTTAGCCACTGATGTCTCTTAGATTTGGGGAAAAACACAGTTAGCCCGGCGCTGAGGTTGTGAATAGTGCTACAGGAATCTCTCGTCTAGCTCCTCTTGCTTTGACAAGGATCATCCTACTTATTTTGTGGCCAGCTAATATATATACACATATATATTTAATTATTTATTTTAAGACTGGACTCCACAGTATGCATCACAACCTCCGCAAGCTCTACAAAAGCAGAAACATGAGCCGGCGAGTGTGACTCATGTTGCTCGTTCCCGATGCTGAGCATAATCTATTTCCTCAGAAACAGATAGCTCGAGCAACAGGCACTCGTCACGGGCAGAAGAAACCGCATCGCGGGCTTCTGCGTCATGAACGAGTGTTATAGAATCAGCAGATGATGAACGAAAAAGTGCCTCAGCAGTCTCGTTTCTCATCCGCGACATCCTTCTGCGATCCCCACGGTCCAAGCCGCCGCGCCGCCTCAACGGACGCGGGAGCCGAATCGGCGGGATCGCGAGCCTGGCCATCATAAGAAAATACTATGGCCGAGCGGGAGCGCAGCACTCTATTAGGAAGTGCTTCACAGTGTTCACAGGCAGCCCTCTCGAGAGCTGCCTGTGTGTGCTGCGCTCCTATAACTATACACACACAACTGATGCGTGTCCCCGCCCGTGAGATATACAGGGCAGGGGTACACACACTAGTGTAATGTTCACTCGCCATATGTAGAGCTTTGTCACAGACAAACAACACCAAATAAGACAGACAGTTTCACAGAAAGCGCTTGCTGAAGAGCGAAAGCTAGTGTGTGTTGTGACAGCGTCACTTTTATACTTCCGGGTATGCCGTCACATGTTACGTCACGACGCAACACCAATCAGGATTGGATTAGTTTCATTCATACTTCAGAGGCGCACGCTAAGGGAGCGTCCCCAAAGTGTCGATTCTCGACGCAGTGTAGAGTTCCCTCGAAAGGGAACAATTTTGGAGGTACTGTTCCTTTAACACATAATAAAATATCCCTATTTGTCTCAAATTGGTTTTAGCTTAATCAGTTTTATTTATAGAAACTATTCACAATGCTAACAGCTTTACAGAAAAAAAATATTGTGGTAATAATGTTTTATTTTGTATTATATTGTATCCATTTTGCAATTTGGTTTACAGCGACATTTAAATTAGGCCTTAATAAATTTCCCTGTAACCTACAATGAACAAGTCAAAAGCCTCTGTGGCAATGAAACAAACACTCCTTAAGTATTTAGTAGTGCAGAAAAATAATTATTTGGGAGAAAGTAGGTCTAGCTGGGGTGTGTGTCCACCACATATTGTTTGCGGAGATGCATGTAGAATTAACATGGCACAGTTAGCCCCTACTGGAAGATGGCATAACTACACCACGTCTGGTTCCTAAAACAATCATTATGCACTGAGAGCTGTTCAAAATGATGTGCGTTTTCTGACAAAAGTTTTCGCAAGTAACATATATATTTCTAATGCTATTAATATAGTACAGAAGATAATATGTTGATGTTCATGATGTTATTTTCATGCTCCCTACATGATGACATTAGATGGGTGTAACCTGAGACGGAAACACCTTTTCTGCTTCATCGCTTTACTCAGTCCATCACCATTTAAATTTTCTTCTAAAACACTATATCTAGCCGGTGTCTGAATGTTCTCAAACAGTATACCATTGCTCAAATTTTTTATCCTTGAGCGAAAAAGGAAAAGCATTGATGTGAGTAAACTAGAGCCATAAAGTCCAGAAAAGAGCTAGCATTAAAAATCAGACCACGCACTTTAGGAGACAGTAAACTGAGAGCGTTGTATCTGTATTACAGATATCAACTTAGGCTCATTGGGAAAAAAAAAACCTCTACCTACATTTATGCAAAACTTCTAAAAACACGCAATTATCTGCAGTTTCCAGCTGAAATGAACAGTAATGACAGTAATAAAATAACTTTTTTTCATATTTCACATGTAAGATAAACAGAACCTTGGATACTTTGATCTCCTGAGATATGGACAACACAAACACACACTGCCATTTGTCTCCACACCCCACACTGTGAAGTTGCGGGAAAGCTTCTTTCCCTCCTGTCCTTCTTTAACATTTGTTCCTTCTCCCCCACTTTCTTCTCTTTACACATCCTTCTCTTCACTTAGTTCACTTAGAAAGATTATATAAAAAATAAAATGTTCTATGTCAATTCAAGTTAATTAACAGTCATGTTTGGTATCATTTAAAATGTATCAGTGTGACTGGGCCAATGGTCTCATCTCCACAGAAGTAAATCAAATGGTAATAAGGGTTTAGAGATACTTTGCTTACTGGGTGTGCACTTTGTCCCTGGGTCCTTCATCCAAACTAACTGCTGTTCCTCAACAAGGTGTGAACTCCCTGTGTCTATAACTCTAGTCAATGCAAATTCCTATTGTAAGTTCATTCCCCACATTGGGGGATGTTTTGTCTCGGTCTGACTTCTTAAAAATGTTGTAGCCAGATCAGCTTGTGATGCAGAAAGTCCTCTAGACACTCAGCATCATGTATTTTTCTAATGTCAGGTAGCCTATGTATCTTTTACTCTACTTTATCTCTGAGAATTTGATGTTAATGTATTTATTATCTTTGAATTGATTATGTAATTGGCATGATACATTTACCTGACTAACAATAAATTGTTACATTTGATTTTATTCTGACTTACTCTGAAATGATTGATTCTAGTAGATTACGTTAAGTCCATAACACCATAAGTTTACACACAGGTTAGTAACGGACTAACGCTCAGTTTTGTGGAGCCTTGGGGCACGCCAACTGAAGTTTTAGCGTTCTGCCTAACACATTGGCATTTATCAATGTACACTTAGGCTGTAGAGGCAATTAATGGGTTTTCGGTTTAGAGTAACAGAGGATTGTTAGACCAATCTAAATAGGGTGAGCCTCAGCCTCTGATTATTGTAATATTCTAATAAAGTGTACATAGGAAACCATGGCATGATTATATAAAGTTATCATTAGAAGAAGTTAAGTTGATCAGCTTGTTTTTTATGGTAATGGCCGTGACTTCTGGTTAGATATAATTTTACCTTAGTTAAGTGTGTACAGATCTATGGGGACTACATAATATCCTTTTAGAAATGAACAAGCATGGTGCTGTTATCTAAAAAGTAGTAGTCAATCACCTCTGTTAATGACCAAGACTGATGAGCTTATGATTATGAGATCGTATACCTGGCCGGTGCGAAACTTGAAGTGTTATAGTATAGTTATAGTATAAATATAGTGTTAATTATTATAATTATAATTACATTTAATTACTTTGCCACGCTGAAAAGACAGTAATGCGCAGAAACCTTCACCCGCTTATTGGAAACTGTCATTGGACTGATTTGGCAGGCCTTACACACACAAATTATGATTAAAATGATGATGAGGGCAGATTATCAATGAATAAATACTTATTTTTGACACAGTTCCTGTCACAGATTGGCCAGGTTCTTCCACCACAATCATTCAGCGATCACTCTCACCAGAATTCTAACAAGGAACACCTGTACTTCATCAGCCACTCTGCTTCATAAGCACTCACCACGCACCTCTCATTGTCCGGGCTCGTTTATACGAAGCGGATTCATAGTGCTTCTCTATTCGAGTGTCACGAACCAAACAATCCTGTGTGTACTCACCAGTTCTCGGTGTTATTCCTAGTCAGCCAAGATCGTCTCTCCAGTGGTGGGCGAGCCGTAAGCCATCCTGTTCAGCCAAGTGGTGCGTGTGTGTGCCGTCAACCTGTCTGCCTATTCATTACAGAGTGTGAAACTTCTCCGGAAATCTCCTCTCGCCGTTCCTGCACGGAAATATCCACTCACTCATTTCTACACGTTGAGTTATACTATTACTCTGCTGTTGAATTAAACTTGTGCTTCTCTACTTACCTTGTTGTCCGCCTGCTTCCGTAACAGTTCCTTGCAGAATACTATGTTTATGTTATGACATCAAAACACTTTTACCATATTACATGATATATTTTGACGTTTGCATCACATAAACAGCCCCATATGGCTTTTCTGACGTAGTAAACTAGCTCACCTGTGTACAGCACTGCACTTGTAAAATTATTAACATGAGTGACATTAAAGAGTTCACAGACTTAAAATCAAGCTAAAATGCATGGTTGCTTCAGCATTAAATTTTTAGTGTCAATCACCGGACATTTTATTTCTGAACTGCTGTAATGTTTACAAAAATAATAAAACATCATGGGGGTGTGGGTATCTGCATGTTGGAGTAATGGACGTGACAGAATGTTGGACCAATGCCAAAAGGTAGGGGCGTGGAGAAAGGTCTTTATCTTTGGTCACGAAACTGCAGCTATCCCTGTCTTGTGAAACTAGCAAGAAGCAACGTAATGTCATTTTGCAGAAATGTTGCCATAGGCCCGTTTTTTCCACTGAGCCTGGGTGGTTTTGTACACCCCCATGCAGTTCAGCCCTTGTTGGTTCACAGCCTGAGGACCGGGCATATTTACAGTACAGCCTTCTAAAGCAACTGCGCAATAGCTATCATAAGTGAGGTCCCAATGGCCATGAAGAAACTCATTGGAATTGAGCACCCTAAGTTCATTTAGTCTATGCATAATGTTTTATGACACCCTTTTTTATTGAAGTGCTAATTACAGTTGTCTCTACATTGTTGATTTGTTTCCACACACTGTTGCTTTGTAATTTTGAATAGCGTCTTCAGTACTAAAAGCACCAGCCATGAAATTACTGTGCTCCCAAGCAAAGAAAATGAGCTTGTGTTCACACTCCCTGCATGGTGCTCTGTTTTCACATTTCTTTTAATAGTGGCTGTGAATGACATCATACAGTGATCTGGGAACAGTGTTACTGCTTTTTTTTGTGAATGCTGTTACTTCTGAGCAGTATTAGCAGCTTTTAAATCATGTCAATCAGGTGGGTTCTTTATCTGAATGCTGTATGGAAGCTGTAACTCACACCCTGGTCCTCCCTATGTTGTATGTATGTAGTTGCGTAGGGCCCCCAAACCATCAGGGGGCCCCTTTGAACTCAACGATTAGTTTTGTTTTTGATTTGGCTTCCAACAACTATGAAAACACGATTACGCATTCCGTACCTTTCCCTTTAAGCGGTGCGCTGTCGCCTTTCCTACCTAACATCCAAATCAATCAAATCATGTAACGTGACTGTAATAATATGCCAGACGTGCATGATAAAAAAAAATTCAAAAAAAGAGTTAAAAGCGTATTGATTCCCCAGGCAGTTTTCTGTGCGCGTGATCTGAGATGGAGTGAAACACTGACAAGTATAAGCTACATTGGGCTTTGAACGTGCGCTTAAACAGACAAATACACACAAAAATATGTCAAAATGACTGTCTTGCCAAGTTTTCACTTAAACGCAGTCAGTTATGTCTTGAAGGTCCCTTATTGTACACCTTTCTGAAGTTTTTTTTTAGGTTTTGATGTCCTTAAGAATATATATTTGGGGTAAAATTACCAAAAACCATCTCAATATATTTGTACAGCTCCTTTCTCAAGAGCTGTGCAAAGAACAGGTCGATTTTAGCCTGTCTACTTAATATTCATGACCCTCTCTTCTGATTGGCCTGTTGTTGTTTTTTTTGAGTGACGAACGGCCAGGCCAACCACAAGTGACTAGGGTCATGTATGCTGTAGCCTGCTGTGGCTTGGTGATGCTCACAAGTAAGGTAAACAAAACACCTGTAATGATGGTGATAAATTATTTGTTATTAAAGCATAAATATTCACAAACCACTGTTAATTTAACATAAAAGCAAGCATAGGCTACTACGTGCATGGTTTGGCATGACAGAAATAGCGCAAAGTGTGCTCCCTTAATAATTCCTAAATAGCTGATATCTCAGTTCATCGCGATCTCACAAAGCTACGTTATTATCAATGAAGCTGACTGCACAATCAATCTTTCATAATCTCAACACTTTGTTTGTTATAATCAGATGATTTGCGAGCATGCAGAATTCAGCTCTGAACAAAACTCAGTTTTGAGTGGCGAGTGGATTCTATCTTAAATGCATCTCATTGGCCATTGCGTTCATGAAATCAACACATGTCTGTGATTGGCTACATTGCTCAACGCTGCAAACATGTTATAAATAGAAACTTGTTCTGGCCTGTAAATCGGTTTTATTTAGTTTTAGTTATTCTTGTTGTGGGAGTCCTGCGAATCGTTTTTTTCTCCCGCAACCTGCACACACACGAGTACCTTACACCCGCACTCGGCCATCAAATCTAGTCCCGCGCCGCACTCTGTTGCGTTGGGTCCCGCGGGAGTGGAGGTCTCTACATCCATCAACTGAACAGCATTTTCTTGACATGTTTCCGTGAAGTTGTTGCTCAGCAACGATGTTGTCTGGGGTTTGGGCAAAAGTGAGCGACGGTGGGCAGTGCTCGGGTGGTGATTGAAGCCGGTGATTGAGTAGTTCTGACATCACATTTTTGGAAGTCACAACGGCTTGTGAAAAGGCACAGCTTCTTTTTGCAGGCTGTGTGCATTTGTCTGTGGATTGACTGTTTTGAAACTTATATGGTAGTTACATAACCCCTAGACCTCTGTTATCTTGAAAAAAGCTCGGAAATTTCATTTTTGACAATATGGGACCTTTAAGTGAACATAAACAGTTGGGAAAATAAAAGGGAGAATGATTCACTTCTCTTCACTGAATAAATATAGTTATTTTGATATGTTTAGCCTATTTAATTCATACAGTGAAGACTATGCAGTGTTTTATTTACACATTTGATTTTTCAGTTTCTGTATAGTAGGCTTTTTATTATTAGTATGCTAAATTTATTTAATTTGTATCTTTTTTTTCTATTGCATTTTGTTTTCTATTTTTTATTGTATTAGGCTACTGACTGTTTCAACTGTTTAACAGTGAATCTGCTCTGAAAGAACAGATCAAGGTGTTGGGGTTTTTTATGAACGCACTGACAGCACTACCTCTCAAAGTTTTGCTTTGGGACCCCAGAAGTCTAGGACCGGCACTGCTCAAACCTGCTGGCATGCATTTTATGTCTTACTATTTTAAATGGTTTCTCTGCTCTGGCTGTCATGTATGTGTCATATGGATGCCAACAGATCAGAAGTCAGATGTTCCCACCCTATATTCTTTTCTTTTTCGATAATTAATTTTACTCAGATGTACGTCACAATATGGAAAAAAGAGCTGTCACTTTGTCCATTAAATCTCAACTTTAATACACTAAGCAACGTTTATGCAAACTTGGGTTGGTGGTTTCTGTGTTGGGCTCCTTATTAAAGTTAGCATTTTTTATCAACATTAGTATGGGTATTGGTGATACTGGTCTTTATTCATAATACTTTGGAAAAAGATGGCATTAAACAAATATTTAAAATATTGTCTTTAGTTTGTTTCCACATTCATTTTGAGATTCAATGTGAGAACATATTTATGATTACAAATTTTAATGTTAGGTGCGAGTAATTCATTTTTTTTTTTTTTTTACAATAGACCATTTAATTATTTATATGACTTTTACAGCAGAATGATATATAATTGATGGTGCTGATTACTTCCTTATTGTATGATTGTGTGTAGGGTCTGTATGTTTTAATCTTGTTGTTTCCTATTAATGTGGAGAAAATCATGCTAATCCTCTGTGAATTACATTTTGTCCCACATGAACATGAGTTTGGTCACAGCATATGGTATATGCTGAATGTTATTCTGAGACTTGGCTGCATTTAAAGAGCATGTGAGACTTAAAGGTACTTTGTTATTTGTTTGTGCATTAGTTACGACCCAGGTCTTTTACTCAGCCCTGAACGAGATTTGTTGTTTATGTATTGTGAATGCGTTGTATACGTGCTAAAATGGAGAGGTCCAGTGGACTTCAACTTTAACTTAGTGGTGCTTGAAATTACATGTGTAGGTAAAATGTTAATTGTTGGAGAACCTTTTGCAATTTTGCAGCAGTCTGTGGGATGATGTTTATACAGTATATCTGTTTATGTGTAAGGAAGGAACAATTAAATTTTACATTTGAGGATATTAAAAATAATTATGTAAGGAATTATTGGCGACGGGCCATTGAATTATTAGAAAATAGTGGTAATGGGGGCTGTAACACCTCGGGTGTGCATTATTTTTCAAATGTTTCAATGCCCCGGGGTCAATTATTCCGCTTATACTATGGTTACCACACTTAAAGGAGCTGTATGTAAGAAATCTATTTCAATTAATCATAAAAAGGCCCTGATGTGTCACTAGACATTAAGAATAATTTCATTTCAAATACTTATATCACTGACAACAGTAGTATGGCTAGGATAATGTCATTTAAAAAGTGGATGTTGACCCTCAACTGATGTTGATGTTGTCATGTTGTGTTTTGGTCTGATGCACCACCCTCCACCTATCTACCAATCACAAAGTCAGTAGTGTTTCGGGATCCGGGTTGGCAGCTTTGCTCTAATCTACCCTAACGTTAGTCGGATAAAAATTGTCTAACGTTACTAAATCAAAAAGACCTCGTTATAATTCCGAAATTCGTCGTGACAAAGTCCGAAATAAAACCAGAATTTGTATTGGAGATGCTTTTGAAAGATGGAGACGGCTGAAAACGGAGAAGAATTTGAACACAGACGCCAACGTTGCTAAATTTCTCCTGGACAGGTAAGATTCATCTATGCTTGACTAACTTTTACTTGATGTCAATGGACATTTCATATATTCATTACAGTCGAACAAAGTTATGCATGTTCGTGCAAAGTAACGTAACGTTAGCTCACATGGACGTATGCTAACATTAGCAATGCATTATAGGAGCCCGTTTCTCTATCCTTATGCTGAGACGCAGAGGAAAACAACATTAGCACGCCCATTATGGCAATTTGAAACATACAGTAATTGAGACAGAAGCCTAACTTTACCTCAGAAAAAAGGATTCGTCATTCGTTCTTCGCGTATATCGTGGACGATGGCATTCTCCCACACGGCCTCTCGCTCGCTTTCCATCTCTTCCGTGCGTGCGCGCGCCACGCGGATTCTCTGTCTCATGTGCGCTCGCTCTAGATAACGGGACATTTTAACTCATTTGCGGCATAACTAGTCGATCACGATTGGCTCAACAGGTAAATCTATAGATAAACTCATCTTTCAGGCATTTGACCCACCGTGTTGACATTTCAGTGTGAGAAATCGGGGTGTGGCATGTGAGCGTGTGAAACCACTCAAATGCATCTCACGGCCAATGCGTGAGAGTAGGCAGCTCTGAAATTTAGTTACTCTAACAATATTTTATGATGGGACTGAAAACAACCCTGTGATAGCCATTGATGATATTGAATTTGTCCCGCGTTATTATTGCTGTGGCAAATGTTTTGGTTATTTGTTAGCCTACTTATGACAAAAAATTGCTTACCGTACATTAATGACAGATAAATAACGTTACAAGTTAGACTAACAGCTACTGTTCTGTGTGTCACATACGAGCATACATCTTTACGATTATACTGTCACATCCGAGCATACATCTTTACGATTATATTGTCATATATGAGCATAAATCTTTACGATTATATTTAACTAATGACAATTAGTACATTTTTAAAATACATAATTGCTAATCAAAATATCTCTCATGAAGCATAAACATAATTAACAGGAAAAAAATTACTGTGTACGTCTCGTCGTCACTTGCCATTGGAAGCTCATTGAAGCAGCCTATGTTTCTGCTGAATCCTGCAGCTTATCTGGTAAAATGAGCTTATCTATTTGGCCACAATCCTACATACGGCTCCTTTAAATCAGTCGGTCACTCTCACCGTACGTCGTAGGGGACAAATAGGAATCTCGCTAGAGAGGCCAATCTACTTCGAGTGAAACTTCCTGTGATGGGCGTGATGACCGGGTGACAATCCCACCGGCGTGCTGCCAAACCTTCAGCCCGTTCTCAGATGGTCAGGAGTGCCCTTGGAACAGGTGTCCAGGCATGTTGTAGCGTTCACAGATGCCTCTGCCACCGGCTGGGGTGCCACGTACAACGGGCATGCAGTGTCAGGGGTGTGGACGGGCCCCCAACTGCATTGGCACATCAACTGCCTCAAGTTGCTTGCAGTACGTCTCGCTCTGAGCCGCTTTAAAAGGCCGCTACAGGGCAGGGACGTGCTGGTCCGTACAGACAACATTGCGACTGTTGCAGAAGACAGAACACAAAGTCTCAGGACCTCAGACCAGCTCTTTGTCTGTTACAGAGGTCAGCAGAAGGGAAAGGCTGTCTCCAAGCAGAGGAAGACCCACTGGATAGTGGATACCATCACCTTGGCTTACCAAGCACAAGGCGTGCCCTGCCCGCTCAGGTTGCATGCTAACTCCACGAGAGGTGTTGCATCCTCCTGGGCGCTGGCACGTGGCTCCTCGCTAACAGATATCTGTAGAGATGCGGGCTAGGCGACACCTAACACGTTCGCTAGATATTATAGCCTATGTGTAGAGCCGGCCTCCTCCCTTGTTCTCACCCTAAACGAGTAGAAGCACTGAGAGGCCCGGCTCTGTCGGCTTGCTGCACCTTCTATGCACCCTTATTGCTCCAGAGTGAAAAACCTGTTGAGTCCTCCAACACCCTCGGCCCGGACGTGTCCACTGCCAGGCCTTTATTTGTTGAATCCTTGAGAACCGGGTCTAGGCTGGGTCCCATATGTGTATTTCTTCCACGGCTGCTCCTAAACGGAAGCCTGTGTCTTTCCCTTGGGCTAAGTCACCCAGTATTTCATATGCAGTACAACCTTCGGGTTAGTCCATTTGTATATCGCCACACAACTCCTTCGGGGAAGAATGTGGGTTCCGCAGCATTCTCCTTCCTAACAGGAAGGGCACACTTTCCCAGTGTTATCCAATAATCTCACTGTATGGGTTATCACGGAACAACAGTTACAGATACACTCTGTGTAAGCCCTCTCCTATCGTCCTTCCAGGCAAGAAGGGGCAAAAGGCTTGCACAAGGCGCTGGATGGGGTCAGCAGCTGTGGTGCATTGGTAGGAAACAAGGGTTACCATACGTAACTGAGACGTTCCCTCGTGGGACAGTCGGTCACTCTCGACGTACGTCGTGACTGATAGAGAACGTCTCAGTTACGTATGGTAACACTCGTTCCCTGAAGGAGGGAATGGAGACATACGTCCCCGTCGTCACATCTGCTGCATCCGGGGCAGCCAGCTCATCGGCTCGGCTCTTGAGCAAAAAACTGAAGTGCAATCGCTGAACAGCTGATGCAAATGATTGCACGCCAATGTGCATTGGCTCGTTTAGTTTCACTCGAAGTAGATTGGCCTCTCTAGCGAGATTCCTATTCGTCGGTCACAACGTACGACTCCATTCCCTCTTTCAGGGAATGAGGGTTACCATCCGTAACCAAGACGTTTCTTATGCATCTCATGCCCAGCCTCCGTTGCTAATTACAAAATGTTTTTTAGAGCTACTAATGGAGACTTAAGCCACTAATAGCAGACTAATGCAGTTATTAATAGAGTTATTAGAGTAATACAGTTATTAGAGAGAGAGAGAGAGAGAGAGAGAGAGAGATTATGAATTGTGTGAAGCGTGTGAATTACCTCAGTCTGTGCGTCTCTAGTGGTTGTTTTTATCCTATTGTTTACTATATTTATTTGCTCGGTCTGTGTCGTTGTGGGTTTTAGTTCTGTGGGCTGTAAAGACCTTTGAATGAACTGAAATCAAGTGATATGGAACTGTTGATTCGGTCTGGAACTACTTTAGCCATTTCCCTGAAAATAATTGCACACCTTAGAACGTTCGTCAACCAATCAGATTCAAGCATTCAACAGCCCCTTTGTATAAAATGATTTATTTGATCACATCCAATCAGCATGACCAACACATTTTTTTTGTTTATTTAAGGGCTTCTCTGAATGCAAATATATTACCAGTGTTAAGTCAAATTGTATTGTTCATGAATCTGAGTTAAAAAATTTGAATAAAGTGAACTTACCCCCAGTTTCACAGACAAGGTGTTAGCCTATTCACAGACTAACATCCATGTTTGAGCTGTTTTAACTGAAAGCAACTTGGCTCTGACATATAAAATACATCAGTGCTTTTGTTTTGTCTCAAGATACTCACCACCAGTAATGTTTTTTTTCTTTCTAATGCATGTTTAAAAGGTACTTAAATGCTCTAATTGAACTAAGGCTGAATTAATTCTCGCTTAATCTAAGCCCTGTTTGTGAAACCAGGCCTTTATGTCTCACAAATGTGGGTTTAAATCTTGCAATCTGATTTCATCTCAAATGCCCAATGTCATTTTTGTATCTTTCATTTATAACTTTGTTTCTCATAACTGCAACTTTATATTTCAGAATGTGGCTATATCTCACAGTGTGACTTATTTCTTAACTTTTTTCTAACAATAATGCAGTCTAACTTTACATCCACCACTGTGGCTTAACATCTTACATTGTGACTTTAAACTCGCAATATGGCTTTGTATGTTGCAACTGTTACTTTATATCTGTTAATTGCAACTTTATTTTTTACAATTGAGACTGTATTTCTACTAATTACAACTTTATATTTGAATATGTGATATATTTCTGGCAACCAGAAATATATATTTTTTTCATGTTTTTAATTTAAACTTTACCTAATTTAATGTATATTCCTCCCCTTCCAAACAAACACACATACACACACAGAGATTGAGGCAGTTGGTGAACTCCTCCATTCTCTCCTCTGTAAAGAAGACTGTATATTATGCGGCTTTATGAAAATGAGGCCTGGAATACCAGGGGTTTCACACAAACACAGACACACACACACACACACACACACACACACACACACACACACACACACACACACACACACACACACACACACACACAAACCCCTTTTCTCAGCTCTATAATGAAAGATCAGCCCCAGGACTGTCTTTAAAGAAGGATTAATGTGGTATTCAATTGTTAGGGGTGCAGTCGTTTGTGTTTTTATGGTAATACAAAACATTTTCTGTACAACAGGGTACAAAAGGGCACTATCAACTTCACAAAACTTCAACACCAAGGAA
The DNA here is from genome assembly GCA_030578275.1 of Meda fulgida. Classification (NCBI taxonomy): domain Eukaryota; kingdom Metazoa; phylum Chordata; class Actinopteri; order Cypriniformes; family Leuciscidae; genus Meda; species Meda fulgida. The sequence continues at coordinate 15,445,580 of CM060621.1, read as the reverse complement.
TAAAATTATATTTTAGGAAAGCACTTAGCACATTAAATTTAGCTGAGTCATTTTGTGAGATTCATCTGTTATATTTGTGCATGTGCTCAGCAGAGAGAGTATGTATGTGTGTGAAATGTAATTAGGTAAGGTGGCAGAATAAACTAGGCCATCAAAACCCCATTGTTGGAGCTGGATTCTCTTATTTTCATCTGTTTGCCAGTTTACTAAAAATTGTTCATTGAGGTATCACACCAAGATTGTATGTGTGTTCCTGTACCCAGCAGAGGGTGTGTTTTTGTGATTACTATGAATGTAGGCTAAGAGGTTGGGGGTGGAGTTTTTGGTTAGTGGGTGGGTGGGTTTGTGTTTGTTTGTGTCTTTTTTCCAGTGGTAGGGGTCTTCATTAAACTGTAAATCCCCTATGGGTAGAGATTAGTCTCTGTCTCCAGCTTCTCACTCTCTCCCTCTGTGGGGACAGTGTGGGACAGGGATAGATCACAACATGAAAACTAACGGCACACAGAAGTTATCAGAGGTCTTTCAAGAGAAGGTGGGTAAATCTTCAGCGAGGCTGTTGTGTGTTTGTATGTATGAATAACAGTGGGAACAGTGGGCGATGTTTTTAGCTTTAATCATATTTAGCAAACTGTATATTAATCTTGAGCCATATTTATGCAAATCCTCCAGTATAGAAGAAAGAGGTCCATGATGTCAGTTTGTGTCGGTGTGTCTGTGTCCATATATGCATACTGCGTAAATTTTAGCATGATGTGTACAAAGGGGCTTTCAGAAAAAGACCTCTTGCTGCTCAAACTTGGAATGTTCTGCCTGTGTCTCTGTGACCTCATGACCTTAGCTGCCCAAACAAACAGAAACAGTGAATGTTTGAAAGCGTGTAGGGCTGACACAGTGACACCAATTACTAAAACAGGATGAGCTCTTTGAACTCATTGAACTGACTCATTGATACAGGAGATGTCATTGACATGATGTCATTACGCCATCTCTTTATTTTTATCTTTTTGAGTAACTAAACACAAATATGCATTGTTGTAGTAAGCCCTAATATTACTTTTATTACAGGATAATTACTAACAAATAATAATTTGAATTAAGGTTGTTTTCTAAAGTTTTTACATCGTTTAAATTTATGCAACAGTGCTCTTTACTCACTTGCACACAAAAACATACTATATATTTCTGCATCAAACACAATAATGCAACTTTTCACACACTTTTTTATGGGCATGATCTGGTATGGATTACAGTTTTTTTTTTTTTTTTTTATTCACTGTGGTACTATTTTCAAAAGTGTACATTTTTAAAACTCTTAGAATCCAAAGATTCCAGACTGATCACACTTGTAACACCACAACTTGTGTAAGTTAACAAATGCAAAAAAATATATAGTTGGTAGAACTTTAAATTTTGATTTTGTACAATACAAACCTGTTAATTTAAATATTGACTATGCCAACTCATACAATTTGATTGCATGAACATCATTAACTCAAACCTTTTATTTTTTTACTGCAAGCATTTCCATGTTCTAATGTATTTAATTATCATAAAATCTATCTGTCCAGTGTATTTAAAAAGGTGTGTTGAAGATATGACACAGCCATGTTTTAAACTAGAACAGTTTACTGCCACTACATTTCTCACTGTACCATATGCCTGTTTCTGTATTTTAACCTTTCGAGGTTAGATGCAGTAATTTGGCAGTCAATAACATGGAAAGGCCTCTTTACAGTATCACGTGTCATACTGTCATGTAAAATGCCTGTATTGAATGCCATCTGTCTCCTTCCTTCTGCATCTCTAATCAATCTGATGGACACCATCATTGATTGTTTCATCTCTTGTACCTGCTCTTTGTTTACAAAAATGCTCTCTCTCTCTCTCTCTCTCTCTCTCTCTCTCTCTCTCTCTCTCTCTCTCTCTCTCTCTCTCTCTCTCTCTTACACACACACACACACACACACACACACACACACACACACACACACACACACACACACACACACAACCACTTTGAACAGAGTACAAATTACTCTGCTTTTGTTAAATGTCCCATCTGAATTTCTCTATCATTTTCGGATAAACGTGTGATCCGCCAGGAACCTTGTATTTGTGACTTTAGTGATGTTGCTCTGTTTAAGAGAACCAAATGAAACCATCATAATGCCAAAATGATTAAAAGTGTTAAAGAAACAATGTCACTGTCTAAGTCAGCTCAGGTGTAGCTTTGTTATATGTAAATAAAATGCAGCATCAGAACCACCTTGAGCCTTGTGATTTATAATTTATTTTATTATTTATATATTATTATTTTTATTGACTATGTGTCTGTATTAATCATTTCATATATACAACTCTAATTTCATCAAATTACTTCTGTAAACTTAAATAAAAAAAATAAATCGTGCTTTTCATTGTATTATGTTCCTCAAATGGAATGATGGCTGAATTCCTCAGTAATAAATATCATCATGTTATGATTTCAGTGATGGCACATACAATTTTTTTTAACTGTTATAATATTGTTAACCACTGAATTTAAAAAAAAAATGTTTTAGAGAGATATGAGAATGCATTCTAATTTACGGTTTATCTCCTCTCATATGTTCAGTATGACCCAGAAAATTCAGGCTTCATCAGTACTGAGCGTTTCCGAGACCTGCTTGCGACTTATGGATCAGAACTGGACCCTCACAAGCTGGAGGTTCTTCTTGCCCTGGCTGACGGAAATGCTGATGGAAAGATCTGCTACCAGGATTTTGTTAACCTGGTGAGTTCTGCAGATGAACTTGAGGTGAGGTTTGAAGAACTTCTGACCCTGAACTAAAAGCCAAAACATGGACTATTCCATTCCACTTGCATGGGAATGACATTAAATCTGTGGGAAAATCTCAATTCCACCAACCCTCAGTCTCACACCCTCCTCTTTTCCATTCTCTCTCAGTCTTTCTTTCACACATACAGCAACTTCAAAGAGTCTATTGTCCACCACAGTGGCTGGAGAATAGAGCTATAGTGCTATAAAGCAATGCAGTGAAACATTGGATTAGATTCTGTGTTTTGATTGGCTGTGGCAGGTCATGTGAAAGTGGGACAGCAAGGAATGAGGAGTATGCAGTTGGTGTTTCTACACTGCTATTGTTCCTCTATACAGCTCTCATTCACTGTCCACTATTTTATAAAAAGTGAGAAAAGAGAATCAGACGAAAGACAGATTGTAATAGCAAGAATTGGAACGGAAATGTAATTTAGGGTTGAGAAAAAACAGGTAGAAAGAAAAGCGAGAGGGAGACTGGAACGAACTGATAATTCTATATACAAACATTAAGATCCATGTTTCACTATTATATTTTGATGATTACAGTGTGACAGCACCACTCCATTATATCTTTTTCTGAGAATTCTTTCTTTGCTTCAGCCTTACAGTCTTTCAGCTGGATGTAGTACCATGGTGCCCCAACAGAGCATGGTACAGATATCACAGTTTTTGTGTACTGTCTAAATCCCATATTGTTAGACTTTTCCTTGTGTGGTGTCCATGGAAACAGCCAACACAAAGATCGTCCACAAATCATTATACCACAGAAAAGTGAAGCACAGGGAGTACTTAATGTCTATTTATGTTTGTGGGGAATGTGTGGAGGTTTGTGTATTGTGTTGCACAGAGACTGCAACTGTTAATATTAGTTGTTTTGTTAAAGCTGATGGGTAACAGCAGGAAGAAATTAACAGAATATTCATGTGTTAGAGTAAGAAACTCCACACTGAAACTTTTCTATATATATACTGTAAAGATTTGCAATTTGAAGACTGTGCATTTTTTTTTTTATATTTCCAGGTTTATTCATTAATATTATATTTATATTATAAAATGTTATTTATTCCTGTGATGGCAAAGCTGAATTTTCAGTAGCCATTACACTAGTCTTCAATGTCATATGATCTTTCAAAACATTCTAACATACTGATTTGGTGTTCAGGTAACATTTCTTATTATCACAGCTGAAAATGGTTGTCCTGCTTCAGTTTTTGTGGAAACTGTGATTGCTTTTGATGTTCATGATTCTTTGATAAATAGAAATGTTTAAAAGAACAGCATTTATTTGACTGTCTTTACTGTCACCTTTGATCAATTTGATGAATCCTTCCTTGCTTAACGAAAGTATTAATATCTTTAAATGAAACAGCCTCACTGACCTCCAACTTTTGAACTGTAATCTATATTAAAGGATTAGTTTACCCAAAAATGAAAATTTTGTCATCATTTACTCTCCCTCAAGTTGTTCCAAACCTATATGAATTTCTGCTGAACCCAAAAGAAGATATTTTGAAGAATGCCAGTAACCAAATATTTAATGGACCCCATTGACTTCCATAGTATTTTTTTTTCCTACAATGGAAGTCAATGGTGTCCATCAACTGATTGGTGACCCACATTTTTGTTCAGCACAAAAGTTTGGAACAACTTGAGGGTGAGTAAATGATGACAGAATTTGCATTTTTGGGTGAACTATTCCTTTAAAACTGGTAAAAATGATGGTACAAAATAGTACAATCTACTCATTGTGTGTGTGTGTATATATATATATATATATATTAAGAAAACATGCACTAATTTAACATCAGTAGAAACAGCTTGCAGCTGGTTGTGTGCACATTTCCATCTACAGAAACTAATTTGTGATGAGCTGTTATCCGGGTAATGATCTACGGTCAGTATTCCCTAGTTTAGTTTTTCACAAAGTTGGCTTCATTCCTGTATTTAAAAGAGTAAACTGTTTTTGTAGCTTTACTGTGTGAAGCATGTAAAACTGTAAAACATGACTAAGCTGACAAAGTTTAAACTATTTCATTTGATCCCATTGTGACGGGGAAGGCAACATCTTCAGGGGCTTTGAGGATACATTTCTTCATCCTACTCAGGGCCTCTTCCATAACTTACATAATGCATGACCTGTATTCCTGATCAGGAGCCTGGCATGGGATAAAAGAACATTCCAGGTTTTTGAGGAAGGCTTTTTGCCTCAGCAGTGAAAAGCTTGTTTGAACAGAATTGTCTCATGCACACAAACGCACACACGCAATCACTTACACACTGTTTGTTACACCGCTGCTCTGAGACTTGGAGATGAGTATGAAATATTTAATCGGTTGCTAAGTGACAACAGTGGCATTCTGTCTGTGGCAGAAGAGGGGGGCGTGGGATGTGGGATGGGGATGCACCGTCAAAGACAAAAAGACAGATCATAGACAAATTACATCATGGACATTTCTAAATAAACTAACAGGTGACTAGATTATTAGTCTAGTCACATAAAAAAATATCAAGAAAGATTATTAGGGATCACAGTAAATGTCCTGACAAATAAAAGTTTGTGACAAAAAATTGTGAGGTTTCCCAATAAAAGTCTTGTTTAATGTACATGCAAACTTACAGGACTGAAGGACTATGCTAAATATACTATCTTTGGTTACTGATACATGATCACATCACTACCTTTGGTTACTGATATATGATTCCATGCATATTCATAGTAAAATGCTGATAAGCATGATTGTTCAGTTTGTATGTGTCATATTTTTTCAGATGAGCAACAAACGTTCAAACAGTTTCCGCCGAGCGATCCTGCAAGGGAGTCGGCAGCTCAGGAATTCGGCACTGAGAGAGGAAGTAGGCTTGGGTCTGTCTCGGAGACTCGTACGTCATGTTGCCTATGAGACTTTGCCCAGAGAGGTGGACCGCAAATGGTACTTTGACAGTTACACCTACTGTCCACCACCATGGTTTATGCTGGTCATCACAATAGCAGAGGTTAGAATGAACTTTACTATTGAAAATTATTTAATATATAATTATTTTTCACTGCTTTTTTTATTTTTATTGAACTGCCAAACGTATCAGCAGATACTTTGGTTCCACGTTATATTAGCTGTCTTTAACTACTATGAGGTAAAAATGATGGTACAAAATACTACAATCTACTCATTGTGTTCATATTGTATTGTAAAACATGTTTGCTGCTATTGAGGTGGATAAATGTAAGGTTAGAAATAGGTTGGTGGATTGGTTAGGTTTAAGGGTGGATTAAGTGGTAGAGGTTATTTTTTATCAAAACTTGAATGTGGGATACGTTTCATTAAAAAAAAGCAACAAGCTGAGAAAAGAAAAAAAAACAGAAACAACAGTAAATTGTGTCAATGGCGGGGAAAGAGTTAATTGACAAATAATGAATATAGAGAGTAGAAAGTTATTAAATAGAAAGTCTTCAACCATTTGCAGAAAAAATGCAAGTGAAATGTGAATCTATATACCAGGCCCTACGTCTCCATAGGGACATGGGCATCCTAGAGCATATCCCAGCGTCTCAATCATTTTAATAGACCTTTACATTAGCATGTTGCAAAGCTAATTACTCAATACTAGCATAAAAAACCCATAAAAATAGTTTGAATAGAATTAATATTGTTTTATTAATTAGTAGTGTATTAAATGTTTATTTATATTTTTAACTCTATGCTGCGTCTAATTATGCTCCTGCATGATTGCACGTTCAAGAAACTCCAATGTCATTGTTGTCTCTGTGTTAAAATGTCCTTGTCTATGTGGTGTTGTTTGTCCTGTAGTTATATATCTATATTAGTAATGTGGCTACTAAGAAGTTTAGATTGTGTGTTCCTCCTTGCCCTCGCTACATTATGGGTGGCGATCCACACAATCTATGTGTGGTCTGCTTGGGAGCAGTGCATGCACTGTCAGCTCTCAAGAGCCCCTTTCACACAGAGATTCCGGAAAATACACAGATAATGTTTTCCGGGATCGTTTGATTTTGGTTCATTCACACTGCCAGTGATTTTCCGGGATCTGTGAGTGCGTTCACCCACATCCCGCAAAGATCCCATAAAGACACGTGACGTCAGGATGAGACGTGTAACGTACGTGTCTAAAACATGTACACGCGCATAACGTTCCACAAAGCTGGCGAATGATCTCAGCTTCAGCGTGGATAGTAAGGAGTTCCCTAGTCTCTGCTTCGTTCCAGTTTGCAGACATTTTTTCGTTCTTTCTTTGTTGATGACGAACAAAAACGTTCTTCTAAGAGCAACAGAGTTGCACGATGGCACGTGCGTCATCACTATGACACACCCCTTACGGCATTGGTCCTGGCTTTTGTTCACACAGGGCGCCTTCTGGGACTGATCCCGGCAATGTTACTAGGTTCCCAACCTGGCATCGATCCCATTATCAATCCCATGTCGTGTTTGCGTTTACACAGAAGGCACTCTGGCAATTTGCCGGCAATTTCCCGGGATCAACGCACTGTGTGAAAGGGACTAAGGTGTGCATTATGATCGTCTTCCACTGAGGATGCCCCGCTCCCGCCTGGTCCTCTTTGAGGAAAAATCAGCTCGTATCAAGTTGATCCTTTTACACAAAGGCAGGATCAAACTAAGCCTAGTCGTCACTGTAAAACAATGTCAGAGACTGTTAGACTCAAGGCAGCTGCATCCAACGTAATTCCTGTTGGCCTTCTGTACATGAGCCTGGTACAAAAATTGGTTTTGGTCTATATAGCTAATTGTGCCCTTCATGAAAACTGTGAGGGGGGTGCATTTTTTTAAAACTCATCCATTTAAATTATATTGAGCCTTAAAGTTCTGCATGATTAAGAGCGTGGCCACTTGATTGATGGATTGCCGCTGCTGTCACTACTAGCCGTTTGTCTGGTGTCTGTTAGCCGTTATGTCACCTCAGCTAATTCCTGTCGCTGAACTTGGCATCTCTGCCGTATCTGTGCTTTTTTCGGGATTATTTCATACAATTTAATACACACATTATACCTTCTGTCAGGATTTGGGTGTGATTAAAGTAGCGAGAACTCAAGTGCAGGACAATGGGTTTTTAAGACAGAGCCAAGACAGAGCCAGCATGACAGTCCAGAAAGTCTCTAGAAGGGACCAGGGAGGGACAGGAGGATTGAGCCAGGGAGGCTCAGGCGGGTCTGGAGTCCAAGCAGATGGCCAGGGCGGGACCGGAGGGAGAGACCAGGCAGGCTCCAGCAGATCAGGAGTCCCGACAGAGGGCCAGGGCGGTGCTGGGGGGACAGACCAGGTGGACTCCAGTGGTTCAGGAGTCCCGGCTGAGGGCCAGGGTGGATCAGGCGGGTCAGGATCCCTGGCAGGAGGCCAGGGTGGATCAGGCGGGTCTGGATCCCTGGCAGAAGGCCAAGGTGGGTCAGGCGTGTCTGGATGCTTGACTGGGGACCTTATTGGACTTGGGACAGGAGATGGAGCCATCACCGGACGCTGGTCATACTTAGTCAAGACAGGGATTAGAGTGAGGAAGGGGAACCCCACAATGATTACTGCTCCAAGGGAAGCACGGCCATTGCTGTGGGCACAGGGCAGACGGTTCTCTGGGACAACAGATTCTGAGACCGCCTCTATGGCTGAGAGAATGGGCAGCTCTCAGGGGGCATAGCAGAAGAGAGTTGCTTCAATGGCCTCTGTGGCCGTATCAGGGAGAGTGGAGCAGCTCGGTGATGGCTTCCGGGCCGACAGCGGGCTGCTGTGGGACAACCGTGGGCTGCTCTGGAACGACCGTAGGCTCTGGGTGGCAGACTGGTCCCGAGTCAGAAGTAACCCTGTGAGTATTCCGAGCACGCAGGACAGCCAAAACATAAAAAGACAAACACAGCCCTCTTGGCCAAGGCAGGGGTGGCATGGAAAGCCTCTGTGGCCGTGACAGGGAGAGTGGCCGAATCTGGGACCACCAGAAGTCGGGTCCTCCTGGACCACCGGACTAGGGACCACCGAAGTTGGGTCCTCCTCGACTACCGGACAAAGGGAAGCGACAGGAGCCCTCCACTTCTTGCACTTGCGAGGGCGACGCAATGTGTGAATAAATGCCCCTGCAGCCTCTCTGGCCGACTCTCTCCCCTTGCTGAAGAGAAAGGAGCTTGCTACGTCTTTCCACCATCTGATGAGTGGAGGGGCAGGGAGATGGAAAAAGGAAGATGCCCATTGTTTGCGGAGTCCTCAGCTGGCTGGTTCGTTCTGTCAGGGTGTGGGTGGGTGTGATGAAAGTAGCGAGGACTCAAGTGCAGGACAATGGGTTTTTAATGATAATAAAATAACAAAATACAAACATGAAAACACATGAAACAAGGCACACAGACAAGACAAAACAGGAGTGTCAGGGCTCTGTCACAAACCAAGAAATAGACTAGACAGAAGTGACAAAAGAAGAAGAAAAAGAAGCAGTTTTATTTATATAGCGCCTTTCTGTAGCTCAAGGTCGCTTTACATTGTGAATTACAATACATTTACACACACACACACACACACACACACATTACAGTCGCATAGGATACATACAGTCACATTAAACGAAATACATGTTAAATAGATGTGTTTTTAACTGACATTTACATTTACATTTAGTCATTTAGCAGACGCTTTTATCCAAAGCGACTTACAACTGAGGACTAAACCAAGCGAGTCATCGTGAAGAGACAAAAACAACGCAAGAAGTGCTCAAAATACAAAGTTCAGATATTGCTCGGAGTAGCATAAGCCAGATAAGCAGGGATTTAAAGGAAAAGGATTTTTTTTTTTATGTTAATTGCTCACGGAAGAGATGAGTTTTCAGTTGTCTTTTGAATGCTGTCAGGGATCTGCATTCCGGATGAGGGTGGGCAGTTCATTCCACCAGCATGGCACCGTGAATGAGAATGTTCTGGAGAGTAATTTTGAGGCTCTCTGTGATGGTACCACGAGCCGTCGCTCATTGACTGATCGTAGGCTTCTGGTAGGGATGTAGACTTGTAGTAGTGAGTGGAAGTAGGAGGGAGCTGATCCTGAGATCAGTCTGTAAGCGAGTGTCAACACCTTGAACTTGATGCGAGCAGCGAGTGGTAGCCAGTGCAGAGAGATAAACAGAGGAGTGACGTGGGCCCTTTTGGCTCGTTGAAGACCAGACGAGCTGCAGCATTCTGGATCATTTGTAGAGGTTTAGTTGCACATGCTGGAAGTCCGGCCAGGAGAGCATCGCAGTAATCAAGCCTAGAAATGACCAGGGCCTGGGCGAGAAGTTGTGTTGCATGCTCAGTTAGGAAAGGCCTGATCTTCCTGATGTTGTGCATAGCAACCCTGCATGATCGAGCTGTCGTTGTGATGTTGTCTGTGAAGGTCAGCTGATCATCAAAGATTACTCCAAGATTTCTGACTGACCTTGATGGGGTGATTGAGGAAGAATCTAGCTGGATGGAGAAGTCGTGCTGTAGAGACGGCTTGGCAGGGAGGATGGGAAGCTCAGTCTTTGCCAGGTTGAGCTGTAGGTGATGTTCCTTCATCCATGCCGAGATGTCCGCCAGAAAGCTTGAGATCCGTACAGCTACTGTGGGATCATCTGGTTGAAATGAGAGGTAGAGCAGGGTGTCATCAGCATAGCAATGGTAAGAGAAGCCATGTGCCTGTATTATGGGTCCTAGTGATGTGGTGTAAATGGAGAAGAGGAGCGGTCCAAGAACTGAACCCTGGGGAACCCCTGTGGTCAGTTGATGTGCTTTGGATACCTCTCCTCTCCATGTGACCCTGAAGGACCTGTCTATGAGATAGGACTCAAACCAGTGGAGAGGAGTACCTGTGATGCCCAGTGATGAGAGGGTGGACAGAAGGATCTGATGGCTCACAGTGTCGAAGGCAGCAGACAGATCCAGGAGGATGAGAACTGATGATTTGGAAGCAGCTTTTGCGATCCGCAGGGCTTCGCTGACCGACAGTAATGCAGTCTCGGTTGAATGCCATTTCTTGAAGCCAGATTGGTTGACATCCAGCTGGTTGTTCAGAGACAGGAAAGATGATACTTGGTTGAAAGCAACTCGTTCAAGTTTTTTCGCAATGAATGGTAGGAGAGAGACAGGTCTGTAATTCACTAAAAGTGATGTTTAACGTTGTTTTTTAAGCAGTGGCGTTACCTGAGCCTGCTTGAATGCTGTAGGGAAAATGCCAGTGTGGAGGGATGAGTTGATGATGTGTGTGAGAGCTGGAAGAAGTGTGGGAGAGATTGCTTGTAGAAGGTGTGAGGGGATGGGGTCCAGAGGGCAGGTGGTAGGATGACTAGAGAGGAGAAGTTTAGATACTTCATCCTCGGTTAGTGGAGTGAAGGAGGAGAGAAGGTTGTTGGCTGTGGGAGAGGTTAGTCTGTGTTCCTTTGTTTGTGAAGCTGAGAACTGACTGCTGATAGTTGTAGTTTTGTTAGTGAAGAAATATTTGTTAGCAAAATCATCAGCAGTTAGCGAGGAGGTGGGTGGTGGTTGAGGTGGACAGAGGAGAGAGTTGAATGTCTTGAACAGTGAACTGAGTCTTGAATGTAGCCACAGATGTGATATTTCGAAGTGTAAGGGGTAGTGAATTCCATAATTTTGGAGCATTAACACTAAATGACCTTCCACCTACTGTAGACAACCTGAAACAAGGGATGGACAATAAACCAAGTTCAGCTGATCTGAGAGATCTGAGCAGGGCGGTAGATGTAAAGTAGATCAGACAAATATGGGGGTGCAAGACCGTTTAATGCCTTAAACGTTAGAAGCAATACCTTAAAGCTGCCCTAGAATGTGAAATTGAATTTATTTTGGCATGGTTAAATAACAAGAGTTCAGTACATGGACAAGACATACAGTGAGTCTCAAACACCATTGTTTTCTCCTTCTTACTTAAATCTCGTTTTTGAAAAAAAAAAAACCCTGAAAAATAGGCGAATCTTCACATAACACTGACTGTGACGCAACTGTCGGATCATTAATATGTACGACTCCAAAAATTTGCATATGCCAGCCCATGTTCAATGACAGGTGGAACTGTGCAGACGAAGCATGGCTGTTGCTCAGTGTTTGGATGTACAAATGAACACAGAAGTATGCTTTAGTTCCTTCATCCAAGCCTCTGAAGAAACAATGGGTTAATTTTATTTTCTCTGGAAATTTCCAAACATTTCACCGACGACTGTTTCCTCAACTTGGGCCAATACAGAGCTGGCCAGGCTCGGATCGAGCTACCAAGCAACACTTTCTGATGTGTAATTGTTCAAGTTCAGACAGGTAATCTTTCTCTCAAAATCATTCAATACTAAATGCATCAGTAAATCAAGCCAGTGACTAAAATATCAACTTCACATCGTTTCTTTTAGTAGAATGAAAAAAACCTTATTTAAATTGTGAATAAATTATATACAGAAAGCGATCAAAGAACAATCTTTCCACAGCGCGAGTTTATCTGGACACTTGCCAAACTCGTTATGAATTCAATGACGCTCGTTACACTGCGCAACGAAGCTCTTACTCATCATCGTGTTTGCATTGGTGAAAGCATTATAGAGAGTGCAGAAACTGCATTGCAATGATAAGATCTTCATTCTCTCGATCAACAGTCATCTGTCCAATGCTCATCACGGCAACATTTTATGTGATGGGAATAGATCTAAATACTTTAAAAACATCTCACGATTCGTTAATCTCGATAGCTGTAATAGTAAAAACGTATAATAGCTGTAGTAAAAGTATTCGAGAGAGTTTCACATGTAATACATAGCTATTTCATACGCAAGCATGTCAGCCAATCACAGCAGAGGCCGGTTACACACAGCAGACACGGCCCTTCAAACAGAGCGTTCAAATCAGAGGCTAAAATCAGGCTAGGAAAAATGCCTTTTATTTCGAAATTATGACTATTTTTGATATAAAAAACATACTAACATTATAAGGGTAACCCAGAAAACAGTATAAAATAATTAAAAAAAACATTCTAGGGCACCTTTAAAGTGGATATGTGATGCCACGGGTTGCCAGTGAAGGTCATGAAGCAGAGGAGTAATGTGATCAGAATGCCTGGTGGAGGTGAGAACTCTTGCTGCAGAGTTTTGAACGTACTGTAATCTTGCAATATGTTTTTTGGGCAGACCAAGAAATAAAGCATTGCAATAATCTAGCCGTGATGTGATTAGTGCATGAATTAAGTTTTCAGCGCCAGCTAAAGTGAGAGAAGATTGTAGACAAGCAAAGTTTTTGACAAGAGAAGAAATATGAGAGCCAAAAGACAGAGTTGAGTCGAAGAATTACTCCGGTTACTTTCGTAACCTCAGTTCCCTGAAAGGCAAGGAACGAGACATTACGGATGTCGTATATAGGAACTCCTCTCATCATTCACTTCCGCTGAAATCTTATAGGCTAACGCCAGCAGGGCTGGCCAATTGACGCAAAATATGCAAATACTGAACCTCGTAGCAGTAATAAGCAAATGCAGCATCAATTCCCTTCAGAATCGAACAAGAACGCTCAATCAATAGCGAACACGGCGGCGAGCGTAATGTCTCGTTCCTTGCCTTTCAGGGAACCGAGGTTACGAAAGTAACCGGAGACGTTCCCTCTCAAGGCTATGGAACTTCGACATTATGGATGTCGTATATCGGAACTGTATAGAATGCCGCCGTGGCAGCCAAACAAACCACTGACAACAGACCCAATACCAAGACCGCCCCCCCAGTATGCAAGCATCTGATAGGCCGAGATTGACCAATAGCGAACCTCTAACCTATGATAGGCCCAAAGGGACCAATCACAAGCTCACAAAACACTGCCAGAATTTGCATATCCTGAGCAGTATAACCGGGGGAAGTTTGCACTGTCGAAAAACAGGGCAATAACAACAGTAAGAGAAGGCCAACGCATAGCGGTGACAACAGTACAAACACACAAATAGCACACAGAACAACTAATAAGCAAAGCGCAGAGCAGCTCTATTCAATGCTGTGTGTGCAATCAACTCACCGAAAGCACTCGAGACGCAACAGAGGGCAAATCCAACTTGTAAAACCTGGCAAACGTGTTCTGAGATGACCAGCCAGCCGCAAGACATAAATCCTGAATAGACATACCCTTAGTCAAAGCCCACGAGGAGGCAATCGCTCTAGTCGAATGGGCCTTGACGATAAGGGGGCATTCCTGCCCCGGGCAATCATAAGCCAAAACAATAGCGTCCACAATCCAGTGAGCAAGCCTCTGTTTAGAGACCCCCCGTCCCTTGTTGCACCCACCAAAGCACACAAACAGCTGGTCCGATTGTCGAAAAGCGGTCGAGCGAGGAATGTATTCTCTGAGCGCTTTGACTGGGCAAATAGCACTCTGAGCAACCGAATCCTGAGAGGCTGATGGCTTAGTGGACAGGGCAGGCAGAGAAACAATCTGCACTCTGAACGGGGTATTGAGCGACTTAGGAACGTAACCCGGCCTGGGTCTGAGAATTACATTACAGTTTCCCGGTCCAAAGCGAATACAATCTTCACTTACAGAGAAAGCCTGTAAATCCCTAACCCGCTTCGCTGAAGCGAGAGCGAGAAGCAGTGCCGTTTTAATCGATAGCTCCTTAATGGCAATCGAAGCTAAGGGCTCGAAAGGCAAACGCCTCCAAGACCAACGTTAAATCCCATGGCGGCACCGAAGGCGGCCGTGCAGGGGATAATCTCCTAGCTCCCTTGAGGAACCGTGTCACCGACGCATGTCTACCGATAGACTGCCCGTCAATAGGGGGGTGAAACGCGGCAATAGCGGCCACATATACCTTCAGAGTGGATGGTAGGCTTCCTTCATCCATCCTGTACTGAAGGAAGCGTAGAATATCCGACACAGAGCAGTTCGCTGGGTTTATACCGACATCCTGACACCATTTCGAGAACACACCCCACTTCAGAGCATATAGGCGCCTGGTGGACGGGGCTCTCGGCCATCGCGCAGTCATCGCGTCCACCTCCCGGGGGGAACGAGACAGCGAGAAGAACATCTGACAATACGCGTTCTCGCTCGTCACAAAGAGGTCGACCTCTGCTCTGCCGAAACGATTCCAAATCAGCTGAACCGTCCCGGGGTGAAGCCTCCGCTCCCGCTTCTCGAGAGCATATCCGCCCCGCGATTCAGAACGCTGGGGATGTGAGCGTTTCATCCGGTGGACGAAGCGTCCGTCTGGACCTCCACGCGCCGCGTCACTATGCCCATAGGGACGCCTGACCTGAAGAGATCTGGGTTCCTCCACGGGGCCAGGGCGCGGGCGCATCCGCTGGTGACCATAATGTGCTTGTGGCCAGAATACCACTCGCTCGGGAGGATGCGCGCTTTCAGCCAGAGTTGCAGTGGTCTCATATGCAGCAGCCCCAGATGACACACCGAAGAAGCCGCTGCCATCCGTCCCTGTAGCTTCTGAAACTCTTTCAGTGGGACGAGCCTGCCAGGTCTGAAGAGACCGAGAGAAGAAATCAGAGCCACCGCTTGCTCGGGGAAGAGGCGCGCTCTCATTCTCACTGAATGCAGCACACTCCCAGGAATGTTGTAGTCTGGCTCGGTGTGAGCACACTTTTCTGGACGTTCACCCTCAAACCGAGCATCTCCAAGTGTCGAAGGAGGTCTTCCTCACTCGCCCCGAAGGAAACGAAGTCAGCGACCTCGTGAGGGGGCTGAAAGGTGGGTTCGGGAAAGCTCACCAGGGGACGAACCTCGACTCCGCGGTTGGGGGGGGGGCTACCAGCGGCTCAGTGGTGGCGGTAGACCCGATCCCCGCTGCTGCGCGAGCCTCTTCCCTCCTGGCTTTGAGAGCTTGAAGAGACATGTCCGCGCAGAGGTCGCAGGACCCTCCGTCCCTGAGGGCTGACTCAGCATGGGCAAGCCCCATACACGCGACGCAGAACAGGTGCACGTCGGGGGGCACGATGGGGCCCGAGCACAGACTGCAGATAGTAGATAGCCATCGGATGCAGGAGACAGTGCAAGTATCTCGGCGCAACTTCAATGATGGCGAAATAATCCTAAAGTTGTTAGTGGAGTATCAGCTTTCTAGCACACGATTAGAGCGTAAAGAGAGAGAGTCTGAAGGGAATTGACGCTGCACTTGCTTATTACTGCTACGAGGTTCAGTATTTGCATATTTTGTGTCGTTAGCCTATAAGATTTCAGCAGAAGTGAAGGATGAGAGGAGTTCCCATATACGACATCCGTAATGTCGAAGTTCCGTAGCCTTGATAGGGAACTATGACCTTGTATGCTGATATAATACTTTCTGTCACTGATATAGCAAATGACCTGTCATTTAGAACATTTAGATGCCGCGCTGACTGACATGTATGTGCATGAATCACTGTCACACGCACCCGCTCAGAGCAATATTGTAAGTTACTGCATAATAAAAATTTAACTGGCAGAATAATACAGCATCACGACACACATTGTCTCACTTTTAGCTATGTCTTTTAACTATTATACTATTTCGAAGGGCAAAAATATGAACTTTTAACTATTGGCTTTACATCATCAAGTCAGCTGTCATTTTAGAGCGAGGCCCTGTGCGGTCGCACACTTGGCACAGCCCTTGCAACGGTACTGCCAGTTGCATATAGCATTAGCTCCTTAGCCTGAGATAACTTGATCACGTCGAGCTTGGCGGGCATAGTTTCAGCAACCAGGCATCTCAACTCCACCCACGTCCCACCTCTCTGCCCATTTTCTGTTATCCGGGAGCTGGCTCCGCCCACTTTTGGCTTAAAGGGCACCTATTATGGCCCTTTTTACAAGATGTAATATTGGTCTTGGGTGTCCCCAGAATGTATTTGTGAAGTTTCAGCACAAAATACCCCCCAGTTAATTTATTATAACCATTTGAATGTGTCATTTTTGGGGCCTGTTTTGAAACAAGCTGTTTTGAGGCAGACGACCTTAAATGCAAATGAGCTGCTAATCCCCACCCTGCCGCTGGATGTGGGCGTAACTTGCATAACTAATGCAATTAACAGTCGGTAGAACCATAATGGCCGAGAGTGATAGACCCGCAATTGTGTATGGCATTCGGCCATACATGTTTTGTACGCGCAGATGTCTTCATACCTTAGTGATATGAAAGAAGCCTTGGTTCTTGTGCTCTTCTTGACGCTAACAACAGACACATGCCTTACAGGCTAGGGTGCAGTCCTGGATTGCTGCTCAACTCATGGTCTCTGGAGAATCTCTCAAGTCACGTGTATTAATATAGCGCTTTTCACAATATAAATTGCATCAAAGCAGCTTCACAGTATCAATCAAATAACATAACAATGTTTGTTTCTTAGTGGAAAAACATCCACGTTTGGTAGGGCTGATCAATGGTATTAATGCTTGGTTAATTAATTTGAATATCCCCAACTGAGCAAGCCAAAGGCAACAGTGGCAAGGAACCAAAAAACTCCATCAAGTGACCTACTGGTGTCCTAAAACTCCACCTGGTGACTTAATGGAGAGAAAAAAAAAACCTTGGGAGAACCCAGGCTCAGTCGGGGGCCAGTTCTCCTCTGGCGTTTATGAACTAGAGGCCGGATTTACAGTAACTGTAATTTGATACAGAATTTTGTTTTATTTTATCACTTCGGGGTGGGTACGCGAACCGGAATCACAACGTTTTATCTGTAGAGTGGGAAAGGGATCCTCCATAGGGAGAGGCTAGTTGGCACTTCAGCACTGCGTTGTCATCGGGTCCAGGCAAAGCTCCTAGTCAGATCTGGATACGGCCTGGATCCGGTAGGCTGCAGGAAAACCTTGGGATAAACAAAGACACTAAAATTAGTGTAGATGCCATTCTTCTTATGATGTAACGAGTACATCAGGATTTAAGGGAAGTGTTCCCAGTTCCGGCTGACCTAATCTATGCAGCCTAACATTCAATTATAGAAGTCTATAATATATTATGTGTATGCTAGGTCAAAAAGATGTGTTTTTAGTCTAGCTTTGAACTGACAGGGTGTGTCTGCTTCCCGGACAATGGTAGGAAGACTGTTCCAAAGTTTTGGTGCTAAATAGAAAAAGGATCTACTGCCAGCAGTCGATTTTGATATTCTAGATATTATCAACTGGCCCGAATTTTGAGATCGCAATAGACGTGAAGGACTATAATGCGTTAAGAGCTCGCTCAAGTACTGCGGAGCTAAACCATTTAGTGCTTTATAAGTAATCAACAATATTTTAAAATGTATACAATGTTTAATAGGCAGCCAATGCAGTGTTGACAGAACCGGGCTAATAGGGTCATATTTCCTGGTTCTAGTAAGAACTCGAGCTGCAGCGTTTTGGACCATCTGAAGTTTATTTATTAAGCGTGCAGGGCAACCACCCAGTAGAGCATAACAATAATCTAGTCTTGATGTCCTGAAAGCATGAACTAATTGTTCCGCATTTGTTAATGAGAGCATATGTCGTAATTTAGATATATTTTTAAGATGGAAAAATGCGGTTTTAGTAGACATGTGACTTTCAAATGAAAGATTGCTATCAAAGAACACACCCAGGTTCCTAACCGACGACGAAGACTTGACAGAGCAGCTATCAAGTGTTAGACAGTATTCTAGGTTATTACGTGTGGAAGTTTTTTGTCCAATAATTAGAATCTCTGTTTTTTCAGTGTTAAGTAGTAGGAAATTACTAGTCATCCAATTTTTTATATCAGCTATGCATTCCCTTAATTTTGTGAATTGGTTAGTTTCGTTAGGTTTTGAAGAAATATACAGCTGAGTATCATCGGCATAACAGGGAAAACTAATTCCATGTTTCCTAATGATATCTCCTAATGGTAGCATGTACAGAGTGAACAGCAGCGGTCCTAGTACTGAGCCTTGTGGTAAGCCATACTGAACTTATGATCGATAAGCCATCTCTTCATTTACTGCTACAAACTGATAACGGTCAGATAAGTATGATTTAAACCATGCGAGTGCAATTCCACTAATACCAACATAGTTTTCTAGTCTATTTAAAAGAATGTTGTGGTCAATTGTGTCAAATACAGCACTAAGATCAAGTAACACTAATAGAGAGCTACAACCACGATCGGATGATAAAAGTAAATCATTTGTAACTCTAATGAGAGCTGTCTCAGTACTATGGTGCGGTCTAAATCCTGACTGAAAATCCTCGCAGATATCATTTCTTTCAAGAAAGGAACACAGTTGTGAGGATACTGCTTTTTCTAATATCTTTGACAGAAAAGGTAGATTTGAGATCGGCTTGTAATTGACTAATTCTGAAGGATCAAGTTGCGTTTTTTTAACAAGCGGTTTTATCATAGCCAGCTTAAAGGTTTTCGGTACGTATCCTAGAGACAAAGACGAATTAATGATATTAAGAAGAGGATCTATGATCTCTGGAAGCATCTCTTTCAATAGCTTAGTCGGTATAGGGTATAACATACAAGTTGTCGATTTAGATGAATTAACGAGTTTGCAGAATTCTTCCTCTCCTATAGGAACAAATGAATAAAATTTTTCCTCAGGGAGACTACAATGCACTCCCTGATGCGATACTGTAGTAGACGGTTGCATAGTTATAATTTTGTCCCTGATATTATCAATCTTACAAGTGAAGAAGTTAATAAAGCCATTACAGTGTTGCCCGGGAACTTCTGTGCTTGAAGCTTTCTTTTTCGTTAGTTTAGCCACTGTTTCAAATAAATACCTAGGATTATGTTTATTTTCTTCTAATAGGGTTGAAAAATAAGCAGATCTAGCAGCTTTTAAAGCCTTTCTGTAAGCAATCAAGCTCTCTTTCCATGAAATCCGAAATACCTCTAGTTTTGTTTTCTTCCAGTTGCGCTCCATTTTTCTGGCTGCTCTCTTAAGGGCCTGAGTGTGCTCGTTGTACCACGGCGTTAGACTATTTTCTTTAATCTTCTTTAAGTGCAACGGAGCAACTGCGTCTAAAGTGCTGGAAAAGAGAGAGTTAAAAGTTTCTGTTGCAATATCAAGTTCTTCTAAGCTATCCGGGATGCTGAGATGATGAAACTGATTAGGAAGATTATTGATAAAGCAATCTTTAGTGGCAGAAGTTATAGGTCTAACATATTTATAACACGGAGTCGGCTTTGCAGCCTTGGCTAAATGTAATTTACATGAGACTAGATAATGGTCTGAGATGTCATCGCTCTGCTGCAGAATTTCAACAGCATCAACATCTATTCCATGTGATAATATTAGATCTAGAGTATGATTACGACAATGAGTGGGTCCTGACACGTGTTTTCTAACTCCAATTGAGTTTACAATATCTTTAAGTCCCAATCCCAATGCATCTTTTTCATTAACTACATGTATATTAAAATGACCAACAATTAGTGCTTTATCGTTAGCCAATACTAATTCTGATAGAAAGTCCGCAAATTCTTTCATAAAATCTTTATGGTGCCCTGGTGGCCTGTATACAGTAGCCAGTAGAAATCTCAAACGTGATTTATCGTTTACACTATATATTTTTACATTAAGCACCAACACTTCAAAAGAAGTATATTTAAAAATAGATTTATTAGTGGTTTTGAAAATATTACTATAAATCACAGCAAAACCTCCCCCTTTGCGTTTTAGACGAGGTTCATGTTTATAACAGTAATCTTGTGGGGTGGACTCATTTAAAGTAATGTAATCGTTTGGTTTTAGCCAGGTTTCTGTCAAACACAGCACATCTAGATTATAATCTGAAATCATATCATTAACTATGAGCGATTTTGAAGTAAGGGATCGAATATTCAGCAACCCAAGCTTTATCATTCGCTCATCTGTATTATATCTGTTTTTTATTTGTTGAACATCAATTAAATTTTTTACCTGACATTTTTTGGATTTCCAAATTCGGGGAACAGACACAGTCTCTATATGATGATATCTAGGTGAAAGAGGCTCTATGTGATGGGATTTATCTGACCTTGGTGATGCGAGGCCGCTAGCAGACGGTCGGTTTAGCCAGTCTGTCTGCTTCCTGACCTGAGCCCCAGATTGTCATGTTTTAGCTCTAAGACTATGTGCCATATTACTAGAGAGAAGAGCAACACCATCCCAGGAGGGATGAATACCATCTCTTTTCAACAGGTCAGGCTTGCCCCAAAAACTTTTCCAATTGTCTATGAATTCTATATTATTCAACGGACACCACTTAGACAACCAACCATTGAGTGAGGCCAATCTGTTAACTATCTCATCACTCCTGCGAACAAGAAGGGGGCCAGAGCAAATTACAGTGCCTGACATCGTACTTGCGAGTTTACACACGTCTTTAATATTAATTTTGGTGATCTCCGACTGGCGGAGTCGAACATCATTAGTGCCGACAAGAATAATGATCTTAGAATATTTACGATTAGCATAAGCCAGCAGTTTTAAATTTGCTTTGATGTCAGGCGCTCTGGCTTCCGGCAAACATGTGACTATGGTGGCTGGTGTCTCTATTTTCACGTTCCGTGTGATCGAATCACCAATTACCAGGGCACAATCATCAGAATTCTCAGTGGGTGTTTCACTGAGTGGGGCAAATCGATTTGTTATGGTAATCGGAACGGAAGAGTGTTTTTTTAATCCGCGACTAGAGTGATCTCTCACGGTCACCCATCTACCCTGCTGCGTGGGCTCTACTTCAGCCGGAACCGAATCATGCACAGAGTTCACTATGTTAGGCACATCAAAAATAGTATCTAAAGCTCTAGTACTATCCTTACTATCCTCAATTAAAGTTTGGATGCGTGTCTCTAGCTCTGAAATCTTCACCGTCAGCCTGACTGTCTCCTTGCATTTATCACAAATAAATCCTATATTGCCATCGGAGAAGGCTATACTAAACATATGACATGTGACACAGGTGACAATAACAGAACAAGACATTACTCACCGTTTGTGTTGACTGATTCTTACTTACCTGGGCTTTTATGAACTCAAAGGCGCGGTGCGCGAGAGAAAATAAATAATAATTAAATGAGCGCGGGTGGCGCGTAAACACTAGCGTGCTGTGATAACAATAACGGAAGCTAGTGATGTAAGGTTTATCTGAGATGGTGGGTAAACTGTATTTAGTAATATAAACAACTAGAAACGACAGTAAATGATGATTACGAAGCTAATACGAGGCGTAGAGCTTACAGACTCGACGCAAACAAACTCACAGCAGGCAGGAAGGCAGACAGGAGCAATCGATCAGTGAACAGCAGATCCAGTAGCTGAACAGCAGAATCGTTCATCATTGTCTGGAGGTTATGGATGTATTTCTGGCACTAAGGTACTTCCTTCCATACCTCAGAGGCTGTTATGTTCTTGTCTGATCAGACAACACATTGGTAGTCTCAAACCTAAATCACCAGGGAGTCTACTGTTGCACCCTCTTTGCAGACTGGTACACCAGATCCTTCTGTGGGGTCAGGGCAAGCTTTTCTCCCTGAGAGCAGTGTACATCCCTGGGTACCTGAATCAGGGAGAAGACATCCTATTGATAATGGCTGAGGCCTGGGGAATGGAGACAAGATGAGTTGATTTAAAGGAAGTTCGGCCATGCAAAAGTGTTACTTGTTTGCTTCAGAGGAGATGACATATTGTCCACTCTGGCTTTCCCTCACACATTTGAGGGAATGCATTGGGCTGGATGCCATGGTTGAGAAGTGGCTGAGGCTACGCATTTCCCCCAAATTGCTCTGCTCCCGGGGTACTGGAGAGAGTTCACCAGGACAGGGTACGTCTACTGTTTTTATCCCTGCTCTGGTCGGCCTGAGTATAGTTCTGTGATCTGTTGCCTCTACTGGACAGCTCTCCTTAGGAGAGGGACCTTCTGTCACAGACTGGGGTGCAATCTATCACCCCGGGCTGGAAATATGGAAGTTGTGGGTTTGGCCCCTGAGGTGATCAACTCCTGAAGTCTGGTCTCTCAATTGAGGTTGTTGAGACAATCCTATACTCTAGAGCTTCCTCCACAAGGAAACTGTATGAGTCTTCACTTTATGGTGCATAGAACCAAGGTTGGTTCAATGCTGGATAATTAGGATAATTATTAGGATAAACTATCCCCTCCACACAAAAGGTTTCCGTCACGGCCATAGCTGCTAATTACTTACCTTTGGGGGATGACTCTTTGGGGAGACAGCCCCTGGCATCTTGTTTCCTCTGTGGCATTTTAAGGGTTAAGGCCTCCTATACATTCGAGAGTTTCTGCCTGGAATTTGGCTTTGGTTCTAGAGAGGTTGTTCCTGGCACCCTTTGAGCATATTGACTCTGTTTCTGGGAAGTTTCTCACTCTCAAGTTTACTTCCCTGATCAGGGCAGGAGATTTGCAGGCCCTGTCAGTTGCCTCCTCCTGCATAGGGATTGTTTCCATTAGGGTCAAAGCAACTCTTCCCTCCCGAATTGCACACTAAGTAATATTGCAGGCCTTTTACCCTCCTCCATTCTTGTCGGTGGACCAAGAGAAGCTAAACTTGCTTTGCCCAATGAGGGCTTTTAAGTGTTACGTCCACTGGTTTGCTCAGTGGCACAAGACTGACCAGCTGCTGGTATGCTTTGGATCACCCAGCGAGGTTCTTCTGCTTCCAAGCAGAAAATAAGTAAATGGATTTTATGCTGCCTATATAGGTGCGTTACCTTCCTTCACCTCTGGTTGTAAGGGCCTACTCTACTAGAAGTATGGCGGCATCTAAAGCTTTAGAGGTGCTCAGAGGTATTTCGTTCCAGGGTAGTGTCATCATCAGACGCAGCATAGAGTTCCCTTTCACTCTGGTTCCCTTGCAATTCTTCCGGCATGCCTGTGAGTGACTTTCTTCAACCAATCAGAAGCTGATGCTTTTGTGTTCCAGGTAGGTGATGTTGCACCAATGACATTGGAGTATATTGAACATGTGCAATCAAGACTGACGCAGTGTCAGTCTAGGGAACCAGGGTCGTAACAGAAAAGTTGTTTTTGCCATATTGTATCTATTTTCTACTAAGCTAATCACATTACATTGTGGGATCATCTTCTCTAATGCATTTAATGACTTTTTTTACGTAATCGTTTTTGAAGGATCTTTGGACAATAAAAACTGGAATAATGGCTGCTGAAAATTAAAAAAAAAAATTAAAAAACAAATAAAGTAAAACAAAAATAGAAAAAAAAGAATAATATAATAATAAAAGTAATAATATTTCACAATATTACTGTATTTACTGTATTTTTGATTAAATAAAAGCAGCCTTGGTGGGCATAAAATACTTCTTTTTTTATCTTACTGGCCCCTAACTTTGGTACTGTATGTGATGCTGCCTTAGGATACAGGTTCCGAAGCTGCATAATTATGTTTTCTTACCTTTTAGAACACCATTTGAGGCAAGAGTGCACATATAATTCCATAAAATGCTTTAAAATGCTGTTTTGGAGGATAGTGTCACATATCAGTAACAGCCTCTTACTTACCACATCTTTCTCAGGTTGTTGTCTTTATGTATTACGGACTGCAGCTGAACCGCTGGATTCTGCAGGTCTCATCGCCATACTTCCTGAAGGGCCCATTGCCATACCACCCGCAGCTCAGAGCTCAGGCCTGGCGCTATCTTAGCTACATCTTCATGCATGCTGGGTGAGTTACACATACTTGATTATATTAATGAACATGTTATTCAACATATTGATATGACTTAAAATTACTTTATTATCTTAAATTAAGATTAGCTTAAAATTGTGTTAAAGAGAAATAGTCAGTTACAACATAGGAAACAATCATCCTGATATTAGAGACATCAAACTGGCACTGGGATTCTTTAAACTATGGTAAACAGTTTAGTCGTCATTATAAAAAAAATATTCAACGGGTCAATGCTACGACTGATTAATCTGAATACAGACAGTAGTTACATAAGCAGGAATAAAACCTTTCACAATCCTTAATGTTGCGTAAAAAATAAATGTTTTTTTTTCTCTGTTGTAAATTAATGTGTATATCAAATCATCCAACAGTATTGCAGCCTCACAATGTGGCCCACTGCTGCTAATTTGTGCCATTTTTAGATTCTGCTTTTTTTAGCTGTTTCTTTTATGGCATTTTAAAATGCTTACACCCTCAAGGCAACATTTTCAGGCACACAAAACATACTAAAGCACATTTCAAAAAGCTTTTTTCTGGCGTGGACTGAATGTCTCTGTCCCCAGTTGATGGAGGGCTTGAGACTCTGTGATGTGTCTGATGTGCTGTGATCTGTGGGGTTTATTATATAAAAATGTAAATACAATTTATTATACATAAAATGTATTATATTACACTCATCTACCGAGTAATCTCCCCATTAACCCCCCCGACACCACCACCAACACTACTGTAAATCCCTTTCATAAGATTCTATTTGTAATCTGTTGGATAAAGGTCATTTTAAAGGTCAACACCATATTTTTTTAAAACACATGAAAATGTTGTGTTTTTGAAAATGCTTTAACATTAAATGTCAGAATAAAATTGGTACTTAGTGTTCATGATTTGTTTTTGGCATTGTCCTGTCCTTGAAAGTTTTGAGATTTTCCTCATAAGTAATTCAGTTACGTTTATATTCTTTTTTTTGGGACATGAACTGTCTCTTGTTGTATACCTATACTGAAGACAGGCTAATACGTTCAGAGATGTTCACTTTCAGTTTACATATTAAAGGCTATCCAGTTTAATTTTTTTTGTTGCTTTAGTCTGTCAGGCTGATGTCTTCGTCAGCATCCTCAATAAGTTGTGTTACACTGATTCTTTCTTTTAGATCTGCATAATCATCCACCATGAGTTCAATTCAATTCACATTTATTTGTATAGCGCTTTTCACAATACACATTGTTAAGATAAGTTAAGATACATGCCCTAGTTATCTGAAGCTTTGTAAATTTCAGGTTCTAGTTCTATGAGAATAATTAATCTGACCTTGTCCTGCTTCTTATTATTTTAGATCTGGGTCCAGATTTTGCTTATATAGGATGTATTTGGCGATTTTGAGGAGAGCCAAGTATGTGACTTGATGAATATTGCCTGTAGTTAAAAGTGTCTTTGTCACCCAGATATGTCATTATTAAGGGCCAAAGTCGCATACACTGCTGTAGGTGTGTAGGACTTAATGTGTAACAGTTTTCCATGTGCACTGCTGAAGGTCAGAGAATTAGAACAGTTGGATGGTCAGAAATGGTCAGGGCTTCAGAAAAAACTGAACTAAACAAAGTTGGAGCAGGAGTGGAATTGGTAAAGGACTCATGCCAGAATTAGGTCACTTGTGTGTCAGAGTACACACCAGGATCATTGTAAGTGGGGACGGGGTGACAGAGTGCAAAGGGCCCTGGCATGTGAGGGGCCCATGAAGATCCTGAAATTATTTATTATTATTTTACAATTGTGCAAATCTGTTTTATTTCTCTGCTCGCTCATTTGACAAAGTTTGGCACTCGTCTGTGTAGGCACCTCCCACGAGCACCACAGTCTAGGAACATTGCAAAACGCTAATTGGCTGTAAGGTAGAGCGGACTGGTCGGAGAGGAGCAGGTCATCTAATAGCAGTCGCACCACCACCTCCACATTTAATATATGTTCAAACAAATATCGGGCAAAAAGAGTAGGAGAGGAAAGTAAAGATAGTGAGGGAAATTTGTATTGCGCTTTTCACAATACATATTGTTTCAAAGCAGCTTTACAGAAAGTGCATATCAGAAATGTACATAGAAAAAAATACAGTTAGTTAATCATGTATTAATTTAGGGCATAACATATCGCCGGCGTTGAGTCGTCTCTTCACAGGCATCGAGTCGTCTCTTCACAGGCGTTTAGTCATCTCATCGCAAGTGTTGGGGTATCTGAAGTCTCCGTGAGAGGCTGGATACAATCTGGAGATGATGAACGCCATTTACATTACCTCGGGACTCGCGTCTCGAGATAACAGCAGAAAAGCAGATGGGAAATAATTAGCATAGCTGCTGTTCATTATATTAATGCATTCAATCTGATTCAACAGTAGTATAAAAGGTAAGCATTATGTGAATGCTTGGCTAAAGAGATGCGTCTTTAATCTAGTTTTAAACTGGGACAGCGAGTGTGAGCCTCGAACAATATAAGGAAGGCTATTCCAGAGTTTAGGAGCTAAATGTGAGAACGTCCTCCCTCCTTTATTGAACTTAGATATCCTAGGAATGACCAGAAGCCTCGAATTTAGTGATCTTAAAGAACGCGATGGATTTTAGGGCGATAGAAGGTCCATTAAATACACAGGAGCTAGACCATTTAGGGCTTTATAGGTCAGTTGTAATACTTTGTGATTGATATGGAATATCTTTCCAAAGAGACAAAGTGAGAACTTATATTGTTCGAGTGAGGCGCCGGCAACTTATAAGCCACTGTTTATGTTATGTAAAGAGATGCTTGCTGCACGGGAGTCTGCATTTTCCTACATAATGAGAAACAACTTGGTTTAAGCTCATGATGTACTTATCATACTCTAAACACTGAAGTAAAGTGTGTGACAAATCTTTAGAGATAAACTATAAAAATGAAAAACAATATGGAAAGTATGTGTGGATCTTGCATTAAAATATTGAGCAAACTTTATCATTTAATTTAAGACGGCGTTATGATATTAAATCTCAAAAATGTTTTTTTACTTTGTAAAATTACCATTGTTTCTACCACGTATACTGTAGCAGCTATTATTCTTAAACTATATGGTGATAAACACAGAAACCGCTAATTTTAAACAATGGTTACAATAATTGTCAGGTTGTTTGGCTTTGGAGAAACTCACATATATTGTTAAAGGAAAATCTGGAAAGTTTTTCAAAGTATAGAACCCCTTTATAGAATTTTTGAAGGAAGCTGAACCAAATAGTTTATTTTCGGTGTAATCAGGAATAACATTTACCATGTTATGATATTAATGTACCATTGTCTTGACATTTGTATAGTATAGATGTTGTCTTTTTTATTTATTTTTTTATTTATTTTTTCTGTGCTTGTTTTTTATGTAAATGGTTCTAAAATCAATAAATACAATGTTGAAAAAAATATATATGGTGATGGTAGCATAAATAACAGACATGCCCTAGTTATCCGAAGCTTTGTAAATTTCAGGTGAGAATAATTATAATAATTATAATAATTCTATGAGAATAATTAATCTGACCTTGTCCTGCTGCATGACATACAGAGGCTTGATATTACCCTAAGCCATGTTATTCATGGCTTAGGGTAATATCGATCCTATGTTTATCATACTTGTACAGGTACCTACACTGTTAAATAGCTTGGAAAGATTGTAATTGTGGCGAGCAGGACGAGGTCGAGGGCCGTGGGAGGACGGCGCGAGGCCGGTGCCGTGATTACTAATGAGCGACACCTGCGCGACGCATCGGTCTCGTATCTCTCACGGAGGAGCGGAAGCATTAAAGGAATGGAGAGTGTGTCTCGACAGTGGAGATCGAGAGAGGCCAGGCCTGGATTTATGTTGTGTTTTGTTATATGTGACAGCAGTCATCCATGAGGGGCTGCAGTCTTTATTTTCATTTTATTTGTTTATTTTATTATTAAAGTCTTTAAATGTTCGCCGGTTTCCGCCTCCTTCTTCCCATAACAACGAACTGTGTTACAGTAATGTTTTGGAATACAGAGGACAAAAAAAAACAGAATTCCAATTAAATATTGTTAAACTGTCATTTTTATGTCTAAGGGGATACTGGGGTGCTATGAGTATAGCACAATTCATATACAAATATGTGTGTAATACTCCATATATGATATACAGTAAAAAAAAAATTCTATCAATGAGTGTTATGTGTATAGTTGTACACTATAAAAAAAACTGTGATAAATAGCGTGGATCATGGGATGATGATGGCAAAACACCCCCCCCCCCCCCCACACAGTCTTTGCATAGTGCCCAAGATTACATAAAGACATCATAAAAGTACATAAAGACATCATAAAAGTAATCAAAATAAATAGAGCGATTTAATCCAAGTTTTCTGAAAAGACACAATCACTTTATATGAAGAACAGGCTTTCTGATCAGCACACATAAATAGTGTAAACATGGTAAACAGAAGCTCAACCGTGCATGCTTGACTCTTGAGAATTGCATTGCTGAGTTTTGTCCTTTCATTTATGAAGGTTTTTCTCTTTAATGTCACTCAGTTTATGTTGTGTGATCCTAAAATGTTCTCATTTACAGGTAGTTAACAAGTAGTAGGCTACAATATAAGATTAATCAACTTTTACATAACCAAACCTGTTTATATACCCTGCACTAAATCCAAATGTAATTATGCTAATGTTAATGGCTGATTTATATGTTTCAGAATAGAACACCTGGGCCTAAACATGGCCATGCAACTTTTGGTTGGTGTGCCGTTAGAGATGGTCCATGGAGCTTTGAGAATTGGCCTGGTGTATGTGTGTGGTGTACTGGCAGGTGAGTCAAATCCAGCATTTGGGGGGTTGGTAATGTTTGTGATGTGAAAGTGTGCTTTTTTAGTGCAATCTCTTTAAAAGCCTTTTTTGAAAAATAGACGAACTGGAGAGTCATGGAAAATTCATTGGAAATTCATAAAGGTCAAAACGGCGGTTTTAGTATAGAACTGAGATTAGAACTGAGATTTTTCAAATACAGCCTTTGCGTGACATTCATCTGTCAGTCACCTTGACGTTGTGTCGATGTTCTGACTTATTGAGCTCCATGGAATTTGCATGCGCCACTACCCCGGACATATGGGTATAAAAGGAGATGGCGTGCATCCACTAATGCAGATCAGTTCTTCAGAGCCGAGTATTGATGCAAGCATTCAATCCATTCACCTCTACAAGGGAACCAGGTACGAGGGTGGTGTTTCAATTCAATTCAATTCAACTTTATTCGCCACGTATACAAATACTAGGAATTTGATTTGGTCTTCTCCATGCAGGCAACACACCATAAAACGAAAAGACAAGAAAACAAGGACAAAAACACAATACAAGAACAAACAAAGATATTATGAGCAATAAGTTAATATAATATAAATAGTCCAGGTTCAAGAGTCATTTAGGAGGGCTATTGCTTGGGGGAAAAACTGTGGCGGTGGCGAGATGTTTTAGCCAAAGTGGTCCTGTACCGCTTTCCAGAGGGGAGAAGATTAAACAGACTATTGGCAGGATGAGAGGGGTTGGCCGCAATCTTCACAGCTTTGTTAATGGACCTGGAACTGCGCAGGTCCCTGATGGAGGGCAAGGGGCAGCCGATGATTTGTTGATGAGCGACTCTTGAAGCCTGGCTTTTGCACGGGCTGACACAGTTGAAAACCAGACTGTGACGGAAGATGTTAGCACACTCTCAATGATCGCTCTGTAGAATTGTTTCATGATGGAGGTACTGAACAGTAAACCTTTCGGGCGGCGGAGGAAGAACAGGCGCAGCTGGCCTTTCTTCACTAGTAGGGAAATGTTATTGTCCCATTTGAGTGTGTTAGTGATGGTTGTGCCCAGGAACTTAAAGTGCTCTACCACAGTCACAGATGAGTTGTTAATAACCAGAGGAAGATGAAACGGGGGCTTTTTACGGAAGTCCACTATCATCTCCAATGTTTTATTGATGTTAAGCTCCAAGTTACTGACTGCACACCAGGACTCCAGGAGACTGACCTCTCTGCGGTAGGTTGACTCATCGTTGTTGGAGCTTGAAGCTTTATTTTTCGTTAGTTTAGCCACTGTTTCAAATAAATACCTCGGGTTTTTTTATTTTCTTCTAATAGGGTTGAAAAATAAGCAGATCTAGCTGCTTTTAAAGCCTCTGTAAGCAATCGAGCTCTCCTTCCATGAAATGCGAAATACCTCTAGTTTTGTTTTCTTGCAGTTTCGCTCCATTTTTCTGGCTGCTCTCTTAAGGGCCTGAGTGTGCTCGTTGTACCATGGCGTTGGACTATTTTCTTTGATCTTCTTTCGAAGGGATCGAATATTCAGCAACCCAAGCTTTATCATTTGTTCATTTGTATTAAATCTTTAATCTTTGTTTTTTATTTGTTGAACATCAATTAAATTTTTAAAGGGTAATTCCACCGGTGGAGACATGAATATGTATTGAAAGTGGGTGATATATGTAGTAGAATAGTAGCATCAATTTCTAATTTGGGTCCTCCTTGGCCGATAAAAGGCAGAAAATGACTTTTTAGTGCTTGTGGATTGTAGACAACAATTCCCATAGTGCATTGCAATGCTCAGCTCCCACCCCCACCTCTAAGCTACCGCCTGGAAATCATTTCACACAATTTCTAGTGAAGAGTTACTTTGCGAACTAATTATTGAATTACTCCTCGTTTTTGTTTCGAAATGGTGTGCACTTGCATAGTACCGGCATGTTCAGCCAGCACAAGGAAAATACACGGAGTAAGTTTTCATAGATTACCCAAAGATTTGGACTTGTGCAAAAAGTGGCTACGGGCTATAAATAACCCGAAGTTCGGAGAGGACACAGCCATTGAAGCACTAAAACATCTGACGGTGTGCAGTCTACATTTCAATCCAGAAGATTTTGAACCCAACCCCTTATGGTCTGTTCACACCTAACGCGAATAGAGCGTCAAATACGCGTCTATCGCGTCTAGTTAGACGCTTGAACATTCGAGTTAAAATTTTTCAACTTGCGCGGAAGACATTCGCGGCAAACGCGTCGCCCAATTCGCAACGCCCGGCGCGAATGATGCGTCTATTCGCGTCTTTGCATTGACTTTGTATGTAATCCACTCGCGCAAATAATTAAAATCGCGTTCGGTGTGAATGCAACATTTGAAGAGACCCGCGCTTGTGAAAAACGTAATTCCGTCGTTGTTTACGTTGTCAGATGATGACGACGAACAGCCACGAACGTCTGGAACTAGCAGTGCTAGTAGTGCTAAACGCATTTGCCTGGAGGTAAGGTTCTTTCTGACTCGACTCTATTAGCAGCTAGTGGCTACTGAGAACACACACTGACATAGTCGTCTGCTGTAAAGCAACACATCTCCTTTGATTTTGTCTGTTTACAAATTTTCAAAACGTTTCTGCCGGTGAAATCAAACGCACTGTAACTGATCTGTGATAGGTCTGTTAGCGCATTAGGTCCAACCCCCTATGGGCGGGTTTTAAAGGGTGGGAGCTAGTGCTTGTAGTCTCTACAGAACCCCCCCCCACCCCCCCCCTTACACTTCCTCCTACAATGACGTAAAATTACGTTATTTGCGTCTGTGATGAGGGGGGCGTGGTTTCGCGGAGTTTGCAGTGGGGGAGCGAGGGAGGAGCCGAGCGGTAAGTAAGTAGGTCAAGTGCAAAATGACGAACACCTGTGTCTGATTGCAGTAATTGGCGTGGGGAGACCGCATATAAACCCGCTGGTCCAGAAGAGAGGGAGAGAGAGAAGGACTGGGGACTCTGAACAGAGAAACGAGCAACCAACTGCCAAGAAAGTGATTGTGAAAGGATTTTTCGTTTGTTTTATACTATCCGCGCACGTGGCGCACATTTACTTTGCTTTTCTTTTGTTTGAAATAAATCTGTTCGAGCTCCGTCACGCCGACCCTTGTCTTCTTTCATCCCTAACAAAGAACCTTCGTTACACTGGTGCCGAAACCCGGGATGGAAGAAGAAGCCGCCGCCAGACAGCCTCCGTCCCCATTTGCGGATGTCATCCACGCGCTCGCGGGTCTACATCAAGAACAACATCGTGCCCTGCTGGCAGTTAAGGAGGAACAGGAGCGTCGGTTCGAGGCGCTCCTCCGAGCCCAGCAGGAGGACCGCGAGCTGTTCCGGAGCTGGATGGACCGGGAGGGGCGGGCCAGACCATCAACGCCAGCTTCAGCCTCGGCCCAGACCGTTCCACTCCACAAGATGGGCCCACAGGACGACCCGGAAGCTTTCCTCGAGCTTTTCGAGAGGACCGCCGAGGCCTGGAGCTGGCCGCCCGAGGACTGGCCGGTGCGGTTGATCCCCCTGTTGTCCGGAGAGGCACAGATCGCCGCACAGCAGTTGCCAGTCCCGAACCTCCTGGTCTATCAAGACCTCAAGCGCGCCATCCTGCAGCGGGTCGGCCGGACCCCCGAGCAAAGCAGACAGCGTTTCCGGACCCTGGAGCTAGGGGAGTCCGGTCGGCCCTTCGTCTTCGCGCAACAGCTCCGGGACGCGTGCCGCAAATGGTTGATGGCCCAGGAACGTGACGTCGAGGCAATCATCGACCAGGTGGTACTGGAGCAGTTTGTTGCGCGGTTACCCCGGAGGACCGCGCAGTGGGTCCAGTGCCACCGCCCGACGTCGCTGAACCAGGCCATCCAGTTGGCGGAGGACCAGATGGTGGCGTGCCCAGGGGTCGGCGAACCCCTGCCAGCAGCTTCTCTCTCTCTCTCTCTCTCTTCTCCCTCTCCCTCCCCTTCCTCTGTGTCGTCTCGCCCTGTTCCTCTCCCTAGGTCCCGAGGCGGTTTCCCTCCTAGGCCGGCGCCCCGGTGGAGGACCAACGTCGGGACAGAGCCTGGTCCAGCGCCCAGAGCACCGCCTAGGGGACCCGCCTCCGTGTCGGGCTTCTCTTCCCTCCCGGCTCCCGCGCTCTCCCCACGCCAACCACTTGACCCACTTCCCGCCGCTGGGGTGGCGGGAAGGTCTGGGCCGGCCTGTTGGCGTTGCGGGGACCCGGGACATTTTGTCGACCATTGTCCAGTAATGGAGGTGGGGACGCTGGTAAGGATCCCTGACACGCCGCAGGCCGCCCCCGATCAGGCTGGGTTGTACCAAATACCAGTGAGTATAAAGGGGGGTACTTTTCGGGCTTTGGGTGATTCAGGCTGTAACCAAACCTCCATCCACCAAAGTCTGATTCAACCTGGGGCATTGGATAATAGCCGCATGGTTAAGGTAAGGTGTGTACACGGGGAAGTGGTCGAATATCCCTTAGTGCCGGTCACATTTCAATTTAGGGGCCAAAAGCATAGTGTAGAGGTAGCTGTAAGTCAGCACCTCCGGCACCCGCTAATTTTGGGAACCAATTGGCCGGGGTTTAAAATATTATTGGGACATTTATGTGCGGGTGTTTCTGGGTTTAAAAGGAAGCGAGGGAAGGGAGCGGTCGCTCAGGTAGGAGAGGCTGTGCCGGGACCATCGGGACCTGCGCCAGAGGATCGGAACGCTGTTGAAAGACAGGATCTTTCGGAGCGTGATGACTTTCCTCTGGAACAGTCCCGAGACGAAACGCTTAAAAATGCCTTTGATCAGGTCCGCACAATCGACGGACAGCCTCTCCATCCCGACCGACCTCTTTCATATCCTTATTTTTCGATTATAAAAGATAAGTTGTATCGGGTGACCCAGGACGCCCAGACAAAGCAGGATACAACACAGTTGTTAGTTCCGAAAAGCCGTCGGGAAATGCTTTTCCAGGCGGCTCATTGTAATCCTATGGCTGGACATTTAGGGCAAACGGCAACACTAAATCGTCTAATGACCCGATTTTTTTGGCCGGGCATTCACGAGAACGTGCGCAAGTGGTGCGCGTCTTGTCGTGAATGTCAGTTGGTAAACCCACTGGCCAACCCAAAAGCACCATTGTGCCCCCTTCCTTTAGTGGAGGTCCCTTTCGAAAGAATTGGCATGGACCTCATCGGGCCATTAGAACGATCCGCACGGGGGCACCGTTTTGCATTAGTCCTGGTGGATTATGCAACACGGTACCCAGAAGCAGTGCCGCTTCGCAACATTTCAGCCAAGAGTGTAGCGAGCGCACTGTTTCAGTTAATCTCCCGGGTGGGAATCCCAAAGGAGATTCTCACCGACCAAGGCACGGCGTTTATGTCACGTACTATTCGCGAGCTTTACGAATTATTGGGCATTAAATCGGTCCGCACCAGCGTCTATCACCCACAAACAGACGGACTGGTCGAACGCTTTAATCGCACGTTGAAGTCAATGATTCGAAAGTTCGTACAGGAAGACGCCAAAAATTGGGATAAGTGGCTAGAACCCCTCTTGTTCGCTGTACGCGAGGTCCCCCAAGCCTCCACGGGGTTTTCCCCCTTCGAGCTTCTTTATGGACGTCAGCCCCGCGGGGTGCTGGACGTACTTAGGGAAACTTGGGAGGACGGACCTTCGAATTGCAAGAGTCAAATTCAATATGTCATGGACCTGAGAACAAAACTCCACACTTTGGGGCGGCTGTCTATGGAGAATTTGTTACAGGCTCAGGACAAACAAAGTCGGCTGTACAACAGGGGGGCTAGACTACGCAATTTCGCACCGGGAGATAAAGTGCTTGTGTTACTCCCCACGTCTAGTTCGAAATTACTCGCAAAGTGGCAAGGACCCTTTGAGGTCACACGGCGAATTGGGGACCTCAACTATGAAGTCGTTCGTACGGATAGGGGTGGGGCACATCAGGTTTACCACCTCAATCTCCTTAAAAAATGGAATGAGGCGGAGTCAGTGATGTTGGCAACGGTAGTGAGTAGGGAGGAGGATCTTGGTCCAGAGGCGAATTCAAAGTCTCAATCACTCGCTCTGGCACCTGGTGGAGACCACCTCTCACCGTTCCAACTCACTGATGTACGCAATTTACAAACGGAGTTTGCTGATGTGTTCTCGCCCCTGCCCGGCCGAACCGACCTTATTCAGCACCACGTTGAGACCGAGCCGGGTGTAATAGTGCGCAACCGGCCTTATCGATTACCTGAACATAAAAAGAAAGTAGTTCAGGATGAATTGAAAGCTATGCTAGACATGGGGGTAATAGAAGAATCCAACAGCGACTGGGCAAGCCCGATAGTTTTGGTACCAAAACCTGACGGCTCCGTCCGGTTCTGTGTGGATTATCGCAAGGTGAATGCTGTGTCGAAGTTCGACGCCTATCCAATGCCTCGGGTTGACGAGTTGCTTGATCGGCTCGGCACCGCTCGATTTTATTCGACGCTGGATTTAACGAAGGGATACTGGCAGATCCCCTTAACTCCAATGTCTAAAGAAAAAACTGCCTTCACAACGCCGTTTGGATTACACCAATTTGTCACTCTTCCTTTCGGCTTGTTCGGGGCTCCGGCAACCTTCCAGCGCCTGATGGACAGAATTCTCCGGCCGCATGCTGCATATGCCGCTGCTTACTTGGATGATGTTATCATTTATAGTAATGATTGGCAGCGTCATATGCAGCATTTGCGGGCTGTCCTCAGGACGCTGCGTGGGGCCGGGCTCACGGCCAACCCGAAGAAATGTGCGATTGGGCGTGTGGAGGTTAGGTATCTGGGCTTCCACTTGGGTCATGGTCAGGTGCGTCCCCAAATTGATAAGACTGCAGCAATTGCTACCTGTCCGAGACCTAAGTCCAAAAAGGAGGTTAGACAGTTCCTGGGGCTAGCGGGATATTATAGAAGGTTTGTGCCTAACTATTCGGACCTTGCTAGCCCGCTGACTGATCTAACTAGAAAGGTGGCACCAGATACCGTCCAGTGGACGGAGCGGTGTCAGCAGGCCTTTACCCAGATTAAGGCTGCTCTGTGTGGCGGGCCGCTCTTACAGGCTCCTAACTTTTCTCTCCCATTTATTCTGCAGACAGACGCCTCGGACAGGGGGTTGGGTGCTGTCCTGTCCCAGGAGATAGAGGGTGAGGAGCGGCCGGTGCTGTACATTAGCCGTAAGCTCTCTAAGAGAGAGGCTAGGTACAGCACCGTTGAGAAAGAATGTCTTGCCATCAGATGGGCTGTCCTCACCCTCCGCTATTATCTCTTGGGACGGGAATTCACCCTCTGTTCGGACCACGCTCCCCTCCAGTGGCTCCACCGCATGAAAGATACCAACGCGCGGATCACCCGTTGGTATCTGGCGTTACAACCCTTTAAATTTCAGGTGGTCCACAGGCCGGGGGCGCAGATGGCTGTAGCTGACTTCCTCTCCAGGAGGAGGGGGGGGGGGGGCTGCAGGCCGGATGGCTCCCCGGCCTGAGTCGGGCGGTGGGGGTATGTGATGAGGGGGGCGTGGTTTCGCGGAGTTTGCAGTGGGGGAGCGAGGGAGGAGCCGAGCGGTAAGTAAGTAGGTCAAGTGCAAAATGACGAACACCTGTGTCTGATTGCAGTAATTGGCGTGGGGAGACCGCATATAAACCCGCTGGTCCAGAAGAGAGGGAGAGAGAGAAGGACTGGGGACTCTGAACAGAGAAACGAGCAACCAACTGCCAAGAAAGTGATTGTGAAAGGATTTTTCGTTTTTTTTATACTATCCGCGCACGTGGCGCACATTTACTTTGCTTTTCTTTTGTTTGAAATAAATCTGTTCGAGCCCCGTCACGCCGACCCTTGTCTTCTTTCATCCCTAACAAAGAACCTTCGTTACAGCGTCATTGTAGGAGGAAGTGAAAAAGGTAAATAGCGGATTTCTCTCGTCTCAGGGGAAAATGAGAGAGTGTTGCATGACCATTCAATAGTATGACTGGGTTTCTAACAATGGAAAGCTTAATGCAAATGGGTGGAGTGTCCCTTTAAGCTTAGATGGGTTTGGAAGTTTGGAAACCCAAAACAAATACAGTGGAGTTAGGGAACTTATTCTCTATTTCCGTGATATGATCAGCTAAAAGCTGCTGCGCTGTGTCGGCGTGCACCTGTGGCTGAACGTAGACACACGCAAGGATAATGGATGATATTTCCCTAGGCGAGTAGAAAGGTTTACAGTGTATGGCCAGCAGTTCCAGATTGGGGGAACATAATTCAGCAATGACTGTTAAATCGCTGCACCACTCGTTACTCACATAAAACAGACACCTCCGCCTTTTGTTTTCCCAGTGGCTGTCGCATCGCGGTCCGCTCTAAAGAGCTGATAGCCGGACAGGTTCACTGCCGTGTCAGGAATATTGGAATGAAGCCAGGTTTCCGTAAAGCAGAACGCAGCAATATGGGAATAGTCCTTGTCCGTCTCCAACCGAAGTTGGAGCTCATCCAGCTTGTTGCAGAGTGATCTCACGTTAGCCAGTACTAGTCCAGGTAAAGGTGCACAGAACCCTTTCTTCTCCAAGCGGCGACGGCAGCTGGCTCGATTACCCCTCGCTCTACTGTGGGGGAGTAGCCTCCATGGACGAGCTCTCAAGTGTTTGTATGGGCTACAATCCGTTGAGTTTCTGAGGATATCCGAATACAAACCCTGCAAATCAGGGTGGCAACTAAGAGATGAAGTTGCACTGATGTACAGTAGTTCATCTCATTTTCATAATGGCACCCCACAATAGACATACACACTGACATACAAACTTTCCTCCTACACGAGATCTCCACAGCCGCCAACTAAGCGTCACCCCGTTTACGATGCATTGGAGTGGTCTCTCTCCCCTCTCTAATGCACAGATAATTTATTGCAAGAACATGACCATGGCAATGTTGCAGTCGCGACTCTCTTTTCTGCTTTTTAAACATTAATGTGGAAAAAACGAAAGAGATATGCATTGGCTTTAGAAGAAATCCCATTGTCATTTCTCCTGTTGTGATGGACAATCAGCCAGTTGAACTAGTTTATTAGTACAAATATCTTATGACTGTGATCGACAGTAAACTGTGCTTTGAGTCCCAGGTTGATGCTGTGTGTAAAAAAGCACATCACCGCATGCACTTTCTTCGTAAGCTTCGCAGTTTTAATGTTGACACTGTTTTTATGGAAATGTTCTATTCCTGTTTTATTGAATCAGTTCTCACTTTCTCTTTTATATGTTGGCAAGGGTCACTTTCTATTGAACAGAAAAATCGCATGCAAGGTATTGTGAAGGTATGCAGCAAAATTGTTGGCACAACCTTAAATGACCTACATGACCTGTATAAGGTCAGATCCTTGAAGAAGGCGAGAGCCATTCTGGCTGACCCCAGTCACCCCTTGTGGGATGAATTTATGCTGCTGCCATCCGGGCGCAGATAAAGTCTGCCGCGATGCAGAACAAACAGACTAAAAAGGTAATTTATCCCGACTGTTTTCACTATTGTGAACAATACCCTGTAAATTCAAATTTAAATTATGTTTTTCTGTGGTTGTGTTTATTGTTGTTTTGTGATTAATATATTTGTTACTGCTGGCTATAATCTAAATTGCCCCTCAGGGATAAATAAAGTTACCCTTACCCCTTACTCCCCATTCCGGTCTTTCTGCTATGCACCAGGCTACGGGACATTGAGATGCAGAATGAGAGCGTTTCCGCCAGGTCAATCCCCACAGGCCTCCCATTCCTCATCTTGCATAAATTACATCTGGTAGAGTTCATGGATGAGTTACGCGTCTCGTCTCGTGGCGAGCCAAATTTCTCATTTGGGTCTCCAGAAGAGGACAAATTATCAATTGGTGCGTTGGGTGTGGCAATTCAGCCTGAGTTTGATGCAGAGTTGTATTTGGTATCTGGCCTTGGAGCGTGACTCACAGCTGTGGCCCGCCCTAGCGCCTTTTGTTCCGGAGGTGCATGAAGAGCTCACAAAGTTGTGGAAGGCACCTTTTACCACCAGGGCCCTCTTCACAAGCTCTTCCATTGTCACTACCCCCGATGGTGGGGTGGCCAGGGGGTACACAGAGGTTCCACAGGTGGAGTGGTCAATTGCGGTGCATTTATGCTGCCACCTGGCAGAATCGTCCCAGACTCCCATTCAGGGCCTTTTAGTTTACTTTTTCCCTGGCAGCAAGGACTTAGAGTGCATCTAGACAGGCCATCAGGCCAAGGCACTAAGAAATCCGCACAAGGGTAGTCTTGAGCCGGGATTGATCCAGGAATTGCGTTTGGTGTCCGACTTAGCTCTACGAGCACCGAAGCTCACAGCACGGGCTCTCAGCCAGTCGTTGTCTACCATTCCCTGACCGAGGCTCCACTCGGCACGGACGCGCTGGCACACATATTTGGTCCAGGGCCTATGAAAATATGCATTTCACCCAAGGAGGGGAGGCCGAAGAACCTTTTGGTTGTGCTATACTGGCCCACCCGGACTTGGTTCCCGGAGCTTATGCTCCTCGCGACAGCCTCTCCCTAGTAAATTCCCCTGTGGAAGGGTTTTTTCTGGGACAGGGCTTAATTTGGCACCCACACCCAGACCTCTAAAATATTCACATCTGGCCCCTGGACAGGAGCTCCCTCTACATGGATGGCTATATGCCTTGAAGTTGCTTCTGTTCACGAACTGGTGTTCTTCCTGAGGTAAAGACCTACAGAGATGCCCAGTTGGGTCTGTTCTTTCCTTCCTGCAGAAGAGGTTGTAGGGTAGGCTGTCCTCCCCCACCAAGTGGCACATCACGATTCAGTGGATGGGAAGTTATTTGGGAAGCATGACCTAATCATCAGGTTCCTCAGGTCACGCCTTATTCCCTCTTGGGACCTCTCTGTAGTCTTGCTGGGCCTGCAGAGTTCTCCTTTTGTGCCCTTGGAGTCAATTGAGTTGCTCTGCCACTTTTTGAAGACAGCCCTCCTGATTGCACTCACTTCCATCAAGAGGGTTGGGGACCTGTAGGCGTTCTCTGTCAGAACTTCCAAGCACTTCCTCGGGACCTACAGCAACCTGGTTATTAGTGTTTTCCCAATTGACCCCTAGTTACTATTACTCTTGGTTACTATTGTAACCTCTGTTCACTTATGGAGGGAATGAGGCGCTGTGTCCCTCTTGCCACAACTCTGAACTACCTGCTGAATGGCTGGGACATGTTCTCGGCTCCTCAGCACAAACCTGAATGAGTAGAAGCACTCCATAACCCTCTGGGGTCTGAGGTGTTTTCTGGGCTTTGGAGGTGTTCTGACATGCTCTGACATTTGTGCTTATTTCTGTTACTTGTGACATTTACATGGCTATTACACTGTATTCAGCACAAACTCTTCTACAATAATATGTCAACAGCATGTATGTAAAAGTTTGTAGTTTTGCGATAATGACGTTTATGCGTGGTTTGTGAAAAAACAATTGTCACTTAAATAAGGTCATGAAACCCATACTGATTATTTCTTCACAGGACTTTTGAAAATGGTATCACGTAGCTAGAATATTTGCTTCAAAAATATGTGAAAATCATGCTGCGTACTCGTTCAGATAAAACAATATATTGATTTAAAATTTGTAAAACATCTTTTGTTTAAGAAAGCTGTATGCGAAGAGGTGTGAATCATCATGAATATTGATGAATTTCACACCTGTGAAAATCAAAGATCCTCCCATAATGGCCCTATCAGGTGCTATCAGGTCTTAACCTTGCACAAGAATGAGGAGAGATTTAAAAAAGAATGGCTTTTTGATTGTATAGATTTATTTACAACACAACATAATCCAAAGATACACAACAAAGGACAAAAAGCACATTATTTAACACACTGATCTAAAGACAAAGAGTTGAACAGTTACACACCTTTGTGGCATTCCTGAAACATAATACATACCTGTCATTTCCAAGGTGTTTGATTTTTCATTTTACCATGTTCATGTACAGAGACTCATGTGAATGTTGAAGTCAGCAGGACTAATCAGTGGCATCTGTCCCTTTAAAAAAAAAAAAAAAAACGAAACAACCGTGAACGAACATGCTGATATCAAGAGAACCTATAGGGCTGCACATTTTAGATTTTTCAGGTTAAAATTGCGATTTAAAATGTACAAAAAATATATTTATAATGAATACCAGGTTTGTTGTGCCTTGTAGGCATATACTTGTAGGGCAGCATAAAATAATAATAACAATAGACTATATGGATTATCATATGTTATTTCAAATGTTTACATTCCTTATGACGATATGTAATGAGATTGGAGTAAAAACATGAAGCCTAATGTTTGAAGCGTTGTGCTTTTCAAACCAACAGTGCGAGTGACTCAAACTCACAGCGCGTGCAGAAAACATTTACTGAAGTGATCGTGCCGCTTCAAACTATGAAACATTGTTACCACATTATACATCTACGTTTGAGCAGATATCCACAAACACAGTATTTAACAGTAAACACTGGTCTAAACATTCCAGTATTCACCATATTAAACACTCAAACTAGCCCACTTTTATATCATGCTGTGTTTTATTATCGAACATAAAAACATTGTGTCGTACATGTATATAAATTTAGCATTGAAAGGTTGCCTACTTGCCTATAGTTCATATTTCAAGATGTTTCTGGCTATATAAATATATACATACACATTTTGGTCTGGCACCAGTTTAACTAGTAGCTACAATATGAAGTTTATGCAACAATAACATGCTTACTATTTTGAGTGGAAATGTCTTACCTTAAAAATCTTTCTCATCTTCAAATCACGTTCTTCTAATTCTTCTGAGTTAAATCCAAGGTAAACAGCACAACACAGCATTTTATTTTTTTAAAGAGCGTGTTAGTAATGTGCGCCTACAGACGTCCACAATATGCGTACACTTTCCTCGCTAGAGAAGAGTTCAGTTTTTCCGCTTGCAAATTCCGCCATGGTGCTAGCGCAACTGGCTTTTAAAAGGAATGGGAGAAGATTCTGATTGGTATATTGCACGTTACACCCAAACACACCCATTACCCATTAAGAATAGGGACACCCATTTTTCCTGTTGTTAAACTAGCAAAAGTGGATTCGCACATTAGACCATGCGCTTAGACCGCTAAAATAGGGCCAATAGTTGTGGTGGACTATGCTTTTCTTTCATATTTCAAACGTTTTTTTAGAACTATATTTTATCATTATCATTAGAGTTATTGTTCCTGCTGTGAACAGGCCTTAATAGTCAATTATGTTTTTTCCAAGGTTCATTCTTACATTATTAAATTTGCTTCTCCTCAATCATAATTATGTGTTAACATTAGGGTTTAACGGTACACGTATTCGTATTGAACCGTTCGGTACGAGGCTTTCGGTTCGGTTTTCGGTACGCATTTTCAAACCGAATGGTTCGTTGGACCATTTTTCCTGCCGACCAAAATGTAGTTATTTCAAATGTAGGCGTGTTGCGCGTGGCAAGCGCGCTCGAGATGCTGGCGCGACCACGACATTTTCCAACATCAAATGGCAAATGTAATGCAAGCGGAACGAAACTGAGCTACTTTTTAAATATGGTTGACGGACCGTTTATCAGTTTGGACCAATGCAGCGCGAGCCGATATTGGTTAAGCAGCACTGTTACTGCACAGCGAGATCCAGTAAAGAAAGCATTTGAATTCGCTACTGAAATAATAACATCGCTGCGAGATTTAGTGAGAAGCATTCACATTTCTCCGTTATTAACGGATCAAACAGCGCTGACGTGGAAACCAGGAATAAACATTGTGCCATGAATGAACTATTCAGTGTCCACAGATCAGCAACATTCGCCATGGATTTACTGTAGTAACACTACTAACTGTAACCATGGAAGTTTGGCAGGAATAGTAGGCTATAATGCTTTTAAGTAACATTATGTCGGTTTTATTTTGACATGATGAATTATTAATGCTGCCCTCAAATGTTAATCTGAACTAAAATAAACCTTTGTTTATAACTACTACAATATTACATTTCATTTTGTCCAAGGAGCTGTTTTGTTTTATATGCTTCTAAGAAAAGTCAAGTATAGCTCCATCATTGCTCAAAGTAAAAAAAAAATCATCCTTTATTATGTTAGTTTTTATAAAAATATAATAAAAAAATTAAATCAAAGAAATTTCTCTGGCATTTCTTTCTTTTTCTCTAGCGAAAACGTACCGAACCGTACCGAACCGAACCGTGACAAGTGTATCGTATCGAAAAGAACCGTGAATTTTGTGAACCGTTACACCCCTGGTTAACATACTTGTGTAACTCACATGAGGGTGAGTAAGTGATTACTTTTTTTGGGGTGAACTATGCTTTTAATGTCTGGTGGTAGGAAAAGGAATGAAGTTCTTTAATTTTGTTATTGCAAATCAATCACCCACATTGTACATTTAAAGTGCCACTATTACCACATAGATAGGCTGTTAGTACATATAAAATGTGGTCACTTAAGCATTGCAGCTACACAGCTAATATGCATGTGACCAAATAAAGATGGAACAGCACATTGAGGTGTCACTAAGTCACATCTGTCTACTAGTATTTCACATTCTTAACAGCAATCAGCAGCAGCAGTGTGTAGGTCTGATCACAATGGATAAGTGTGCATTCACTGTGTGTGAATTTGAATGTACATCCTGTGATTAAATTTTTATAAGGCACTGCCACTCTCTGCCTAGAGCAGGAGTGCCCAACCAGTCGATCGCGGTCTACTGATCCCAATGGGGTGTAGAAAACAAGAAAAGTTTTTTTTTGTGTGTGTGTTATACTTTTATAAAATGTTCACTACAGCCTATATCATGAGTCCTTGCCAACAGGTCCACAAAAAAAGTATTTTAAAAAAGAGAAAAATAAAAAAAGTAGGTCACGTTTAAGCTACGGTCGTGTGTGACATGCATGACAGTAGCTAGAGGCTAGCGAACAGCGGTTACACGCTCCTAAACCTGAGGGTAAACGAGCCAAGACCTACCATTTTCACCCTGAATTGGAGGAAGATTATTTTTTTGTTTATTCTCATTCAATGCCTGTTTGTTTGATCTGCAATGCAACGGTGGCGTTGGCAAAGAAAGGAAATCTGGAGTGGCATTTTAAAACAGTACACGGGAGCTACGAGAGGGATTTCCCTGCAAAAACGCCTTTACGTGCCACAAAAGTGTGGGATTTGAGCTTGCAGCGCGGCAGTCAATCTTCACCAAACCGAACCCAGAGTAAGGCCACAACAATTGCTACCTATTGCGTCAGTCACGTCCTTGCTAAATACAAGAAGCTATTCAATGATGGTGATATGGTGAAGGAAGCCTTTCTCGAGGCAGTGGATAGCCTTTTTGACGACTTTAAAAATAAAACAGAGATTGTGAAGGCCATTAAAGAAGTGCAACTCTCCCGCAATACTACAACAAG
Organism: Meda fulgida; assembly: GCA_030578275.1. Classification (NCBI taxonomy): domain Eukaryota; kingdom Metazoa; phylum Chordata; class Actinopteri; order Cypriniformes; family Leuciscidae; genus Meda; species Meda fulgida. The sequence continues at coordinate 15,400,890 of CM060621.1, read as the reverse complement.
GCAATTTGAGAGAATAGCTGTGGAGGAGCAACTGAAGAAGGATATTTGATGCGTATGAGTGCTTTTCCCTCCAATTTGATGAGTCAACTGATATGGTGGATGTGGCACAATTGTGTGTTTTCATCAGGATGGTTTTTGGAGACATGAGCGCCAAGGAAGAGCTACTCACAATTTTGCCATTAAAAGGACACACCAGAGGTGAGGATATGTTTAATGCTTTCATGGGATTTGTTAGGGAGACAAAACTGCCGCTCTTTAAGCTGATCTCCATCACAACTGATGGGGCCCCTGTTATGATGGACCGCACCAGTGGGTTCATTGCACTGTGCAAAGAAAGTGAATCTTTCCCGGATATCCTGAATTATCATTGTATAATTCACCAGCAAGCGCTGTGTGGAAAGATTTTAAATATGAAAGAAGTGATGGATATTGCGATGAAGACTGTGTGTTCAGTTCGGGCCAGGAGTCTGCAGAGAAGGCTTTTCCGTACTCACTTGGAGGAGAATGATGCTGACCAAACAGACCTGCTGCTTCACACGGATGTTAGTTTGTTAAGCAGAGGTACATTTTTGACCAGATTAACTGAGCTATTGCCTGATATCAAGGACTTCCTGAAGATTTCAAAACACGTGGATTACCACACAAAGCTAGAGGACCACCAGTGGCTTTTAGATTTATCTTTCCCCGCTAATCTCACTGGCGAGCTCAATTAATTGAATTTAGAGCTGCAGGGTAAGGATAAAGATGTAGTCAACATGATGAGTTCAGTGAACACATTTAAAAGCAAGCTACAGCTGATGTCAAGCAGTAACCTGCGCAACTTCCCTCACATGCAAGCAGAACTACAACGTCAAGGTAAAGGTGTGACACAGCTTGACAGTGCACGTTATGAGGAGCATGTTCAGAGCATCTCGCAGAGTTTGAGAGGCGTTTTACTGACTTTGCATCCAATCGAGCCTGTAGCCAGCTATATGTGTTATCCATTTGGTGCAAGTATTGATGTTGGTGACATTGCCGCCAAAGTCAAATCACTTTTCGACTTGGAAAGCTCCGCTCTTGAGGATGAGATTATTACATTGCAAAATGACATTGAAATCAAAGCCATATTATCATCCGCTCAACCTGGAGAGCATGTAGTGTCCTGGAATCTACTGGTGGAAAAGAGGCATCTCAATCTCAGAAGATGTGCCTTGAACCTGACAGCTCTTTTTGGATCAACTAATTTTTGCGAGTCTGCTTTCTCGCACATGAAAATCAACAAGTCCAAGTACAGATCGACAATGGCTGATGATCACCTTTGCAGCCGGCCTACGCCTTGCAACCAGCTCCTACAATCCTGACTACGAGAAGCTATCCTCCTCCTCCCAGTGCCAGATCTCCCACTAAGGTAGAAAGTGATTTCCTTTTCTCAAACGGTGTGTGTGGGTTTGCGATGTTGACACTGGACTGGTAGATCTCGGGAGGCTGGCTACTTGACAAGTAGATACTGAGTCAAAAAAGGTTGGGCACCCCTGGCCTAGAGAAACTTGATATAGTTATCAGAGGTTGTGTGTTTGTGTTATGATCTGGCTGTGTAGATAAATCGCACGATGAAGGAGAATAAACACAACAGTCTTTATTAAATCCACTGACTGAAACACAGGAGTTCATTGGAGAATAATATAAACACAACCACACAGGGCAACTGGCTGACCGTGAGACGCTGTAGGGACAACACACTGCTCTTCCATTCCGATTACCATAACAAATAGATTCTCCCCACTCAGTGAAACACCCACTGAGAATCCTGTTGAATGTGCCCTAGTTTTTGGCGATTCTATTACACGGAACATGAAAATAGAGACACCAGCCACCATAGTCACATGTTTCCCAGGAGCCAGAGCGCCTGACATTAAAGCAAATTTAAAATTGCTGGCTAATGCTATTCGTAAATTCTCTAAGATTATTATTCACGTTGGCACTAATGATGTTCGACTTCGCCAGTCTTCCCCCCCCCCCCCCCCCCCCCCATAGTAATGTTATAAACATGAACCTCGTCTGAAAGGCAAAGGGGGAGGTGTTGCTGTAATTTATAGTAATATCTTCAGAATTACTGAGAAGTCTTGTTTCAAATATAATTATTTTGAAGTGTTGGTGCTTAATGCAACACTATCTAATGTAAATGATAAATCACATTTGAGATTTGTGCTGGATACAGGCCACCAGGCCACGATACAGACTTTATCAAGGAATTTGCTAATTTTCTATCAGAGTTAGTACTGGCTGCAGATAAAGTCCTAATTGTTGATGATTTTAATATACATGTAAGTAGTGAAAAAGATGCATTAGGATTGGCATTTAAAGACATTCTGAACTCTATTGGAGTTAGACAACACGTGTCAGGACCTACTCATTGTCTATATCTAATATTATCACATGGAATCAATGTTGATGCCATTGAAATTCTGCAGCAGACTGATGTCATCTCAGATCATTATCTTGTTTTGTGTATACTTCATTTAGCCAATGCTTCAAAGCCAACTCCATGTTACAAATATGTTAGACCTATCACTTCTGCTACTGAAGATTGCTTTATTAATAACATTCCTGATCAGTTTAATCTCCTCCCTATCCCAGGTAGCTTAGAAGAACTCAATATTGCGACAGAAACTTTTGACTCTCTCCTTTCCAGCACTTTAGACACAATTGCTCCTTTGCGCTTAAGGAGAGACACGGCAGGCAAAAACAGTTTTTTTTTCACTGGTAAATTGTGAGATTTTGGGCTATTTAACATGTCTTCTTTCAGACTTATGATGAAAAAAGTCCAAAATACACATTTAGGTCTTTATTTTACTACACTTTGTCTATTTGCGTTCTAAATCAACATGCTGCTCTGCGATCGCTGTCTGTACCCTGTCATCACATATACCTAGAAAACTCTCTCTCTCTCCTGTACAATGTTGTCAGATCCAAATATGGTCATTTCCTTTTTTATCATCAACCAATCGTGAAAGTACAATGGAGCATTTAACTCTCAAAATCTCATTGGCTGATGTCAATTTCTGACAAGTGATTCATTCAGATGCATCACATGACGTGCTCTGGCATTGGGGTTCTGTTCAGTTGAAGACCATAAATTATGTGTTATAAGTTTTGATGTGTTTTAGGTGGTTTGTATTGTTGTTGCTAAATTATTTGATAAGATATTGTGTCTGTAAATTTTTACAATACAAATCTTAAAAGGCCATTTTCTCAGAAGGGTTTTTTTCCTCATACTCAGAGCAAGAAATCTCAACTTCAGCAGCACTTACATGCACCAAACTTTCCAGTTATATTCCTATCTATATTCTTAAGTTTTTTTACAGAGGGGTTTGTTCATATATCATTCAGATTCTGATTTATACAACATTTTATACCTAAAAACGGGGCTAAAAAAAATTATTTTGTATGGCTGTTGACAGTTTTTTTCTGATTAATGGAGTGATAAAAAGAGATATCCAAAATCCCCTCTATAAAAACCTTTGACTCGAATGTCAACTAAATGAAACAAGAATTTTGAATCTGGCTTTATCCAATGTTGAGATTTCTCTTCTGGAAATATGCAAATTAGCACATATTTAATGAGAAAACCTAGAGAACCTAGAGAAAATATTAAAAAAAACTTGTAATACAAAAGATATTTGTCTTAATGTCAGTAATAAACTAGGGAAGGTTCATGTTGATATCTATTAGTTTTTTTTTTCTTTTTCCTATTCACTTGGGGTGAATAGGAAAGTGGCTAAATTAATGAAAAAATAAAGCTTCAACCCCAGACGTTTTCAAGCAGCACAGCAGTAATGACTTTATTAAGTTCTTTACTTACAAGAATGATAATATCAGGGGGAAAATTATAACTATACAACCGTCTACTACAGTATCGCATCAGACAGTGCATTGTAGTCTCCCTGAGGAAAAATTTGATTCATTCATTGCTATAGGAGAGGAAGAATTTTCTAAACTTGTTAAATCATCTAAATCGACAACATGTATGTTAGACCCTACACCGACTAAGCTATTGAAAGAGATGCTTCCAGAGGTCATAGATCCTCTTCTTAAAATCATTAATTCATCTTTGTCATTAGGATAAGTAACAATAACTTTTAAGCTGGCTATGATTAAACTGCTTGTTAAAAAAAACTTGATCCTTCAGAATTAGTCAATTACGGGCAATTAGTCAATTACTCGAATCTACTTTTTCTGTCAAAGATACTAGAAAAGGCAGTATCCTCACTGCTATGTTCCTTTTTAGAAATAAATGGTATCTGCAAGGATTTCCAGTCAGGATTTAGACTGTATAGTCACAAATAATTTGCTCTTATCATCCGATCTCATAAGATTTGCTCTTATCATCGTGGTTGTATTTCTCTATTAGTGTTACTCGATCTTAGTGCTGCATTTGATACAATTGACCACAACATTCTTTTAAATAGACTCAAAAATTATATTGGCATTAGTGAAATTGCATTAGCATGGTTTAAATCATACTTATCTGACCGTTATCAGTTTTTAGCAGTAAATTAAGAGATGTCTTATCGATCACAAGTTTAGTATGGAGTACCGCAAGGCTCAGTACTAGGACCGCTGCTGTTCACCCTGTACTTGCTATCATTAGGATATATCATTGGGAAGCATGGCATTAGTTTTCACTGTTATGCCGATGATACTCAGCTCTATATTTCTTCATGCTCTGACGAAACTTACCAATTCACAAAATTAATGGAATGCATAGCAGCTGATATAAAAAACTGGATGACAAGTAATTTCCTACTACTTAACTCTGAAAAAACAGATATTCTAATTATTGGACAAAAACTTCCTCACGTAATAACCTAGAATACTGTCTAATACTTGATGGCTGCTCTGTCAAACCTTCGTCCTCTGCAACACTGCATTGGCTGCCTATTAAACATCGTATACATTTAAAAATATTGCTGATTACTTACAAAGCACTAAATAGTTAAGCTCCTCAGTACTTGAGTGAGCTCTTAACGCATTATAGTTCTTCACGTCTATTGCAATCTCAAAATTCCGGCCATTTGATAATACCTAGAATATCAAAATTGACTGCTGGCGGTAGATCCTTTTCCTATTTAGCACCAAAACTCTGTAACAGTCTTCCTAACATTGTCCGGGAAGCAGACACACAGTTGTCAGTTCAAATCTAGACTAAAACACATCTCTTTGACCTAGCATACACACAACACATTATAAACCTATATAATTCAATGTTAGGCTGCATAGATTAGGTCAGTTGGAAACGGGAACACTTCCCATAAATCCTGCTGTACTTGTTACATCATAAGAAGAATGGCGTCTACCCGAGGTTTACCACAGTCCGCCATATCCAGATCTGAGGAAGGACCTGCGCCTAGACATCACAACAACGCAGTCCTGAAGTGTCAACTAGTCTCTCCCCTGTAAAGGCCCCCTCATCGTTCCCTTTACCGCTGTACAGATAAACGTTGTCAAAATAGGTCCGGTTAACATTAACATTTTTAAGGCCAGACAAGTAATTTGTTGAGGTAGATTTGTAAAGAAAGACTACACGCCTGCACATATATATATTCAAACGCGCATTCCTATTGACTGAACACGTAATGTGCACGCCGTCAGCGGTTTCACAGGTTTGTGTTTTTAAAGCTGCGCAAAGATAAAATAAAAATATATATACATACATGTATATATATATATATTTATTTATTCAAGGCTTGCACCTTGGAACCTATTTCAAGGTTTGCATTCTCGAGCCACCAGGCACTGTTGTTGTGCGAATGAGCGGGCCGGAGCGCGTTAAGGGTTTTCTGTTAGATCGGTGTTGTGTTAGCGGCCCCTAAGTTAATAACTAATGATCTTTGTAACGGAAGTGAATCTATCAAAACTAACTTTAGCTTGACAATAACTTTATTCTAGAGCTGCTGTAAAGCCAAAACAATCTCTGTTATTTCTGTTTCTATTATCACTGTAATATATCACTGCTATATAAAGGAAGGTGACTTGACTTAAACATAGACAATGACCGACAACAAACTGAACCAAACAGGAAGTTTTTATACACAAGGAACATGAAGGAACCAAATGGGATCAGCTGGACTAGAATTAACTGATTAGTAACCATAGAGACTAAAAAAGATGACAGGAACGAACCAAACAGAACATAATGGTGACAGTTTGCTTTCATCTGCATTTTTACACTTATTCACTTGTTGCTCTTTTCTTCAGCAGTATCTGTAACGGGTAAATTCTGTTTTGGGTGGGTTTGACACATGTTGTAGTTCAGTTTTTTGTGTTTGTGTTTGTTGCCATATCCAAATAACATGGTCAGAACCGATGCCTGATTTTCCTCAGAAGCAGAACTTGTTTGTTACAGTGCTCGAAGTGGGCCGGTATGCACTGGTACGCATGTAGAATACCAACACTTCTCACATGTTGCTGGTAGTCTGACTGCCCACACTGCACCAGCTCCCCCTCCACAGAGCGAAATTTAAACCGAAAATATACATTTTGTAAATATTTGAAAATAACTCATTATCTGGATTTCAATAAATCTGCCGATATCTTACGAGACTCTTCAGGAATTTTTCTCTGCAGGTCTCAAGTCAAGAGTCTTGTGTTATGAATAAAAATCTCCACAGTGATGCAATAAATTGACTTTCATTTAAAACACCCACATTAAAGGAATAGTTTTGTATTTATATTAAGTGTTTTTAACTAATATTGCACTATGTAATATTGTACTAAATATGTACTATTTAAATTATTATTTGATTCAGTGCACTTATTTTGCATACTGTTTTTTAAATGATACTTATATTTAAAAAATACCTGCATGTTACAACAGCTGTTATTAATTTCTGTAATTAAATCTATAATTACACTACATATTATAAGTTCACTGCAGACCCTTCCCTTACACCTTAACCCACCCTTAAACCTATCCATACCATTAAACCTGTCTCTAACCTGTCACGGTGTGGGTTTTGTGTTTGTGTATCTTGTTCTTGTCTGTCATGTGTTCCCCTGTCCTTTCATGTTTCAGCTGTTCCCTGTTTTGTTAATTAGTCTCCCCATGTGTTTCTGATTAGCCACGCCCCCTTGTTATCTTGTTTAGCTTGTTTGCCTGTCTTTTTATACCTCTGTGTTTCAGTTGTGGTTTGTCGGTCGTTGTACTTGCTTTCGTGTTCCTGTGTTCCTTGTTTCTCCTGTTATTTTGATTAAATATGCTGCACTTGGATTCCCTCTCTGCTTCGTCCTTCCGGCATCGTAACATAACCTTACCTCCCTCCTCAACAGCAGCAAAAGTGTTTTGCAATATAACATAAACACAATAAGTACATTGTAATTTAATTGTATTTAATTAAAGACACCTACTGGAACATAAGGTGACCAAAATAATTTTGTCATCCTTTACTTAATTATTTCCACTCCCTTATTATCTTAGACAGAATGTCTTATGAGCTTATAATAGCTCTGTGACAGATTACAATTTATGTCATTTTTCACTGATATGCTTTCAATGTGCCATCTCTTGACTCACATTTGCCGTCATTTGTTCAATTTACAATGGATTTATTTCAAGTGATTTTGGCTCCAGTTTCTAAGAAAGTATTGGTGAAAATATCCTCAACATGTTTGTGTTATTGTGACATGTCTGCATTGTCTTCCTGCAGGTTCATTGGCTGTATCAGTGACGGACATGACAGCACCCGTGGTCGGATCATCAGGGGGAGTCTATGCTCTGGTCTCTGCCCACCTCGCCAATGTCGTCATGGTAATTGAGAAATCACTATTTTCCTTTTTGAGGAATTGTGATCAGGTTTTACTCTAGAAAATAAAAATGGTTCAGCATCAATTTGTGATAATGCTTAGAAATAATAAAATAAAATAAACAATTTATCACAATATAGCCATATAGTGCTTTATGTAGAATACAGACTTCCATCTTCATTCTGGTCTTGTTTAGATTCTCTTTTGGAAAAAAAAGGAGGCCCATGACTCAGACTTGTGTCAGGATAAATAATGAGTGTGAAGATCAGCCTGATTTCTCTTGTCACAAAAATTTCACAACTCAAGCTATTAACCCTATCTGACGTGTTTGTGCGTTATTCATAGGCCTTTTTTTCTGCCTTTATTTCATACACAGCTGTTCCCATTAATATTCTCAGATTATCAAATAGCTGAAAGATTGTTAGGTTCTTGTTAGAGTTTTATTAGCTCAAGTCTTTTATGTTGCTCCTCCCTCTCTTTCGCTGACCAATCAAAGACCCCTGTGCTGCTCCCTAAAACTTAGACCTTATCTCTAAGTATTTTGTACTGCATAATGACCTGGGGCCTCATTTATAAAACTTTGACTAGGATTTGCGTCAGAAGTGGCGTACGGATGAAACATAGGATGTGCGTACGCACAGAAATATTCAGATTTATAAAACTGTGCGCACGCACATCCTACGCAGTTTTCCCTTAATAAATCACAATCAATTCTAAATGTAGCACAGCTTTTGCGGCTTCATGTCACGTCCATAGTTGCCCATAAATAGTCCGTGAAACGCCCACAAGTTAACATTCATCAATTGCGAAATCATGGCAAACACAGAGAGGAAAACCAAGAAACGTTACTTCACTCAATGTGAAGTAGAAATTATCATTGGCGAGGTGGAAAAGAGGAGTGAAATGTTGTTTGTAGGGCACAGTGTTGGCATTAATGCCAAAAAAAGCACTTGAGTGGCAAAAGGTTAGTTAGTTAGTTAAGCTTTATTATCCCCCATGGGGCAATTTAGTTTACAGCCAGCAGTCACATACAACGTACCATCGACACAAAACAAAGAACACATTCTAAAACAATACATTAAATATACTCATTCATTTAAAAGACTAATCGCTCTGGGGATCATGGACTTCTTGAACCTGTTGGTGTTACCCCATGGAACTTTATAACGACGCCCGGAAGGAAGCAGTAAAAACACTTGACACAACGGATGAGATGGGTCAGCAATAATAGCCTTTGCCTTCCTCAAACATCTGACCCTGTACACCTCGCTAAGGTCATTTAAGCCAATTCCAGCAATCTTACTACACACTTTGACAACATCATCAAGACGGTTCTTTTGCTTCTCCAAGAGAGAACCGTACGAACAGATAAATGAAAAAGTACGAATTGATTCAATAAAACAGGAAAAAAATATTTTCATAAAAGTAGTATCCAGGTTCAAATTTCTAAGTTTCCGATAAAAGTACATACGTTGATGAGCCTTCTTGCAGACAGCATCTACCTGCGACTCAAAACGCAACTTATGGTCAATGACTGTCCCCAGGTATTTGTAGTTCTCTACCTGATCCACAGCCTGGCTGTTAAGAAGAGCAGGAGGAAGAGACACAGGTGACCTGCCAAAGTTGATGTACACTTCTGTTTACATTTATGTTTAGAACGTCTCGGTTACATATGGTAACCCTCATTCCCTGAGGGAGGGAACGGAGACGTAGGTCATAACTGACCAATAGGAATCTCGCTAGAGAGGCCAATCTACTTCGAGTGAAACTAAAACAGGCCAATGCACATTGGCGTGCAATCATTTACATCAGCTGCGCAGCCTCGTTAGCGTGGGTATTTAACGAGCAGCTGAGCGATTGCGCAGTTAGTTTTTTGCTGAGGAGCCAACCCTGAGACGCTGGCCCCGGCGGGCGGCAGCAGATGTGGCGACGGGACCTACGTCTCCGTTCCCTCCCTCAGGGAACGAGGGTTACCATATGTAACCGAGACATTCCCTATCGGTCAGTCACTACAACGTAGGTCATGACTGACCAATAGGAATCCCTACCTAAGCGCCACAGCTGCTGCACCCCATCCAGCGCCCCCGTGCAAGCCTCTACACCTTCTTGCCTGGAAGGACGATAGGAGGAGGCCTACACAGAGAGTTTGACACTGTTGTTCCGTGATAACCCATACAGTGACATATTGGATAACACTGGGAAAGCGTGCCCTTTCTGTTTAGGAAGGAACGCTGCGGAAGCCACTTCTTCAAAGAGTTATGTGGAAATACATAAGGACTAGCCCGAAGGCTGTACTGCATATGAAATAATGGGTGACTTAGCCCAAGGGAAAGACACGGGCTTCCGATAGGAGCATCCGTGGAATATATACACATATGGGATCCCCGTAGGGTCACATATATGGAACCCAGCCCAGATCCGGTTCTCAAGGATTCAGCGGATAAGGGCCTGGCGCCGGACGCTCCGCCAAGTCCGGGCCGAGGGATTTTGGAGGACTTGACAGGTTTTTCACTCTGGAGCAATAAGGGTGCACAGTAGGGTGCAGCAAGCCGACAGAGCCAGACCTTTCAGTGCTTCTACCCGTTTAGGGTGAGAACACGGGAGGAGACCGGCTCTACACGTAGGCTATAAGATCTAGCGAACGTGTTAGGTGTCGCCCAGCCTGGAGCTCTACAGATATCTGTTAGCGAGGAGCCACGTGCCAACGCCCAGGAGGAGGCAACGCCTCTCGTGGAGTGTGCATGCAACCTAAGCGGGCAGGGCACGCCTTGTGCTTGGTAAGCCAAGGCGATGGCATCCACTATCCAGTGGGCCAACCTCTGCTTGGAGACAGCCTTTCCCTTCTGCTGGCCTCCGTAACAGACAGAGCTGATCTGAGGTCCTGATGCTTTGAGTTCTGTCCACGTACATACGCAGGGCGCGAACGGGACAGACCAAAGCCAGGGCTGGGTCTGCCTCCTCCAAAGGCAGCGCTTGCAGGTTCACTACATGGTCTTTGAAGGGATTGGTAGTAACCTTGGGCACATAGCCAGGCCGGGGTCTTAGTGCCACGTGGCCGTCACCCGGCCCGAACTCTAGGCACGATTCGTCGACCGAAAATGCATGCAGGTCTCCTACCCTCTTGATAGAGGCCAATGCAACCAGCAGCAAAGTCTTCATGGAAAGAAGCTTTAAGTCTACTGACTGCAGAGGCTCAAGGGGGAACATCCTGAAGTGCTCAAAGCACCAGGGAAAGATCCCAAGAGGGTATGGAGGGGGGACGAGGAGGATTTAATCGTCTCGCCCCCCTAAGAAACCTGACGACCAGGTCGTGCTTTCCAACTGTTTTGCCATCTATGTGGTCATGATAAGCAGAAATAGCGGCAGCATGTACTTTGAGGGTGGAAGGGGACAGTCTACGCTCCAACCCCTGCTGCAAGAAGGAAAGCACAGACCCTATCGAACATCTTCGGGGGTCTTCTCGGCGAGAAGAACACCACTCGACGAACAGGTTCCACTTCAGGGCGTAAACACGTCTCGTGGACGGCGCCCGTGCTGAAGTAATGGTGTTAAGTACCTCTGGGGGTAAGTCACCTAGAACCTCCGCGTCCCGAGGGACCAGACATGGAGTTTCCAGAGGTCTGGGCGCGGGTGCCATAGAGTGCCCCGTCTCTGAGTCAGAAGATCCTTCCTCAGAGGAATGGGCCAGCGAGGGACTGTCGCGAGGAGCATGAGTTCCGGGAACCAAGTCCGGGTGGGCCAATAGGGAGCCACCAGAAGGACCTGCTCCTCGTCCTCCCTGACTTTGCACAGTGTCTGTGCAAGTAGGCTCACTGGGGGAAACGCATATTTGCGGAGGCCCCGGGGCCAGCTGTGTGCCAGTGCGTCCGTGCCGAGTGTTCCCTCGGTCAGGGAGTAAAACAGCTGGCAGTGGGAGGTCTATGAGGAGGCAAACAGGTCTACCTGAGCCTCTCCGAACTCTCTCCAGATCAGCTGAACCACCTGGGGGTGGAGTCGCCACTCTCCCGGAAGCACAGCTTGTGATAGCTCGTCGGCCACACGGTTGAGCATACCAGGGACATACATGGCTCGAAGCGACCTAAGATGCTTCTGACTCCAGAGGAGGAGATGGCGGGCGAGTTGCGACATGCGACGGGAGCGTAGACCACCTTGTCGGTTGATGTACGCAACGGTCGCAGTGTTGTCCGTGCGGACCAGTACGTCCCTGCCCCATAGCGGCCTTTTCAAGCGCCACAGAGCGAGATGTACTGCTGGCAACTCGAGGCAATTGATGTGCCAATGCAGTTGGAGAGCCGTCCACACCCATGACACTGCATGCCCGTTGTACGTGGCAGCCCAGCCGGTGGCAGAGGCATCTGTTAATACCACAGCATGCCTGGAGACCTGTTCCAAGGGGACTCCTGCCCGAAGGAACGAAAGGTCTGACCACGGGCTGAAGGTCTGACGGCAGGCCGGTGTGATTGCCATCCGTTGAGTGCCGTAATGCCTCGCCCATCTCGGGACTCGGCCGTGAAGCCAGTGCTGAAGCGGTCTCATATGAAGCAAGCCGAGCAGGGTTACCGCTGCTGCCGCTGCCATATGCCCCAGGAGCCTCTGAAAAAATTTCAGTGGGACCGCTGTCCTGCCTTTGAACGTGTTCAAGCAGTTCAGCACCGACTGAGCACGCTGCTCTGTGAAGCGCGCTGTCTGAGCGACCGAATCCAACTCCATACCGAGAAAAGAGATCCTCTGCACAGGGGAGAGTTTGCTCTTTTCCCAGTTGACCTGAAGACCCAACTGGCTGAGGTGCCTGAGCAAGAGGTCCCTGTGGTCGCATAGCTGATCTCGAGAGTGTGCTAGTATGAGCCAGTCGTCGAGATAGTTGAGGATGCGAACGCCCTGTTCTCTCATGGGAACAAGGGCCCCCTCTGTGACTTTCGTGAAGACACGGGGGGACAGGGACAGCCCGAAGGGTAGGACTTTGTACTGATATGCTCGACCCTCGAACGCAAAGCGCAGGAACGGCCTGTGTCGAGGAAGAATCGAGACATGAAAGTACGAGTCCTTCAGGTCGATCGCTGCAAACCAATCTTGGGGACGGATGCATTCGAAAATGCGTCTCTGCGTGAGCATTTTGAACGGTAGCTTGTGGAGGCTCCGATTCAAAACTCGCAGATCCAAGATCGGTCGTAACCCACCACCTTTCTTGGGTACAATGAAGTAGGGACTGTAGTGCCCTGACCTCATATCGGCTGGAGGGACCGGCTCTATTGCGTCCTTCGCCAGCAGGACTGCGATCTCCGCACGCAAGACATGGGCATCGGCTGCTCTCACTGTAGTGGAGTGGATGGCCCGAAACTTGGGGGGACGCCGGGCGAACTGAATCGCATAGCCGAGCCTGATGGTCCGAATGAGCCAGCGAGACGGACTTGGGAGCGCTAACCAGGCTCTCAGAGACCGTGCAAGCGGGACCAAAGGGCCCGCAGGTGTACCCGGAGTGGGGCAGCAAGGTGGAACACAGGGACGCGGCTCGGGGGGCTCTTTCTGGGAGGCGGCCCGTAGCGGGGTCTGTGTGCGCTGTGCAGCACTTACCTGGTTCCACAGGGCAGGAGTTGCAGGAGGCGGCTCGGTGGCGTTCTCGAACTGCACACTGCTGCTCACTGGCGATAGAGGAGGCGGATGAGAGTGGTGAGGATTCTGTCCCCCCACTGCTCTCCGGGTCCCCTTCGGACCCAGAGATGGAAGAAACTGCTCTTTTATTGAAAATTTGGGTACCGCTGGTTTTAAGGCCAGCGGCGGAACAAAAGGAAACAAAAGATTTCCCACCCGGCCCTCTTCCGGGGGAAGGAGCGATGCGGTCATCGTCTCCTGAAGAGCAGTCCCTTCCATCTTCAGGTCGCCCGTCCTAGCGCTGCTTACCCTTGGCTTTGCCGCCCTTCTTGGCGGGGGCCTGGACGGGCGGGGCTCCCTGCCTGCGACTGGCTCCACGGCGCCGCTTAGGTGGAGGCTGCTGCTGCGGCGCGGGAGCAGGGGCAGACGCAGGAGGACGCCCTCGGCGACGAGCAGACTGAGGAGCCGCAGGCGGTGGAGTGGAGGCAGCAGCTGACCGCCGCGGCAGGATGTGACTGATCGCCTCAGTCTGCTTCAGTACAGCCGAGAACTGCTGGGCAAAGTTCTCGACCGCGTCGCCGAAGAGGCCGGTCTGACACGGTTCTCCACGCCAAGTGGAGTTAGGGCACAGTTGCATTGCAACGGCCCGTTCCACTGGCGGGATACGCGTGTATCCCTTAGCTGCCCCGCCATCAAGGGTGGTAAGGGAGGAGGAGCCACCGGGACGGTTTCTGGCAGTGAAAGGTGCCGTCCACGTCCCCGTGAGCTCCTCATGCACCTCCGGGAAGAAAGGCACTGGGGTGGGTTGCTGACAACCAGCGCGCGCCACCCCGAGATACCAATCATCCAGCCTCGAGGGCTCGGGACACGGTGGAGGGTTCCACACGAGCCCGATCCTGTTGGCGGCCCGAGAAAGCATGGCCATCATCTCCGGGTCCGACTCGGGCACACCCGAAGGAGGCAGCGGCTCCGAGTCGTTGTCCGCGGAGCGGTCTGACCCACCCTCCGATGCAGCGATCGACATCTGGTCGTCGCGGGGAGCGCCGAACGAAACGACCGGTACACATCTCGAGGATGGTCCAGCACGTTCCGTTGGCAGCTGAACTGGCTGCGGAGCATGAGAGGAGTGAGGGTTCCTAGGGGGTTGGTTCCCCGAAGGAAGCGCGCTCGCTGTAATCCTCAGGTCACCCATGTCACTGCCGGAAGCAACCCGCGAAGGGGGGTTGGACCGAGGTGCAGGCACCCCGTGCCTTTGCAGGAACGAGAGTCTCGACCTCAGCTCCGAGATGGTCATCTTCCCACAATGGGTACATGACTCATCCACGAACGCTGCCTGTGCGTGTTCGAGGCCCAGACACATAAGGCAGCGATCGTGACCATCCCGCGATCCCAGGTAACGACCGCATCCAGAAACACACAGATAGAACGTCATCTTGAAAAAGACGCGAACTATATGTGTTTGCTCTTTTAGGGACTACTCTCACTGGTGCTGAAGCACGCAGGGGAGCAGCCTCAGCGATCACAGGGGAATGTGCACCCGACTGTGCGCTGGGAGATCTTACCAGCCGTTAAAACAGCTTTTTTTTGTTTGCTCTTTAATAAGAGGAGGCTGCTCACGCTGCCGTGCTGTCGCGCCCAGCACCAAAAAAAAAAGAGAGAAGTCCAAAAAAAAAAAGCCTGTAGAAGTTTTCCACTGCAGTAGTGACATCGAAGTGTTTGGCTCCGAAGCAAAAAGCTAACTGTGCAATCGCTCAGCTGCTCGTTAAATACCCGCGCTAACGAGGCCGCGCAGCTGATGCAAATGATTGCACGCCAATGTGCATTGGCCTGTTTTAGTTTCACTCGAAGTAGATTGGCCTCTCTAGTGAGATTCCTATTGGTCAGTCATGACCTATGTTGTAGTGACTGACCGATAGGGAAAGGCAGTTCCACACCACTCAACAAAATCTGATAAAACAGGACCATGCTCACAGTCTTTCTGACTTAGAAGTGAAACAATGACAGAGTCGTCAGCAAATTAACAACACGACGACCTGGATAGCTGCTCTGACAGTCATTAGTATATAGGACAAATAAAAGTGCCAACAGTACACAGCCCTGCGGAGATCCAGTTGATGACCAAAGAACATCCGATTGGATCCCATTGACCCTGACTCGCTGAGGCCGCTCTGTTAAGAAGTCCATCAGCCAACTGATCAAACCTGGGTCAATGTTGAAGTTTTGGTTCAGTTTATCAGCTAAAACATGAGGCTGAATACAGTTAAATGCAGAAGAAAAATCAACAAAAAGCATGCCCCTTCGAGATGATTAAAAACCAAATTTAAAAGTGTTCCTGTGGCATCATCCACACCTCAACCTGGTCTATAAGCAAACTGTAAAGGATCCAGTCTGTCCTGCACACAGTCCATTATGCCAGTCTTCACCAGTTTTTCAAACGATTTTATCACCAGAGAAGTGAGTGCTATAGGTCGAAAGTCATTCAGTTGCATTACGCATTAGACTCATTACGCATTGTGATGGCATGGCATTTTATTACCATCCATTTGATTGCATCTGACAAGCTACAGATGTGTTATGAGGATGAATTGCATAACATGCAATAATTATTATAGCAGAACATATTTCACTTTTATTTTTGCAAATATGTGTATTTATTTGCATTTCTGTTGTTATCTTCGTTTGATTTTGTTTGTTTTACACTGCAGATCGATCAAACGGGTGTTCATGTAGGCTGTTAATTGTAAGACTTGCCTTGTTAAGTCTTCATGTTATTTATGAGAGCCAGTATTGCCATTTCTTTTACACAACGGTCTACAGTTTCACACAATTTCACATGTTTCTTCCATCTGCCGACGGTGTCGCCATTTCTCATTTCACCCGTTTTTGTGCGTACGCCTGGGTCAGAGCTTGCGTGAATGACCGCACATTTTCCCGTCAAGTTTGCTTTTTATAAATATCAATTATTGCGTAGAGAGCGGCGTACGCCTTCTTTTGTGCGTACGCAACGTTTTTAAATGAGGCCCCTGGTCAGTCATTAAATATTAACACTGGGGCTGTACACAGTTCTCCCTGGTCAGATCATGAACCCTCCTGTACTTGCTCAGCATTTCAGATAGATTTTTTTGTGTCAGCACTGTTACATGGTCAGGACTCAGATTACACATAGTTTGTCCACACAAAAATTGATCTTTCATCAGGTCAAATCAAAACTGACTCAGTTATTATTTAGAATAGTACATGCAAAACAGCAAGACTGACCTTGAATTAGCTGATGTGTCACAGGTCCTAATGCTTCTCCCTGTGCCAGCTCTGATCATCACATCATCACGGAAAATGCCAGAACAAATTTCCATTTCAGTTTGAAGCAACCTTGATAAAATGGGGTACCAAAACCAATTCTCTGGAACAACACCAGAACAGTCTAAGAAAGAATACTGATGTGCTTTCTCTCTTACCTACTACCAATTTTGTACTCTTATCTCCTAATTTGATGTTTCTCTCCCTCGCTTTTACAGAACTGGTCTGGGATGAAGTGTCAGTTCAAGCTCTTTCGCATGGCAATGGCTCTGGTGTGCAGTATGTAAACTGTTTTATATTTCTCATGCTAAATATGAAATTGGTTGCTGAAAATATCAAATATTGAAAGTCATTTCTAGGGATGCAAAATAAATTGGTACCATAATAGTTATCAGCAAATTAGAAATTATTTCATTTATTGAATATTCAAAGGTGCAGTATGTAAAATTGACAGCTAGCAGTTCAAACCAAATTCAAAATATTAGAGAGAGTTGTTTCTGCTGCCCCCTCTTCCTCAAGACTCAATGCTCACGCGGGTTGCGAGTTTGAGAGACACAAAACATGAATGAGCACAATTGACAATGGAAGGCGACGAGCTTCACAATAGCCGCATATCCATTATCCTTCAAATTGCGTACATTGAAATTGCGAATTGAAAAAACATCAATTTCACAAAAACTCCCATATATCGCAAACAAGTTTTTACGCTCGCATGAGGTGTTTTTTAAGGTAATTCGGAAAAGGACTATTTTGCAAAACTGCAATGGAAATTTCGCGTTTACAGGTTCCCTGGCTTATGTAAAAGTCGATCATTATTTAAAGAAGGAGCGGTATGTTTGGACAGAAGTTTTTTATTAAACTCCTAAAAGACAAAAGTATCACGGAAATACTGGATTCTAAACAATACTGCCACAATTTATCAAGGCCTTGAAGCAGATAGGAGGGAGAAATACCTCCCAAGTATAAGGGGCTTTCGTTGCCATTAATGTTAGGATAACACGCCTACGTCTCCTTTGATTAAAAATAATGGATAGTTCGGTGACTGGGATATACATAAACCTTCCAACATCCGTTGGCATGATTTTTGTAAATTTTGTAAATTTTGTTTTAGTCGCATAACATCGTTTAATGGAAACGCCATCATTTTCACTTTTTTTTATTTTTTTTATCGACATTTGGAAAATATCGCAAAAGTTTTGCTCAAATCTGTAATGGAAAAATGGCTGATGTAAGTTGATGAGTTGATTTTTCTGCGTTTTAATTTGCCTCTGACATTTTTAGATGGATAGCCTTATATAAATAGCCTTAGCTTTTTAGGTCGGGTAGATTCTGCCATCTCTGAAATTACATACATCACCTTTACTTGTGCGTTCTCATTTCCCCTACTTTATGTTTAGATTACGTTTGCCATCATCTACAGCTCACTTAAAGTTAATCTTTAAAAAATATCAATAATCTATTAACGCTATCTAATGTAAATCTAAAAAAAAAAAATTTTTATAGTGTTGTAATACCTAAAGTATCTCATTCAAAATGAAATTCCATGGTTTATATGGTTCATTTATCAGTTATCAGCTTATCCATATCAGACAGAATTTTAATATGAATGCATCCCTAGTTATTTCCAGAACTAAAATATGGAAGTTTGAAGAACTTTTCCATTCTCTGATGGTGACGTTTTTTCAGATTTATTCTGTATATGGTGGTTCACAAGAATTCACCTTATCTTGACAGTACCCCTAGTATCAGACATTTACGACCTATGAATTAATTATAGTTACCAAATACCTGCAAATAGAGCATTTCTACAATGACATTGAAAATTGAAACCTTTTGAATAAATTTATTTTCTGCATCCACTGTGAGTATAAGTCCAATAAACATAAATATATAAACAAAAAATTACTTCATGCACTTTTAAGTTTACTTTATTGAAGATTTGCTGTATTTACTGAAATGTCTAATATAACCAGCACTCATATAAATTCTACATGTAACCCCTCAAACTAAGCATTTTCTATATTTACAGTGAGTGTGGAGTTCGGTCGTGCCGTCTGGCTCCGATTCTATCCCCCCGCTTTCCCACCGTGCCCTAATCCCAGCTTTGTGGCCCATCTGGGGGGTGTGGCAGTGGGCCTCACTCTAGGTGTTGTGGTTCTTCAGAACTATGAACAGCGCTTACAGGAACAGTCCTTGTTCTGGATCTTCTTTAGTGTCTACACAATCTTTATCCTCTGTGGAATCTTCTGGAACATTTTCGCTTACAATCTCTTGGATGTCAAGTTACCCCCTCCTCCATGAACCACATTTTGCGTGTGTGTGTGCGTGCATGCGTGTGTGTCACAGGCAACATAATTTAACAGTTGTAAAGGTCATGAATGAGAATCAAATACTAAGTATCTTACTGCAGTCCTTCTGCGATGTAATGTTTGTGTTAATAGTGCCTAAACCATGCCAAGTTTTAGTGCCATCAGAGAAGCTAAAACCGCAGATTGTGATGAATGTAAATTTGCAGGACAAGCCCAACAGTTGATGCTTTTTTCAGCGATATACTTTTTCCCAGCGACTGAGGGCTATCAACGATAGTATTCATTTCAAAATAAGACCTAGGTTTAGAAGCTGTTGCTGGTTTGTCAACTGACTCATTCATATATTCTGTGTCAGGTGAAATATTTCTCAATTATTGAAGGAATGAATACATTCCTTTGCCTGGCACAGAACCTGAGGTTGCATTAGCAAAGAGAAGAATCAGTTTTTTATGAGGACCTTTTAGTAAGTGTTCTATATTTTTTATAAACGTCTAAAGACAAGTAGAGCCTATTGTGTGTGAAGGACCCTTAAAAGATATTCAAGATTAAGTAAAGTTGCAAGGAAAGAAATGAACAGCTAGATAAACTTCTCTCAATCTTGGAAACAATTAAGCATTTTGCATAAAATAACGCAGTGTTACAAGGTTGAAGTAAGGGAACTGCAATGTCTCCTTTTCTGTTCTCAGTGGCGGTCTGCAAGGGAATTTCCCAGACTTTAATATGTAAATCAATATTAATCAAATCAATATCTCCCTAATATCTAACAACATTAATAATAATTTGATAATTAATGACATGTTATATTTCTGATAACACTTGACCAGACCATTGTACTGTAGTAAAAAACATAACAAATCATGCAGTGCCATCAGACTATGAACAATATTTAAACACTTGTAAATGAATTGAGAGTCAAATGTCATCTAACATCTACTCACTTAGAGGAACTTTCTTTCAGAGTTGACCTCCACCCTTGATTAAACTCACCTACCTGAAACTTTCTAGTAATCCTGAAGATCTTGATTAGATTGTTCAGGTGTGTTTGATTGGAGCTAAACTCTGCAGAAAAGTGAACTTTGAGGGCCAGAGTTGAGAACCCTGGTTTAGGGTACGTTTACACAACAACAATGTACTAAAAAGGAAAGGTTTTTCCTTTGCGTTTTTCACATATACAGCCGACTATCCTGTCAAAACGATCCCCGTTCACACGGATCCGCGAAAATGACTAAAACACTCCTTTCTTTGTAAAGAAACACTATATGCGCCTATAGATTGAACAAGTAATATCCATGCACATGACATCACCGTTTTCACAAATCCGCGTTTTTGTAGTTTACATGGAGGCAATAACAGTATTGTTTTCAAAAACTTGCACTTTGAATCCTATTTTCAAAAGTTTGTGTTTTCAGGTTCCCAAAACGCTATTGTCATGTAAATTAATGTCCAAAACGCATAAACAGTTTTACGCTTTCAGGTGAAAATGGTGTTGTGTAAACAAAACCCTTTATAAGCACGGGCTTCATGACACACTGCAGGGGTGGCCTCTCATATTTCTGTGAACAGAAGTACAAATTTTACTCCCTTTTGATTTATTTGTGCCACATCATGCATCATTTGAATGAATGTTATTTAAATATCCTTACTGACACTTGAGCTGTCTCATATGAAGGAAAATATATAAGTTATGCATGTAAGTAAAATGATTAAAACAAGATAAGGTTACACTTTATTTTAAGGTGTCATTGTTACAGTGTAATTATATATTTAAGCACTGAGTAACATTAAGCAACTACATGTACTTACTGTAGGGTTATAGGATTAGGATTTGGTTGCATGTAATTATGCATAATACTGTTATTTCTATGGGAAGTACATGTAACATATGTAACAAGGACACTGTAAAATAAAGTGTTACCAAATTAAATGTATCACTTTAGCTGCTATGTTTATTATGAATAATTTTTCAAGGAGACTCAGTCCATCTTCCCTCCTCTGATGGACCGTCCGCCACTGCTCATTTTTGTTGTTGCATCAAGGAAGAGAATTTACAGTACCAGCACTGTATCTGAATCAGAATTTTTGTCCTTAAATCGCTCACTTGATTTGATTTCATGAAAAATATTTGATTATACATTTGAATCATGTGTTACTGGAAAACCAGCATGACCTTGGGAGTCACCAGAACTCAATTTCAAATCAATAATCAACAGAATGAAAACAAAAGAACATGTAATTTGTCAGCTACAATTAACTCAATTGATCTGTATATGCTGTTTAATATATAAGCCGTATTCCAGTAGTTTTCAATGAATTGTGATATAATGTACCTCAAATACTGTAAGTGGTCTATGTTATGAAGTTTATTTCTATTGGTGCTGTATTTGAACAGGTTGTTAGGTGTCTGTGCCTCTAGTGACTGGTTAGCTCCTGTCAGTTCTGTGCACAAACATTCCTTTCAGCAACACTGATCCTGGTACAGCTTTGTGTGTTTTCTGAGTGTCTTCTGCCTGTAGTGTGTGTTACCACTGATTCTCAAGCTAACAAGAAAATAGGAAACTCTAAATAAAAACTGCTGAAAGTTAATGAATCCAGTACTTCAATCCTAGTTTATACTACTTTGTGTCCTTAACAACAGGAAATGTTTTAACAATGTGTTTAAGCTACTTTTGAAGTGCCAGTATTTTGTTCTGCATTGCTGGCCTTACTGTATCAAAAATGTAATGTTTGGATGTAAGTAACCTGGGATTGTTTGTAAAGGGCTATGGCACTGGAAATATGAGTTCAAGCATATTTCAACATGCGTCTATTTTGTAGATTTGATATGTAAATATGAAGTGCATTAAAAAATCTGTAATTGAAAATGACATGTTCTGTAATTTTTATTTTGAATCAGGACATTGGTTCTATAATAGTATGTGTGAACACTGAAACGTTGGATAAACTTCAATGAATTGCTTTAAAAATAACCAAAAGTCATACAAATGATGGTGTTATGATTTCTAAGCCAGTCTGTAGTAGTAAAATATTGTAAAAATGTGTTACAATGATTTGAAGGGAGGCAGTGTCTAAACTTCAGTTCAAATCATGCAATCTAAAAACTAGTTTAATTTAAGTATTCTTAATCTAAAACAAACTCTGTTGCAAATGTGTATCTGTAAGTATACAGCACCTATAAAAAGTATTCAGAAGTGTTAATGTAATTTTACTGGCTGTTCTCCAAAGACCACAGAAAGTGACTGACTGTGTTCCATTTCTTAGAACGGTTCAAATCTGCAGTAAACCATGACGCACTGTCACCCTGACTATGAAATCGGATGACTCCATTGCTCTTGCAAGACACTTCCATGTTACTGCATGTCCAACATAGATGTGAAATAATGGAGTGTTAATGACAGTAGATAAACATGCATAATTCTGAGATTAATGCGAATGAGAAGGAATCAGTGGCTGTTTGTGTCCCCTGTTTCATTTAATCAATTCTTTTCAGAGTCAGTTAGAACTATCACTGCATCATGTAAATTCCAGAGTCCCCAAATCTTTGTTCACTTGTTCTCTTGGAGAGGGTGCATTATTATTATTATTATTACCTATGAAGCCTAATCTTTGTAGTAGAATGTCCTTATGCCATTGTTTCTGAATGGGGAAAGATAAAAACCTGTGGGTCTAATGAACTAAACAAGACCATCCCACATTTGATAGGCCATCCCCCTATTCAAACCTAGGAAAGTTGTGAACATGTGAAAGTATACCAAACAAATTATTCAGATAAATTGATCAACAGAGAACTTGTGTAGACTTAAAGAAATAAATTCAAATTGGGCAAGGTGATAAGCCTTTTCACTTTACATCCCGAACACGGGATGTTCACTTACAGTATATCACTGCTTATGTATTTTGAACTTCTCTTTACCCCTTAGCGAAGAACGAAAAATAACTTTATTTTTTTCGTGAGTATATGGCCTTAACACACTCCTTATGCTGGGAACACACAATTCACCGACAACTCTGTCTGGTCTATGTTTCACAACCAAACACACTTGACAAGAGAAGTGATCAAGGAAATAATGCATAAGATCATGCGTGAGAAAAGAAGCTTGCAATCCAAGTTCGCTGTGCGCTGATTTGCCACGAAAAAGGAAAAGAATATGATGGAGAGTGGTTGCTTGCAGAAGCCATGCTTGCGGATGTTCTGTTGCAGATATGACTTCTCCATCTGAACTCTCCCTTGCACTATATCTTGCTCTCTCATTGGCTGTGTAGGTCATTGCAATGTAATTTCCTGTCAAAACACATTTCACACTGAATTTCACACACATTTCAGTACAGAGTTGCAGACAGATCCAGATATTTAGCATGCTAAATATATCACAGGCTATCACGAAGCATCTGCACTTCTCTCAGATCACGTCTTTGATAATACACGTGATTTTCACTTCTGTGAACGAGCATAGATTGCCTTTGATTCTGGGCATTAGTCTGTGATTTCCTCAAAAATGTTGGCGAGTGAAAATCGGGGCTAAATAAAATCGTGTAGTGTGGAGCTACCTGGCATTCGTTGTCTTAGTGACTGGCTATGTACCTGTGTGATTAGTTCTTGCTGGCCCTGTGTCTGTCTGTCTGTCTGTCTGTGCCTATACCCCTCAGTGTTCAGTTGTGTTTGTTGGTTACATTGCATGTACAATGGTTTTCTGGTCTCGTGTCCTGGATACGGTTCTCCTGACTCCTAGTCCTGTAAATCCTGATGTACTCGTTACATCATCATAAGAAGAATGGCATCTATGCTAATTTTAGTGTCTTTGTTTATCCCGAGGTTTTCCCGCAGCCTACCGGATCCAGGCCGTATCCAGATCTGACTAGGAGCTTTGCCTGGACCTGATGACAACGCAGTGCTGAAGTGCCAACTAGCCTCTCCCTATGGAGGATCCCTTTCCCACTCTACAGATAAAACGTTGTGATTCCGGTTCGCGTACCCACCCCGAAGTGAGAAAATAAAACAAAATTCTGTATCAAATTACAGTTACTGTAAATCCGGCCTCTAGTTCATAAACGCCAGAGGAGAACTGGCCCCCGACTGAGCCTGGGTTCTCCCAAGGTTTTTTTCTCTCCATTAGGTCACCTGGTGGAGTTTTAGGACACCAGTAGGTCACTTGATGGAGTTTTTCGGTTCCTTGCCACTGTTGCCTTTGGCTTGCTCAGTTGGGGATATTCAAAATAATTAACCAAGCATTAATACCATTGATCAGCCCTACCAAACGTGGATGTTTTTTCACTAAGAAACAAACATGTTATTTGATTGATATTGTGAAGCTGCTTTGATGCAATTTATATTGTGAAAAGCGCTATATAAATACACTTGACTTGACTTGACTTGATCATCCAACACGTTTCAGGTTCTGTTGTTGTTTTGTAGTTATTAGTTGTGTTTTCCCCCCTCGTAGGTTTTGTGTTTGTTTTCTTTTGTAATAAAGATCATTCTCCTGCACTTGAGTCCTCGCAACTTTTTGCATTGTACCAGCCGTGACATAACGTACCGACCAAATGAGGACTCAGCGGAGAGGAGGTGCGCAACCAGTCTCCTGTTCGCAATGGGAGCGGATACTCCAATTTAAGGAGCTAGTCTCCCTCCGTCAGCAGGGGACAGAGGTGAAAGAGTTCAGCCAGAGGTTTAGTAGCGCAGCCGAGGGGCTGAACCTTGGCGAGGAGGCTCATAAGGATTTGTTTAATCATGCGCTTGATGAGCCGATGGACTGGCTGATCCGAAGAGCTTCCGATCGGGTCAGTTTTGAGGCGATGGTGGAGAGTCTCATTTGTCATCGGGAGAGAATTGCCAGGGAGGTGGTCCCTGTTCCTGTGGTCCCGAAACGGAGGAGGAGAAGGAAGACTCCCTCCGTGACTGTCCTTGTGGACCTTGTTCCGGTGGTCCCGAGTCCGGTGGTCCTGAGTCCGGTGGTCCCGTTCCATCTGCACAGCCTGCTCCACCCTGGCCCCCCGAACTCTGCGAGCCGCCCTGGCCTCCCATTTTTTTCCTCCTGTCCCGCCCTGTTCTGTCCCTCCTGTCCCGCCCTGGTCTGTCCCTCCTGTCCCATTGTAAGACATGCTCGTATTTCCCGTTGAAATTCACACTGGAATTAAAAACATTATTACAAGCTTACCATTATTCCAAGTTTTGAATCGAGCTAAGGCAAGCAGATAGTTTTGAACACTGGCTGGTTATGTACTTGCTCCAATTTATTTAGGATAATTTTTAACCCAAAAAAGTTATGGACTGCAGCTTTAAATATACTTGCTTCAAAGCAGCTTTCAATGAAATCCCTGATTTAAATAAAGGATAAATTCAATGATCGAGACTTCAAGCCATTAGCTTATCCATTTAAAATGAATAATGGAATTATTATTAACATTTATCTACAAGAAGGATATTCTTACCTCTCTGGAGATGATAAAACCACTGATCCACCAGAACAATGAATTGACATTTCAATGACTTTTCAAAAGCGAGCTGAGTTACCTTATGCTTTATCGAACTGAACCATGCACCATCTTGCACAAAATGTCCACAAATGATTTTGAAAGTGAAAATACATTTTGAACAATCCTTGCAAAACTGACAGCTAACTCAACATTCACAACAGTGTTGCCAAGAGAAAAAAAAAATGCCCAAAATAAGCGACCTCTGCTTTTGGTGGTGAGGCAGTCTGCATATGACACCCCTTTGAAGGGGACTCATGCTGTTCTGCTAAAAAAACAGTGTTTGTTTTCATTTAGGTTTCTTTCAAAAATGTCCTCCAACTAACACATTATTCAAGAACCAGTGTTATGGTGTTTATTGTCCTCAAAGCTCATAAGACACATGCACTTCTTCATCTAAATAAGATTATTTACAAATATTGCAGCATGCGTTCAAATTTATATCTTATCTTGAAAGTGAAACAATATATGATATTATAGATGTAAGAGTTGGGTTTACAGTTGGGTTCACAAGTTATAAATAATTTATCAGAGTACACTGTAAAAAGTGATAACTTGATTTTGTAAGGTTTTTTTTTCTAGTTGATCTAACTCTTAAAAATGACTTTTGCGGATGTAACGCCGTTATCAGATTAGTTTAGGGGGTCTTAACCCTCATCCTTCAATCGGGGCATTTTGACCCGAAATGTATCTTTTTAATTTTTTTTTAAGTTGAGTGTCCATCAGAGGGGTCCAAGACCCTAGGATTTTTGAAATTTGAAATTTTTAGTAACAAATCCTTCTCTCATGGGCCAATTTGACCCCCTTAGGAATGAATGGAATGGGAAGAATTCTTTCAGTACACATAGAAAACCCTAAAAATGCTCAAAATTCAAACTAAAAATGCTAAAACTTTACCAAAAATATATATTTTATGAAGTCTACATGTGGATCTGAATGCATACTGAAGAAAAAATGACTTTAGGACCCAGCGGAACAGCTCATTTGCTCCAAATAGTGCTCTAAGGCCATCTAGTGGCTAGAGTCGGGAAATATCATGTTATATTTTTTTGTCCACAAGAGGTCGGCAAAGACACCCAATGTAAGATATTTTAAGCTGAATTAAAAGGGTTATGCGTGAAATTGTGAGTTATTTTGAATTTAAATTGAAGGAATGTGCTTAAATTACTATTTATTTATTATTTATGGATCAAATCTAATAATTTAAAGGTAAATAAAAATTCATTAAAAAATATTATCCATATTATCAAAATGAAATAAAATAAGCTCTCTAGACAAAATAAAATTATGTAGGAATTAAATTTAGGGCTTCGGGTCAATTTGACCCACGAGGGAAAGATGTGTTACAAAGTGCGAGGGAAGGATTTAATCCACCCCTGTTGAAATCTCATTTGATGTTTTGATCCTAACAATGTGCTTAATATTTCATGGATGGATCATTATCCTTTTAAAAGGAGGATTAAGAATGGTAAATGGTAAATGGACTGCATTTATATAGCGCTTTCACAGACCCAAGGCAACCAAAGCACTTTACATATTGCCTCACATTCACCCATTCATACACCGACGGCGGTGTTTGCCATGGAAGGCACCATCCCAACCTTCCGGTTTGTAGACAACCTACATGAACCACTGAGCCAGGCTGCCGCCCCCTAATTGCCACTGTTATTAAAAAAATACAAAGTTCCTTTGCAAATCTATAACAGAATGAGTTTGCCTTATTTTGACTTATTTTGTCAGCAGCCATATCACCATATCACCAGTAGCCATATCACAAGACTGGTTGCCCACTGAAGCTAAGCAGGGCTGAGCCTGGATGGGAGACCTCCTGAGAAAAGGTTGCTGCTGGAAGAGGTGTTAGTGAGGCCAGCAGGTGGCGCAGTGGTCTGTGTGGGTCCTGACGCCCCAGTATAGCCTAGTGACGGGGACACTATACTGTCAAAGAGCACTGTCCTTCGGATGAGACGTTAAACCGAGGTCCTTTAAAAATCCTGTGGTCATTAAAAATTCCAGGATGTCCTTCGAAAAAGAGTAGGGGTGTAACTGGGGTAGGGGGGTCATGAGTAGGGGGTCCTGGCCAAATTTGCCCCCTGGCCTCTGTCCATCATGGCCTCCTAATCATCCCCATATGATTGGCTTCATCACTATCTCCTCTCCACCAGTAAGCTGGTGTGTGGTGGGCGTACTGGCGCAATATGGCTGCCATCTCATCATCCAGGTGGATGCTGCACATTGGTGATGGCTGTGGAGATTCCCACCCCCTCCCCTTCCATGTTGTCTTTGAGGTCCCAGAAAAAGCACTATTTAAATCTAACAAATTATTTTGTGGGTTCGTTCTGATTGCTCTCAGATGGTTTGGGATGTGATATAATAACGAAATAAAGAGTGTCTGTCCCCTATTTTCCTTTCTTTGGACAAGCCATTTTTCTGACTATATATATATAGGCTTTTTTTATGGATAGTTCTGTCTTTGTAGTGTGGGTGAAATGCAGTTTTGCTGGTGAATTTTAGCTTGTATCTGATCAGAAATGTCGTTTTATTGGAATAACAGGAGACGAAGCTGCGAGAGGTTCCTATGAGGGAGGGGAATCAGGGGTCTTCGTCAGGAGCGTGCGACGCGTGGTTGCGTCATATACCGCTGCATTGTGGGTGAAGAAATATTAGCGGAGCCGCGCCATTTCCTTTGTGTTCCGACCTGAAATCGAGAATCTGTGCGTATTGGCGGTTTTGAACCATTACCTTGTGGATAAGAAGACGATAACTAGTTGTTATTAAAATGGGAAGAAAGAAGAAGAAGCAAATGAAGCCTTGGTGCTGGTATCCTTTTCCATGACCCGATGCGGCCTGTTCAGTGCAATGTGATCATGAATTCAAGCTCATGCTGTCAGTCTCACGCTGCAGTTAACTTACATTTAATGCTACATATTAAAAGAAAATCAGAAGCCTGTATGTTTAGTATTGGTGCATTTTGTTGTCTTGATGCCATTTTAGTTAGAATTTCATGTTTGTTAGGGTTAAGAGAGTATTTTTTAGACACAATAGATGTCTCAACGTAGCTAGGCGTTTTCTGGACATTTTGCGCTGTAATGGTCATCTAGAACTGCAGTCGGGTGCATTTCTAAAACATTAAAGTTTCATGTGAAGAATTTCACATCTTTCTTTTTATTTATAGCATTTTCTCCTCCCCTGAATGTGATCCTTAACCAG
Source organism: Meda fulgida (assembly GCA_030578275.1). Taxonomy (NCBI): domain Eukaryota; kingdom Metazoa; phylum Chordata; class Actinopteri; order Cypriniformes; family Leuciscidae; genus Meda; species Meda fulgida. Next base: position 15,372,238 of record CM060621.1, on the reverse strand, counting down.
AATTGAAGGTACTGCAACAGAGATTTTGATGATGAAAAGATTCTCATTCAGCACCAGAAAGCCAAACATTTCAAATGTCATATTTGTCACAAGAAGCTGTACACAGGGCCTGGATTAGCCATACATTGCATGCAGGTATGGACCATTTGTAACATATACGTTGATGTTTGTTAAGGGGTGTTGAATTAAATATTTTTCTTTTTTTTTAAAGGTGCACAAAGAGACAATAGACGGAGTTCCTAATGCAATACCAGGAAGAACAGACATAGAACTGGAAATCTACGGCATGGAGGGTATTCCAGAAAAAGACATGCAAGATCGGAGAAGAGTACTCGAACAAAAGTCGCATGGTACAGTGAAATAGTCCTTAGGCAATCTAAGTGGTTTGTAAAATGTCAATAGAATGGTTTGTCACAGATATAACCTTGTTGTGTTGTCTGAGCAGAGAGTCAGAAGAAGAAACAGAATCCGGATGATTCTGATGAGGAGGATGATGATGACGATGATGAAGCCGGACCATCGTCATTTCAGCAGCTTGCTGCTCAGCCTCAGGCTGCCTACATGCCTCCTATGACCCAGGCAGGCATCCATCATGGAGCTCATGCCCAAGGCATGCCACATGGTTATGCAGGTGTGCATGACAAAAGTTTACAGAGTACAGCTCAAACAAAAGTGTGGCCTACTAAGACTTCATATCTTTTCCTTAAGGCATGCCACATATGTTGACTGGTGTCCCACCAATGATTCCTGGAATGCCACCAGTAATGCCAGGCATGCCACCGGGGTAGGTCTCAATGTTTGTTTATGTAAATTATAACCTTATTATTATGGTCCAATGTGATTAATGTTTGGTTCTGTTATTAATAGCATGATGCCAATGGGAGGGATGATGCATCCGATGATGTCTGGCATGCCACCAGGTCAGTGTTGTAGACAGTCATTAAACTATTTAAATAGACTTGATATAAATAAGTCATTATTTTAGTGATGTATTTATAGGAAAACTTTAATTTCGGCTTTGGTAAAAAAAAAAAAAAAACTGAAAATAAAAGGTTGCTAATTAAACTGTATATTGTTCAGGTTTTTGTTCTTGGGTAAATTAAATGAGTTATTGTAAAGTTTTTTTGGCAACAGGCTGCCTCTATTTTAGCTGAACAAATTTTACATATTGCTACTCCTAACAGAATTTTTGGTCACTGTAAAGTTTTTCCACCCTGCTCACAAACCTGTTGCAAACACTCTAAACGCTTCATCCCAGGAGCGTTTATTAAACGCTATGTTTTAAATCAATGGGTTTAAAAGGAAAATACTTTCTTTTTGCTGTTTTGACCGAATATATTCCGTCACCAAAACTTTGTGCATCTGTAATCATATTCAAGCATAGACGAAAATGGGGAAAATCTGTCAAAAGGTTGTAGTAGTAAACAATTTTCTTGTTTATAGGAATGCCACCTCATGTTGCAAGGCCTGGCATGCCTCCTATGGCACCTGCAGCCCCTGTCACAGCTCCTGGAATGGCCAGCAGACCAGCTGTACCTGCCACACAGTCTGTTGCTTCTAAACCTCTCTTCCCCAGCGCTGTGCAGGTACTGAACGTAGGACCAGACTGACTTGTTTGCTGGATTAGTACCATATTGTTCCGAATATAAGACGGCCCATGACAAATTAGATTTTTGACGACCAAATCTTGATCCAATCCAAATCCAATTCTTGAGAAAATATGCAATATGAAAATTATTTTCAAATAAACTATTTAAAGTATGGTAAATATTTAAATAATAGCCCGGGCTTATATTTTCCCAAATCGCCGAACTCCACCGGCTTGTATTTGCGATGAGATAGGCCTTTAATTTAGTGTTAAGATGTTGTTCAGTGAGTGTAGGCCTAGAGATAACGATCCAAATAGCATAGGCTGATAGACGGAAAGCATGACAGTAGGAGTTTACCACATTATATTGCGTTTTATTTATAATTCGAATGTGTTTAACAAAATCAGTTAATGTAAGAATTAAGGGGGTTGCACACCGGACGAGAAGCATCGCGTCTAGGACAACAACTTGAGGTATCGCACACCAGACGCGCACTTTCTCAGTTTATGGCCAGCAATATTAAGTTTAAGGACATTATGAAATTAAGATAATGTCTGTACTATGTTATGATTGTACTGTACAATTAAATACAATCGTTGCCAAGTCTGCAGTATGAACACTTTACCTCAGACCATTATACCTTGAGTTGTCATAGACGCGGCGCGTTACCTGTACATATTCATCGAGCCTATGAACTTGTTGCCTGAAACACATCAACAAGAAAGAATGAAGTCTACCCTGTAAAACAAATGCAATCATGTGATACAAAATCAAATGACCCTATTCATCACTATCATCATCACTATCATCATCACCGCGATCCTCAACTACAAGTTCATTGGTGAATTCCTCCTCCACTTCTCCCTCTCCGGCCTCCGCTAACTCTGCCTGCCTTTCTTGCGCTAACAGCTCCCACCCAGATGCGCAGGGCTCTCTTTGCGGGCCCAATCTGCACCATTGAACTGGCTTAAACAGATGATCTGATGGGTTTTAGACGATTAAATACAACCCGAAACTAAAAAACAGACCAGGCCTCTATTTGAGACCACCGGCCTTTATTTATCCAAACCTGTCGCCACTCCAGGCGTGTAAAAGAGACAGGCGTCTATTTGGGTCTCGGCTATTATTTGAAGTTTTACGGTACTGGTAAAATGTACCAACAACAATCACATTAAGAAATGAACACTTTATGGCATAGCTACATTAAAAATAAGTTCTCATTTAGTAGATTTCATTGATTTCTCACCTTTTTTATTTACAGTGTTAGGTGCTGGCATGTCAAAAAACACAGGTGTTTGATCTACATTATCTGATCTAGGGGATATGAATGTTTTTTTTCCTTAGGCAGATCTCGTAGCGCTGAAAAGACAGCAGTTTCTCCCTGAAGTCGGAGGGAGGTCGTCTACGTACTGAAACTTGCCTGTCAGTTTCTTCAAAGCGGCTGCTTTTAGGACCGCTGTAAGCTTTTTAAGAATGTCCGCCATCTTCTAATATTAAACTCTGACACCTTATTTCTTGCCAGCTTATTGAGAGTTGTTTAATGACTCCGCTGTTGCTAGTCTTTCTGTTGGGATGTCGTGAAGCATCGCAGATGCAGCGACGGTTGCCGTCCACTATGAGACAGTATGCGAGATAAATTGATCTAACTCTTGCATCCCGACGCCCATTGTCATTTATGAATCATCACGACACCCTACATAAAATGGATCGTACCAAAACCAGGCTAATATCATGTAGTCTGAACCCAGCATAATAGTTAAGTACTTTTCTTTTTGTTTTTTCGCAAATATATTGCCAGTAAAGGACAACAGCTAAGTTCTTTTCGCTAAAGATACTATAACTCGCTATAAACAGTCTTTTGAAATTGTTGCACAAACACACATGGCTTTCTAGAGTAATTGCCAGTTAACTTTTTGAGGTTGAATCCTGAGTTGAGTCTAAGGAAAGGTGTTTTTTTTATATACATATATACTGTTATCCTTTCTCTCTGTGCTTCAGATGGGGACTGGTGTTGCGAGCCCCAGCGCCGCCCCTGCAAGTGCAGAGACACAGTCTGCCTCCTCTAAGCCTCTGTTCCCTAGCTCTGCCCAAGTACGCACTAGTTTGTGTGCTTCTCTTTGATGCAGAACAGCATGCAGATCAGACACGCTTCTTTCTGTCATTGGTATATGCACACCTGCATATGAAGCTGTGGTGTTGGTATTTAGGCCAATATTATTTAGATGCTTAGTGATTTGATTCGGTTCTTGATGCATGCATATGCTATTTGCGTTCAGCATGTTATATATACATGTTATATGTACTAGTACTAGCTTTTTTTTTTTTTACCATACTTTGTTTTTGTACGATTTTTATATATATATTTTTTAATTGAATTTTTTTTCTAGAATGATCCAAAACAGCTAAAAAATTTAGCAGTGCGTGCTGTGATTGGGCAAGACATTTGCTTTTCTTTCAAGCATGTTTTGAAAATGTCAGTTTTTCCTTCCAGGCGCAGCAGACTGTATCAGGACCATCAAACACCTCTGATTCTCCTAAAGTGACATTCCCAGCCTACACTCAGCCTTCCTCCACTCCTTCTGTTGCTGTCTCCCCCAGCACTGTGGCCAAACCCCCTGCCACAGTCACAAGTAAGCCAGCCACCCTCACCACCTTGAGTGCTACCAGTAAGTTGATGCACCCTGATGAGGATATTTCGCTGGTGAGTGCTCGAGTTTTGCTCTAACTACTTTTTTTGACAGTAAGTAATTGTGAATGCATTATCTGTTATTAAAGGGGATATTGCAAAAGCACAAATTTACCAATTAAGTGATGTTGTGAGAATACATGCAGTCCAAAGTTTGTTCTTGTTACTGCAAGTGTCTGATTACATTGTTATTGTCTTGGTCCCAATTCAGGAAGAGAGACGGGCTCAGCTGCCTAGGTACCAGAGGCTAATCCCTCGGTCTGGGCAGGCTGCAGCGGCTGCTGCCTCGGCTCCCCCTAGTGGAGCAGCAGGAGGAATGATAGCTCCTCAGCAGCCTGGAATGAGGCATCCCATACATGGTAAGATTGTGTCTGTAGGTCATATCATTTCTGTGTTGAAATGATTAGTCAACGTCACAGGTCTTTTCCTGTATTAAAACCATTTTAGCTGCCGCCAAAAATGAATCTTAGTCCCGCCAAAGATTTATTTGATCATGTGATGTGCCGTTCTGTAGCAGTGGTACTCGCTGATAGCCGTCTGTTTTAAAATATTTTTGTTGTCTGTTTTTTTTTTTTTTTTTTTTTTTTTTTTTTACAGATTCAAACAGCCAATTATAATCAAGGACAGTGATTATCTGTTTATTATTATAATCATACTTTTAATTTTGTAATCATGTTGTTCTTTATGTTTGGCAGGCCAAACTCCCTCAAAATGAGATGTATGCTTAATATTAGCAGGCAGTCTTGTTTAATTCATTATGTAAATGTAAAATTTAGTCTAGGGCTGCACAGTATTGGAAAAAAACTGACTTTGTTTAACTCTGTTAAAGCTTGTTGTTTAACACTTGTGGTGACACAAACAGCTGCTTGTATATTAGGCTGCTGTCATTTCAAGATAAATTCACGGATCCAATATAATGATACGCATCAGTTTTCTTTGTCAGTTGTTTACAAAGTGACTGTTTACGAGGATACTTCCTGAGACTCATTTCACGAGTTCCAGTCTTCTTGCGCTTGATGTTTAAACTGACAGGACTTAAAACACACACAAATAATAAACGTTCACACTAGTTTAATCGCAATGTGTTTTTTTTGCTTTCAGGCCAGTATGGTGGTCCTCCACAGGGCATGCCTAGTTATCTGTCTGGTGGCATGCCTCCTTATGGACAGAGTGCCCAAATGGTGCCCCCATACCAAGCTGGCCCACCTGGGCCTCCCATGGGCATAAGGCCACCCGTAATGTCTCCAGGCAGCCGATTTTGAAACAGCGCTGTCGTCCCACTAGGTTTGGAGGTTAAACCTTTTCTCATCTTGTGCTTTTAATGTAGCCAAACCAATGAGCTCTAAACCCACTGCTGAAGAAAAACCGGACATTTAAGATATGTAATATCACACAAAAGTATTGGATTCAGCCCTTAAATAAAGACTAAGAAGATAACAGCAGTATCAATGTTACAGTTGATACATGTATTGCTTTTCTTCCTATTGTGTTTCATTCAGGTTGTACAAGTACAGTATATTAGACAAAGGTTCATAATATATTGAAGCCGCTGGCCTAACAGTATCTCCATGCACAAGGCAAGTTCCCAGTAAGATTTTTGCTTTAATTTTAGTAGTGAAGCCCTCACAGCACCATAATGTGCTGTTGGACTTAACGTCCCCAACATCAGATTGGTGAGGGCTTCAAATCACTGTTGTCATGCTGTTTTTTCTTTTAACTGTTTGCATTCATTTGTTCAGGGTTTAAATAGCACAAGGGTAAATGCGTCTCTCTGTAATTTTTTTTTTTTGTTTAATTTTTTTTTTGCTATGTTTATTATAATAAAACATGCTTAATTTTGATTTTTTTTTTTTCTTGATTTTGTTTTTGTGTGAGTGTTTCCTCAACAATGGAGTCTTCGGGCAGGTTGGTTTTCTTGATAAAGCCATAATGACGTTACAGATACACTCACTCTGTCAATAACTAATTTGTTCTGGAATGTTCATATAGGCATTTAGTCTTAACACACCATTAAAAGAGTCATTTATAGAAAAGAATAAAGCTGTAATCACTCCTTAATATTTTTAACTGTCAATTGATACATTTTTCGCTTAATAACCTAGTTGCATGGATGAGCTTTCCAGAAGTTGGATTTGAATTGCACAACACATTTGTCTGACATGACATGCTTGATGTGATATTTCTCACTTACCAGTATTAAATTGGTACAATGGCTTGGAAGCATTTCCTGGTCTGCAGGTAAGACCCGCTGTGTGAATTATATTGCAAAGAATCCAATTTTACTGCATGTTTTTATATTTCACCCATGGGTTTTAGTCTCATGTAATGGATTCCTCACAAGAAGAATTTGGAGTCTGTTTTATCATTTGGGGACAGCAGGAAAAATTGACTGAAGATATTTACCAGTTAAGTGTTTGTCAGACATTCACACAACTTAAATGTATCTTTTAGGGTAGCCAACCCTGCTTCCTTGAGATCTACCGTCTTGCAGAGTCAAACACACTTGAACCACGTGTTATAACAATGTTGTTTAGGATTATTTGAAAATTCCAGGCGTGATGGAGCAATAGTGGAACTGAACTGCAGGAATGTAGCTCTCCAGGAGCGAGGGTTTAAATGATCCTGCTTTAAATTTACTTGATTTTACACCATAGATTTTCATCTTTACTTCCTAATTTGGTATTACTTGGAATGCCAAGAAGTATTGTTATGATGGTTGCTCCTGATTTAAAGTAGAAAGGTAGGGGTTTTTTATGGACTGATGTTGTGAAATAAACAACTGTATTCTAGTTTGAGTTTGTTTCATTGCTTGGATTTTAATACACAATACAGTACCAGTCAAAATGGTTTTAAGATTATTTTCCGCACATGAAAACAACTTTGCCCACTCTTGTCATGCTATTTGGTGCTAATTGAGGTGTTTTTCCAACAGTTTTGAATAAGCTTCGTTATATAGTTGAGATGGTTTGGCCACAGTTTTTCAAACCATATTTTGGCAAAATTTCTCATACTGTACACATGTAATATACTTCCTATTAAAAAAAAAGGTTTGTTCAATGAAATTAAGAAAAACTTTTCCACCAATTAGTTACGGTTGGTTCTTGTGTCATACTAACCAGACTTTGCTTTAGCAAACTGACATGCACTATTGCTGGTTAGTATGACAACTTTAAGAATTTAAGATGACTCAACAAAACATTTGTTTAAATGAACTTCTTTCGTTCATACAGTATCGACCTAAACGTTTAGTTTAAATTTCATTTAGCAGATGCTTCTGAAGTGACTTAACTCCCGCACACTCTCAAAACTTGTATTTAATTTTTTTTTAGCAACGTTTCGGTTTCACGACCTTCATCAGGCATACACAAATCTTCAACCTCATCACATTTAAACCAAGATTGTGATGAGGTTGCTAATAAAGAGTTTTTTAAATGCAAGTTCTGATTGTGTGCGGGTGTTTCTCGTTTGCAATCACCACATTGTTGCCCTATTGTTGGTGTAATTGCTTCTATTGTTCTGCTTATTTGTAAGTCACTTCGAATTAACAAAAACTCGCGCACCTGAAGATAATAGGTGTGTAGGACCAAAAAAGATTGGTCATTTTTTCCTTCGCACCTATTATCTGCAGTTGTGCGAATCAGTGCGATGTTTTTTTGTTAATTCGAAGTGACTTAAGCAGAACAATAGAAGCAATTACACCAACAATAGGGCAACAATGTGGTGACTAATTAAAGTTGATCTAGCACAGTACATGGCAATTTAGATTATAGACAGAATAGAATGTAAGTGTTAGTATTAATGGGTCAAGTGTTGATGAAAAAGATGCCTCTTTAGCCTGAGTTTGGCAGGTCATTCCAGCAGCATGGAACAGTCAAGGTAAAGGTCTGTGAACTTGATTTTGTGCACCACAAGATGGCGTTCACTTGCAGAACGCAGGTTAGAGGGCACTTTGCTGTGAGTTTAGGTATGGGGTGCCGAGCCAGTGGTTGTTCATTTGTGCCTTCAATTTGATGCAATTGGCAACCAGTGCTAATTGATGAACAGAGGTGTGATGTGTGCTCTCTTCGGCTTTTTAAATACCAATCTTGCTGCAGCATTCTGGATCAGTTTTAGAGGTTTGACTGTACCGGAAGGCCTGCCAAGAGAGCTTTACAATAGTCAAGTCTGGATAGAACAAGAGCTTGGACAAGGAGTTGTGTAGCTTGCTTCAATGGGAAGGGCCTGATGTTGTACATGGCAAATCTGCAGGATGACGTTTAAAGACTGAATTAAATTCATTGAACAAACTAATTTTTGGGGTGCAGAATCATGGATCATTTAAGGCAATGCTGGTGTCGGTACTGACATTATAGTTGTGAGTGAATCAACTAATCTCACACCATAACTCATATCATAAAGTTATTCACAAAATTCAAAAACATGAACTCTTAAACTCTTCTAAATATCTGTCATAATGGAACATTAAACACTTAACGGGTATTTCACTTACTAAAATATATAGGCCTGGGTTTTACAGACGGAGCTTAGATTTAGCCAGGATTAGGCCTTAGTTCAACTAGGATATTTAAGTTGCTTTTATATGCCTTAGAAAAATACATTACTGGTGTTCATCTTGAGATAAAACAATTGCACTGCCATTTTAAAACATAAATAATCTCTGATGAACATGAAGAGTGCAGTGTTTTCACTCCACCTTGAGGGGGTTTGGGGGCCTTTAAAGTTCAAGCGGATAAGGAAACCAGCATTAGATGGTTTGTGAGAAAATAGATAATGCCCAGTTACAGTAATGTCAACTTAACTGGAGTAGATAAACTTTAGTTTTGAATAGGTGGTTTGAATGTGTTAAATTAATTTGTGACAAATTTTTTAAAAGTGTGTTGCTTTAGCTCGTTTTAATTAATCTGAACAACAGTCAAACACCTTTTCTGAGTGTATGGAGTACAGGTTTGTGTGAATATACAGGTCCTTCTCAAAAAATGTGCATATTTTGATAGTTCATTATTTTCTATAATGTAATGATAAAAATTAAACTTTCATATATTTTAGATCTCAAAAAATTAGCATATCATGAAAAGGTTATCTAAACGAGCTATTAACCTAATCATCTGAATCAAATAATTAACTGTAAACACCTGCAAAAGATTCCTGAGGCTTTTAAATATTCCCAGCCTGTTTCATTACTCAAAACCGCAATCATGGGTAAGACTGCCGACCTGACTGCTGTCCAGAAGGCCATCATTGACACCCTCAAGCAAAAGGGTAAGACACAGAAAGAAATTTCTGAACAAATAGGCCGTTCCCAGAGTGCTGTATCAAGGCACCTCAGTGGGAAGTCTGTGGGAAGGAAAAAGTGTGGCAAAAAACGCTGCACAATGAGAAGAGGTGACCGGACCCTGAGGAAGATTGTGGAGAAGGACCGATTCCAGACCTTGGGGGACCTGCAGAAACAGTGGACTGAGTCTGGAGTAGAAACATCCAGAGCCACAGTGCACAGGCGTGTGCAGGAAATGGGCTACAGGTGCCGCATTCCCCAGGTCAAGCCACTTTTGAACCAGAAACAGAAGCAGAAGCGCCTGACCTGGGCTACAGAGAAGCAGCACTGGACTGTTGCTCAGTTGTCCGAAGTACTTTTTTCGGATGAAAGCAAATTTTGCACGTCATTCGGAAATTAAGGTGCCAGAGTCTGGAGGAAGACTGGGGAGAAGGAAATGCCAAAATGCCTGGAGTCAAGTACCAGTGTCAAGTACCCACAGTCAGTGATGGTCTGGGGTGCCATGTCAGCTGCTGGTGTTGGTCCACTGTTTTATCAAGGGCAGGGTCAATGCAGCTAGCTATCAGGAGATTTTGGAGCACTTCATGCTTCCACCTGCTGAAAAGCTTTATGGAGATGATTTCATTTTTCAGCACGACCTGGCACCTGCTCACAGTGCCAAAACCACTGGTAAATGGTTTACTGACCATGGTATTACTGTGCTCAATTGGCCTGCCAACTCTCCTGACCTGAACCACATAGAGAATCTGTGGGATATTGTGAAGAGAAAGTTGAGAGACGCAAGACCCAACACTCTGGATGAGCTTAAGGCCGCTATCGAAGCATCCTGGGCCTCCATAACACCTCAGCAGTGCCACAGGCTGATTGCCTCCATGCCACGCCGCATTGAAGCAGTCATTTCTGCAAAAGGATTCCCGACCAAGTAGTGAGTGCATAACTGAACATAATTATTTGAAGGTTGACTTTTTTGTATTAAAAACTCTTCTTTTACATTTGTCGGATGAAATATGCTTATTTTTTGAGACAGGAATTTTGGGTTTTCATGAGCTGTATGCCAAAATCATCAGTATTAAAACAATAAAAAGACCTGAAATATTTCAGTTGGTGTGCAATTAATCTAAAATATATGAAAGTTTCATTTTTATCATTACATTATGGAAAATAATGAACTTTATCACAATATGTTAATTTTTTGAGAAGGACCTGTATGTGCAAACTTTAAATATTCAAATTTGTATCACAGATGATTGCCAGACCATGAGAAATTTTGTCTGCAGAAATCCACTATGTTCAGCCCTGAGTCGTAACAGTTAAACCATTTTAATGAACATAACACAAAACATTTCTGAGAACACATATTCTATAAAAACAAGAAACCACATTTTAAAACATTCTCACAGTTTCCTTTATCTACACTTTAAAAATCTTTTTTTTACTTAAGGCCACTGATAAGCCTATTATTGGCTCAACAATGTCCAGTTTTAAGGTTGGACTATCTACAACTCTTCCTTCCCACCTAAATTTCCCACCGTGTTCGTTCATCTTACTGGTGTAGGCCCTGGAGAGCCGCTCTCCTGCAGAGGTTAGCTCCTCCAACCCTAAAAAAAACCTGCCTGTACTCCTGAAGACATTGATTAGCTGGTTCAGGTGTTGGGTCTTAATTCTGTAAGACAGTGCCTCTCCAGGACTGAAGTTACCTACCCCTGATCTAGGAGAAGTGGTCCCCCTACTGAGACTGGTTTCTCCCAAGGTTTTTTCTTCTTCTTTTTTCTCCATTTCCATCACCTGACGGAGTTTGGGTTCCTTGACCTATATAGCATTTGATTGGAGCAAAGTCCTGTCTCTGTTGCCAGATGTCTATTTGTTTTTTATTCCTTCTTTGCTTGGCGGATAACAATACATTGTGTCTAAATTATATACAGTTTTTTGCTGACTTTGAAAAGGATAGGTCTAAATATTCATCCTGTGCCTCCAGCAGGATATTTCTATATAAGATGACAATCTTTTTTTTTAGACTACTTGCTTTCCTGCCCTCTCAGATGTGTAACGTGTATATGTGTCCAGATGTCACCTGAATCCAAAGTTCCGGTTCCCGTTTTCACAACTGTTTCTGTTTAGTCCTATTTTGGTGTTCTCTGTACTCCCAGGCAGTATAACTGTTGGTTCTGTGATGTGAATAAGCTCTGAAAAAAGTTAGTGGCATTAAAAAAGTAAAAGGTCTGTTTTATTCAAACAACTTCAGATTAATTTGGTTGTTGTTGTTGAGCTGAGTCTGGATTTCTTTTCAATCTTTTTAGATTGCAATGAAACAGACAATTTAATTTGTGTAATTTTGATTTACCATTCATAATCGACTGAGATTTATTTGTACTTTCATATTCATGGTTCCATGTCTAAATAGAATTATCAAACATATTACACTCTTGAGTTATTTAACTAAGTGTAGATGACTAAAACAATGGTTTCACAATGATTAACTGAAGTTGACAAACCATCTAATGCTGGTTTCCTTTTCCTCTTGATCTTTAAAGGGCCCCATACCCCACACCCCATTCAAGGTGGAGTCAAAACACTCTGCTCCTCATGTTCATCAGAGATAATGTTTGCTACACTCAGACGGTTTGGGCTTTTCTCACTGTTTTCTCATTTAATTTCCTCTTCTATAATGTTAGGTTTGAAGTATGCTCATGTTGTTCTCTTGTTTCTTATCACCCCCTCTGTAAATGGTAAGTTAAAATCCATGCTGGTTCTAGCCTTTTTTTGTTTTAGTAGTATTTTTTTTTTAAGATAATTTGAAGACTGACTAATATTCTGTGTTACATAAAATGGTCAGGTTAAAGTTGAACAAAAGTGTACTCATAAGACTTGTTGGATTTTATTTTAGCAGTCTAAAGAAGTTATTTTAGTGTGTATAACTTACATTAATTTTTCAACACATGTGATTCATCTATAAAAATTGTACTAACTTGTAGCCATTTCACCTCAGCACATGGAGGTATTGTTTATATCCACAGAGTAAGAAATTCATCCATTGACATTTCCTGCGAATCATCCAATAAGGATGGAAAACCATTCGCCTTTTCACTGAAACGCATGTTGCTGCAGTCCAGACGAGTACTGTATCTTTCTGAAGGATTATTACCAACTATCAATAAATCTGAGGACAAGGATCGCATCACAGTACGTGATGAGTTGTCCAACCACACAGTTCATCTGACAATCTCAAACCTGCAGGGTCAGGACATAGACGTGTACCACTGTGAATTCTACTATGGCAGTCTTCCAGAAGATAAGAATATACCTGGCAAGATGGAGTTCTTCATCTATGTTGAAGACTTCTGTAGGTGACCTTTATTTATATTACTTTAAATATGTGTTTACATAAAACAGTCTAGATCCAGCTCTATGGTGATGTCCCATCCAAACAGCGGATAGCCGAAAAGGGTTAATATTGCATGTAATGCCATCACCCTAATAAACAGAAAGCGCTTCATTTTCAACAGTAAATAGTTAACTCAGTGCATTATTTTCAATAAAGTGTTATTTTTGGATGCAAATGTAGGATAATCAATTAATAACCCTCAACTGGAACAGATTGATTACTGTTATGTTTCAGTGCATTAGCTTGCAGTATCCAAATCTTTCAGTCAACATGTTAGTCATTAAACTGGAACGAAACATTTTCAAATCCATAAAAACTACAATTAGATCTACGTTAGATTACTTGCAATTTACTACCCCCATTTATGTATCAACGTAGGCTACTGTGAGTGAAACTAGATAATCTGATGCAGTCAAGCAGTGAAAGTCTCAAATTACTCATGTCAAGCAGAAACCACAAAAGCATTTGTTCTTTTTTGCATACTGTTCTTTTTTTTTTCTTTTTCTTTTTTTACAGATGATTTTTACAGAACCTAAGATTGAAAACTTAAATAAAATAAACTTGAAACCTACCTCTTGCATTTACTGAAAAAGAGATCCATTTTGTGGATAATTATTTTGACTCCTACTTATATATGGGGGATACAAATGGCTACAATAATTCAAGAATAGTTTAGTATGAACTAAAGTTTAGTAATAGCCATAAAAAAGACTATTAAATAACTCACTTTACATGTGTTCAGTCTATTTCTTATTGACTGATTTATAGGTCAGATATCTGCCTGTGTAAAAATAAAAATATAAATAAATAAAAATATATAATGTATAATCATTGATGGCCGATCACAAAATCAGCAGCATATCTTAAATAAAATGAAAATAACCATGAGAGCTGTGGAAATACAATGCATTATATACAGTAGTATTGCAGCATGTTTTATTGTGACTGTGTTTGTTGTGACTGTGTTACAGCTCGTGAGCAATTGCCATCTTGTAATTGTTTAAGTTACCTGTCATTGCTGTACGTGATCTCTGGAGCTGCATGTCTGCTGGGGGTTCTGGTTCTCACTCTCGCTACAGCTTACTGTGTAAGTATTAAGTTTCAAGTTTGTTTGTTTTAATTCAATGGATAGGGTAAGCTGTGCCACCCTGTTTAGGTTGTTTTTTAGGCAAAAAGACATTAAATAGAAATACTCCTAAATATGGTCAAGATGTCTGCTATTCACTGAAAATTGAAGAAAGTGCATATAATAATAGGTCCATAGACCTTTTTTCCCTCCTCCTCCTAAAAAAAGTGGTCCTTATATTATGGACCCATGATAATATGAGAAAGAACACATTTGAAAGTTTCATTGCAACTTTATTTTCCAATATAATGTTTAATTGTTATATTTGTTCAACAAAATCAAAAATTAAATAGAAAATCCTGAAACTGTTGACAGCGATTTGCCAGCAAATATGTGGTTTAAAGGTGGTGTCTTATGGTTTACTCCCCACTATATATTCAGTTTCAGTTAAACCCTCCCTTCTACCGATTTCCTCTCACATACAGTGTAAAAGGCCCAACCGTAGAAAGCCACAGCCTGTAGTTCCTGTTTATGAGGAGATGACTGGGGTGCGGCCGGCCAAAAGAAAAGCCACAAGCTGTCAGTCTGATATTGCAAAACTGGAAGCAAACAGCTCTGTGGCCACTTTGTTCAGCAAGGAAAACCTCTATGTTAATTGATTCAATGAAATGTAGTGAATAAGTCACTCTGCTAGAGTGTTGACGTTCATGATGATGCTTTAGCTGACCCACAAGACTTTACTGCATCATCAGCTTTAAAAGGTGTTTGATAGCATAAAATTGGTCTTTTCATCTATACCTCTTTGTTAAAGGTACTTTTAAGTAATTTTATTGCTACAAAAAAACAGAATCTCAGCTTGTATCCTTTTTATACAGAAATGTATTGCTTTTTTTAAAGTACAAAATGTATAAATTATATGATAAAAGACAGATAAAGTATTGTGTATTTCTTAAGTACACACTGGCAATATCTTTATTTGCCATTTTTGTTTTTATCCCTTGTGTGGAACTGGACTTTTTGCACAGTCTCCATGTAAAAAATGTTGCGATATCACAAAAGACTGTTGCAGGACCTGTTTATTGAAAGGTTGGATAATGAAGATAAGACTTTCACATAATTTTTAAGACATTGTGTAAAACATTTAAGCATGCAAATAAAGCTTAGATGAAGGGTTTCCACAGTTTCACAGACAGGCTTCCGGTCTGATCTGCCACTTGGTTTTGTTTCAAAAACAGTGGACCACAGAGTGCTAAAAGTCTGACAGTTTGAGATAAAAATGAGACCAAAGTGTGGCATTTGTTTGCTTTAAATATGAATGCTATATATTTTATTCACATGGCAACAAATAAATATTATCTCTCATGTACATATTTACAATTTGCTTGTATCATGTTTAAAGAAAAACTTCATATGTTTCTGTCACAAATAGAGTCTCAAGATGTGGGAATGTGCATTTGACAATAAATAGAAATATAACTATGTTGCGTCATGCATTCTTTCTTAACAACTAAATATTCATGTCTCTATTGATTCTTCTGCCAATGGGAGATAGCTCGGGCAGACTGGAAGAGAGGGATGTAAGTTTTGGGGTCTGCTCATCGAGATCTGAGGAGGGCTCTGTACATGGCAAAGCCTAGAACAGCACAAACAGTGGCTCCAACACTCGCTCGGAGCCAAAATGTAGAGCTCTTCAGGTCAGCATGGGTAATATGCCTAACAAAAGAGCAAATAGAAATGAAGAGAAAAAGGTTCAATTAATATTTAGTAGCTTGCATTTAGAACTATGCTAATTATACAGTTACGTGGCTGCAACTGTATGAAAAAACTGAAACACAAGTTTAGTGAACAAGGATGCCTAGAAAAGTGACAAACCAAAGAATTCAAATAAATGGATATAATATACAAACAGTGATATTGAAAGGAATGGAGGGAAAGCATGACACTAAAATGTTACAAAACTCAGTCAAAGATAAAGAAAGACGACAATTTCAGAGTCAAGAAATGGCAATGACAGATGGAGAACACAAAGAAACTTTAAGAAGAGGAAATAAGAGAGGAAAAGGGTAATAGCTGAATCACTGTGTTGCAACTTAAAACTTGTGAAAATGAGAAACTGAATTGCTACATGTCACAAGTTGTAAATTTGAGGATGACAAGATATTGAATTTAAGAAGCATGTAGAATGTGCAGGAAAGTGTTCAATTCACTCAAGCAACCCAAAATCCACACCCGTGACCCCTTCGCCATGACTGTCTCAAGACCAGCAATATGTGGTTTATGGGAAGGGTACTTGCATATTGCATGGTTTGTTTTTTAATACAAGTCATTATAATCATTAGGTCTAATTACACACACACACAAAAAAACTGAATATTATTATTAATACTGAAGATCCTCAAATAACATTTGTGTTTGTATGCAGACATTAATGTTTGTATAAAGCATAAGAAGGTGGGCTACCCCAGCGTGAGTCCCCAGATTCTTGGTTCCAACAAGGATTTTTTCTCATCCATTTAAATATCTTAGGGAGTTTTTTCCTTGTCATTTTGCTTGTTCATTGGGGGAATTTGTGAGACACTATTCTTAGTAAATCTCCTTTGGAACTGTACTTTCTGAAAACTGCTACACAAATAAGCAGGGCTGAATTGAAAAAGTATCCAAAAATGCTTGGTAACCCATCCAAAAATCTACAGCCCGACTCTGAAAAGAGGTGACAGTCCACAGAAGATCATAACTGCTGCAGCTCTGTTGCCAAGTGCCTCTCCACAATGCATTTTCATATAATCTATATAGTACTATGACTATATGGTATATTCAAAAGTTTATTAGCACATTATGCCAGGCCAAAACAAAAAGCTGAATGAAAGAAACTTGATGTGAATCAGTATGAAAGTAATGATAAATGCAGAAGAGAGAAGTAAAAAACAAAGGAAAAGCAATGAAGCAAGATAAAAGCATCCTGAGAACCTGCTAAAGACGACAGTGTAGAGTTTGGTCCGAACCGTCTGCACAAGCTCAGAATTGAGGAAGTTCTGACACAGACAGAAAGTGCACTTGTTACAGGTACACATGCAGCGTAGACGGGCATGGCTGCCAACACACAGAAAAAGAGACAAGCACATGACAGAAATGAGCCATTTCTAAGAAACAAGAAAGTGTACTTTTGAGTAAACAGATAAAGGGAAAAAGTGTAAGGATTAAAAGCACTTTGTCAATTTGAGTGCTCCTCGAGAACTACTAACAAGTGTAACATTCTCTGTTGTTTTCTCTTTTGTTGTCTTGCACAATGAAGGAAAAAATTATATCACATGCTTGGGACTTCACAAACTGACTCGTAAACCACCTCACACATGACACATGTACTAGTTTTATTGTTATCTGCATTTGGAAAAAAATACCCTGAGAGATAAACAAGAGTGGTAAATTAACTCTTTCCCCACCAACGTTTTAAAAAAAAAAAAAAAAAAGAAGTTGCCAGCATTTTTGATAATTTTCACAAAAGTTTAATGGCCCCCAAATATCATCTTGTATGAATATATGATCATGCAATATCTCAAAAGAAAGAACAGACTATCTGCTTTTAAACAAAACAAACAAACAAACAAAAAACATTTTATTCAAGCTTTTAATGCATTCTTTTTTTATCAACACTTGAATGTGGGTAAGTTTAATAAAAACAGCAACATTTTGAGCAAAAAGCTGAGAAAATCATGTTTTTGTCAAGGGCTACATATAGATCGGATTCAGAACGATGATCAAAACATACATGGAGTAGATCAAGTCCATCAACATCCCCAAATGCTTGCACAGTCCTATAACTCTTCCTGGGTCGACATTTCATTCGGTAACATTTGATTTATAAGCCGTTTAATGTTGATGATCACATTATTTTACATATGTGACCCTGGACCACAATTTTATTCAATTGAGAGTTATACATCATATGAAAGCTGAATAATTAAGCCTTCCATTGATGTATGGTTTGTTAGGATAGGACAATACTTGGCCGAAATACAACTATTTGAAAATCTGGAATCTGAGGGAGCAAAAAGAAAAAAAAAGTTGTCCATTAATCCCCTTTAAAATTGTCCATTTATGTTCGCAATTGTGCTGCATTCACTCACAAAAAGAAAATTTGTATATATTTACGGTAGGAAATTTACAAAATATCTTCATTGAACATGATCTTTACTTAATATCCTAATGATTTTTGGCATAAAATAAAAAGCTATAATTTTGACGTATACAATGTATTGTTGGCTATTGCCACAAATAGTCCGACTTGTGCCTGGTTTTGTGACTGGTTATTGCTCGATTCTGCTTCTTTTTCACATGTCTTTTGATCAGGATATTCAGTACTCTTTCAGAAGATGCCTAATAGCACCCCCCAACATATAACACTAAAAACACGGAAAGCCGGAAAATTCCGTCAATGGCGGGGAAGCGTCTCATAAATTACAGAAATTTCCATCAATGGCGGGGAAAGAGTTAACAGAGAGATAATTAACTTAGAGATAACAGAGAGAATTCAAAAATAGTAATTTATAGTAATAAGTAATTTGTCTTAAAACACCCTAAAAGGAATTAACAAGCAGAGGCAAACTCTACTGTACTTCAAATGTGTTAAAATACCCTATAAATATTACAATTGTGGATAATGTAAACACACTTACGGGTACACGGCCATGGTGGTGAGTTTGATGAAGATGTCTTTGCTGGGAGCCGCAGCGGTGTTACAGGTATAGGACTGAGGCGGAGGCATCTTGTGCTTGCGGCAGAATTCCAGTGGAGTCATGCAGTATTGCTGCTTTGTTTCTGGCAGGTCTGACTTAGCGGCAATCAGCATACATGGAGTCTTACTGTCCATGAAGTGTTGCTGGGAAATGAGGTAAAACGTGCATTTAGAACACCTATATATCAGAATACATGCAGAATGTAGGATGTTTAAATTACAGGCATAAAGGAACATTACCACAAAATGTGAACTTATTGCTCTCTTTATTAAACAGACAGCATAGTATTGGCTATGCTTTTTCTTTAGATAGCAAAAAAGTTGATATCAAAGTGTAAAACAACAATACTGTAAACAACACTGTGTCAGTATAGCAAACCTTGAAGATTCGTGAGCAGTACTCAAAAGAGCAGGGGTTGCTGACATCATAGATCAGACACACAATGTCACATGAAAGTTCTGCCTCAGACAGGAAATCAAAATCTGGAAAGACTTCGTGGAGCTGAAGGAAAAACATAGGAACTTAGAACAAAGTTTCAAAGATTCAGTTTACTTTTCAAGAAACTGATAAATAGTACAAATAACGATAGATGGTGGTCAATTCTCGAAACTCTTTAAATGGATTAAATGCATAATGTAAGTTCAAATGGTTTGAGGAACTGCAATAGAGTGAATTAGTCTTCCCTCAAAATCCAGAAAGCCAGTGGTTTCCTCAAGATTTGCATATGGGGTTTTATACTGGGGTTTTTCAGTTTATGAGAAAAAAAGGTCTGTGGTAAATATAACTTAATGATAATTGGACATTTTGCTCTACACCATAAATTACACACACACCATAGAGAAAATGTGGATTTTGAAGTATCTAGATAAGAGCGTTTGGGGTGTGAGTGTGTGCAGTTTACATGGTAGAGCAAAACATTCCAGAATCGTCAAGTTATGTTTATCACAGACCTTATTTTACTCACAAATTGGAAAACCCCATCGAAAATTCTCGATGGAACCAGTAGCGAATTAGTCTTCTGGGTTTTGACGTTATCCCTGCTCCACTCTCTATACTTTTTGAAAAGAGTGTTCAGAAACTGTAGTTCCACAAACTGAAAAAAAACTCTAATGTGTAAGATTCTGTAAGAAAAAAAAAACTATTTACCAACAAGTACTTCTCCTGTCCGTACACATGTACAGTGCTGATTGCATAATATGATTTATGCTCTTCTCTTATTGCCATCTGATGCTGTGAGGAGCATACAGTAAATAAACAGCAATCATGACAATGACACATTTTTAATGAATAAATTGCAAATGATGCCATCAGAAATACCACAGATGAGCGTGCAAAATATTTCTAAATCATGTTGCTGTTGTTCCTCTCATTTCTAGACAAGAGTAGCTCTGATGAAATCTAAAACCGTGCAACAGCTGAACCATGAACAAATTGCTTCATGTCAGTACTATGAACAAACAACATAATCCCTAATGCATTAGATTTAGCACATTTTAGCAAACTTAACTTTGTTGTTAAGTGTTACCCAAACTGCTTATTTAATTCCACAAAATCATTAGCAAAAAAAAAAAAAAAAAAAAAAAACAGACTGGATACTTATTTGAAGGTAAGCTGTCTATATAGATTTTCAATTAAATGTGTTTTTCTTGTAACTGACCACAAGGTTTCTGCCGAGGAAGCCCTGCAGGAAACCAGTTTTGCCACTTCCAGTTAGTCCAAACACATGACAGCGAAATACATTCCGTTGCGTCTGTTTCTTCTGAAGGTCGAGCTTCTTATCACGAGTCACTACATGTGCAAAAAACATTCAGTCAGCACCACAGCTGTCATACTAATCTTTAATGAATTTTAAAATAAAATACATCATGTCATGATGAATTTTACACAGTCATTGAACTGAACTGAATCAAGACTGAACTGACTTTAGCTGTATTTTTTAGAACAGTTTTATAGCAGAATTGAAATCTGTTTGCACCATTGATCATTATTTTCCTGTTTGTCAATGTAAGCTGCTTTAAAACAATCTGTATTGTACAAAGCACTATGTAAATAAAGTCAGGTCACTTTTATTTATATAGCGCTTTATACAATACAGATTGTTTTAAAGCAGCTTTATTGTGATAAACGGAAAATGGTGCACTTCGGCTGATGTCAGTTCCCTTGTAAAGATCATTAATTATTACAGTTTTTCTCAATAGCTCTGGCACATTTTTCAAAACAGTCTTAACATTCTCTAAACTGTAAGCTCAATTGTCACGACTGTTTGCTGGAACATCAGAACTCAATGGCATGTCTGCAAAACATAGTCTCACCCAAAACATTTCAGTCATGCTTCAAACCCAAGTTATTGTGTTAGAAAATTGGCCAAGGGCACCAAAATAAAAAGTGTTTTTGGCATCGTGTGAGCCACACTGGTCAAAATGTTTAGAAGCTTTTTCACCATGGAAGTATTTGTTATATACAAATTTCATGCTTTTTTTCATGATTTTTTTTTTTTACTCTGACATTCTTGTACAGTATAGAAAGCAGTTCGTTTTTCTGTGTAAATACAGATTCAGAGAGTAGGTCAAATTGACTGGAAATAGTCAATACTGTAGTACACAAAAAGAAAATGAATATTTGTATTATTACAGTACATTTATTTGCAGCAATGTGTTACATGTCAACTGAAAATTATCAGTTGCTTGTTCACTTTTACACACTCTATTATCTCTTTCTCTAACATACAGTACATCTTCTTAGTTACATATCTTCCTATTGCTCTTCCATGACAATAATTTTTAGTGTACATGTAACACATTTTTAGAAAAAAAATGTACTGTAAAAATATAAATGTATTTTTACAGTACTGATGTAGCTGCTGCTTTTCTGCTGTGATGTGATGTTCCTTCATGTTCAAAAATGGTGGTGATTGTGCTGTCAGCAAACTCTATACATACTGTATATGTATATATATAGTTTCCAAACTTGATTGGTTGGTTGATTGGTAAGATAGTGATTCCTATTTCATTACAACAGCAGGCCATTTGCTAATTTATCAAACATTACATGTCATAAATATTCATGGAATATAACATGTCTGACAGATTTTGATCACTGAATGATCACAATTTTGCATGTGACTGCTCATACGCTGAAAGAACGTTTAGAAGTTGTGTAGAATCGACTCATCAGTTTTGATCAACAAGCCATGTGCATTGTCATTTGTGCAAATTGTAGACAATTGTACTTACTCTTTTGCGCCAAAGCACATGCAAAAATAGGAAATTCAAATCTGATCTGTTCAGAGATCTGAACCTATTGTTTAGAGAGAAAAAAAAGTCTCATTTGAGAATTGTGCCAAAGCGATTGAGAAAAACTGTAAATTAGTTAATTTCATCTATAAAGCAGTTTTGCAGAAAACAGTGATATCAACAGGGTGTGGTTTAATTCCAGGCTAAATCACAGATCAAGGATTTGTCTCATAATTTATTAAGTTTGCAACACTGATTCTGTTATTTTTCCTGTATATTATTTTTGACGTGATTTGACTTGGGTGGGACTACTGACTTTTGATTTCTGCATCTGCAATTACCATAATAACCACAGGAGGGCTCAGTGACTCATGAACAGGTCACCCAAAGATGAAAATGCTGTCATTATATCCTCATCACTTTTAAAAACCCGCTCAATTAATGCATATTCGAATATATAGACTTTTTGCTAAAAATATTCAAGAAGTAGTAATTATACAGTGGTGATAAAGGTAAAAATTTTAATGTTTTAAAAGTAGTCTCTTCTGCACACCAAGGCTTCATTTATTTGATCCAAAATACTGCAAAAACAGTACAATTTAAAATAACTGTTTTCTATTTAAATATATTTTAAAATGCAATTTATTTCTGTGTTGGTAAAGCTAAATTTTCAGCATCATTAGACCAGTCTGTCACATGATCCTTCAGAAATCATTTTAATATGATGATTTGATGCTCAAGAAATATTTATTATTATTAATACTGGAGGAATGATGCTGAAAATTCAGCTTTGATCACAGGAATAAATTGCATTTTAAAATATATTAAAATAGAAAATTAGCTGTTTTTGCTGTATTTTGGATCAAATAAATGAAGCCATGGTGAGCAGAAGAGACTACTTTTAAAACATTAAAAATCTTACCGTACTAATAATTTTGGCCACCACTGGATATGTATATAATTATATGTTATACAGTATATAGCAAATATGTCTTTTAACTTACCTGTTATGGCAGATGCCTGAGACTCCTGCTCAGCAATAATAGAGTAACCAAGGTAGCCAAGATATTCTAGACATCGCTGGACATCCAGGTAAGTTGTTAACCTGCAAAAATGACAATAATAATTGATAAACTGATGAACCATCCAGACAGAAATTAACAACAGGGTAGCATTTCAATGATCAATAGATTTATTCTACTGTTCAAAAACAAATCATTACATTCACAACATTAAGGACACAAAGACACATGGCATGGTTGATACACACGTCCACTGAGAGAGATAGCCTTGATATGTGATCCAGCCCTGGTCATTAGTGCAGACCGTACTGTTCACATCCAGTCCCCAGGGGATGTAGGGGAAAACATTGAACAGATCCATAAGCTCTTCAGGGGACAAAGCACAGTCTCTGTCCTAAAACAGATACAAACAAGCTTCAGTAAAAACAAGAAAAAAAATTATCATCCATTGTAATTAAGTCTAGCACTACATTTGTGACAGACATTTTTATCTAGACATTTTAATAACATGGTATATTTCATTTATGAATATTCCAAAAGGATTAAATAGGATAATCTTAATATGTCAATATAATATTATGATAAACTTTTTATCTTGTACCTTGACAAACTTGTACCTTATCATGTTTGTCAAAGACGCTCTGTAGAAACAGGTAAGCATTGTGATTGAGCTCTGTGGTGCAGTCCGGTGGCATTTTTAACCTGTAGGAACGTAAACATGGAGTCGGATGTTGATAACTGTAAGATTAGCAGATTAGCATAGTTGAATTAAATTGGGATTGCCGAAAAGTCTTTAATGTTCAAAGCAGATTAAGAAAGTTCCAGATTGAGAGAGTTCAAGCATGATTTCAATTTCTGTAAAGGAGCAGTTACATTATATTTGTACTATTTATCCATTTCTCAAAAAAAGATACTCGGTGCATTCACATGTAATAATTCATTTATAAAGTTTTTTGTACTGAACAGGGGACAAAATTACAATGTGTAACCAACACAACAACTAAGACCCAGTAAAAACATCTGTATTTCAAACCCGAGGAATATAAATCTACAGTATGTTCTAACCGACTGAAAATTTACAGAGGTCTCTTCAAACAAGCCAATTGAATAGAAATCAGAAATGAGGTGTAATAAGGCGCTGCTGCTTCCACCCATGGAGAGAGAATGTGACTTGTAGAAAGAGTGACTGATTGGAAGTGGTTTTTCTTACGGGGGAAACAGGTAGTCCTGATGCAGCTCAAGATCGTCATCATATCCAAACCTCCGCAGTACCGTCCACGTGGTCTCATGCCTTCCTCTTTGAATGAAGAGAGTATGTAGGAAAAGGAAACCTGTGGGAAAAAAACAATCTGGATATTCCTTTCTGGGGAGATTTAAGCAAACACAGGGCTGTATGCAAATGTTAAGCTTCACAAATGCAGCCTTACCTTTGAGAGTGAGCCCATTGTCATGCACTCCATCCGTCAGGTTTTTACTTACAACATTTTTTACATCCTCTAGGGCTTGTGGGGCTAGTGGGGTGTTGAAACAGGTCCTCTAAAAATAAGAATCAGACAACGACATTGAATACATGACAAAATAAAGGGATAGTTCACCCAAAAATGAAAATTCTGTCATCATTTACTCACGCCCCTCAAGTCATTACATACCCATAAGAATTCAGTTAACCTTCTAAACAAAAATGAAGACATTTTTAATAAAGCCTGAGAGCTCTCTGTCTCTCCACTGAACGTCCATTTCACCAAAACTTCGACGCTATAAAAAGTTACGAGTTTGTAAATGAAATCCATATGATAATCAGATTTATTTTGGCTATTATTATAAATATTGATCAGCACGCATACAAAGAGCAATTCAAATATTCATCTTTTATATTGTATTTCACCTTCATATTTTCATTTTGTGTTTTGAAGATATAATATGATATATAATATGAAATTACAAGAGAGTGAGTAATTTATTTTCAATTTAGGGTGAACTGTCCCTTTAGTTTGATTATATGGTTATGGTTTGACTTAAAGCAAAATATAGAGTTAGATTGTCTTCTTTAATATTAGGACCAACAAATAGTAGCTTAAGTGTATAAATATGAAAATATGTCCTTAGGAGACAAAGAAGTCTACATTCACAAATACACTACAATGACCAAAACACCAATATATATTTGTTGAGAATTTACTTCATAACCACTGGCATTTATA
The DNA here is from genome assembly GCA_030578275.1 of Meda fulgida. Taxonomy (NCBI): domain Eukaryota; kingdom Metazoa; phylum Chordata; class Actinopteri; order Cypriniformes; family Leuciscidae; genus Meda; species Meda fulgida. Next base: position 15,347,054 of record CM060621.1, on the reverse strand, counting down.
GAAGGTTGGTCCACAAAAGATTCCACTCTTCTGGAAAGGCTTGCTACTATATGATACAATATGGATGCAGGAATTGTCTTCCATTCAGACACAAAAACACCAATTAAATCAGGATTTGATGTTGGCGATGGGACCAGTGTTCTAATTCTTCTAAATGTTTTGAAAGTGGTTCAGATCTTGGCTTTTTGGAGGCTAGTTAAGCTCTTCCACACCAGAGTAAACTATTTTATTATGGATCTCACTTTGTGCACTAATGTTAGAACAGGCTTCTCCCAAAACTGTTGTAACAAACAGAAAGCAAATAATTAGAAGGGGGTGACCACATATTGTGTCGTGCACCCTAAAAGACCATGAATATACCATACACAGCAGGTATCTCACCTGAAAAAAGGTGAGTTCATAATCATTGAGGACACCATTGTTGTCCAAATCTGACACCTTAAAGATTCGTGTCAATGCTCGAACACAGGCAGACCTCATCTGTGAACAAAAAAAGAAAAAAAAAAATCACACACATTAAGTACTGTATGGTTTAAGCAACTACATATTAAAATGTATTCATACACAAAGGTGTGCAGACCTCTTTCTTCTCTGGACAGTAGAGTGGCCCTGTAGGGTGAAGAACAGCTTTCTGTGCATAGTAAAACAACTCTGAAATATTCTTCAGATTCTTAGCTGAACACTATAAAAAGAGGTGGAGAAGAATCAAATTAAACATTAAAACACAGACAAGGCTTAGATTAAGCCAGGAGTAGGCATTAAACTTAGTAAGATTTAAGACATTTAAAAGTATAGTTCACCCAAAAAAAAAAAAATGTTGTCAATTAAAACCAGACAGTTGAGAGTAGCCATTGATTTCCATAATATTTGTTTCAATGGCTACCGTCAATTGTCTGGTTACCAACTTTCTTTAAAATATATAGTTTTTGTGTTCAACAGAAGAAAGAAACTTCTTGTGCAGGTTTGGAACAACATGAGGGTGAGTAAATTAAGACAATTTTCATTTTTGGGTTAACTATCCCTTTAAGTAGCTTTTATAAACATTCCTCAGAAAAATACTTTATTGGTGTGCATCTTGAAACAAAACAATGGCACTGACATATTTTAAGATATGCCAGTGCAAGATGCTTTCAGTTACAACAGCTAAAACATCCATTTTAGTCTGGGACTAGGCTTACGCCTTGTCTGTGAAACCAGGCATAAATGTTACACACAGTCAAAGAAAATACAGAAATAAAGGATTTTTTTTTTTTTATCTGAGGGATTTATAGTTCCAGATAAGACTAATTGCTTTGCAAATCTGACAACTAGAGACTTGATTAACAAAATTGCAGTATAAATCTACAGTGAAGCGTAAGGAATTCCCCTATGAACCAGACAAATAGCAACACAGAATTTTCCAAAAGAGGTGAAATTGCCTTTGCCATTAAACCCACGAAGTTCAACAGTTAAAAAACATAAATAGTTCAAATCTTTAGATCTCACTTGACCATAGACCATTTATGTACATCCCCTTTTTTTTATACCATCAATTACTTTCTTATACATCCCTGACTTTGCCTTGCGATTTACACTCCACTTACATTTTTTGAAGTTTTTTTTTTATTATTGTCATGCCCTTGGAGCCCTTAATTGATTTTACTGGAATCCACACAACATTCAGACTATAATCTGAATGCACATGACCTATTTGATAGTTAAAAGAAGACGTCGGGGTAATACCGGAGACACACTTAACGACTAGCTGAAATATTCTAAGACTGAACTGAAAACACTTAAAGACTGTTTCCAACAACTGGAGCAAATTTAAGTGAGCACCGACCGAACGGAACTGTACCTGACTCGGCGTGTTTGGGCATGATCAGTCGTAAGTATCAAATTACATTCATAATCGGCCTAAGTATCAAATTACATTCATAATCGGCCTTATAGTCGTTAAGTGTGTCCCCGCTTTAGGAGACATTCAGCTGCTCAGCACACAAATAAATATGAGTATGCATGGCTCGACATACCTCCACACAAGTCTCTATCTCTGTGTATTTGTTCATGATGGGAAGGACAGTCTCCATACTGCTGTGTTCAACCAGATCAGATTTATTCCCCACAAGGATCAGAGGAACCCTTAAACACACACACAGACACACACACACACACACACACACACACACGCACGCAAGCAAGCACACGCACACCATAGACCAGGGGTGTTGTTGCACACACTGCCAAGAATTTCAAGTCAGCATCAAATGAAAATTCAAACTTACTATATGTTTTCTAAATGCATGTTATAGATATTATTGTGAACAATTTATCAATGTATATGTTTCTAATTATAAAAAAAAAAAAATATTTTTTTAAATGTCATAACAGGATCTTCATGTAACGACTTGTCTTTGGTGACATATACAGAACTATTTAAACCCAGTGGTTCTCAAACTTTTTTGTTTTCTATACCGGACTTGTTTCGACGATGCAGTCAGCGGTCTGAAGAAAAAATATTCAGAGGAATTGGCATTCGGTGCAGTGCCACATTATAAAGGCAGTGAGCCAATTGCCAATCACGCACTCGAGCGCATTTGCCACGGCGGTTTTTCTCATCTTTTCTTTCTCCCACGCCCTCCGCCACACTTTGAGAACAACTGACTTAAACCCTGCCCCGGCAAGTTCGCGTTCATCTGCCTCCTTTTATTAGTGCACTTCAAAGTCCAATCGACAACCAATGCATAGAACCAAGTCCCCACTCTACATTTTTATTTTTTCAATAATATTTGACTGCTACTGCTACTAATTTCATGTCATTGTAACTTTAAGCAATAAAGTACAAGAGTCTGTGCAACCAAGAATATAAAGGGCGTTGCTTTTTTTTTTTGTTTTTTTTTTTGGCTACTGCCCATTTGAATGTGAAATAACCAACAGTCACTCAAAGTTTGGCAAACTTTGGGCCTCATTCATAAAATACGGGCTTTTTTTGTAACGTATTAGTAAAACTGTTCTGACATAAATTTTCAGATTTATTCATTGTTTGTACTTTCAAAATGTAAGCTGGCACTAAAGAAACTGACCACACAAATTGTGTGTAAAGCATCATTTAGGCACACTAAGGACAATGCATTCTGATAAGACCATTTACCATAAAAATATATAATAAAATGATTAGTTAACCAATTAGTTCAGTGTGAAATATAAATTCCAATAATAATAAACAGAGCAATTCCAATAGGGTCCTCACACCATCGGTGCTCGGGCCCTAATGATAAACAAAAATTATTAAAAACTGCCACGTAGTTCACTTTCCTTTTTATTATAGTTTACTATTAATCTGAGCACCAGTAGTGTTTACTGTAATGGCATATAATCTTGGTCTCTTTTGTATTTATGCAATATACTGGTGCCAAATGTGAGAAAGAAGTTCAGAAGATCATCCCATCAGAAGATAACAACAGCGGGTACCTACCTGCTATCTTTGTCTGTTCTCTCATTTATCAGGGGAATCCAGTGACTCGTCACCTGTGACAATGACATTATTTTAAAAATCTGAAAGCTATAGAAAGACCTGTTCACACCAAGGATGATAATTATAACGATAACTATAAAGATTTAATAATCATTTTAATTCTATCAGAATCCACACCAACACTATAACAATAACAGCAGAGAGGAACAATATAGTTCACTTTCAGAATGATTTTTTCCAGCTGATGAATGATAAAACATTGACAGCCTACCAGAATCCCCTTTAAAGAGCTTGAGCATTTAAAGTGGCACCTGCAGCATAACTAGTTATAACAAATTAGTTGGTGTGGACGCTAATATAGTTATATACCTTCATAGTTATTGTTCTTGATGTGAACAGGTCTTTACTTGTACCATTTAAGAGCAAATTAAATATATAAATCGTATGTAAAATATGTCAATTGTAGTATGAGACAGATTTAGAAATCATGGATCAAATTACTGATTATTCTAATGAACGATTAGGTTATTCTGACATACAGCATGAAGACTAGATTGTATGATCAAGTTCTCTCACCTTCTCAATAGACTTCTTGTTGTTCACGGAGTAGACTATACATATAACATTGGCCTAAAAAGGGACGCAAATATCATTTCTCTGAAAATATCAACGACAAAAAGAAATCACTTAGTGTTGTGAATCCACATCTTACCTTTGATATCTCTTGATATAGTTGTTCATCTGTCTGTTCAGCTTCTGTGCATATTTAAAAAAACAACAACATTGTTATCTCCTCTCCATTCAATAATAATAAAAATATTTCCTAAAAATTAAAAAAGTTAGTTAATTTTAGATTTTAAAAAGACCAGCTTATTTGAACTAAGTGCACAGAGCAATAGAGGCTATTTACAGTAAATTTAAATAGCAAAAAAAGTATTTTGTGTAAATACTAATAGTGCATAGAGCAAATAGTGACAGAAACAGTGTAACATAGTATGTTATAAAACATTATGCATTAATAGCAACATCTTCTGTTTATATATTATAGTTCTAAAAGTAATAAATGGATCTAGATGGATGTCTAGAAGTAATAAATTTTCCTTATTGGAAACTTATTTGTCCCTATCCCTGAAGTCATCCACTTACACAAACCCCTAAAATAGCCTTTGCCACAAAATGGGCTATTGGAAGTATTTGCTGTGCTAGATCCAAAAGAATGTCAGTAATGTTGTGCTTTTGCCATCATAAAATCAATCAATATATCAGTATTGGCCATTGAACTATAAAACATAATTCAATTGCTGGTTTAATACCTGAGTAGTCTACTATATGAGTGGGGACTCTCTCTGGTGTGACATCTGCTGGTATAGTGATTTCCTCAGCTCTATAAGGAACCTATTATGACAAAAACATCCATACTGACACCAAACACTGTTGACACTGTTGCAAAAAATAAAGTCAGAATAATCATTTTTACAGAGACTGTAATGGTAATAATAATACATACCACAGCCGGGAACTCTTCACTGACCAATGACATGATCAGGGATGTCTTCCCCACTTTGGCTGTTTATACACACAGACAAATAAAAGGTTACCAGTTTCCTCATCTCCACAGATCAACCCTGAAATCCTTAATGTAACCTAGACACGAGAATTCCTCATGCAATTTTTATTTATATTTTACTGGGGACTGGGGATGTCCTTTCATAATGTTACAGGCTACCAGGTCTACATTAAAGCCAGATGAAACCCTCTTATGGTCATAAAACTCCTAAATAATTTAACAGAGATCAGATAGGCAAATACATTTGAGTTTGGCAAACTACAATATTTACCTTTTGAATTCCATAAAAAAAAAAAACTGTCACAGTTAAACCTATCCTTCCTTTTATTGTAAACAGGTCTTCATGGACCACGACAGATCTTGTATAGTTATAAGAGTCAGAACCCTTAAAGGGATAGTTCACCCAAAAATGAAATTTTGTCATAATTTACTCACCCTTATGTTGTTCCAAACCTGTATGAGTTTCTGTTGAAGGTAGCCATTGACTTCCATAGGAAATACTAATGGTAGTCAATGGCTACCATCAACTGTCTGGTTACCATCATTCTTCAAAATATCTTCTTTTGTGTTTAACAGAAGAAAGAAACTCATACATGTCTGGAACAAGAGTAAATGATGACAGAATTTTCATTTTTGGGTGAACTATCCCTTAGTTATAATTTTTACACATTGTATTTGGCAAATACTGACTACCTAGATGTCATTCTGTAAACCTAGTGAGCTGCCTGCCTACCAAGAAGTGTTTGTAAAAGACAGTGGGCTGTCTGCTAAGACACAAAATCTACGTAGTGAGCAGTCTACCTAGTCCTAGACAGTATGGTAACAGACTGAAACGGGCACGTAAAGATGCTCAAAAACGTTGACTATACTGTAGGAAGTTCACTAACCCTCTCATCTTGTTACTGTCATACATTAATCTAACCAAAATGTGTCTACTATGTTAAATGTTACTGCACTGTTACCCTGCAGTGACAGTACAGGAACCTTGTCATCAGACAAAACTGCGATTTCTCAACGCAACAATTTCAAACATTTCTATCACCTAAGTTATAAGGTCACTCATTCAATGGAAGAGTGTAAATGTTGAGTTCATTTTAAGGTTAACTAATTTTAAGGTTACGATCGTTTCGTAACAAATAAGGACACCATCCCATTAGTAAGAGACTTACGTTCTCCAACCAGCAGAATCCTCACGTCTTTTCGCATATTTCCCACTTCTGAAGTCAAGTCGCATTAACCCGTTTCTAATCGTCAGAATTTTACAGGCGTTCACGGCAATCCACGTCAAACTTCACATTAAATAAGGGTGTCATTATGTAAAAATCTAAACAAGTTTATTTTTATTTTAATTATGAGGCGATGCAACGTCTTTAGATGATATAAACATCAGTATTGGCATTTATGGAGTGGATAACAGCGCGGCTGTTAACTGGTGTAGATGTAACGCACACACGCCCCCTTCTGACCTCCAACATGCCTACGGGTCTCACAAAGGGACAAACAATGCAAAAGTAAAGAGAAGACGCACGATTCTTAAGTTTTAAAATAGTAGTTAGTTGAAAATTACCATTTACACATGTTTTCAAGATACTTTCCATCGAGAACCTTTTGTGTCATTGAGATACAGTATATTAAACAATTAATAGTACATTTACATTACATGCAGCCTACATTTATTCATTAACCTTTATCCAAAGCGTCCAAACACACTAAAAAGACAACAACAAAAAAATATCTTAAATGAGCCAACAGTATTAGCCTACCAATATGACCAAAAAAAGAATAGAAATAACCAGGAAAAGACCAAAATGGTGTTGAGTGGTTTTAGATTGGTCTGGTCAGAGAGCAAAGCTGATTGAAGCTTGCTTGCTTATGTATTTAAGTGTGTATGTATAATATAGCAAACTATTTATTTATTTTCAGGACACCTTTATTTATATAGCACTTTATACAATACAGATTGTTTCAAAGCAGCTTTACAATGATGAAGAGAAAATTATTCAATAATGAAAACAAAGTTAATTTCGGCTGTACAGCAGCTCTAAAAGAAAATAATAGTGTCATTGTTCAACTTAAGTCAGTTCAGTGTTGATTCAGTTCCGATATAAAGATCATCAATTATTAAATGAGTTCATCTTATCAATAAAGCAGTTCTGCAGAAAACAGTGATGTCATTGTTCAGCTCAGTTCAGTTTTCATCAATAGTGTCAGTGCAGTCAAATCAATAATATTGTTGAACAGTATATGTCCCCAACATTCATTCATTTATTTATTTTAATCAGGCTTAAGCTTATTTATTTATTTTTAATCAGGGACGATGGAAGAGAAATTAAGCTGGCTGAACAAGGCAAAAAAGGGGCATTCTTTGGTCCTAGAAAATGTATGGTTGTGTAAAAAGCGGTTAAATACCAGAAACCAAATGAGATTACACAGGTATGTAATGAAAAAAGTTCAAAACAATTCAAGATTCCTTTTTTATATATATATATGTGATATATAAATAGGATACTCTGGAAGCAAAATGGAGTGTTTAAGCTATTGTAAAGGAAATGTTAAAGCATTTTGACATTTCGACAACCCATAAAGCCAGAAGACAGGTCTGAGAGGGCCAGTGAAATTAATGTGGAAACTGTGTAATTCAAGCAGGCTATCATCCAGACTATGAAAGCACAGCTGTCCTTTTGCCATGTCCAGAATAACTCTGATCCCGTTAGGGACACTATGCTTAACAGGGGTCTTTATATTATTGTGACAAGCACTCAATTGCCTACAGCTCCACTCCAAACACCAAGATGAGGACGTTCTTCCCAAAATCTCATTACGCATCAGAGTGGGATACGCTACCCCAACAGCCCATCCAGTACTGCGTGTGATGTCCACGTCCCAGTAAAACCACCCTCCTGTGAATTCCTGCTTCGCCATCCACTGACAGGCATCAAAGCGCCCATGTGAAGTTCTAACTTGGTGCACTGATTGTGTTGCCATTGTACGGCTCTCTGTATGAAAAAACAGCCTTCGGTTTCCCAGCTGGGGAGAGAAGGAAAGCTCAACAAACTTTGCATGAAGAGCAGCTGGGAGGGAGGGAGAGACATTTAAGTGAGAACATGAATATCACCAAGACACATTTTTTTAGTCAAACATGCATGAAAATCACTGTTAGCATAAAAACTTTACCTTCAGCACCGTCGCTGTTATGCTGCTGTGCTCCTGCACTGAGAGTTAGATCAGCATCCTCAGACAGATAGACGGGATCCTCTTCTACAAACTCCTGAGAACTCTCCTAAGAGAGATTAGGTTTTTGACAATCAGCCTCTTTTCACATCAAATTTAACAAGATCCCTAAATCACTAGCCAGTTCATGTACTTGCTGGGCTGGTGTGATGAAAATAATTTGGTTCCAAAACCTCTCATTTAGACATCTCGTAAAAACATAATGGGTCTCATTCACATGCGTGCACACATAATTCATCATAAATAATCTATATATTTGTACATTCACTGCCATTTAAGAGTTTGGGCGAGTACGTTTTTGAAACAAGTCTCTTTATTTGATAAAAAAAATTAAGTAAAAGCAGTTATACTACTGAAATATTGTTACAATTTAAAATAATTGTTCTCTATTTTAATATATTTTAATCGTTTTTTTTTCTGTCATGGCAAAGCTGTACCATAGAAATGAATGAGAAATGCTGTAAACTGAATCCTATTTGCTGCAAAATTGTCTGTGACTACTCTTATAAAACAGCATTTTTTCAGTTGTAACACGAGGTCTGCAGCACGCACAACGAGACAAACGTTAAGGGAGTACGTAGGAAACTAGCAAACCATAAACGTCAACGAACAATGAAAAGAAAATGAAAAAGAACTCAAGGATTAAATACACATTGGTGTAATTAACATAACAAGAAACATGCGTAACTCAATCTGAAACCATGGAGACAAACAAGCAAAGGTAACACAGGCAAACAGGAACAGAACAGAACCAAACTAATACAAAGAAATAAATCGTTACACCAGTGTAAACTCTAAAAATAGATAGTTTAATAGTAAAAATGTTGAAAATGATAGACGATGTAGGCTGTAGATTCAATAAATGATAAGCTGTTTTCCCACGAAAGGGAAAACAGCTTTTCCTCCATTGACATCCATTAAAAAAACTGCATCTGGTCTCCTTCCCTGCATACAGGGGTGTTACACTTTTTTTTTCTTTTTTTTTTCCCTTGCCTAAAAGCGGATTTGTCCAAAATCTCAAATATGTGTGTAAGATGAAAGAGAAATAAAATTTTGCAGTATTGGGGGTACATAAACAGTTTTTTTGTGTTTCAACTGGTTTTGAAAATTACACACTTGGCTTTTCTCGAATATCAAACTATCTATGATCAAAATGTTGCTTTTGCTCCCTTTATATATAAACTGAAATTTTGAGAAAACAAGTAATGACACTTGTATAATTATATCATTGTAGAAATATTTGTGAATTATTAGTGAATGAGACCCAATAGGCTGTTGCTTTAAAGGTGCTGTAAGTGATATTTATGGAGTGGCTGTGGCTGCCATCACATCATCCAGTAGATGTTGCACGCTGGTAGAGGAGAGACCCCTGATCCCATTGTAAAGCAATACAATCTAAAAGCGGAAGCACTTTATATATATATATATATATATATATATATATATATATATATATATATATATATATATATATATGATTCATTCATTCGTTCATTCAATGGTATGATGAAGAAAAGACAGCACCAATGCACCATCACCACAGAAGATAAAAGTCAAAATTTGTGATGAATTTACTTTTGAAGTTTTTAATTATTTGAGATGTGCCAATCTCTCAAAAACAGCTTAAATAGGCTACATCTTAAATGCGAATGCAAAAGAAGGAAGATGTATCAGTAAAGTCACTGAAGCTCTAGAACGGCTAACATCACAAACAACACCTTTAATAATTATTTACATTTATTTAAATGTTATGTAGCGTTTTCCCACATGGAGAACTGAACACATACATACAAACATAATGTCCTTTTTGGGCTATCCTCAGAGTCCTCATGTATAGTGCAAACTTTTTGTTACAGTTACAATGGTAAGATACCAAAGGTGCTGTACCTCTGTACTGTACTGAGAAGATTGTTCCTGATGATCCCCTGATCCCAGACTAAAACTTCTGTCAGCATAACTTGAAGCATCACTGTCAATAGATGAGCTGGAAACATCCATCGGAACAGCCGAGGAATCATAAAACGCATCCTGAGTTATACAAAATTAATTCATTATTTCTTAAGATTCATGTTTCATATAGTACATGTGCAAATTTGAAAGTAGGCTACTAGGACGCTACACATTACCTCACAAGGCTGATTTGAGATTAGTTCAGCTGAAAGTGAAGCTTCTGTCTTTTTTATCTCAGTATGTAACCAATCCAGGTGTTTCATTAAACTATCCTATAGAGCAAGCAGTTGAAGTAAATGTTAGAATCGATTTAAATTTAGCACAATACACTTGCCATGGTGTGTGTGTGTGTGTGTGTGCGTGTATGAGTGTGAGCGACATCAGTTCTTTGTTAATGGCCAATAACACAAATAACCCAATAATGTTTTTTTTTCTTCAACCAGGAATTTAGGTTAAAATCAAATAGTTCTGAAAAATGCCCGCTTAAACCAGCCTATAGCCTACTGATTTCCTGGGTTAAGGATTTCTTCCAGCAGGTGAAAATATAAGTGCCCCAAACCACAGACCAGCCATGTTATAATAGCGCTTACCTCTGACTATATTCAATATTATATTGTTTCATTATGCTGTTTGATTTGATAAAACTATGAACTTGATCAAATCAAGACAACTTGCCACTTTTGTAATAGTTCTCCCAGCGTGTTGAGGTTTATAGTGATCTGTTTCTGTCAGAATCTGCTCCCACCTCTCGCGACCACCAAGCTGCTGTAATTCCAGTATGTCACACAGAGTAAAGTTAATTTCTGGTTTACTACTGCTATCTCTCCGGCACTGTGGGCAATTTCTCTTTGCGCCGCTCTTTGCGTTACGTGACCAATATTCATTTATGCATTTCAGACAATGGTTATGCCCACAAACTAATGTAACTGGCTTTGTGAAAATATTAAAACATATCAAGCATTTAAGATTAATAGCGATAAAGTTCACAATATCCTCATATGATGCCGACATCATCCCAACAATTTTCTTTGGAATCGAAACTGAAACTCCACGCATATAGCTTTGTTTTCTAGACAAAAAATAGTTCAATTGTAGTCGGAACCAAAATCACACATGGCATGTTTCCTCACGAACCCTTAACTTCGGACCTCTGAGGGCACGGGGCACGTATATAATATAAACACTTAGCTGTGGCGATCGATCATGTGGGTCGCGAAACGCCTTCTGTCCTCTGTCGTCCTCAAAGGTAATGTAGAGACATTAGGTATGAAATTCAATAAGATCTAGTCCTTGTGATGCGAATCACAAGGACTATAAAGTGTCTTGCAGATCATCACATATCTTTTTGGATTATCAGTTGCACTAATTTAATTTGAAGTGTAGAGTTATATACATCGTTAAGTATTTTACTTGAATGTATTTGTAGAATACATTTTTTAGTTGGGGCTTAAAATACCATTACTAATTCAGAAAATATTGATTTAACCGTACTGATGCGTTTGAGAACACAAAAACTTACACTGAATTGAGCTGGTTAATGATACTATATCCTTTAGTAGAGCTGATTTATAGCTGAAATTGAAGTCCCTAAATAAATGATAAACTTTATTTAAATAAATGCAGCATTGTCTTTGTTATTTTCCTGTTTGATTGATTATTTTCTGACTAAACCATTCATTGATTGCAGGGCATTACAGTCTGCTCTGTCGTCCTCCTAGCTCCTTGCCTGAATATGAGCTCAGATTCTTGAACTGCACCTTTTGCAGAAGGAGCAGAATAATGGTGTCTGGGTTTGACACCCTCAATGCATCCATGTCCTCTGAATTGTGCCAAGAAAAGGACAAACCCCTGGACTCATGTTATACGACAGAGCAGCGTGCTGTCATCCTCCAGCGCCTCAATACAGCCACAGAGTCAGAACTGGCACAGGTCAAACTGCTGCGAGGACGGAAAGCTGTCAACATCATCGACTACAGAACCAGACATGGATCGTTCAACAGTCTGGAGAGTGTCATTAATGTACCCTTACTAAAACACAAGAGTGCTGTCATTGTCTTTGACTCTATCCTCAAACCAGCTGAGAGGAAGGAGAGAAAAAAGGGAAAAGTCCATCTGGCTAAATTTATAAGACCTGAGGTTGACAGAGCTTTATTGGAGGTGAGGCAGTTTTTCTAAACCACTATATTTAATAGCTTTTGTGAATAAACAATTTTGTGCTATGTTTTGTTCTTGAATGTCTTGCAGGATGCAAGCTCTGTCGTGTCCATTGTTTGTGGCACTAATAAAATTGCATGGACACACATGGATCGGACGAAAACTGTCTTAGACTGGCAGCAAGCAGAGTGCAAGAGCTTTATGAAAGGAACGTACATGGCATCAGATTATTTGAATGATGTGAGTTTCTAAATTTTGTTTTTTGTTCATTTATTTGACATTTAACTATTGAGGTTTAATATTGATATTAGAATTTTTGCATATTCTTTTGAGAAGGTAAACCAGCAACCCTTATGGATTGAAGAAAATGTAGGATTCTAGGGACTAGGTTCTATGCATCGATTGTTGATTGGATGGAGGCAGATTTGAATGCATAGCTTGCAGTTGATCCCTGCAGTAGGGACAGGATTTATCCGGAAAAAATTATTGGAGAAATAATTGGAGATGTCTGTCATTTACCTGGAAGATGCAGTTGGATCTTTTTTTTTTTTTTTTTTCAACAAATGAATAAAATGCATGCATGGATAAATAGTTCACAATAAGATAGAACTGCACGATTAATCGTTAAAAGATCACAATCTCGATTCAAACACCCTCCTAAATGATCACGATTCGTCTATTAAACCTTTGACAAGTACGATCACAGCAAACATTCAGATCAGTGTTGCCGCTGATCCAGAGAGAGCAGCTGTCATGAACAGAATAGGTATGAAACCGTTTCACAAACAGGCTTTTCAACCACACAGTATCATTTGTGTTACATTACTGGGATAAAAGTTTATAATTTGGATATAAACACTGATGTCTACGCTTGCGATCAAAGTAGAGTCAATCATCTTTTGAAAGTAACTTGATGCTTTAAATAAAGATTGTATTACATCGCTACACCAGTATGTGGTGACAATCGACTGTTGAAAACATGTATTTCTCATTGAATCATTTGAATTGAAAATTAATTTGGGATACAACATGCTGGAATATGGTGGAGGAGTTGTAGCTGGCATTATGTCAGAGGGATTGTCTGGTTGTTGTGGTCTTCGCTGAGGATCTGTGCTGAGGGCTGTCTTGTCAATGAGGTCTCTAGGGCTCGTCTAGTTGTTCTTTGCTGACATTCAGGGCTTAGTTGTGGTTATCTCAGGTGCAGGTCTACAATCTGGTCTGGATACAGACCGGATCCTTTTGACTGTGGTAACCTTGGGATAACGATGAAAATGAACGACTAATTTTAGTGTAGAAGAGACCATTCCTCTTATGATGTAATAAGTACATTGGAGGCTATTGGAAGTATTTCTGATTCAGGTTGACCTAATTAATGCAGCCTAACAATTTGAATTATAAAAATGTGATACTGACGTTATCTGACTGCTAGGTTAAGTATGCTTATTTTCAAGAATTCAGTCATGTTTGTAAATAATGTACAATAAAGCTTATTTGGTGTCCAAAATGGGCAATTTTAACTTACATTTTGTACTGTTAAGGTCTTTATTAATTTTATTAATTAAAAAAAAAAATTGGTATGTTCCTCACTGGGCCTGACAGAATACACCTCAAATAATTTGAGCTCTTCTGTCAACAAGAGTTGCTGGTTTAAATTCTGTATAATTCTTACTTTCATGCACATTATTTGATCGTAGTTTTGCACTGGAATAACTACTTTGAATTACAGTGTATTATCTTTGTCAACCCCAGATCTCTACTGTTCTTTCAAGCTTTCCTGATGCTGAATTTTTTGTGGTGGAGAAGCCAAGCATCTCTCCCCAGAATACTTCCCTTTATCCAGTCATGGTCCATCTCCGAACAGTAGAGGCCATGTTATTTGCTTTACTCAGTTCAGCAAGGGAACCGGGAAGCCCTCCCAAAGTCCTTAACATGTTGCGCACAGCCATTGGCCGCCATTTTGACCTAATAGTGGGAGATTGTCGGACAAGTGGAGCTGAGACAGTGAGGAAAATGATGACGGAGTCGGTGATGAAGCGAGACCCACGTGTTCTTTTCCCTCATGACTTGGTGTTAAAGCACAGGAACTCCTTTCAGATGACCAGTAGGAATAAAGGGGAAGAGCTATGTGATGCTCTTCTGCAAGCTGTTGCGTTTTTCGAACTCCTTCAGGAATAAATCGCTAATGGATGACTGTCTTATTTGTTGGACTTAATTAGCTGATTAAGCACGTATCTTGAACATGATAAAGGATTTAATTAAGTTTTTTTTTTGTGTCCCCAACCTTTAAACTGGACCAGGAGAAGCCTTATGAATTTAAATGCTACACTCAGGTGGTCATTGCTCCACCTCTGTATCCACTAAGAGGACCTTGGCCTGAGTTAAAGCCCAAGGCTTGTAATCATAATGTCGGTTTGATCCCCACAGAGAATGAGCTGAGCTCTTGACCCCAGGTTGCTGCTCGAGGGGTAATGTTAACGGTACGGTCCAGTGGGAAAGTTGTTTTGAGTTGTTCTATTAAAAAGTCAAGGTGGTTTGTTGTAATTTTTCACATGAGAATTAATCAAAATATAGAAATATAGTGTACCCTGAGCCAGTGTGGAAACATTCAACATATGACAGGCCTTTTCAAGCCCAACACATGACGCATACAATTTGTAGAGGCAGGTTATTTTTTTTTATGCTCACCAAGGCTGCATTTATTTGATACAGTGAAAACTGTGAAACATTACAATTTAAAATATTTGAATATATAAGATTGCAAAGTAACATTTCTTAATATAATTAAAAAGGTTATGCTTTTTAATATTTTTTCCCCAGGATTTTTTGATGAATAGAAAGTTCAAAAGAGCAGTATTCATTTTATGAATTCGAAATTTTTATAACAATGTAAAAGTCTTTACCGTCACTTTCGATTAATTTAATGCTTCCTTGTTGAATAAAAACTTACCACAACTTTTGAATGGTAGTGTAAACATGCATAGTGGCCACAAATACAAATGTATTGTATATATTAATTTGTTAAATGTAATATATATATATATAAAACACAAGATATCATTCAAAACACAATGTTTCAAATATGAAACATGATAGTTGGACACATCAAATTTTGTATAAAATGTTAATTTGATTAACTACACCAGTGGCTATTCTGCAGGAACGCTTGTGTGGATTTAAGGAAAACTGATTATACATTCACAAATAACATTGAGACCAGTTAGTTCTGAGAAAAGCTCTTTATTTTGCATTATTTGTTTGCATATGGCACTTGGTTTGATGTTTAATATGCATTCAATGAAATTCAGAGTTTAAATGTGACATACTAAGTGTCCAAATAATTTTTTGGGTTTACTGTATGTAAAATGATGTGCATCATCTAATGTGCATAATGACAGCCATTATGTTAATAATTCGAGGTACTAGTGAAACTTACCCACTGCTAATTAGTCAAATACATTTTTTTAAAGTTTTTATATATATATATATATATATATATATATATATTTCTTTATTTGGCAAGAGTAAATTATCTTATATTAGAATTTACATATATATTTCTGTAACCATGTACAAACACAAGTCACATTCCTGTCACAAAACAGTAAACGGTTAAGAAGTCGTGGAGGTTTTCTAGAGAGCACATCGGTCACACATCAAGGGAAATCCAAGGCCATAAGCTCCAGCGTGCTTCTGGGAAGCTGAAGGCTTGAGAGGTAGTGTGAATGTCTGACAGTGAGAGACGGAAATAATAGCAATTTTACTAAAAAAAAAAAAATCATCACATTAAAGAATTGCGGTAATTTTTTTCTTATTATAGAACAGAAATCTCCTTTCAACGTTCAACTTTAGAGTGACACATTCTAATCTTGAGACTCCAAGCTGTACATGGAACAAATTCAAATACCTGAACGAGTGCTGTTCTTTAACTCTCTCTGATCTACAGATTGAGCGCAGAGTGGGCAGGTAGTCCATGGAAAGAGCAGGTTTATTACTACGACAGAAGACCTTTTTGCTGGAGATCAGTACGGATACAATTTCCTTGCGCTTCTGGACACCACTGTAAAAGAAGCCAAAATCACAT
Source organism: Meda fulgida (assembly GCA_030578275.1). Classification (NCBI taxonomy): domain Eukaryota; kingdom Metazoa; phylum Chordata; class Actinopteri; order Cypriniformes; family Leuciscidae; genus Meda; species Meda fulgida. The sequence goes on along the minus strand of CM060621.1, from coordinate 15,330,617 downwards.
ACCACATGATATTAGCACACTGCCACACACGGATGAAGTTAAAGCTTCATGTAAACATTTAATACAACACACACCTAGGTGCACAGAATTTGCAGAGACACAATTTGAAGGTTTTTTTGTCAGATGGCAGAGAAAGGGCACAAATAATTTTTTTCCATCTCTCTGAAGACAACTTATCCCTCAGCCTCGCAGCTTCCGTCCAGATCCTAGAGAGTTCAGTCCGGCACTGAAGAAAACCCAAACCTTCCACAACGGCCAATATCTCGGAGAAATGATCAAAACATTGTCCAATCTGCTCCTCTCTTGGTAAGTCCAATAAGCTATCCTTCAATGTTGCACCCATCCAACCAAAAGGTTCCGGTTTGCAATGTCCAGTTCCACTGAGAGATGGTCTTTGTAAATGAGCATCCAGAAAAGACATGTTGTCAAAAAACTTTTCAATGCACACCAAATGCTGAAAAACCAGATTGAGTGACTTGTCTTGTCCATGGACATCTGTTTCTGAAGACAAAATATTAGTTTGCTTTGAGGGAACTGAGAAAAGTGTCCAGTCTGAATGTGGGTAAGAAATATTTTTTGCCTCACAAGATGACAAATGTTTTTTTCCTCTGCATGTAGAGAGGCTGTCTGACTTAACCTTGTGTACATTTGCAGAGGTCTGTAACAAGCCTTTGACTGGCTTTTCTCCTTTAGTCTTGGGCTTTATTGACTCTTGCTGATGCGAGGATTGAGATGTGAAATGTGGAGAAAATAGTATTTCGATGTTGGAGTAGAGTAGACCTCCTCCCGGTTTCTCTGCCAGGATCTCCAGACATCTGCTGTTTTCCAGCTCAGTCCATGATCCACACTGTGTAATTTAAGACAGAATACACACATTGGGTCTATTACTATGAGGCCTAAAAGCTCTGTGAGACTATCAGCATAAAGTATGGTCCACTTTAATGCTTATTAATGTCAAGAACCAAGGGGCAATTCTAGGATTTCAATATTAGGGGGGCTCAGCCCCCAATGAGGTCATGATTTTTTTTAAAACATTTAATATATTGTTTGCATACAACGGTAGGCAGGAACAATACATACAGTAGGTTCTATGCTACCCATCAAGTCAACCCCCTGAACATTTAATGAATTTCAAATAATTTTAAGTAACTATATTCTATTCATTAATATTCATTATTAATATAGACAAACCTTATATAACTGTGTCTAGATTAGCAATATGCTTATTAGCTAGATTAGCAATTTGCCCTGTTAAACCATTCCTTTTTTTGTTTTCCATTTTTTTTTAAAAACAGCACATTGATCTATCAATTTTCCGCTTCTATAATTCTAAGTGATATGAAAAAACACAAATCCCTTTACCCTATAAGGCTAATAAATGTATGCCACAATCAACTGAAGGTGCATTAACTCCACATGATGTTATGTCGTTCACTCTGATAAGCAGTTTAAATAAATCCAGTGACTTGAGTGTTGTCTGTCACTGATTGTGTCTGTAATCATTTCTGTGTATTACTGCATGTTAATCTAATGCCACAGCCATAATAATACATTTTAAATTTTCTAAATGATGTCTTCATAGGTGTGAAGCGCTCTATTTTTGCTGGGGAAAAACACTGAAAAAGACAAAAAGATGGGGAGGACTTGAAGACTACCATCATTTCCATATATATACACGTGTGTGTGCGTGTGTGTGTGTATACATACACGCACATTATATATATATATATATATATATATATAAATACACACACACACACACGTCTGGTTCGCTATCTTTGTGGGGACTCTCCATAGACTTAAATGGTTTTTATACTGTCCACACTTTATATTCTGTCCCCTTACACTAACCCTACCTATCACACAAATTCTGCATTTTTACATTTTCAAAAAAAACAAATTCTGTATGATTTATAAGCTTGTGTACCCATGGGGACCTCAATGTAGGTCCCCACAGTGACACGAGTCCCCATGCTTCCACTGATCTATAGATTGCTCATTGCATTCTAAACTGCCAGCAAACAGTGAAGCAACAGGAAGTGTTCAAGCGGCCATATTCCTTACCAACAAGTCAAGTCAAGTGTATTTATATAGCGCTTTTCACAATATAAATTGCATCAAAGCAGCTTCACAGTATCAATCAAATAACATAATGTTTGTTTCTTAGTGGAAAAAACATCCACATTTGGTAGGGCCGATCAATGGTATTAATGCTTGGTTAATTATCCCCAACTGAGCGAGCCAAAGGCAACAGAGGGCATTCATTGACTTACAGCCCAAACACTGACCTAAAATCACCAGATTTTCAGTAGATTTGTTTTTAGGATATGTATATAAATAATTGTTACTTCAGACATTTTCTGAAATGTCTATGGACTTTTCGGGCAGGATAACCAATATATAGAAATCTTTAAGATGGGTGTCTACTGCACACTGCTGAAAGGTAACTAAACTAACACAAATTAGATTCCCTAATGAACCTAATATAGTGAACAGCAGACAAGATGGCACCACAGCTCCCCACTCCACAACAGGATCCCCTTTCATCTGCTGTGATAAGACAAAAGTTAGATAGGACCCTCAAAAAAGAAATACCACAAACCAATGACCATTTGGGCCAGGATTGCTAGGTGTGGGGAGCCAGAATGAGTACACCAGCATCCCATTGAGCACAGACTAATCCCATCACCAATTGCCCTTTGTTTACTCCAGTCCTTCATCCCAGAGACCAAGGTGTGAATGACCATGGATTCTCTCAAGGCCATTAAACTTCTTTTGGCTAGTTGACCTCGTCATGTGGCCCCAAAAGAAAGACAATCTCTACACACATAGGCTTGAAGCCAAAAATGGTTGGAAAACTGAAAGGAATATGTCCTATACACCTCCTTGTTCATCCAGGGAACTGTGCCTCTTTACCTCTTTCCAAAGGCCTTGGCATTAGGTTGTTGTTTATAGATAAGATTTACTATTCATACAATCTTCTAGAGAAACCATAATAGACTTCCCCATAACACTGCCCATTCCCCATTCATTGCTTTGTCCAATCTGTTATTCGTCTGCTTGGTATTCATGTTTGTTTATGTAGTAGTTCATATTTTCTGTTTTGATTATTGATTCTTTAATATCTTAGTAGTTTAGTCATTCTTTTTAGTAATATCTAGTAAGTTTGGTAATTTACTCTTGTATATCTTTTTGTTTAATAAATGTATCATATTGCAACTGTGTTATTCTTGTGTTGATCACCAAAGGCTCTACAAGTTCACCGTAATCTTCCTAAAACCCTTCAGATTTATCGGATGACCTACTCTGTCAAAAAAGCAACACGCGCCAAACATGTAAACTGTTACCCAATCATAGCAGTGGGCTTACGGCACGCATTCAAACTGAGTGATTGGAAGAGGGGGTCAAAACAAAAAAAATGCAATTCAAGACCCCTTTAAAACATGGAAGGATAGTGGTGAACGATCATCTTCAAGGAAGAAATGAGGTTACACGCTATGCGAATACTGAATTTATTTGTTACAGACTGTTTACTTATCTTTAATAATGTTATAAATTTATATTTGATTTGTATAGTTTTTTTTTTATTTTTCATCTGATAAAATGACAATAACAACTTCAAGGCTGTTCCAGAGATACCAACACACTGTCTGAGCCTCTCAACTACTATGCAGTGATCATCAGTATCAAAATCAGCAGTAAGATCTAAAAGAACCAGTACAGAGCATTGACCTGCATCACTTTGCATTAACAAATCATTAAAAACTCAAAGAAGAGCAGTTTTAGTAGAATGCATATGGCAGGTAATTTAGAAATAGGTCTATAATTTTGGGGCAGGGATGGCATTTGAAATTACATTTTTAAATAAAGCAGTGGGTACCACATTCAGAGGACTAGAGGCTGTTTAGTGAGATCTAGTTTAATGAGATCTTCTAATATTATCGGAGAAAAAATTGCCAGGGTTATTGGCCTAAAGATACAAGGTATTTGAGAGGAAGGAGGAGGAATGAGGAATAATGCTCTCAAAAATTATTTATCTTACCCACAAAAAAGAGAGTAAACTGTTGCACTCATCAACTGAAAACATTTGGACAGTAGGTGATGGCGGAGAGACAATGTTATTTATGAGAAAAATAAGTAGAAAAGTAGTAAAGGTTTTGATAAATAAATGTCAATCTGGCTTACTTTGAGTGTATTCTTGAGAATTTGTAGTTCTGTTCTCCCTCCACCACTACAGACCCAGAGCTGAAGCTGGAGAATACTCCGTCTGATATCCCCCTTATTCTGACACAACAGAAAAGCCATGTCTTCTGGATCAGTCCTCATGTTCTCCACCACACACAGGCACTGCAGATAGCTCCGGATGGTTTGCTGAGTTCAAAATGATACACATCATATTACTTCAAATAATCATGCAATTAATCGAATGTAATAATAATGCCCTATATTCTGCAATATCGGATATAATATCGGATAAAAATTTGCTATTGTGACATTAAAAAAGGTGCACAGTAATTTACAATATCTGTGATTTTAAATATGTTGTTTTTTTCTCACCAATGAAGGAGTTTGGAAATGGATTTCATCAAAATGCCCCTTAAGTCTTCTACCAAAACAAGGGTCTGTAAGAAAGCAACATTTTAAAAAACAAATATGCTTAACTACATCTTGTGCCTTAAACTGTTGCTCACCGTTGGTTGTCAGAATTATGGGTCTTTTGGTTTTGCTCATGAAAGTCCTAATAGCTGCAAGAAATCCAACATCTTCAGGAAAAATGACATCAACCTGGGTGGACACATTTAACATTGGAAGCACACTTAAAGTGTGAACAAATAGAAAGGAGTTATATTCCTATTCTAATCAGCAAATTTAGTTAGTTTTTAATCAAATCAATTATTTATTAATAAACAATTATTTAAAACAATTTAATCTAAAAACATTGATGATGTTTTAATACTCAGTCTGCACAGCAAAAATACAATTTCACTCTACCTCCTCAAATAGAATGAGTGACATGGGGATTGATTGGCTCTGCCCAACTGGTGTAGAATCTTTAGAAGAACATGTCAACTCCTTATCTCCTTGTCTCTTGTCCTTAAAACCAGACCTTGTACTTTGAAGTCTACCCGGTTTCAGTTCGACAGCTGTTGTAATCAGATTTGTAACGAATAATCAGATTAATAATGACAATTGTTTATCTAGTGCATGCTTATTATTCTTCAGACATTATACAATGTTTCATACAATACAATGCTTTCTTATTTTAGCCAGACAAAGCATATACACTCACCTAAAGGATTATTAGGAACACCATACTACTGTGTTTGACCCCCTTTCGCCTTCAGAACGGCCTTAATTCTACGTGGCATTGATTCAACAAGGTGCTGAAAGCATTCTTTAGAAATGTTGGCCCATATTGATATGGCCATAAAGGATTGGACATGGTCAGAAACAATGCTCAGGTAGGCAGTGGCATCTAAACGATGCCCAATTGGCACTAAGGGGGCCTAAAGTGTGCCAAGAAAACCCCCCCCCCCCCCCCCCCCACCCCCACCATCACCATTACACCTCCACCACTAGCCTGCACAGTGGTAACAAGGCATGATGGATCCATGTTCTCATTCTGTTTACGCCAAATTCTGACTCTACCATCTGAATGTCTCAACAGAAATCGAGACTCATCAGACCAGGCAACATTTTTCCAGTCTTCAACTGTCCAATTTTGGTGAGCTCTTGCAAATTGTAGCCTTTTTTTTTCCTATTTGTAGTGGTAAGTTGCTCTTCTATCAGCTTGAATCAGTCGGCCCATTCTCCTCTAGCATCAACAAGGCATTTTCGCCCACAGGACTGGCGCATACTGGATGTTTTTCCCTTTTCACACCATTCTTTGTAAACCCTAAAAATGGTTGTGCGTGAAAATCCCAGTAACTGAGCAGATTGTGAAATACTCAGATCGGCCCGTCTGGCACCAACAACCATGCCACACTCAGAATGACTTAAATCACCTTTCTTTCCCATTCTGACATTCAGTTTGGAGTTCAGGAGATTGTCTTGACCAGGACCACACCCCTAAATCCATTGAAGCAACTTCCATGTGATTGGTTGATTAGATGATTGCATTAATGAGAAATTGAACAGGTGTTCCTAATAATCCTTTAGGTGAGTGAACATCCATTAAATGCTTTAGTGAAACAGACCTATTTTTCAAGTGCTTATAAAACATGGCTAAATTAGTCTAGTACACTTACCATGAATACAGAGTTCAGGTCCATCAGATGTTTTACCAACAGATTTTTTGCTACTCAACTTGAAGAAGTGAGTGAGTTTTATTGGTTGTGGTTTACCGCTTAGACAGGAAACACTAGGAGAACTTGAAGTCCCCTTAGATGAAGTAACCTTTCTATTGGCTTCATTGCCTGTGGAAAAAGGGGAGATGTAGTCAATGTTAACAAAATATTCTGAACGAATAAACAGAATTATAATTATCCCCTTTCACTCATATGGGTCAGGCATGTGAGAATCCATGAAACACTTTGTGCAAGACAATATTAACTGATGAACCAAGAATTCATATTGTATGAACTAAAACGTTCACTCACAAGGTGGAGCAGGAATGATTTTGCTTTGGTTAATGATTTCAGGTTTGAGGGTTTTAATTCTCTGTATGTCCACCTGATGAGACTGAGTCGCTTCTGTCAGCTGTGATAGAATGAGACGACCACAGCGCAGGACTGAGCTATTCACCTCAAACACCTGTGTGACCATGGAACAGAGGAAGACGTCATTATGGCTGGTTCAACAGACATTCAGGATTATACTTACTATGATAAATGCACTGACAAAATGAAAACATATTGCATCAAGACCTTGAATCCCAGCTCCTGTGCACAGGCATAAACAGCAGCCGTTTTGCCCACTCCTGAAGGACCGATCATGAGCACTGTGTTACACAGCTCTTCCTCATGGTCTATGGATACAGTATCACCCTCAAAATCACCACAGTCCCACGACTCTATTGGAATAGAAGTTTTTACACATATTTCTGTTACAGAAAAATACAGGCTTGACAAATATAATATTATGTTGCAATAACTGCAAGTTCTCTGGCAGTTACATACCATTACTATTTTCTTTTTTCATCCTCCTTTCTTCTTGTTGTCTTCTCCTCTCCTCAATGTCTGCACTTATTTTCCATTCTTTTAACCAGCTGTCATTAAAAGAATGAAAAAGTAGATGCAGTTCTGTTTGTCAGTATTCTCTTGTATATTAATAATTTAAACCATTATTATTGTGAATAGTAAAATACTTATCAGACTTTTCTATTGTTAGAGACATATGAAGTTCCCCTAAAACAGTGGTTCTCAACATTTTTGACTTCATTATTGCCCACAACAATATACAAATTCCCTCAACCCCATGTAGGCAAATACAGTTTGTCAGGTAATAATTTGAGGCTAAAGGAGTTTTCAGAGAATAAAATAAGTAACTATTTTAGTTAAATCAAATTAAAATAGTAACATTTCTAAATTCCAAAAGTTTAAAAAGCAGAATGTTCTTCAGGGTTCCCATTATTTTTAACCAATGAAATTACATGATTATTCCAGTTATTTGCAATTTACTTGATAATAAAAGATTTTTTAGGAACAATTTCTACTTTTTTTTTTTAAATGATAAAAGGCCCTCTGATTCACAGGTCATCCCTTTATAAATGTGCCTTATGGGTAATAAACCCTGATTGTGGAAGGAATACTTCACCTAAAAAAAAAATTCTGTCATACGCAAACTGCGTTTCGTTATCTTTTCTTTTCACCCTAGCTCACAAATCTCATTCATTCTTCTGCACATTCAAACCTGCCGCATTCATCACATGAAAACCAGTTAAGTTTCAGTGTAATTTCTTCTACTCCAATACTTCTTCTATAGTATTGTGTGCTATGCTTCAACTGTATGCAAACTATATGAAACTACAACTATATGTTCTGTAACACTTTACAATAAGGTTTCATTTGTTAAAATTATCATGAACTAACAATGTACAATACTTCTATCATTTATCATGATGATTAACATTTACAAATACAACAATTTTAAGATCAAAAGTTGTATCTGTTCATATGAATTAATGCTCTGTAAACTAAAATGAACATGAAGATATTTTTTTAAATTAATAAAGGTTAATACATTCTATAAGAATACATTTTTCATTGTTTGTTCATGTTAGTTCATGAATGAGCTAATTTTAATGAATAAGATCTAATTGTAAAGTGTTACCAAATGCATCATGACCGCAAAGGTCGATTTCAATTAATTAGAAACATGTAGATTTTCTACATACAAAGCTATCAGACTTACCTGTGACAGCACACAAGTTGTATGGACTAATTTAAGTGATTTGGTGAAGTCAATTTGTAAAGAAGGACTACGCGCCTGCACACATATATATTAAGACGTGCATACCGATAGACTAAACACATGATAGACATGTGCACGCTGTCAGTGTTTCCACAGATTCATGTTTTTGAAGTTTACATCGGAGATGATAACGTTTTTCAAACATTTTCAAAATTTGCACCTTGGAACCCATTTCAAAGTTTGTGTTCTCGAGCCACCAAACACTGTTGTTGTGCAAATGAACGGCCAGAACAAATTAAAAGTTTTCTATTTTCCAGTGTCGTGTAAGCGGCCCCTAAGTTAACAACTAACAATTCCTTTGCAACGGAAGTGAATCAATCAAAAACTAACTCTAGCTGTACAATAACTTTATTCGAGAGCTGCTGTAAAGCCAAAACAATCTCTGATACTTTAATTTCCTATTATCAATGTAAAGCTGCTTTGAAATATCTATATTCTTAAAAGCGCTATATAAATGAAGGTGACTTGACTAATTTAACAGTACTTTTAGTTTTGTTGAAATTGACACTTTGGAGTGTATTTTTTGTATAGAAAAAAAGTAGCTTGGACATTCTGCTCCTTTTGTAGTCCATGAAAAAAAATCTTGAGACATGGTAATTAAATGACAACATATTTTTGGGTTAGCAACTAGGCTACCGTCTAAAATGAATGCAGTGACATTTCACCTGTGCAGTTGTCGTACTGATGCAGAGTTGCCAATGACTTCGCTAGACTGTTGAGGGTTATATTTATCTGTCCAGAGGACATCCTCCCGTTGTAGACAACTGGGCCACGGGTCCTGATGAACAGACTCATTCTGCATTGGTTCAGTGACAACAGCACAGAATGCAGTTTGTTGCTGTCTGCGTTTTGTTCGGCTCAGTCGGTTTCTGCATTTTGTGTGAGAGTTCGTCAAACTTTCTGAAAATTGCTCAAAATCCAACTTAGCTGCAGAAATATTGCCTTTGTTTGTCCTGTGACTTTTGCATGTCCTGTCACACATCTGTTCTTGAACCTCTCGTTTTCTCTTTCTCTGGACAGAGGAAGCTGAATGATGCTTGGAATCGTCAGTTTTTTCTGCGTCTGAAAATGTATGGCAATACAACATTGAAAAACTTGATCAATTAAAAAAAAAAAAAAACTGTCACAAAACACTTTGCAAAAGGGCACATCCCACATCCAAACAGATTTACAGTAAATCAGTCATTTGTCCTGATGATTAGTCTTGATTACTATAGTAGTAGTAGAAATTGTAATTTAATTTAATCTTCTTGGTCGCATATTATTGGTGAAGCCATGGCCTGCAGAGAGCTTACAAAAGATGTGCTGGATCTCATTGTGAAGAGGCACTAATAAGGAGAAGGCTACAAAAGTATTTTCCAAAACATTAGCTGTGCTATGGAATAACGTGAAGGCCATCAAGCATCCAACAAGCGGAGACAATGGTCACCACAATGAAATTCCAAAGAACAGTTCACCTGTCAAAAATGTATGTAAAACAACAATGAAAACTTATCAATGAGGCCAAGAGACTTACAGTAACATTAAAGGAGCTGCAAGAATATCTGGCAAGTATTGATCACTTGCTTCATGTGACAATGTCCTGTTTTCTTCATATATCTGGGCATGGGGTAGGGTGGCCAGACAAACAAAGAAACAAAAACACACGCCAACTTTTTGCCAAAACCATATGGCAAAATGTTTTATGGTCTGATGAAACCTGAACTTTTGGACCCTAATTTTAAAACGTACATTTGGCACAAAAACAAGACTGTTCAACACCACTATACCCATGATGAAGCATGCTGATGCATGAAGCACCATGCTGTAGGGCTACTTCACTTCAGCTGAGACAAGGGCAGTAGTCAAGATAGAAGGAATCATCAAATACCAGAACATTTTTTGGCAAGAAACTCACAGACCTGAGGCCTCCATTAAAAATCTAAAGATGAAGAGGAATTTCCTCTTTCAGCACGATAATAATTTCAAACACAACTCTAAGTCAAAGGAATGGTGTCAAAGGAATGGCTTCAGAAGAAGAAAAAGAAAATTTTCAAATGGCCCAGTCCAAAATATAATGGAGGAAAAAACCTGTATGAAATGACTTAAATAGGGATGTAGACAGTAGATCCCCCTGCAATTTGATCAATCTGAGGCTCTTTTGCAAGGAAGAGAGGAACAAATTGAGTTGATATACTCTTTTGGCAGCTGGATTAAAAGCAAAGGGTGTTTTAACCCAGTAATAGTTGATGTGTGAGCACAATTGTGCAACCAGGATATTTTAAGTCTTTACTTTTTATTCCCCCCTCAAAAGTTTCTATTTATTTGATACATTAATTTTGTCATTTTCATATTACATTAAATGTGGAAAAAGATCTGACATGAATTTAAAAGGATTAATTTCTTACATCTCAAAAAGTTGTAATTATAATAGTGGTGTGTAAATGTTTTATACCCTCTGTAAATACAACAAAGATCTGTCTGTTGCTTCCTCTTTCAAATATTGAGAGGTTGGTTGCGAACATCTATTTTCCTACCCAAAGCAGAACTCTCCTCCTCAGGTGCAGTTCTCTTCCTCAGGAGAAGAGTGAGAAACCTGTGGATGGGAAACTGCAAATTGAGTATCTGAATCTCTTCCAGAAACTCACTGCTGATTTCATTGGGGAATTCATTTCTCCAGCCAGACACCTGAGAACAAAAATTAAACACAAAGACAGAGCAAACTAATTATTCTACTACTACACTAAATAAGCAACAACAACAATCAGATATCATACATAAATATGTGTTGTTTTGCTAATACTGTTTAATTCTGCTGATAAATGTCAATGTGGTCAAACCTTTTTAGAAGACTCCGTTTTCGAACACAATATCATTTTTTTGGCTGAAATCGTAATAAATGCCATAGAGAGATACTCTTATGTATTTAAGCAGAGCATGAAGCAGACCCACCATTTCCTTGAGGATTTTGACATTTGGCTCCCTACAGATGTGCTGACTCCGAGGCGTGATGGGAGTCAGGGTTTGGCCAATTTCATGTTTTGTGCTCTCTGGGATTTGTCCAATGTTCACTTCTGGCTGGTCCATCAAACGGTTCCCCTCACTGGTGTTTATTTGTAAACAGCTGGACAACACCTCTTTATCAGCTGCAAAGGGGTCTGGCTTTAAGCTCCTGCCACTTGAACCAGCAGGAATGGAGACAAACTGCACACCTATATTGCTGCTCATCCTCTTTAATGTCAGTTTATTGCGTTTTAGAGATCCCTTTTTAGATACCTCTTTTTGCATTTGAGAAACTTTTTGCACTGTTTGAGAATGGTGTCCTTCTTTTCTTATGCTTTCTGTGAGAAGATCTGGTGATATAGGAAGAGAAACTGAATGGTCTTTGCCGTCAGTAGTTATAGCAGCATCTGCAAATAGTTTTCCTTTACAGTTAATGAGAATAACGTCACAAGATGCTTTGGACTCCGGGGTCTCAGTCATGTGGGTGAGACTGTTTCCGCAGTTAGTAAAATCTTCCAATCCTTTGTGTGTTTTTGTTCGTTTCAGCCTGTTTTGGTTTGTTTGGGGTGCACCTGGGTTTTGCATTTGCTGTCCGTCTCCAGGTTCTCCGCACTGAAAAGTCCTTCTGTCGGAGACACTTCTGGAAGAGTTCTTGATTCTAGTAGGCGGAGGTAGAAAGAACGGTGTTTCCATGTTTCCATAGATATAGGCTAATGCATTCATACAGTAAACACTTTAACTGAAACAAGCAGCAGTCAGCCGTTGTATCGTCATATCATTGTTAGCCTAAAAGTTCCCATTTCTTGCTTGGGATAAAAAGTCATAGCTCTACATTAATGAAGATTCCAGTGCGCATATTGTGCCTCAATGCGCTTTTAAAATCGCGGAATTGTTAGATTTCTCGTAAGGACCAAAATCTTGCGGTCTAAAACAATAAATCTGGCGCCACGCAGAAATGGGCTGGGCTGCGTCATCGACACCTCCTCACGTATGACGTTCACTCCGCCCATTGGAAATGATTGCCACGAAGGCGTGGCTTCATGGGGTGCAAAAACTACTTCCAGTTCAACGTAAAAAGTTTTTTACTTATAAATTAATTGTTTATCTAATATTGTAAATTATGTTTTCACGTGAAATCGTGCTTTATAGAATGACACTAACTTCCAAAATAGGTGGTACCATTGAATTTTTGAATTGAACAACTAGTTAAAATACATTTAAACCGAGCATTTACACATCTTTAATTTGTAAATAATTTTCTTGTGTACACCAAACTTGTGCATTTTGCAAAGAAAACAAATTGAAGGAGTAAGGATGCTGTATCTGATATACTTTGGCATGTACAACATCGGAACATTATAATAGCAACAAACTATTATATAACCACATTACCAGTAGTAACATCGGTTTGACATGACTTACAAATTATTCCTGATCCTCATTCTAAATGGCATAATGAGGTTTGTTTACAAAGATTTATGAAACAAGGACTTCTTGTTGCCCAAACACAGGCAGCTCTCCTTTCACATGGTGTGCATTATATTGCTGATTAAGAAGAAGAGAACTGGGGGAAAAGAAAAAAATATATACACAGAAGAAGCCATTCTAAGATGGAAGGTTCTTTACACTTCACATGTGAGACAAGAAGCTGCTTACAGAATGCAATGTATATATTGGTCCAATCTAAAACCGATAAAAGAGCATCTGTCGGTTATATAAAAAAAGGAAATGCAAAGCTCTTTAGCTTTCAAATCCCACTTGAGAAACCTGAATATCACAATTTATGGTCTACAGCCACTGAATAAGTAGTAACACAAGTGCTACAATGTGCTAAATAGTCACTGAACGCACAGTGGTTAAAGAAAAAGTCAAAATCTGAACGGAAAATGTTGATTAACAGTACTCCCAATTCTACAGTAACACTTCTTTTCAGAAAAAAAAAAACAACAACTAAAAACTATTCTACACATGACTGCTGAAATTATAATGGTTTATGACAGACACTGCACTGGAAAACATTGAAAAATTGCATTAATTCATTCAAAAGCACTTGCGTCAGTTCGTAATACCAGCAGCTAACTCACAATCGAGTCTCAAATGGGCTCCTTATTTATAAATGGGCATATGGGCAGATCAGAAATAAAACTTCTGTTATAAGCCACAGAAGCACTGCTGGCTGAGAGTTCTAGACCTCAAAACAATAAAATGATTCCAAGGGATAAGTATGAAGAATTTGAGTTCAAAACAGAGCTCATTGATTCTGTTCATAATTTTTCTTGTAAAACCAGCTGTTGTCAGTCTGAGACTCCACTTTTGGTGCGTTTGCCATGTAGTGAAACACCCGAGGACACTGCTTGACCATTGCAAGTGGCATCCGACAACTCCTGCCCCTCCTCTAGTTCAGGAAGTGACTCCTCTATCTCCTTCAAACGGGCCATGGCCCGGTCAATGGTTGCTATGGTGACCAGGTTGAAGTCATGCAGGTTGACCAGGTGAAGGAGAAAGTTCCGACACAGATTCCTGCGAATTATGTGTGGCCCGCAGTTCTCCACAAACAGCATGCTTGCCTGACTCATCTGATTATCAGCAATGAATCTGGAGAATGGACGGTTAACAAATAAGATGCAACAGTGTTTTTGTAAATCTATGATCAAGGTTTTAAAGCTACTTAAACATATAAGGAAAAGAAAAGATGAAATGAATGTATTCTTTTACCCATTCTTCATAACGTGAAGATTCCATAACCTCATTACTTCTTTTTCTCCTTCATTCACATCTGTGAATTCTTCAATTTGCTTCATGCAAAACAAAAAATACTATCAGTGCAAGGACATAGTGCAAGAACTGAACCGTTTCAGTGAGTGAAAGAATGATTTTCATATATTATCTATACTTGTACATAAAAGAGAATTAACTGTTCCGTTCAAAATGAAAAAAAATATTATTTCCATGCTGAGAATGAAACTCAATTGACCATTCGACTAACCGTGGTGGTCTTTTCTCTGAGCCACTCTGGGTCCCTTTCATCCTCGCTGTCCACCTCCATCTCCTGTGGACGGAGGGGCATGCAGCTGTCACTGTGGAAATACAGACGATTATGTCCGCTCACATAAGTCCGCTGCTGCTCGGGCTCACCGTCCTCTGACTCCAAAAACTCAGACAGGCTTGGCTTGGTTCGCTTTGGCCTAAGTGAAAGATTAAAAAAACAATCTGTACAAATAAAACAGGAATATTCAGCATTTATCTGTATTAAATTTTAAGAGCTTGCAGCACTATTGATTTTATAAACACAAAGAACAAGAGTGACAATACATCCATATCATACATCGATTATGCTCAATATGCCAAAGGTGATGTAAGGTGATGTAAATGCCCTAAGCAGTGTTTTTTTTTTTAATCAAGTAAAACTCATAGGCCCGATTTCACAGAGGGATAAGACTTAACCAGGATTAGTGCAAGTTGCTATCAGTTAAAACAGCTCAAACATGCACTTTAGTCTGGGACTAGCTTGAGCCTTGTCTGTGAAACTGGGGATAAAAGTTTAAGCAAAACCAGAGTAGAAGACTTTAGCACAACACGTCATTATTTTCCTATTCATCACTGTAAAGCTGCTTTAAAATAATATGCATTGAATAAAGTGCAATATAAATAAAGTTGACTCAACTTACCCCGATTTTGTTCTATGTAAAAACCTTTACAGCATTCTGGCTTATTCAATGTGCACATCCTGTATATATTTTGACATCAAAACTGAAGACAATTCAAAACCCAAACAATTTAAAAATCAAATTAGCTTATTTTAAATAGCTGTCAGAGATTGAAAAACACTTATTGATTATAACATTGACTTAAGGTCGAAATTAAACGGAAATTGTGGTAGTCTTTTCTTCACTATTGTGACATATCCTAGTAAAACAATTTTTCAAACGAAGAAAAAAAGACAGGTGGGGCTTGATTTGTTAATCTGGAACTGATCGCTGTAATTTGCTAATTGCTACAATCGTTTCATGTGATAGACAGTTTGCTGGAAGGGGAAGGATTCTCCTAACCTGGTATTGGACAAGTGTAATTCCTGGCCCTCGAGCCATTTAAAAAAAAAAATTATTTTTATGACGGATTATTCATTTATGATGCAACTTTCTATAAACAATTAAGAATTATCAATTCTGCTTTCATGGTGACTTTAAACAAAACCTAAAAAACTATACAAACATACATATACATTTAATATATACATACACTATATATACACAAGTATATATATATATATATATATATATATATATATATATATACACACACACACACACACACACACACACACACACACAGACAGTTGTAATCAAAATCATTAATGGAAAAATCAGGTTTATAGGAAAAATTGGCTAGATTTGTTGAGTCACGTTTGACTGCAAGATAAAAATATAGCTAAGTCAAAAGAATGGTCCCAAAAGTCATCATATCATCGCCCTTCACAAACAAGGAACAGGATACGAAAATATAGCGAAGGGACTCAATTTTCCTAGAGAAACCATTGGAAGCAACCGTTGGAAAAGTAAACTACGTGGACGGGGCAGAAAAAGGAAGCTATCAACTGCTGCAACCAGATTTCTGAGAAGGCAGGTTCAGAAAAACCCTCAATTGACTGCAAAAGACCTGTAGCAAGACTTAGTTGCAACAGGCACTGTGGTTTCAGCTTGCATAGTAAGGAGCAAACTAAACGCATGTGGTTTCCATTCCAGAACTCCAAGACGTACACCACAACTGACCCAAAAGCAGAAGAAAAGTGCTCAAAATCACATAAATAAGTCACCGAAGTGTTGGGAGAAAGAGGAATGAAGCATATGCTGAAAAGAACACTGCCTACAGTTAAGCATGGTGATGGCTCGGTGATGCTCTGGGGCTGCTTTGCATTATCTGGCACTGGAATCCTGCAGCGTGTGGAAGGCAAGATGGATTCATTGAAGTAACAGGAAATCCTAGGAGAAAACACCATGCTGTCAGTGAGGAACCTGAAGCTTGGGTGTCATTGGACCTTCCAACAGAACAATGATCCCAGAAAATTTCTGGTGGGATTTGAAGGCGGCGGTTGCAGCACGCAAACCTAAGAATATTACTGAACTGGAGGCCATTGCTCATTAGGAATGGGCTAAGATTCCTCAGAAATGCTGCCAGAACCTGATGTCTGGATATACATCGCATAACAGCAAAAGGGTGTTCTACTAAGTACTAAATATGCTTGTCATGAAGGATTTCAATAATTTTGAGACTGCAGAAGTCATTAAAAGTTGCATTTTCAGTTGAATTTGGGGAAACTACTTGAAACTTTTGTTGTGTTAAGCTATTTCAATTACTTTTGTTTGACTCGTTCATTGCAAACATCTGAAAGTCTGTAAATTTTGCCTATAAACCTGATTTGCAATGGGGGTTGAATAATTTAAATTACAACTGTAAATATATATATATATATATATATATAACCCTACGGTGAACAAAACAAAAGAAATTCCCCAAAATACTGTGACACATTCAGAACCATTTCATACCGACAAACAAGTATGTGGGTGACAGCTGTCCTTTTAACAGGGCCGTTGCGGCTGAAGGCAAAGCCAGGCTGACTGTGGATGTCTTGTGGATTGCCGACATATGAGCCATCATAGCACTCATTTATGGAAACATCTATCCGAGCACCTTTAGGATGAGGCTGGAAAAAAGGGACAATTTTATTTTAGTGTGACTGAATTCTTGAAATTGTCTATGAAATTTAGGAGACACAACCAATGATTATAGCATGATCCCTAGTTCTTGTGCCAAAAGTTCTCATGCATACACTAACTATATAAGAAATTATAAAATGAATATAAGAAACTGTTACACTAAGTTTTAAACTAATGAAAAAAAAACTGTTGTATTCATATTTGAAACGAAGCTGGCAGATATTCATGATAGTGTGTTTTTCAGTTCTCACCACGTAGTTAAAGATGAATCTATTGTGGGAGACTTTGAGGTGTTTAAGTAGACTGTAGAGTTTACGGCAGTTGAGCGTGCACCAGGGACAGTGCAGGTCATCTCTGGCCTCTGTTTGCTGACGAGTGTTATTGTTGTACAGAAACTGTGGACAAACAAAAAAAACAGCATATTACATAAAGTTCCTTTTTTTTTTTTTTTTTTAGATGGAGCTACACTAAACCCTCTGTGTAAATTGTATTTTCTTACTATTTGGTAATATACTGGACTTAAATTCAGAAAGCCTTGTTATTAGCGACACTGGTGGCCTTTATGTGAACTGCAGCCAGCAACTAAACTCACTCGTACACGCGTAATGTAAGAAACTGAACGTGATTCAAGGCCCCGATAAACTCACTGTGAAGTTCTTTTTCATTCTTTGCTTACAGTAAAAAGAAGGTTGAAATACCTTGGCAGCGATATACTGTTTACGAATATGTGAAACAATAAAAATCTCACAGCGTGAGAAAGTGGCAGTTAAGAAAACATCTGATCATAGAGATGTCGATATGTTTGAACCAGCTCTGTAATTTACCGGCATCATGTCGACAGATGAGGTAATTTAATTTACACGATTATGATAGTCTGATTATGAAGTATATTAGAGACTACAGACCTAGCTATGTTGAGTTAATCCTTTTTCTTTGCATGACAGATTGACTTTATAGTACAGTATAAGCATTTGTTTCATGTGACAGAATGGAAGAGAGGCTCTCAGGAGCATGCATAAAACTTTAGATATTCCTGGCAAAAATGTCCAGAGTCTTTCACATAAAAATCAGTCTACAGTAGGGCTGTGAATCTTTGGGTAGACGAATTGATTCAATGACACATTCATGTAACCAGAGGGTGACACTGCCAATAACACATCTAAAAGCTGTCACTCAACAACAGAAGAACACATTGTCTTACACCAGAGCATGTGAGTGGAGTGGTAATATTTCCTCCAGAGCAGAGAGCGCATTTCTGAAGATTCCGCTCCGCTCGTTCATACTGCTCAGGGCCGCTCGCTCAGAATGCCCTTTGTGACATGCTGTGTGAAGTAGTGCTGCCCATGCACGACTTAACTTTTTTTCTATCCGACTAGTAGTTGTTAATTTAAGCCATTAGTTTAATCGCATATTTATATGAATTCAATTACTTGAATATATATGGGAGGGAATACTAAACCATAATAAGCGTTTTCGTAATATATTGCCTATTCCGCATCTCAAGCGCACACATAAAGCTTACCACAAAGAACCGGCAAAAGTAATGATTATGCATGAGACATTTTAATTGTTTATTAATAAACTAGTGTTTTCTGTGTCAGTGTCGGCTGCAAAGATAATGTTGACGAAGCTAACTCGCCACCTTGCCTATTGAGAGAGAAATGCACACTTCATTTGAATAAGCCTACATAAGCAGAGAGTAGCCCATTTCAATTCGTTTTGAATTGTTTTGTTTAAAATTTGACATTTCAAGCTTTCTAGATATATTTCTCAGGTCTGTGAGGCAAGTAGCTTATACGCCGAGTTTCGGTTAATGTTTCGAGTTTGCGCCTCCATGTCCTGATTATATTGTCTGCTATATTTGCTTCTTATTAATTAAATCGAGGCAATTGGTTGATGAAACATTGATTCAAATTAAAATACAATTTATAAAAAATGTAATTCACTTTAAAGAAAGGCTTTCTACAAAACAAAACCTAGTGAAGTGGTCAAAATCATGTCTGTGCCATTCCAAATGTCTCCCGATATATTGGGCATCTTATGATCCTATGTGACACTGGTCCTATCCTTATGAACTTACTCATCTCATGCGGTTCCCTTTTCATATAATCAACATAGATTAAATTAAAAAATAACATTATATTATTTAAACATAAATATGAATGTTTGTTTAAGGTTTTTAAGTTATAGTGGCATTCAGTGTTGTCAGGGCGTCACACTGCTCCGCTCACATGCTCTGGTGTGTAGCCTATACGTGTGTGTGTGTGTGTGCATGTGGGGAATGGGTGCGATTTTCGAATAATAATCGAATAATACTCAGCGGTCTTCGAATATTATTTTTGCTTGAAATGCCCATCCCTAATTTTCACAATATTTTTGTTAATATATGTATATTGGTTGAACATTATCTTTGTGAGTGAGCGCACATTCAGTTATGTTATGTAGTTATTTCAGCAGTTTCCTTCGTACATTCAGTTTAACGACATTAAGTTAAATTTAATTTATCATTCATGATTCATCGGAACTGTGCGTATGCATTTTAGACACCTATGTGTTTGCTCTTTCCATGCAATAAATTTGCGCCCTTGAATAAGTGGGGTTTTACTTCAACTGCTCAGGACGAGTAACGTCAATGGTATGACCCATTTCCGTACAACTTCAGTATTTTATCTTAAAGAAAATAGCGGTGACGTTTTCACGCAATGAAAGCGTTTTATTAGTGCCCATGCAATGACTTGGCAGCTTTATCAATGGCTTGAGCAGTTTGACTCTGGACTATTGTTGTCTCGATAGAGAGCTGTCATCTGCTAATGTGAACAGCAGTGGCTGTCCTGAGGAGAGCTCAAACATGGACTAATTAAAATTGGGTAGATTAGTAATGGGCGATAGAACCGATATGCAATATAAACGATACAAAATTGGCTTACGATAGAGATTTTAATTCTATTGCTATAAGATTATATAATCTTGATGAATTGATGAAATTTAGAGCTGCGAGCTGCAACCGGCTGCAAAGCATCATCGTAATCGTCATCTTGAGTAAACATGGAGGAAAACGAAACGGAGGAGCTGGTGAAAATTATTTGGACTTGGTTCGGATTTAAGCAGTTCGACGAGCAGCAGCAAACGATACTCTGTAGAGTGTGTGGGGCTACAGTTCTGGAGTTACGCCGGTTTCACACATACTCCGTTTACTATGCATATGTGGTGCGTAATTCTTTCCGTACCCATGTTAACAGGTTAGAGTTTTCACACTGCATGCGGATGCGATCCGGTAATGCGTTCCAGGTGCGGCGCGTATACAGCAGTGCAGAGATCGTTTACGCACCGAGTTTGGCACTCGTCTCTTCGTGGATGTGGAAAAACAAGTTCGTTATGACCCACAATATTTCTTGTAAAAAAGATTTAAATGCAAAAGAAAAAGTATGAGAGAGCCGTTTTTGTCAATTGTGTATGTTTTAATTTAAAATGTTTGCGATGTTAACATAAATGTTTAAATGTTTTGCCACTTGCTTGAGAAACTTAAAATATAAATCTATATAGAAGTAAAAATAAATATAGCTACAAGCAGCAACTAGCAGGGCCAAGCTCAAGCAGAGGACAGGACATGCCAACATGGCTGAAGGTGTCAGACCAACTGGAGCAAGGAACAATTAAAGACATTTGAAGAGGATTTTCGCCAAATGGCTGAAAAATCATATATACTGTAACTTATAAGATGATTTAATGGTTTATCACTTTCGGCCAATAGGTGGCGCAGTTACGAAATCTATGTGATGTGGTCAGAGTGAAGTGACAATGACACATACAAAGTTTGGTGTCAATATGTCAAGGCATTGCAGATATAAAGCCTGAATAGTCATTTTTGCATCATACCTCAAATTTGCTGCAGCGGCAAATGAAAATGGTTTCGTCTATCGACACGAAATTCATAAATTTTAGTCGTTACAGTCTGGAGATGATACGATTCAATTTTGGTGAAAATTGGACAAACTGTCTATGAGGAGTTGGAAAAAGTAGGTATTGAATGAAAATCAAGATGGGGGACAGGAAGTTTGGACAAATACGGTAAACTTGCTATCTAGGTTCTCGTCATAACCCAAGGAATCTATTAAGACCAGTGTCATTACAATAGGCAGATTTATTTAAAAGTTATTAGTATTTTATGAAATTTTATTAGAACTTTTGACCAAAAGGTGGCGCTGTCTCAAAATCTTTTAAGTACCCTCAGGGCATGATGCTAATGGCACATGCTGAGTTTCGTAATGTTACAGCAATGCATTTGTTAAGTATAGCATTTGTATTGAACTGTATAGAACTGTATTGAAGTCAATGGCAATTTCATGTTTTGTTCTATTATAGCGCCACCAAGAGGCTCAATCCCCCCATTTTTGTATGTGTCCTCAGAGTGAGCCCATACATGTGTGTCAATTTTGGTGAAAATATCTCAATTTGCTTCGGAGTTTTAGACATTTATACGAAGAAACACCTAAAAATTACTGACACCTGACTTTGGATTTTACAACCCCTTACTATCAATACTTTGACATTTGGGCATTAGCATATAGCCAACGACCCATACCGAGTTTCATAACGATATCTTCATGCTTTCAGAAAATACAGCATTTTGATAAAAAATTCAAAATGGCCGACGCCTAAAATGGTCGATATGGAAAAATTGGATATCAGTCGACTCGGCATGACGCCCTGAATCTAACGAGACCACTTTTATGATTTTGGACCAACCGTTCAGAAGTTATAAGCAAAAATAGCCATTTTTCTTATCTCCGGACCAGTAGGTGGCGCTGCACCGAAACGCTGCATGTCGCCTCTGGTCATGCTTGTGATGACGTACCAAGTTTGGCCTGAATTCGATAAAGCGTTGCGGAGACACAGTCTTTCGTCTGTTTTCACAAGCGCTACGTAAAAATTAGTTTGCGCATTTATTGAAAACGGTTTGACGAATCAACTTGAATTCCATTACTTTGTCAGCATTGTCTGGAGATGATCTGGTTCAATTTTGGTGAAAATCGTCTAGGACGAGTTCGAAAAAGTCGGGTTTTTTTAGACGATTCAAAATGGCGGACAAATTTTCATGATTGTCTTATGCTAAGGAATCAGATGAAAAAAGAATTTTGTTTCTCTTCCTTATGGTTCTAAAGTTATTGGCATAAATATGAGTGAAAATTTGGACAGGTGGTGGCACTAGAGGGATTGGTTTTGAGATGCCAAATTTGCTATGGTGACAGTTTGGACTATCCTCTATCAGTGTGCCAAATTTCATAACTTTCCCGCAAGCGGTTCTATTGGCTGTCATAGACACCCAGTCGGAAAAAGGAAGAATAATTTTGAGAACGCCAACGGATACAATAGGTGCCTACGCACATTCTGTGCTTGGCCCCTAATAAGTTTAAGTGTATTGAGTTTAAACGTGAATAGCCAACATCTGTGAAAGAGTGTAGACGTATAACTACTGTCTGTGTACAAATAGAATCGCAATACTGAAACTTTATATTAATTTATAAAAGACGCTAAGAATAAAAATAGTGATTTAAGAAAAAAAAAAAATAATATTGTGTTTGTGGTAAAGCCGTAGATCAGTTGCGCACTGCAAACGCAGCATATGTGAAAGCACAATAGTGCGTGCTGCGCCGCATACGCACTGCACACGGAGTATGTGTGAAACAGGCGTGCACTAAAGGAAATAAACCCAATACTTTAAGCTTTTTCTTTGTTAAAGTCTCTGCAGCTAGTGTACTTGAATTTTACTTATCTGCAACATTATGTTGTATAATTACAGTTTTGCACAATAAATGTTCTCAAAAATACATGCAACGGTTTCTTTTTTTCTGTTTTAAAAATACATTTAGCAGTTTTGAACGACGCCGCACAACATCTCCATTAATTCGCACATTTAGTCATTTAATGTTTATATATTTTAAAGCACTGAAACGCTATCGAATCACGATAAATTAGATTATTAGCATTTTAAATCGATTATTGACCGAAATAAACGACTCACGAATCAAAAATACGAAATTAAATAAAATACAAAAATATATAAATTAAGTTTCATTACAGACTTTTAAAAAAAGTAATTAATACATAAATTCTTACATATAGCCCCCTTTAAAGAGTGCAATATACATAAATGTATCATCATAAGAGTTCAAAATGTATACCTGGTAAAAGATGCGTAGTTTCTGTCTGGGATCACAGGGGGACAGCTCTCTTCTGGTCTGTATGCTGGTGCTCACTGAATCCTTCACCGCTGAGAGAATAAAACATTAAACAACTATATTCACCATTATATTACATATAAGAAAAAGGCAGATCATCCATTATGTTTGATTATAGTAAGAATTTAGTATAGTTTTCAGACCAAGCAGGCCATGATTGCTAACAAACTTGGATTTTTTTCTTGGTTAAAATTTTTACTTGCCCTGCCAAAATGTTCACTGGCCCCACCACAGAAAGTAAAAATACAAATAAAAGCACCTAAGTTTTTTTTATTTTTTTACCTAACCTCAATCATGACACCAAAAACTACTAGGCTAAAGCCGGGTTCACAACATAATTACGATTTTGGCCATAATTTGGCTGTCTGATACAAATTTTGCAAATCCTAAAAGATTCCTCAGATCCTAGTCTAAAATCCGATCAAAATTGACCACTGACGAAATTCTGGCAGTGTCAGAAGATTTGACTCTATTGTGACAGTTAAGGGAACTGTCACTTGCCCGATCGGGCCAGTGCTGTAGGGGTGTGCGATATATATCGTCTATGATCTCGTAATTGTTGGTTTAACAATCTGACATTATCGAATATGTCCCTCACTTTACAAAAACCAAACAAAAACACACCCATTGAGTGCACGCATACACTACGTGATGTAGTCTAGTAGATTACGCACATTTAGAGCGTGCGATTATACTGCGTTATTTAGTCTATTAAAATGCATTTAGAATGCCCCCAGATTCAAGATGAGGGGCAAAAATGTATTTACTGTTTAAATTAATCTAGTAGCTTTTGGTATCATAACCTTATTTATTATGGTTACAAGTATAAAAAATAATGAGAACAACACTAGGCTTATTTTATAGGCCCATTTTCTTTTACTTCATTTTTTGTTGTGGGGCCAGTGAAAATTTTTGCACGGCAAATAAACATTAACCACTGGCCTGACCGGCCCAGAAGAAAAAATCCTTAGCGTTGAGCCCTGAGTCTGACAAGAAACAATCGTAAAGGACCATTATAAATCATACAGTGTGCACCCGACTTTACTCATATAAATTTCAAATATTGTTACAGACAAGTAAACGGTCAGTCATTAAATTAGAACAAATAATCAAATTACGAGCAATAGCACAAATAATTACAATAGAACAAATAAACTTTTAAATAAGCTTTTCAGGTTCTTCAGGAATGTCCAACAGTAGTTTTCAGGTAGAGAACTTAAATAATCTAATCTAAAATAACTGCATAGTCTTCACTGTATAAATTAAATACATACAGGGCTTAAACCATTCCCACAAGGTTAGCTTTTATAGTGCGAGAAATTCCCGCACAAATATATTTGCTTTATCTCAGAGCAAATTATTAAAAAAGAAATTCACAGAAGCGAGAAAAAAGATGTCAAACTGTCTTTTATTTTCAAATTTAATTCCTCAATCAGCGCTGGACCAGCATCTCTGTCTTCTGCTGAGCCCTGGCTGTAGACCGATCATGTGTTTCACGCTGTCAGTGCAGTGGTCTACGTTGCGCTGATCTTATTCACACTATCGAGAGTAGGTGCAGCATTTTAACGTTTTGAGTCATAATGAGCTGTTTGTGGAGAAATTATCCGCTTCCAAATTATGTCATTCTAATCACGAAATTGAAACATTAAAAAACATTTAGCTCTTTATGGTGTGCGAGTGATAGAGCGCAGCAGCAACGAACCAACTGATCAGTTTACAGCGTAACAACATTGAAAGCTCGGCCGAACAGCTGATCGTAGCTGTTTTCATCTCCATAAATATATCTAGTAGTAAAGCTAATGCAAGGGCTAGAAATCAATTAATCTTTTGCTGATACTTCCTTGTCATCATGGAGAGTGCAGTTCATGGTTGCATAGCAACGACAGACGCCGCAGGAACGCATGCGCTTGTGGAAAGGAGACAGCGGCGCGCCCGCGCTTCCACTTGTTTTTACACATCGGCGCGCCAGCGCTTCCACTTGTTTTTACCATAGGGTTTTTACACATCTAGAGCGACGTCGTTGATTGTTTGAGCATGTGACTGCGCGTTTCTTCTTGTATCAATTTGAAGGAGAGCATGGCGTATTTTGTATGACGTTTTAAAAAAAAAAAAAAGCAAAGAATTGAACTGAATTGAAACACATGACACTGAAATAGAAAGACATTAATATATAGCCTATAGACCTAGTTTAAACACAGGTCTTAATGTCAATTTGAAGAAGAGCATGGTATATTTTGTACAAAGTTTTTTTTTGTGTGTTTTGTGATCCTTCAGAATTAGTCAATTACAGGCCGATCTCAAATCTGCCTTTTCTGTCAAAGATATTAGAAATAGCAGTATCCTAAGAAAGAAATGATATCTGCGAGGATTTTCAGTCAGGATTTAGACCGCACCATAGTACTGAGACAGCTCTCATTAAAGTTACAAATGATTTACTTTTATCATCCGATCATGGTTGTGGCTCTCTATTAGTGTTACTTGATCTTAGTGCTGCATTTGACAACTGACCACAACATTCTTTTAAATAGACTAGAAAACTATGTTGGCATTAGTGGAATTGCACTAGCATGGTTTAAATCATACTTATCTGACCGTTATCAGTTTGTAGCAGTAAATGAATAGATGTCTTATCGATCACAAGTTCAGTATGGCGTACCACAAGGCTCAGTACTAGGACCGCTGCTGTTCACTCTGTACATGCTACCATTAGGACATATCATTAGGAAACATGGAATTAGCTTTCACTGTTATGCCGATGATACTCAGCTGTATATTTCTTCAAAACCTAACGAAACTTACCAATTCACAAAATTAACGGAATGCATAGCTGATATAAAAAATTGGATGACTAGTAATTTCCTACTACTAAACTCTGAAAAAACAGAGATTCTAATTATTGGACAAAAAACTTCCACACGTAATAACCTAGAATACGGTCTAACACTTGATGGCTGCTCTGTTAAGTCTTCGTCGTCGGTTAGAAACCTGGGTGTGCTCTTTGATAGCAATCTTTCATTTGAAGGTCACGTGTCTAGTATCTGTAAAACTGCATTTTTCCATCTTAAAAATATATCTAAATTACGACATATGCTCTCATTAACAAATGCGAAACAATTAGTTCATGCGTTCATGACATCAAGACTAGATTATTGTAATGCTCTACTGGGTGGTTGCCCTGCACGCTTAATAAATAAACTACAGCTGGTCCAAAACGCTGCAGCTCAAGTTCTTACTAGAACCAGGAAATATGACCATATTAGCCCTGTTCTGTCAACACTGCATTGGCTGCCTATTAAACATCGTATAAATTTTAAAATATTGTTGATTACTTACAATGCACTAAATGGTTTAGCTCCGCAGTACTTGAGCGAGCTCTTAACGCATTATAGTCCTTCACGTCTATTGCGATCTCAAAATTCGGGCCAGTTGATAATACCTAGAATATCAAAATCGACTGCTGGCGGTAGATCCTTTTCCTAGTTCCGTCAACTGTCCTGAGCATCGTTTACACTGGCCCAGGGCCATCAGGCAGTCAAGCCTTGCAAGATCAGGCAGATCTTTGCTTCCTTACCAACAGGTGCAGGTCGGAGAGTGCTGGGTCTGCTCTCTGTGATGCTGGTGTCAGAATTGCGGGTGGAGAGAGGTTTGGCCACAGGGGCCGTTGAAGGGTCACTGGGGTCACCTGTCCATCGAAGGGTGAACTGCAAAGTGGGTCCCTGAGAGAAGGTCTCAAATGGGGGCAACCTCTTCAAAATACAAGAATCAACAATTGCAATCTACATCGCCACTGAATGAAATTCATACAGCCGTTAAAATATGGGATTAAACCAGGAAATACATTTAAAAAAAAAATATATATATATATATATTAAAAAAAAGATTGTATAATGCTCTAGAACGCATTTATGTTTGACTGCCAAATAACTCCACTATTGTTTTGTTCAGAAGTTCAAATGCTTTACAGGAAAGTTAACTTCTTATTAACAGATATAACCAACCTTTCCATCCAGGATGGTCTCCCATGTGGCCCGCTTCTTGCTGACTGGACAGTCTTCAATCTGTTGCATGGAAACCTCATACTCGCCATCCAGCAGCTGCAACCGTCTGAAGGGCAATTGTGTTATGCATGTCACATAGGGAACAGCATCCATTTCTAAGTGATATGAAGCTTTCAAAAGCACTGAAATTACTAACCGGTTTTTATCAAAAACAGTCATCTGAGCAACAAACGTTTCTGTCGTCTCTCCGTCACCCCTGTGGGATAAGGATCTCTTCTTTCTGGATGGGAGTTCCTCTTTTACATCTACAGATAAAAGCATTAAGACTGTTTTGTTCCGGCCTTGCATTTGTGACGCTGAGGCTACAAAAACTGCAGTGGGCAGTGCGCAGTTAAGTGTATTGACTATGTTTGAAAATGTAGGGTGCTAACTTTAATTGCTCTTCGCACCAATTCATGCATCATCATGGACAGATCAGAGAAAAGGTTCGATTTCAGTCAGTCACTCACCATCAGATTTTCTGAAAAAAATTATACTACTTAAATTGCCATCCCTCTCCTTGATTCATGGACAGTAAAGCGAAAGTTCACCCAAAACTAAATCTTTTCCTCACGCTCATGTCATTCCAAGCCTGTCCAAAAGACTTTCTTAATTCTGTGGAACACAATATTTTGAAAAACTGTTTTGTGCATATAATGAAAGCCAATGGGGTCCAATGACTGACTTTTTATGGACAAGAAAAGACAACATTTTTCAAAATAACTTTTTGCATTCCACGGAAGAAAGTCGTATAGGTTTGGAACATGCGAGTAAACGACAGCATTTCCATTCTTTTTGGATGAACTATCCCTTTACCTTACACTCAAGCCATGAAACAGATTAGGATGGTCGCAGAGCTTTTCTACAGCATTCTACACTTTTTTCCCTACACTGCCACTCACCGATATTCTCATCAGCCTCACAGTTGATGAAGCCATTGGGATCTCTTTTGCCTGTGCGAGACACCCTGAAGAGAAGAGAATAGGATTTGACCATGTGACTGTTACTGGGCTCAAACTCATTGCTGGACACCAGCAGGGAAGGGAAGGCACCAGGCTTGGTTTGACTGAGATCCGGGTTCAAAAGCACCTGCTTTTTCCCAGTAGGCACTTGCTTTATAGGGCAGCTGACATCCTGAGGGAGAAAAATACCATTTTAAAATTGGCATACTTTTTTAACTAATGTGTTCATCACCTGTATGTTTTAATGTAATAACACATTTAAGTAAAGAGAAGCTCACCTTGCGTTTTTTATGACAGGCTTTGACAAGTAGCACCTCAAGTGAAACTGAGTTTTGATCATTTTCTGAGTTTTGACATGGCTTATCTGGTAAAACAAAAAAATTATAATAGAACCCTAAAATGGTAATTGTACATTAAGATGATAATTCAGACACATTGGTACACTTTTGATTTAGACTAACCATTCTTGTGAAAAAATCCAGAGAATGTCAGTTGCAGATGTGAAGTCACACTGAAATCACAAATAAAACAACTAAAAATCACCATTTAGAACCAAAATGATCCTATAACATTTTCCTAAAACAGTTTTCCGTGAAAACTATTTAGCCGCTCTAAAGCACAGTCATTCTGAAAACAACAAGTAGTTGTAAATTATACATTTAAAAAAAAAATTCTCTTCCGTATCAGTCTTCGTTCACGAGAGCACCACAACGAATGCGTGTGGAAAGCCGGGATCCTCTGTTATACAGCGAGATGCATGTGTCGTCTCATCGTCTGAATTATCCAAACTTTTAAGATGTGGCATAGATTTGTGCGATATCACGATTTTTGATCGTGGACGATAAAAATGTCTCCACGATCTGCTTTTGAAGAAATATCGTAGTATCGTGTTACAGTGCATTCTATCAGTTGCAGTTCTGCTGCCTCCGTCTCAACATACAACAGCAACGTACATACACATCACACGCTAATGATGAGGTAGGGGACACTGCAATTCATAAAAGTTAATTTTTCTATGTGCTTTAAAGCCTTACCGGTTAAACATTTCATTCCCTTGCTGATGCGCTGTTCTAACGTGTGCTTTTCTGAGCGTGTACACCCGAGGCGCAGGAACTAACAGCCTGTCAAACAGCGCCTGATTACTGTTATCTTTAGAGTCCCATTGCGCTAATATTGTCAAATACACACAAGGTTTACATAAACAGAGTTGGTTATGTATAAAGTGACAAACATTTGAGAGAAAATCTGGTGCGTGTGTTATATGCGTGTATATTAAATGTGTAGTCACATTTCCAAAAAGCCAGTCATACAACGACAGTAGCCGAATAGTAAACATGCTGCCGCCTGTCCTTAAAGGGATAGCAAAAAATGAAAACTCTGTCATTATTCACTCACTCTAATGTTGTTCCAAACCTGTATTAATGTCTTGTGCTGAACACAAAAGAAGAAATTTTGAAGAATGTGGGCAACGAAACAGTTTCTGGTCCCAATTGACTTTCATAGGAGAAAAAAAAAACTATACACTTGGCACCAGCAACTGTTTGGTTACAATTTTCATTTTGGGGAGAACTATTACTTTAATATTAATAAAACAAAAAAGTACAGAGAAAAACACAGAGAAAATCACTCACTGACTGAGAACTTAAATAAGAATCAATGCATAATTTATATTGTGAAGTCTATGTAGTGTTTTAATTTCATATTTGTTCATTTAATTTCTCCAATTTCCGTGCTGGTAGAATCTGTTAAGTGACGTCGCAACTCAGAATTAGTCACTTGTCTGTTGCCTGGCTACCGCTTTCTCTGTAGCAGGTTAAGTGCTCTATTTGAGCGACGTAAACACACATTAAAAGCTTGTGGCTGTGGTTCTGTTGCAGCCTCTTCTAAGTCTTTTAGTTCGTTCACTGTATATTCAGGTTCGAATAAGTTTGTGCAGTTTTGTTAAGGTTGTGCAAAAAAAATGCAATTCATCCTCTCTGTCGAAATCTGCAGAAATAGTTATGAACTGTTTTATGTTGAGCATGTGTCGTCTTCTGCTTGTAAACACAGCCCTGCATTTCCTGGTCATATGTCAAAACGCCAGCTTCTAAAAGAAATATCTGATCATCCTCTATAACGCGATTGCTATTTACATCTCATATCGTGAACTCTTGCGTTACCAAGGTAACGACTGACGCTTTTGTATTACATTCCAGCCGTTATCAGCCCCAGTGGAAAATGAAACCGTAACCGTACCGGCTGGCCCGGCTCGGCACGGAATGGAACAGTTACGCAATGAGAACTGTTCGACCCGATGGTGGAAAAGCGGTTTATGATTCCATCCAGTCAGAGGAAATCAAACATGTTTGATATTTTGAGCCAGTTTTGGAAAACATATTGTTTACATTTGTCATGTGTCTTGTAGCAATGAGGCACAGGTTTCTGCATCACTTTGTTGTGTTCGGAACAACTGGTAGTGTGTGATCATCAGTTGTTTAGTGAAAAAAAAAATTCTCTCAAGTTTTTCTGTTACCATTTACAAAAAGTTTTAAAAGATGTCTAGTGTATTCCAGCCTTTAGGATTTCTATGGCGGCAAATCAATGCCTAAAAGAACCGAGGGCACATAGATGCTGGTGTGCGCGGTAAATGACTTCCGCGAAAGGATAACAGATCTACATGCGAGAAAACGGGAACTTGCAAGCTCATTCAAACCCTGTGCGCAATACAAGCCCTTGAGTGCATGCATAATTCCCCACGCTCTCGCGCTTGATATTCTCTCCTGTTGCTTTTGCTCGCTCAAACACTTTTATTTTTGGCAGTCAAGGGGCGGGACTTACTGTTTTAATAACCTCAAATGTCATTGGTTACTTCCCCTTTTCCATAAGTCAGTTGTGATTGGACGCCTGTCCAATGACCCGTAATTCACTTGACTTGAGACATCACTTAATTTGTTTTATTTATTGTGGTTTATTAATGTGTAATATGATTTAATGCATTGTTAATATAGAATAGATTCTTACCAGATACTTTATTAACAGGAAATCTTACTAGTGATTGCATTGTGTTGTTAAGAGATAATTACAGACTGTAATGATGCATTTACATGGTTATTAGCATTGTAAATCTACCAAAAATGTTATACATTACACGTTACACAAGTTATATAAGTGGTTCATTATATTTTCTATTAAATGCAAAAGGGGTTCTGGCTTCTCAAGTTCCGATACAGTACACAGCATGAATGTAATGCGCGCAGGGTTTGAACAAGCTTGCTAGTTCCCGTTTCCTCACGTGTATCCTTTCACAGAAGTCATTTACCGCGCGCAAGCATCAGTTGTGTGCTAGATTCTTGATTTGCCACCATAGATTTCTTACACTTTTGTAAGAACACAGCTTGCAAAACATCCGTAGAAAACCAATACCTCTGAGACTCTGGCTCCCCTTTCATTCTCTCCACACTGGACAGCAAGTCATCCACTTTAAATGCTTTCCTGAAGAAAAAAAAAACCAGTTTATTCAAAAAACACACTTTAAGAGAGCTAAACAAAGCAGATATTTGGGTAACCATTATTAACATTGAGAGGACCCACCTTTTGGCATTTGTTCTTGAGTTTCTATGAGACATAAAGGTAAGGGTCCTGTGAAGCAATATCGGCTGTGAAAGAGCAAGAAAAAAATTAAATAAACCAAGTACAACCAGAATCAACTTAACTGTTCATGTAAATTCAGTGTTAAGGCTTTTGATTAACTTATAAAGGTATACTTACAGCTATTAGGTTCCTTGTTCGAAGGAATCTGTAAATTTGAGTAGGCTCTGAAGGGAACATGCAAAAGTATTAATTGTTTTATTTTAAAGTTTATTCTGTTAAGTGACATCTTGTGTCTGTCGTCTTCAAAACCTTCATCTACAATAAACTGGAGGGGTTTAAGTAGCTGCTATCAAAATCAGTTATTACTTGTTACTAGAGATAGTAATAAAATGTTGCCTCATCTACAAACCCTTAAAACATCACAAAGATAAACCTAAGGGCTCATCCACGGATCTAATAACAGAGCAATTTGTCATGATCAAGTGTTTTGACAGATGCGAGTCTGTTAATGTATTTTCTCAGAGGCCTTCAGGAAGAGCTAATGGTTTAACTTTGTGTGCTAAATGAGATGGACGTGGACTCACTCTCAAAGGCCTGCAGGAAGAGCTCATGGTCGGCCTGCAGTTGCTCCATCTTGGGCTTCTTGAGTGAGCTCACGCCAGAGGCCGGGTATACAGCACCATTGGCTTTGCAGTTCATCACCTGAGCCGAGTATTTCTGAGGAGCCATTATAAACTAACAAACAACCGGAACTTTACACAAAAACAACACCAGGCGAAATGAATATCTGCACATTAATGACAGACAGCCGCCCTAGCTCCTTTAACCAGCTCTCTACCATCACCTAAACATCGGATACCGGTGGTTACCAGTCTCTCTGACTAGTACGTGTTTTAATATGAATCAAATGAGTAAAACATATGACTTGTAAATATGTTATTGATGTGCGTCCTCAGTCTGGTCACTGATCCTCAACAGATGAAATTAGCACGTTAGCTTGCGGTCCTTCACGGCGACAAAAACAGTTAAAATAACACCAGGTTATCCAGCCATATAGACAGCCGGTCAAATTTCCGTTTTAGATAACCGCTAAGGTTTAATAAATATTTGTTATTTACGACCGAAAGTGCATTTATTTTGGATGTGAAAATCCTACCAACTGATGGACATCGGTACTACTGTATCGCCCGAGCCCTTGAGGAAAGAGCCGCGAGAACCGGCCTACTGCAATGTGGCAGCCAATCAGAGACGCCAGATGGTGAATTCAAGGTTTTCTATTGGGCTGACTGATCTTGATAGACGCGGGATTAAGATTGGTAGAGGAGACAAATTGCCGCCAAGAATGTTTTGGTTTTGCAAAGAGACACGACTCGGGGCAGAATCAAACATATCGAGAGCCTTAGTTAATTATCATTATCATTTCAAGTAAAATAACAAAAATATGTACCTACATAATGCCTGTGTGCAACATTTGAATCAAATGATAGAGTGAAAAAGTATTGACAGCTTTTGTCCCTCGCCAATCCACGAACCTGCGCAAAGACGGAAAATAGATCTAATTATGAACGCTCTAAATTATAATGTTTACCTAAAACGCCGAGCTTTTAAAAATAAAACAGAGGATCCATCATTCGTGTGCAGAATTCTCGTCGGAGTTTTTTTTCTGATGAGCAACCGGATGTAGCGCATACAACTTCCCGTCCACACGTGTGTCGTGTCGTGTCGTGATGTGATGTGATGTGATGTGAAGGTGGTCAGTTTTTGTTATTCTACTAAAACTCTTAATATCTTACAAATTTGTGTAGATTTCCCTCACAACCTTTAGAAATGGCTGACATTGTACAACAACGATTGGAGGACAAAATACCAGCGCTTGAACAGCTCGAGAGAGTCGGTTTGTTCACGAATAAAGAAGTCAAGTGAGTATCACAGTAAACACACTAACAGTAAAAAGTGGTTCTCTGAAACAAACAGTTTCCTCAAACAAGACTTTTGTTTCAGGTCCATGTTGAAAAGATCCACAGCTCTTGAATACAAGCTGCACCGGGCAGTTCAGAGTAAAGATGACTTTATTACATACATACAGGTCTGTATTATCAAAAAGCTGATTAATTTATTATTATTAATCACACAAATAATCAGTATGCATATTAGTTATCTACATCAGGGTGGGTTGGACTTTGCAAATAACCATTCTAAGCAGCAGGGTCCAAATAACTTGATAAATGAATATGACTTATAATTGGCTGGTTTGATTTTTGTTCTTCATCAGTATGAAATAAACGTCCTAGAGCTCATCAAGAAGAGGCGGGCGGTGAGTAGAGCTTTGGTGTCCATTATTGTAAAGTTATTTGTTTTAGTAATAAAGACCCATGTTACCCTAAACCTGGGGTTCTCAATTCCACGTGGTCCACTTTCCTGTAGATTTTAGCTCCAACCCTAATCAAACACATCTGATCAAGCTTGTCAAGGTCTACAGGATTAGTGGAACATTACAGGAGGATGAGTTTGATCAAGGATGGAGCTAAACTCTGCAGGAAAGTGGACCTCGAGGGCCAGAGTTCATAACCCCTGCCCTACACTGTACTTTAACTGTACTGTACCATTGTGTTTACAGAGAATCGGTTACCATTTTAAACGCGAAGAAATCGAGTATCCCATCATTCATCGCATAAACAATGTTTTCAGAAGGGCTACCACAAAATGGCAGGTTGGACAATATAAAACGATAACCTCACTTTAGGTGCTGTAAAGTGATGTTCAATTTTGGACTGAATAAATGCTTTTTCTTTTAGGAAGACGTGCAGCTCTGGCTTTCTCAGGTTGCTTTTAATAAGAAATGGGTATGTGATTTTGTTATTAAACTAATAAAAACTAACAAATCCATGTTAATGGAGTATGATTATATGTTATGTTATGTTTGTCATTAGGTTTAAAAAAAGATCATAATCTTGCTCATCATCTTTCAAACAGGGCACAAAGACTCAGCTCAGCAAGGTTTTGTCATCTATGTTAGCTATCCATCCAGACAAACCAGGTAAACTTTTAGTGGATTTATATTGTCATTGCTATAGACAGTTATATTACTCTGACTGCTCTATGGAACCATACTTGTATGTATTTTTATGTGAGGCTGTTTGTGTGTCAACTACATATTTATTAGGGCTGTGCAACGATTAATCGCATCCAAAATAGAAGTTTGTGTTTATATAATACATGTGTGTGTACGTATGGTGTGTAATTATTTTGTATATATAAATACACACATGTATGTATATGTTATTTATATATAAAATATTCATATAAGTATATACATTCACATATTTCTTAAATATTGACGTGTGTGTGTGTATTTATATATACAAAATAAATATACACAGTACACACATATATTATGTATAACATAAACTAATTTTGGATGCGATTAATCCCGATTAATCGTTGCACAGCCGTAATATTAATTTACTTTAGAGGTGTATACAATTTCTAACAGATGGCCAGGAATAATGTAATTTCATTATTATTGCAGCTCTGTGGATAATGGCTGCTAAGTGTGAGATGGAGGACAGGAACTCTTCAGAGAGCGCTCGACATCTCTTCCTCCGTGCCCTGCGCTTTCATCCAGAGAATAAGAAAGTCTATCAGGAGGTGAGGAGACACTAGCATTTCTCTTTGAATTTGCCTGTGTAAACTAATAAAACATTGAGTTATAAAAGGTCCACACTGTTCATACAGTAATCAGTATTAATGTGTATGTGCAGTATTTTCGGATGGAGCTCATGCATGCTGAGAAATTGAGGAAACAGCAGCAGGAGTTGGAACAAGCTAAAATAGATGTGGTGGGTTAATAGGTGAAGATCTAGGCCTTTGGGTAAAATTCAATTTAAAATATTAAATAACAAAACCTTTATTTCCTCAATTTAGGGGGAATATAAATTTTCTCCGGAAATCTTGAGTGGAAAACTTGCTGAGGTGGTATACAGAGATTCTGCACAAAAAATTAAAGGTCAGAAGAATTTCCACAGCGCTGTTCAAAAGTGTTTCAGGTTGTATTAGAGTGCTGTAAGGTTATCTGTCTTCTCATCAGGGGCTGAGTTCATCTTGTCCCTGCTACAGATCGCTGCCATCTTTGACTTCACAAAGGAGCTACAAGACACCATCCTGCAAGAGTAGAGTCTATTCCCTTTTTTTCTGCTATTTTATGTAGATTAAGTTTTTACATGATCATCTTAATTTGAGGTTGACTAATTTATTGTTTTTGCTGATTAATCCGCAACAATTAACGCCATAGGAACTGTTGTAAATCCAGAAAAATTTACTCTGAAACCAGTATTCGCAAAATCCATTTACAGTTAGTTCAAGTAAGAAAAGGGGATGTTTGAATACTGTTTGATTTCAGTCTACAGAGTAAGTATAATGATGACTGCCTGATGTGGGATTTCATGGCTAAGCGTGAGCTGGATGTTGCTGGAGCCCCGGAGCTCCAGTCTGCGAAAGGAAGAGCTTCCGATACAGACCGTAGAGAAGATCGCTGCTGTGCCGTTTATGAGGAGGCTCTGAAGAGCCTTAATACAGGTATCATGATGTAACACTTACTTCAGACACATGCTCAGTGTTTGCATCTAAAAATTTTAAGTTAGAAATCATTGGTGTTAATGAGTGGATTCTCATGGTTCTAGCTGTACATAATTTACATACTGATGTGCAATTTCTTTTTTTAGAGGCCATGTGGACATACTATGTCACGTTCTGTCTTGAGAGATATAAGAGGAAGACAAATGTCACTGAACTCAAGGAAAAGGTAATGATCCTGGGGTTTTATTGGGGTTTTGCAGTCTATATATATTTATATATAATGTTGATTAGAATAGCATGGATTCTCTTGATTTGGGAAATTTGATTGAAGTTTGATGTTGGTTACACTATTTAAAGGTGTCCGAGTAACTGTGTAACTATACAATTAAGGACTGAGTAATAATAATAATTAACTACATGGACTTAGGGGTTGGATTAGGGCAGTGCTTCTCAATTCCGGTCCTGGGGACCCACAGATCTGCACATTTTATGTCTCCTTTATCAGACACACCCAGTTCAGTTCATATAACTCTTTCTTAATGAGCTGATGATTTGAATCAGGTGTGTTAAATGAGGGAGACATACAAACTGTGCAGAGCTGTGGGTCCCCAGGACCGGATTTGAGAACCACTGGATAAGGGTCAGTTGCCTGTAATTATGCATAATTTGAATTTTTATAGTTATTTCTACAGTAACTACATGTAATGTGTAACAAGGACACTGTAAAATAAAGTGTTACTATTATGTTTAATCAGATTTACAAAATGACATTTACAATGTGAATATGAAGTCATTCCCCCTTTACAGGTGAAAGGCACATCAGGAACTTTAACAATTGTGTATATCAGGTTAAACAATAACCAATACTATTAATTCTTACCCATCATTCTTGAAATTTGTGCATTCCTGTGTCTCAGGAAAATGGCCAAGCCTTTACAGGGGTTCTTATGATTAGCTCCTGTTTACACCTGGTATTAAGATGCGTTTTGGTCGATCGAATCACAAGTAGACATACCCGTTTACATCTGGTATTTTAATCTGTCTTTTGTCCACTTTCAACCACTTCTGTCCTGATTTCTTCGAGGAGAGGGTCTATGGCTGGGTAAATGTATGTTTTTTTTTGTTTTTTCTCAGATCTTTCAATCTAATGGAAAAAATAAGCTCACGCAATTTACATATGAACATGACCAAACTTCGGTCTCCAGCCAAATTTTAAATCCCGTCAGGCTAGCGCCCTCCCATAATGTTTGCGCATTAGGTCAGTAGGCGGTCTTTTGGGGCTGTTCGAACACATTCGGCCACACTACTATTTGAGCGTCTCCACTACAAAAGCAATCCGCAACCTCTGGAAGTGGGCGAGCTCAAAACGTTTTAGACCCCATTAATACCTGTATTTAGCGTCATCCATTTGTGATCCGATCGCTCAAAACATCTTAACACCAGGTGTAAACGGGGCTTTTGAATAATTTATTATAGAAGTTTTTTTAATCTTGTTTTTGGTAAAATTGCATGTAAATTATAATACTTTATAATACACCAACAAACAGTAAGCAATAAAAAAAAACATTAAGAAATGTTGTTATTGGTCTCCTGTTACTAATACTAACCTTCTTGCTTTCTTAGACAACAGTGGTCTTGGTATTTGTTGATTTATTGTTTTCTGGTTAAATGCCTAATTCAATTGTGTGACTTCAACTTTTCAGAGAAAGGAACGATTACTCCAAGTCTTACAGAGTGCTCATGATGCCAAGCTTTTGCAAGAGACTTACTACAAGAACTGGGTAATGTACACTTAACATTGGCATCTCACTGAAACACCTTCACCTTACATGCCTTATGCAGCATGCAGCAGTTTCTTAAAATGGTGCTGCTGTAGTAATATAGGCCACTTCCATCCCCTCAAAAAACAGCTACAGGTCCTGCTGTCATCAGGGGATACAGTATCTGCTACCCAGATCGCCATCACAGCCACTCAGCGCTTCAGCCAATCAGTAGAGATGTGGAGCTTCAGCCTGCAGACATTGGTCCATCTGGAGAGCGCAGAGGCGGGACATCTATTCCAGGAAGCCCTGAAACACGTGAATCCCAAGGTAGCAGGTGTGCCACAGCTGCCTCTAAGTGGGACATCTTCCTGCAACAGCAGATTTGCCCTAATTGATCCACTTTAATAAGTGAACTTAGTGCTTTTTCTTTAAAATGTGTAATAATATAAATATAAAATATTATCTATAATTATAATTGGATAACAATACTATAGTTATATTTTATCCATTTGGATGTTATTCAAAGTGACTTAAATTGCATTGAATGCATGCATTTTATCAGTTAATGCATTCCCTGGGAATTGAACTCTTAAAACTTAGTGTGACTAGCACCATGCTCTATTTCAGCTACATTAATGCCTATATATAACTTTAGTCAAGTGATGAAAGTCATCCTCTGCTAGGATAACTCGGGTTTGCACATTCATTTGTCCTCTGCGCTCTTTCGTCAACCAGCTAGTGAGAAGTAGCCGTCTGTGCAGGATTATGAAGCCTTTAGTTGCATAACCCGACAAAGAGGCCGTTATCCAACCACATGGGAACATGAGCCTATAGAGAAATATCAGCATGCACAAATACCCGGTTTCATTTCTCATTCCTTCATGTCTTGGTGTTTGTTTTGTCCAAACAAAATGGGTTTTATCAGTTTCTTGCAGAAGTAGTGAGGGAAGTCATCACTATGTGAAATGTAATGTAATATAATACAGTAGTGCAAATGTTCTTATTTCCATGAATTATATGATCAGCATTCTACATTGTAACATTGAGATTTTAACATTGAGAAAATTTAATTTGAGCAAATGGGTCAAGTGTCACACAATTTCTTATATTTATTCAGTCAAGTCCCTTACAATATTCAAAAAGCATTTAAAAACTCACCTCTTCTGTAAGCAGAAGACTTTGTTTATTCTTGGTGGTCCTTGTGTTATTGCCTCCTTAAGATGAATTGCTTGGTTTCTCATTTGTAAGACACTTTGGATAAGTGTCTGTTAAATAAGTAATTGTAAATCTGTATTTGATTAATGACCTAGAAAATCATTTTACGCCTTTTTTCCAAATCCTAAAATGTTGAATGTTTTTCATTTAAATCTAAA
The DNA here is from genome assembly GCA_030578275.1 of Meda fulgida. NCBI lineage: Eukaryota > Metazoa > Chordata > Actinopteri > Cypriniformes > Leuciscidae > Meda > Meda fulgida. The sequence goes on along the minus strand of CM060621.1, from coordinate 15,290,987 downwards.
ATTATTTTGACTGTACCCAATGATATCTCTTTTATATTAATCTTTGTATAATGTGTTATACAGGAAAGTCTGGCATTATGGCAGCTGCAGGCAGATTGGAGCATGACCTCACAGACACCAGAGGAAACTGAGACCTTTTTTCAGGTGTGACATGACATAAAAAAATAAGTTTACACTAAAACTCACCCAAGATCGGTTGATGATGGTGAATATAAAGGCATTCTGATCATTTCTGACTTTTTTTTTTTAGTCCTGATTGCATGTTGAATTTGAGTTTTAATGCCGTCCACAGTGTTAATGTATCAAATGTAATTACATTGCTCCTGATTCTATACTTGCAGAAAGGCCTACTGTCCCCAGTACCTGCAGTGTCAGCTGCCATGAAGGAAAAATACCTTGATTGGTCATACAAAACTGGTAGTTACAAAAGGGCTAGAAAAACATTTACAAGGTACACATCAAATGTGCTCTAAGGTTTGTTCCTTCTGTGTATATATATACAGTGGGACCCTAAAGGCTGAGGCCATAAGTAAAAAAGCTTATATTTTACATTGTTTTAATGGAATTTTAAATTTAATCGAATTATTTTCATCGGCATTTTAAATATATCTTTTTTAAATTGACATGCTTTATTCCCTTTATTGCTTTTACTCCTTTAATTTACCAGATACCTCTATATAAAAAAGCAATTTACAAATGAGGATAAGCATATCCTGAAATTATTTTCAGTTCAGTTTTAGACTTTTGGAACCCATTGTACAGTAGAGAGTACACCCCTCACATTTCAGCAAACATTTTCGTATATCTTCTCAAGGCACAGTACTATAGAAATGAAACCTGGATATATTTTAGAGTAGTCAATGTGCTGCTTGTAGAGCAGTATATATTTACTGTCATCAGAAAATAACTCAACATACAGCCATTAGTGTCAAAATAGCTGGCAACAAAAGTGAGTACACCCTAAGTGAACATGTCAAAACTGTGTCCAAAGTGTCAATATGTTGTGTGAGCACCATTGTTATATAGCATTGCCTTAATCCTCCTAGGCATTGAATTCACCAGAGCTGCACAGGTTGTTGCTGGTATCCTCTTCCACTCCATAATGACATCACGGAGCTGCTGGATGTTAGACACATGGTGCTTCACTTTCCGTTTGAGGATGCACCACAGGTGCTCAATAGGGTTCAGGTCTGGAGAAATACTTGACCACTTCATCACCTTCAGCTTCCTCAGCAAGGCAGTTGTCATCTTGGCGGTGTGTTTGGGGTCGTTATCATGCCGTTCAGTCAAGTTTCTGAAGAGAGGGCATCATGTTCTGCTTCAGAATGTCACAGTACATGTTGGAATCCATGTTTCCCTCAATGAAAGCTCAGCTCCACAGTACCAGCAGCACTCATGCAGCCCCAGACCATGATGCCATCACCACCATGCTTGACTGTAGGCAAACAGTTTTATTGGTACTCCTCACCAGGGCGTCGCCACACATGCTGGACACCATCTGAGCCAAACAAGTTTATCTTAGTCTCATCAGGACATGGTTCCAGTACTCCATGCTCTTGGACAGGTTGCTTTCAGCAAACAGTTTGAGGGCTTTCTTGTGCGCCAGCTTCATAAGACGCTTCCTTCTTGGACGACGACCATGCAAACCGACTTGTTGCAGTGTGCGCTGTATGGTCTGAGCACGGACAAGCTGACCTTCCGCTTCTGCAACCTCTAAAGCAATGCTGGCAGCACTCATGCGTCTGTTTTTTGAAGCCAGCTTCTGCACCTGACTCACAGCACGAGAACTCAACTTCTTTGACCCTTGCGAAAAATGTTCAGTCTTGGAAAACCTCTATGACCCTGGCCTGTACTGTAACTGTACTGTAAGTTTCAGGGTGTTACCGATCTTCTTATAGCCTAGGTCAACTTTGTGGAGGGCAACAATTCTAATTCTCAAATCCTTAGAGAGTTCTTTGCCATGAGGTGCCATGTTGAAAATCCAGTGGTCAGTATGAGAGAATTGTACAAATTTTAACTGCTCTAATAAAAGATACATAAATTTGTATGGTCCTGTCAAGCAGACAAAAACATGAAAATGCTGAATAGGACATGTGGCTTTGCATGGTGTAACGACGTACAGCTATTATCACTTAGGGTGTACTCACTTTTGTTGCCAGCTATTTTGACAATAATGGCTGTATGTTGAGTTATTTTCAGAGGACAGTAAATATATACTGCTATACAAGCAGCACATTGACTACTCTAAAATATATATCCAAGTTTCATTTCTATAGTATTGTCCCTTGAGAAGAAATACTAAAATGTTTGCTGAAATGTGAGGGGTGTACTCACTTTCGTGAGATACTGTATATCTACAAATGAGAAATAAGCCATTTGAAAACAACCCTTTCTTTTACTTCTTGGGTTTCAGCTTACATGAACACAGACCCTTCACTAAGGCATTCTTCCTGATGATGATTCAGATCGAGAAAGAGCAGGTAAAAGTGATGTAGCACCCGGTGACGGGTGTCAAATTCCCAGCAGACATGTATATAAACACATAGTGTATTAATTGCTGATCTGTATTATTCTCTCAGGTGACACCAAAGATGAGTAATCTGAGAGATTACTATGAGCGAGCACTTCGTGAGTTCGGCTCCTCAGATGAAGGTGAGTGATTCAGTGCTTTTTATCCTTTAAAGAGGCAACTCTCTTTCATACTTTAATATATTACACTGAGCAACAACAACTATTTGATGTTTTAGATCTGTGGATGGACTACATCAAGGAAGAGTTAGCTAGGCATGGAAACCCTGAGAACTGTGGGAAGCTCCACTGGAGGGCTGTTAAAACGCTGGAGGGTGAAAGTGTTGAGCGTTTTACCACCAAGTACACGCTGCTGCAGACCGGGAACATTTAAAACCTGCATGAATATTTAACGTGTCTGTGTTGATCATATTTGGAGCACACATTGACTGATAGCCTCAGCAGTTTCCCTTTGAAAAGCCTAATTGTTGAAAACATTGAAGTTCCATTTTTTTTTTTTTAAACATGCTGGCATTTGATCTTTCCATGTTATTCCAGAAATAAACATTTTATTATGACACTGTTATTTTCTTTAAATGTTAAATAATTTGTTGTTTTGGCAAACCCTAGCTTACACCAGCATACCAAATAAAACAAAAGTTCTATACAAAAAACATAACTGTGGTGAAATGTTGTAGCATCAATTCAGAATACTCTTGACAATTTTTGCATTATAAAGCTAGACATTAATTTTTCTATTACAGAGCATTAACTGATTTCACATCAAAAATAAAGTAAAAACTCAAGCATGACAAGTAGTAGTAGTTAATACACTGATAAAATTGTCAAGTTCACTACATCAACCTTTCTTTAGTGATTAAGGACACTTCAAGTTGTGAAATCGAGAGTTTAATCGATGTCACTAATTTTTACTAATAAATTACCATGGAGCTGAGAAATAAGCTGTATGAGATATTATAGGTTAACAAAGTTAGAATTTGCCATTGGCAAAAGTTGAATGTGTTGTTTAAAAGTAAGATAGACAGAAAAGCTGACTCGATTGAAGATGCCAGCAAACAGGTTGAAAAGCTTGCTTGTCCACTGGTTGTGTTGGTTCAGCTTTCACCAAGCTTGTGTAAAGAAACCATGGTCAGGTAGCATCTCTGAAACCTTTCCTCTGTGATAGCCATGAACAACCTATAAAATCCATAAAGGGAATCCATGGTGGAAGCCTATTTTTTTTTTAATAAAGAAACCTGCTTGTTTTGGTTTACCAGATTACTCGGAATCGCATCAACTTATAATAAAGCAGCAAAATGTTAGGAGTAACTAAAGTTTAGTAGGTTATCAATTGGGTAAAAGTCAGACATGTTAAAATCCCTTTAAGGTGAGCAGAACATAGCTTGACACCAACATAAACTGTAGTGTCTCTGGCTTGACTTGTCCAGAGTCAGTTCTTCCTTAGCAGAATGTAGGTGAAGAGAGCCACAAGTGCAGCCGACAGAAGGCCGATGACACACTGGTGGATGGTTATAACACTCTCCAGTGAGTGAATGCGCTCTTCCATGGCACTGGTGTGGATGTAGTCATAGATTGAGGCCCCGATGCTCCACACCGCCCAAACTGCATCCACCAACGCCTTCATGGTGGGAGACACCATTGAGTGTGTGACTGCCCCACAGTTTGGGAATCCTCACAGCAGCCCTCAATAACCCCGCCCCCCCCTGAGGGATAGAGAGAGACAAGAATTGGTCCAGCATGCCAAAGCCTTTAAGAGCAAAGAATATTTACACAAGACAGTATAACCTTGACCACTTTTTTATTATTATTATTTTAGAAAAACACCCGGGGCCAAAAACTATCATGATGGTAGTTGAACAAACTCCGGCTTAAAGGATTAGTTTTGAGTTGACAAAACCAAACCAATCCAACCAGGCTTTGTTGGGACCATGATGCTGATCATCAACTTTCTCTGTCAACTCCGGCTTTGATCCTGAGTTTAGGTGTGACATCAATAGCGAACAGCCAATCACATGCTGAGAAAGAGTGAAACTGTGATTCACTTCTCTCTTCTGCAGAATATTACGAGATTGAAAACTATTAAGAATTTAAACAAATTTACACAGCAAGAAGAAATAGCTGTCTATGAAAGAAGACAACTAAAAGAAAAAGTCTTGCTATATCAGTGCAATTGAAAGTTGTGAAGTTAGTTTATACAGTTGATAAAGGTATTGATTTTAACTTTTTAGCTCACATGTAGTTGTTTTATAGCTTTATCTATTGATTCTAAAGCGTATTTATATTACCTTTATATATGTATTTATTTAAACTGTAAAAATAATTGATAAACTAAAATTGTACATGTGTGATCGATTAATAATTACATAAATTATTATTCTAAATAAGTGTTACTAAAACCAAGACGATTTTGTCTTTAATAATCATTTGCTATGTAGTGACCTTTAATTTGGAGTGGAAACAGGTGGAGTGACTTTATCGCATCAGACATGTCACTTTGCTCACAGCTGATTGGTCCAATTTCGGCTTGAGATCTCTTACCTGGAACATAACCTGCCCCGGACCAAGTTAGCCGTGGAGCGTAAGTTACTATGGCGATGAACACTGATAAAAGCCAAACCACTTTCAGGGTGCCTAAAAACCCAGGGTTGGTGCAAACTAAACTGAAACATAGCTGGCTAGCCACCGGCTTCATGGTATAGGCCCCAGGGTGCATGGTAAAATGAAAACATATACTCAAACTAAAGTAGCAACACTGAGTATAATGTATATACTGTACACATTTAATGTTGTATGCAGCCTCTATTGTTATAATCCTTATTGCAATATCTTGTTTGGCTGTGAAACAAAATCACGTTATCAAGTGATAGTTCATCAAAATGAAATTTGTCATAATTTACTCACCTACAAGTCATTCCAAACCATTTTCTTTCATCTCTAGAACATAAAATAAGCAATTTTAGAAATGTTTGGGGGGTTTTCCCCATAGAGTGGAAGACAATGGTCACCAAACCGGTTTGGTTAACAACATTCATCAAAATATCTTCTGTGTTCCACAAAAGAAAGTCATACAGGTTTGGAACAATGACAGAATTTTCGTTTGGGTGAACTGAACTATTCCTTTAACTACAATCACATTGAGCAATGTGACCAAAAAACTTTGAACACGTACGCATCTACAAAAAAACTAAACCACACCAAACTAAAGCACTTTAAAACCTATCTATGTACACTTTCATTTGGTCTCTCTGAAACGAGACCCCTTCGTAAAATACCATTAAAGGGCAACTGCTAACAAGCTGCTGTTTCACTCTTATTTTCTGTGAATTTGCATATGCCATAATGCAGTTGTTATTATTATTAAACAGAACAAGTGTGCAGGCGTCTTCACTCTACCGTGGTGCATACAGTAGCCTTATACATTTACGATCCAATGGAAAATAATCAAAACAATCCACTTAGATTCAAATTAAATGAGATTACGTTTCATTATAATGTGTTTGCTTGTAATAGTGAAATCATTTGCTACTGTATTGACCAGTCCAGTCTGTCCACTGACTGAATGAGCCCAGATATATCTCACAACCCTTCATGTTTACATATGCTATATAAGCATGAAATGACATCCTTCACAACAATAGCAATAGTGCAACACAAGTTTGAGCACAATTCAAAAGCGTTAGTCCCTTTGCCGACTCAATCATCAATTTAAAAAGCTAGGAACTGTATCTAACTAGCTGTCACGTTACAGGCCATTATTGCTCAACTCACTAGGCCGATCTCTCCCTATGGGAAAAATAATCATCTCTGCTGAATAAAATGCACTATATGTGGTTTAGTATCCGAGAGTTTCTGAAGCAGCCACATAAAAGACTTTAGGAAATGATGAGAGGCGATGAAAACATGATCAGCTGACATCCACTGCTCTGACAAACAGCGTGATGAACAATGATAAGGACTCACCGAAGGATCGCCGATGTTAGCTGAATAACAAATACAATGTGAATGATCATTCGTACAGTTGAATATTTGTGAAATATGACGGGCTCTATCGTATGACAGAAATCCTCGATACTCCGCCGCGAGCCCGAAGCGGCTCCCGTGATGACGACATACGTGAAGGGCGTGTCTTCTATTGAGGATTGTTCAATGAATGTATGAAATCAACTGTTGAGGACTAAACCACGTCTCTTTAAATATTATGAGGGGAGAAAATACGTCAACTGCAGAAAGATCGAAAAAAAAACTTACTAGCAGAATATAGGTATTTTAGCATTTAAAAATATTTTGTAGGCATGTTCTTTTTACTATAGATTACTGTATAAACGTATTAAAAATAAGAGGATAAAAACAAGGCCCGTTATAATTTCTTACACAATTACAGTCGTTAAAAAGTAGTATGAATGTTTAGGGTGTATATATAATGTCACCACAGGGAGCCGCTCCTGCAAGAGCAATCCTCTAAATAAACCAGTCTCTTCATCAACCCCCTTCTGCAACTGAAAAAAAAATCATACATTTAAGGTGATTATGTACGGGGTAACTTTTTGAGCATTGTTGTTGGGCAATGTTGCCGTCAACGTGCAAACAGGTGAGACACAGAGCGCACCGAAGTATTCCGATATACCCTACGTTTGGCCCATTCTCAATGGGAATGTGCCCAAGCAACATTGCTCAAAAAAGTTGCCGCGTGTATGATCATCTTTACGGGGTATCAATTGTTCTAATTATTTCACCAAAATGATTATGATCCGGTTTTTAAGAAAAATAATAATTAGAACAATTGATTAACACTTTAGTTTAGGGTCTCAACTAGTTGCTTAGCATGCATAATATTGACTGTATAATATTAGGCCTATAAGGACATATTAATGGTCTATTCTGCATAATGTAGCCTATATCCCTTAACTCTACTCGATAAACTTAACAACTGAGCACTAATTAAGAGTTTATTGAGGCAAATGTCGTAGTTAAAAGTGAGAATTTAACATAATTTTTAATGGAACTGGTTTTGAATGAGAATAAACCGAACAAAAACAATTATCCTGGATAATTTATAATATACATTATTATTGCAATGTGTTTTGGCGTTGATGCATGGAGGGTTATACAGCAAATTTGAGTGATTTTACTCCCATTAGTCGTTTGATCAACATAAAGGACATTATTTATTATGACAGATCTATTGCATTCATCAGTTCCGCACCAGGCTATGCAGTCACATTAACGATCCAATTCTGGGAGGTCCCGGGCGCGGATACACACATCCTACTACGATGAAGTACTGGTCTTTGAATATTAATTAGGTTGAGTGACGCTACCCCTTGTAGGACAAAACAGCAGGCGGTTTAACCAAAATACTAGGATTAATTGGGGTACGTGAATGGACACTCCAGGTGGGTTACTAAGCAACGTCAGCCTGGCTTAGTTAATATTCATGAGCTACGCCTTCACCATAGTAGGACTCACTGATTCTAGACCCAGACACAATTCATCCCGCATGTTGTCGAAGGAACCAGTCGGTGGCGCTTCAGCGCAACATGTACAAATATGATAGGCTATGTGTGTTCAGCCAGATGGATAATTCATTAATAACGAGCACATGGGGTCGCACTGGCAGAAACAGCATACATGGAGAATTTCAAAAGGCTTGCGCAGTAAACGAGGCTTAGGCTACTGTTGACTTTTTCCCTACGTCCACTTTTGCGCTAAGGGAGAATGTTGTAAGCGGTCCCTGTGGATATACTGTGTCTTCATGTGGAGTTGAGCGCTAATAAGGGGGCGGGTGATGATATTGTGTGAAGAGTGGCAGCAACTTCTCACTACACGGCAACATTTTTCGTTCTTCTTCAGGCGATATGCCCCTTCTTTCCAAAGAAGCTCCGTGGAGGAAGGCTGGTGGTGGACATGGTGAAAATGACAGGTAAAAAAAGTGAGACCTGGTGGTTGGATAGACTCGCTCTTCACTGAACGCGTTCCGTGTCGTTGTTTCACATGTCATGTGCGATGGGATGATCGCGTTTCCGAGATTTACCGATTATCAACTGCAAATGCCATAGATTAACACCTTATACTCTTTTAACGCATGATCACGCAACCTGCAGCAGAATTCAGCAACAATTGATAGTGTGTCAGAGGCTGGGTCTTTGCGGGCAAGGTGAGTTTTCTTTTATTCAACTGGCCTACAAAGTCCCAGTTTTCGGCCCATGTGACCATCTCTGTCAATTGACCGTGCTGAATATAAATGGTGTGTAGCCTATATAGTGGAGTTTATCTCCAATAGGCTACTGATAATAACAAAGTGCTGAGATATAATAGATTAGTTCAAGTTCTTGTTCAGGTAGTTCTTGTTCCGATATTCTGTTCTTTTTTGTCGTTATGACGTCATACAAATGTTTAAATTTCTGTTCTTCACTCCAAACCCAATTCCCAACTTTCTTAAACCTTTTTATTTTCATTTTTGATTTAAATGTATAATTATTTATAGCCTACATTTAAAGACTTAAAATCTGACTATTTATGTATAGAATTAAAAACGAATATAATTTAAAATATATAAATATAGTAGAAAATCAAAAATTATCTTTAATCATAAGCAGTTTTACAGTCTGTTAACTATCTTATAAAAGTACTATGTGTAGTAAAGCGCTTTGGAAACATTTGACAGAAATCACCTCTTATGGGGTAGGCTACTAAAATATAGCAATAAAAAATAAATAAAATAGAAGATATTTTACTCTGCGGGTTTGTATTTGTGAACTTGTATTATGCATTATGTTAAAATTAAACATTTGATACACTTTTGTTAATAACTAGTACCTTAGAGTAATATCACGTAATATTTTTTCTTTTGTTATTTTTATTATTTAAAAATGTTTGTGAATATTGCAGTGTTACAAGCTTTACAATCATACAAACATTTAGAACATTTAAAAATACAAACAAATTATTGTCTTCAAAAGTGCTTGGAAGTTGAGCCTTTTTGTTTACTAAAATAAATTATGTACAAACTTTTGCAGATTTTGAAATTAATAACAAAGGAACACTGAATAAAATTCTGTTTTTTAACTTTCACATGAAAAAATACTAGTTCAAGGTCAATTAAAATACGTCAAAAATCAAAACCAGAAACTTCATTAGTTTCTGTGAAGATAAAAGTATGTCAGATTTTACTAGGGAGTGGCAGAGGCAGGTTAAAAGAATCTTTGGTAGTGTGTATGAATTCTGCAATAGCTTCCAAGCATGTCTGATATAGTTTGTCATATTACGCAGTTCTCAAAGCTACTTGCCAATAGTTTCCCAAAGGATATTGTTCTGGCTCAGTCACACATCTTGACATTTGCAAAGGTCTGTAATCATGGTAAACTAACCTCTTCCAATGCAGCACATGAGAAGCTACAAGTATAATAATTTATAGAATAGTTTATTGAAAGTTATTTTATTAGATGCTATGAGATTAGTTTCCTATTTAAATACATTAAAATACATAAAATACCTAATTTGCTCTATTTCACCTCAAAATAATAAAATGTCATAATATGCAAGTTAAAACATACATTGATTTTACAATCAATTTACAAATGTAGTTATTTTCCCATTCACTAATGATTGAAACTTTTTTAGAAAACAAGTCATTACAGCAGTTTCACAGAAAATTGCAGTTTCACTGAAACACACTGGAGTTTGTATTAAGCAACTGCTTTGAATTCTTACAATCCAGTTTTAAAATTAGAGCTCTATTTGATTTGCATAATTTAAACAGAACAAGCATAGCACGCAAAGTTCTATACTGTGAAAAATCTGCCTGAATGATCAAGAGATGTTTGTAATTTGTAATTTAATGTTTTCTCATGTTCTGGTTTAAAAAAGGCCTTAGTTGAAAATTGGACACAGTTCGTCATTTGAAATAGTTTGGTAATTTAATGCATTCTAATAATAAGGGTCTGACATTATGGTTGGCCTTCGTTTAGGGAGAGGAGGGATATTATAGTCCAGACTGACCTTTAGTCTGGTTTCCTCTGAGTCTTTAGAACCATGGTATAAACCTTAAACGTTCTTGAACAACAGGCAGATCCCGGACAAAGAACAAAGAAACTGTGAATAAGTCAGCAAGAAAAGTGAGGGACTTTTAGGGGCAGCTGTGTTATACTGACCCAGTCATAATGCCCCTAAAAATCCTTATTACTCTTGCAATGCTCAGCGATGAACTGCTCTTAAATCAGTCCTAATAGAACCATTCCATGATAGTAAATCTGTAATATATCTGTAATATATCTGTAATATATCTGTAATGTATCTGTAATATATCTGTTATATATCTGTAATATATCTGTAATGTATCTGTAATCTGTAAGGATCTGTAACAGTGATTAGCCTCAAAATGTGCTTTCCTTATGGACATCATCCTTTAGAGAAGAGTGTTTAGAGAATCTGAGGTTTGTTACTACTATTGGTCATGTTTCACCTACTAAAAATGTTTCCCATGTGCAATAAAAACCAGATCCCTGTGCTTGAGATCTGTTGCGCATTCAAATCAGCAACTCTTATGTCAAATATATCTGCTTCTCTCATTCACGTCACACTTTGACACCTTGGCATAGGGCCATCCGTTTTCTCCTAGGCAAGCAGTGAGGGGAATTTTTAATGTGAACGGGAAAACCAGCGGCATTGCTTAGAACGTACGCACATTTCTAACCGATTGTTCTTCTGTTGTTTGTTTCATACAGGAAAAGAGAGAGAGCGTGAGAGTGACGGGTAGAAAGTGGCAGCAGAGTAACTGAAAAAGAATTAGTGAGAGAAATAAAGGGTGGGAAAGAGAGAAAAGAGACAGGCAGCATGCTTGGAGCAAGAGAAAGAAAGCTAGCTGATGACTCAGGCTCATACGCTTCGCATGCAGGGAGGAGGGAGGGATGGAGTGGGGGATGAGGGATGGAGTGGGGGATGAGGGAGGGAGAAATGACTCATCAGAGCATGTGGAATCTCATATGGCTATCACAGGATCGAGGTTCTCTCTCTCAAACTCTGTCTTGGGTAAGTGAAGACTGCCCACTTTGTCTGTCTCAAGCAACAGTCTGTATCCACAGGGAACAGCCAATCGCAATCCACAATCCTCCATAGCTGCTGGCCTTTTGGAGAGTCTGGCAGAAAAAAAAAATACACCTTAGAATTAGACCATATTGAATGGGCTCAAGTAGATGTTTAGTCATTATAAAACTGCATCTACAAAATGTAGAGCAAGGCCCCCCTAAATACACATACAGTCAGTGGTCCCAAAAATAGTTTGGACACTTCAGAATGTGACTGTAGCTATGTTTCCAAAGTTGCTCATTTAACTTTAACTTAACAAAACTGGAATATCACATAGAACTTTTGCGAATAAAGCAGTGTTTCCATCCCATCTGTTCAAGAGAACCAATTTGTCACTTCCTGGGAAATTGGCGCAAAATATCTGTACTAAAAATGGATGTTGCTGCAATCAGGGAAGCCACTCTGGCTCTTATTTCCTACATCATAAATCATTATACCAAATCATTCTGATGACAGACATTGGCGTAGGCATTTCAGAATGATCAAACCAACATTTGAGTATCTGAGCAATGAAATTGGACCGCTGGTTAGTCCAGTTATCCAATCACATCCAAGTCACACGAGTTTTTTGCCACATTTATTTTCGGTAAATCTGTTTCGTAGTTTATGCGCGTGCTTTCTTATTGGATAAAAAAATATATCTACCTCAATTAAGCAGATACATTTTTTATGCTCATTTTTAGAATTTATGCTTGTTTTGAAGTTTCCATGCATGCGATATCCCAAAATGTGCATAAAAATAGGTGAATAGAAACATAGCTAATGAATGAATTTCACTTTTCTGACCCATTTCGGCAGTGACTAATAAGCAACTGGTATCAAAGTGATTGGCTGCTTCTGAAAGTTTATGTTGTCTCGCTGCCCTATCAGGCAAGGGCTTTGCGGTGTTTGCGCATGAAGGTACCTTACAATTTTAAACTGGTTTCTGAGGCCCTGTTTCCACCTAGTATTAGGCTGTGTTTTCAGTGGTCCGATCACAGGTGGTCAGCCTAGACACATAACAGTTTACACCTGCTCTTAACATGTGTATTAAATGCATCTCCTGTGACCACTTGTGTTGGGTTTTCTTCTAGACCCTCCCCTCTTATTTCATCACACTTTACATCATTTTCACGTTAGTGCCAAGTGCGGCACACAAAAATGATTGAATGAATGAAGGCATTACTCTGCTTCTGAGCAAGCAGTAAAGGAAGCGGATGGAGAGGTTACAAATGGTAACACCGATTTCAAACGAAATCCATGCGTTTTGCCACAACATAGCGAAGTTTGAATCAGTTCAGATTTGTTCATGTTTTTAGAAAAAGTCTCTAATACTTATCAAAGCTGAATTAATTTATACTGCTGTGTGTGTGTTCACTATTTACTCCTAATGTGTGCATTAGGTTGGATGGGTTAAATCATACAGAGGACAAATTGCGAGAATGGGTTACCATACTTGGCCTTCGTCATGTCACTCACTGTCACTATTTGTTCAAATATCCAGTGAAAACAGTATGAATTATAAATATTTATTAGAATTTGAATTCTCAGCAGCTTGCACTCACACACCTTCAGAAATCATTCAAACATGCTGTTTTGGTGCTAAAGAAACATTTTTTTTCTATTATCAATGGTGAAACCTATTTTCATTGGCATATTTGCTGCCTAATATGTTTTTTTGAAAACCATCATACACTACTATTTAAATGTTTGTGGTAAGTTTTTTTGTTTTGTTTTTTGTTTAAGAAAGAAATGTAATGACTTTTGAATACTGAAATGAATTAATACTTTTTTGCAGCAAGGATGCATTAAATTTATCAAAAGTGACCGTAAAGGCACTTGCTGTCAGGATCTGTGCAGGTAGCTGAAGCCGAGGATGCAGGAACTTCAAAGTAGTTGATTTATTTACAAAATTAACTTCAGGAACAAAATAACAAACTCCTGGAATTCAGTAACACAACCATACAAGGACGACGACCAACAAACACTGAGGGAAAACACTAGGCTTAAATGAACAGGGACTAATAGGATAATTAACAGAACACAGGTGAAGGGAATTACTAATTAAACAGACCGGGGAAACACTAACAGGACTAAACCAAAAATCACAAAGACAGGGGTGAACAAGATCACAAAACTGAACTAATAACAGGACTAAACCAAAATCACAGAGACGGGGGGGAAACCAGATCACAAAACAGAACTTAAACACATTGAAACATGACACTTGCAATGTTACAAAAGTTTTCTATTTCAAATAAATGCTGTTTTGAACTTTTGATTAATCAAATAATCTTGAACAAAATGTATCATGGTTTCCATTAAAATATTAATCAGCAAAACAGTTTTCAACATTGATTGTACCGGAACCATTATTTTTAATTGATGATAATAAATTAAAACATTTTAAATTGTAATATTATTTCATAATATTACTGATACACTGTATTTTTTTAATCAAAATAAATGCAGCCTTGGTGAACATAAGAAACTTCAAAAACATTACAAAAAAATCTTAATGATTCTGATTTTTTGACCCATAGTGTATATATATTTATATGCACTGCAGTTTTCTGTGTTCAAATTAAAAGATTGCCCTGATTAAAACTGCGTTTCGGTTCTCACGTTTGTAAAGGTAACCGCACGCTTTCAGTGCACAGGTGAATCTGAGGGAGTTTGATGAGTCACTACTAGAATAGGACACACCCTATTAACAAGTGTCAACTCCAAACATCTCCTTGGTTTTCTGCAGTGATGTGGGTGTGGGATCACACGCACATAAAAAGCAGGTATACACATACAACAACCGAGAGGTAATGTGCAAACAAAATGTATAAAGGCAGCAGCAACCGCCCCTACCCCCAACACTCCTCGGTCCCCTCCAGGCTAAACTTACCCGACCTGATTTCTGCAGCCACCTTCCAATGTAAAAGTTGGGAAACGCATAGTTGAACACCCTCCAGAGCAAATACAATGTCAATGCTTGTTGTATCCTTATAAAGGGTAGGAAGGTATTAATATAAATAATATGTGCATATTCTCTTTCATTGGTGTTTATCCTCTCCAACAGTAAACTTAGCATGAACTAATATGGTTGTGCACTACTATTAGAACAAGTCTTGTGCATTAGCGTATCTCAGTGTGACTGAATGGAAGGGAGGAGGGAAGGTTAAATAAACAGCTCACCGAAATCCCAGTCTTGGCTCTTGGCAAATACAACTTTTTTGAATTGGCATGATTGTATATTTGATTTATGGTCAGCATGAGGATTATTATATGAGATATATCCAAAATTCTCAAAATGAGAGCTCAAATGTTCTTCCAAAGCCATTTTTAGCCAACATCTTTTCTGTGTTGTGTTTTTTTTTTTTTTTGCAACTATCCATTATATGTTGTTTAATTCAAAGTCAGGTTCTGTTTCCGTCCTTCTTGAGCCTTTGATACTGAGAGAGCGGTAGTAGGTTTTTGGTTGTTTACGCACAGCGATTCATGGTTAATTGCCACGGCTTTTTGCATGATGAAATCAGGATTAACCTGTATCCTGAAAAGCTTATTCCGCAGGAGAGCAATTCACTAATATCACTGATATATGAATGAATTACTTGATAGACACAGGGGTTTCATCCTGAAGCTTGCAGTTGCATTGTGGAGAGGCTGCTAATGTTTCTAATGAACTCACAGACAAGTATTAAATGAATATAATATAATCGAAATTACTAAGTGTCCATATATGAACACTTTATGTTTCTGTGTATACTGTGTAGCATATAGCAACATAACTTTTCATTCACATGCCGAAGAACCTCTCAAATTGTGTAATTAAAGCAACACTATGGAACATTTTCCATGTATTTGTATTTTTGTATTTTTTACCCTAAAATAATGTTTCCAAAATCTTATCAGTGGTTCATCAAGTCGTAACAGGGTGAAAGGCACTTCTGGATTCGCTTTGGATTCGGATATCTGCTATAACCACACTATGCAAGTTTGATCGGGTCGCGTTTCTGTAGTCCGAATGAGACATAAGAAAACTACAAATTTGACTTGCTTTACGTCAAGCGTTACAATAGTCATTATTTCGTTTTTCTTCATGTCTGATGTCGCAATACATCATACTTCCATGAAATCATGTAACATACTTGATCTTGTCTGTGGACATCATTCATTCTAATGCCGGTGCTGGATAAACAGCGAGCGTACGTGCGACGGTAGGCTAAAATACTGCGGTAATGGACAATTTAGTTTCCAACCAGTAGGGCAACCGAAGAGGAAAAGTTCCATGGTGTTGCTTTAAGCACTTTTCTTCTGTTTTTCTGTTTTTCTTTTAAATCTGTTTTTTTAAGCATTTTTGTGTAGCTAAACTGTAAAGTTGTTCACAGAAAATTGAGAACATATTAATTTTGCAAGATGATATGTCTGTTACACAATTACTGCAGTAATGTATTTCCTCATTGAAGATTTTAAGTTATATATGTTATTACACATTTATTTAGGTACGTTGCAGTGTTTATGATAATAATAATAATAATACATGATAAGTACATCTCTGCATAAATGGCAGGCCAACAATATTATGTGTTTTTATTTATGTTTCATGTTTACCAAAAAAAAAATCTACTATGTTCTGTTGAAGGGCAAGAGAAGAGCAACATTGGCTAAGTGAGAATGGCATGCTTTTATGAAAATATTAAAGGATAAAAGAACATTACTTAATTTGTGTTTAAATTAATTGTGTTAATTCTTAAAAGAAACATGAATTTAATTAGAGGGAGGCATTTATACTTACAAAAGTAGTCTATTTAAGAAAACCTATTCAATTGTAGTACCTAATTTCCCAACATTTACCACAAAAATGTGCTCTAAAATTTCTGATATTTTATGTCTAAAAATAAAAAATAATATTTCATAATTAGACATATTGCATACTAAAGAGCGTTAATAGACCTCATTCAAGTTAAATGATAACTAATGCAACTGTACAACATAATATGAACTTACTGATTGCAGAAACAATTTGATGAAAAATTTAGTTGCACATGTTTATTTATTAGACAAAGAAAACGTCTTTCTTGCCCAACAACATAGTTTTTAAAATCATACATCTTATTACACAAGCAGATACAATTCTTAATATACATGTTATGTAAAAGGAGAACAGAGAAGAACTAATAATGCCATTTTCAGAGGGACCTGTGTGACTTTGTATTATTTTTTTGTGATCTGTAATCATTATGTTTTTCTGCAGAACAGATGTGGCCCTATCTAAGGTGTGGGCGTTCTGTGCCAGAGTCACCAACTTAAGAAGCAAAGAGTGAGTTTACCATGTCTGTGCAGTGAACCTACAAAAAGTCAATAGCACTGAAATATTGGCCCCGCCAAAAAAACTGTGTGAGGGGAACCTCCACTAAAAAATGTGAAAACATTTTACTGACGTAAAAGAACCAACCAAGCAAGGTAAGTTACAATACAAACTGTTATACAAACCTTAATTTTCATGCAAAAGAAAACAAAAGAATTGTTCTATTTGAATATCCAGGCCTGGTAGGCTTTGTTATAAATTCACAGTCGAAACCATAAAGGTTTTTTGAGATTGGCGTGGGTGAGGATTGATTGTTTCTGGGAGGTAAGTGGAAGTTTTCCTGAAAACTAAGAATCAATGACCCATAACCCTTTCACCCACTCATTTAGACCGGTCACACGCATATATTCACACACACACACACACACACACACACACACACACACACACACACACACACACACACACACACACACACACACACACACACACACACACACACACACACACACTAATTTAAAGGAATTTTACGAAAAAACATGCAATGCCTCTCCCCCTCTCTCCTCCGGCACACCCTTATTATGTGTATCAAAGACTACAACACCCAAAGGAGTATCTTAGCACATTAAAAAGCACATCGTTTGAATAGTAGACTATGAACTTGTGCAATATATTTGTTGGATACTGTGACTCTAAAGCTGATCAAAAGGAAGTTATTTTCACATCTTAAAAAAATGCTGTTTGATGCTGCATAGGAATTCTATCTTGTTTATTCAGTTGTTGATGTTGCTAATGTTCTCACACATTCTTTCTCTCTCTGTCTTATGTGATGGGTAGGTTTAGGATTAGGGGATAGAAAATACAGCTTGTACAGTTTAAAAATCATTATTTCAATGGAATGTCTCCATAATACATGAAAACCCAAAATGTGTGTTTGCGCGTGTCTTCTTAACACATTAACAAACATACAGACATCTCCTGTCTTAAAGAGGGCATGCACATGACATGAAGCCTGAGGGGAAATCTCTTATCAGACAGCAGTGAAACTCAGATGAACGGACTGTTCGTTTCTGAGTAGTATTAACCATATACCAGTGGCTTTGACCTTTTATATATTAATGAAATACCCAATTTACAGTAGGTCCTATATGCTAATAAAGCAGTATTAGTATCAATATTTGATCTATCTCTAATGTACCAGGGTAAAGATCTGTGAAATACTGTTCTATGAATAAACTCTGTAAAGCATGTGAAATTGAATTGAAGACGCAATGACGCCACCTGACATCACAAGATTTTTTATAATTCTCAGATATTGCCCCTGGTACTTGACAAACTGCCAAACCAAGCAATTTTAAATCAAGCCTGTCTGTTGTGAGTGCAGAGATAAAATAGAATGGTGTTTGTTGTCTTTTTTACTATTTGGGTTGCTTATATTTTCTTTAATGGACTTGAATTATATATAAAGCACAGTTTGTAGTAGGCTCATTTTCTACATACACTGTATTTTGTCATAAAATGTATCCGTAGTTGCTTGTGCTCCTGTAAATGCTTAATGTCTGTAAAAATTAAATGAACAATTGAATAAAAACAATACAAAAATATGCATATTTCATTATGTCCTAATGTTTAAAATATGTGTCAAAATCATGGGTGCATAAAAATTCACATGACCGGTCATAAAGGGAAGTAACAATTCCCAAATAATTCTAAACCAACAACACTGATATTCTAAAAGCACAGAACGCATGTGCTTGGCTCAGTTGTAGTTCACTATTCAGTGTGTGTAAGCATTAGTGTAAAACATTTGGGCTAGTCTATTTATAATTGGCTCTCTATATAAATAGAAGTCTATGGTATTTCTCCATTTAGAAACGTATGTAAATGGGTATGTGTGTGTAAACATGAATTTAACAGCAAAATAAAACATAGTGAAGCACAAATATACAGAAATACAAGTCTGAAATCACAGCTGTTTTATAGAATCGTTTAAATGTATTTCATATTTCACTTGTGCATGAGTGCACCAGTGCAAGTATTTCTATCTGCAACGATGCAAATGATTTTGAATGTGAGTGTCTGTGTACAAAAAGCATCTGTGTGCATTTATGTGTAAGGTAAGATATGGGGGCAGATGCCTTAAGTCAAGTCAAGTCAAGTATATTTATATAGCGCTTTTCACAATATAAATTGCATCAAAGCAGCTTCACAGTATCAATCAAATAACATAACAATGTTTGTTTCTTAGTGGAAAAAACATCCATGTTTGGTAAGGCTGATCAATGGTATTAATGCTTGGTTAATCAATTTGAATATCCCCAACTGAGCAAGCCAAAGGCAACAGTGGCAAGGAACAAAAAACTCCATCAAGTTACCTACTGGTTAAGACCTTTAAGACCTACTGGTTAAGACCATTCTTCTTATGATGTAACAAGTACATCAGGATTTAAGGGAAGTGTTCCCAGTTCCGGCTGACCTAATCTATGCAGCCTAACATTGAATTATAGAAGTCTATAATATATTATGTGAATGCTAGGTCAAAGAGACGTGTTTTTAGTCTAGCTTTGAACTGACAGAGTGTGTCTGCTTCCCAGACGATGGTTGGAAGACTGTTCCAAAGTTTTGGTGCTAAATAGGAAAAGACAATAACAACAATATTAATTTACTTTTAAATTCAAACACATTTAAATATAAGTTTAGCATGTCCAAAATGATGATGCATTACCTAATGTGTTATTAAGAGAATAAAATAGAAACTAATTTAGTTGTCATATCACAAATTGTAAAATTAATATGGACCCCTATACCCATGGGGCAAGAAGACCCCCTGGCTAATCTTTTGCAGGATGTATAAAATACTTCAGATATAATTTGTCTTCATATACATAGTGCCATTAAGGCAAAATGTTTAATAGTGATTTAACACGTTTTGCCCTAAGTGATGCTTTTTTCAAGCATATATTATGTTTACACTGTTGTTACCGTACAATAAGTACACTGAAAAAAAAAACTTAATCCAAGCACAATGAAAGTTATGTCATGGGACATACATTTATATTTGTTGCCCCTGTGTTTAATCACACACACTGCACAGACAGTGAATCAATTAAATCAATTAACCTCAAAATAGTTTTGACTGACAAAATCTTTCAAATATTGATATTCAGAAGAAATGTCAAAATTAAGAATAGCCTATGTTGAGATCCAATGTTGTTCCATCTATGATCAAGAGAAAAAAATGAAGGTGGTGAGGTGTCATCTTACACTGTAAAAACTGGTAACCTGCAATTGTGGTGTTAAAGAGATATGTCTACCTGATCTTAATTACTATAGTCACTTAGTTTTGTTGGTGTAACATAATATGTTTCGGTTGATTCAGGAATGTTCACTAACATTTTGTATTTGAATAAAATTAATTCATTTAGATGTTACCATATTTAGATGTTATTTGAAGGTGTCCGTGTTACAGTGTAATTATGCATTTAAGTGTAATAATAATTAACATGTATTTACTGTTTTAGGGTTAGACATGGGGTTTGGTTTAGGGTTATGTAATTATGCATAATTTCTAATTATTACTACAGTAACAAGACATGTAACAAGGACACTGTAAAATAAAACGTTACACCACATTTTTTGGTAAACCTTTTTCTTTTTCATTGTACCTTATGTATAGTAACAAAAGTGTAAACATAATATATGCTTGAAAAGCATCACTTTGGGCAAAACAAGTTGAAGTTTGTAACATGTTTTTTTGATGCTGCCTTTTTTAATTTCAAAGACAGATGATAGTGACGAATACTAATGAGCTTCAACAACAAAAAAAAATTAAGTAAAACGAAACAAAAAAAGGTAGATGAATTATATTACTAGTCTTCTGAGGGCATATGATAACATTGTGTGAGGAACAGACTGAAACATCTTTATTCATTGAAAATATTTCCCTGGGCCAATGCTCTCAAAATTAACTTATATAAATTGCATATTTTAAAATATGCCACGTGAAGATACATTGCACCAGGTTTAACGTCAATGATTTCGAATGCCACTGGCTTCTTTATTTCATGATTGATCGAGTCTTGGCACGTTTGAATATTCAAAAGTGCGAATGAGATTTCAAAGCTATAGGGAAGATGCGCCATAGGCTCTCTGAGAGGTGTCTGTTTTTCAATCCAATTATATTTATTTATTTATTTTCAAATAACAATGAACTCCATGTTTTTATGGAATTAGTAAGATATTATGGTTTGGAATGTTGTTGAGTGAAGGTAAAAAAGGTCCCCTTAAAAACACTCCCTTAAATGATAGTGTACAGATAATTGAAAATGGGTTAGGGTTCGTAATAAAGTAAAAACTTAGTGTCCATCCTCATATTTGATCCATAACTTAATTCAAGCACAATGGAAGTTATGACATTGGACATACATTCATCTTTCCAGCCCCTGTATTTAATCACACTCACACACACACACACACACACACACACACACACACACACACACACACACACACACACACACACACACACACACACACACACACACACACACACACACACACACACACACACACACCCACACACACTGCACACTGTTCTTGATCAGTGGAGACATGTCTTGAGTTCTCCGAGCTTATAAAATTTAGTTTTGAGAGAGCTAATGAGAGTGAAATAGTTTGTTCTGTGTATATGTGTGTTCAGGGCTCTTAGATTAATCTGTAAAGAATGGAGTCAATATACTTTTAAGTATGTATATATATATATATATATATATATATATATATATATACAGGTCCTTCTCAAAAAAATAGCATATTGTGATAAAGGTTTGTGATAAATAAATAGCTTTATTGTTTTAATACTGATGATTTTGGCATACAGCTCATGAAAACCCCAAATTCCTGTCTCAAAAAATTAGCATATCATGAAAAGGTTCTCTAAACGAGCTATTAACCTAATCATCTGAATTAACTAATTAACTCTAAACACCTGCAAAAGATTCCTGAGGCTTTTAAAAACTCCCAGCCTATTATGCAACAATTGTGCTGTTAGGATGTGCTTTTGTGTCCTGTCGTGTTTGGTGGTTCCCTGTCTTCTCATTTGGTTGTCCCAGGTGTTTCTTGTTGGTTCCGCCCCCTCGTTATCTTGTCAGCTCGTTTGTCTTTATTATTTAAGCCCTGTGTTTCCGGCCTGTGTTTGTGAGTTCTTGTCTATGTTACCAGTTAGTGTCGGTTGTTCCTGTTTGAGTTCTAGTTCGAGTTTCTGACCTTGTATTGTGTTTACTGTTACCTGAGTTTCTAATTAAAGTGTGCTGCATCTGGATCCAGCTTCTCTTGCTTCCTTTCTGCTACAACCACGCCAGACGTGACAGAAGAACTCACCGCATCGTGATCCAGCAGCCATGTCTTTCTGGAGTCCAGACGTCCAGATTATCCGTCTCCGTCAGGAGAACCGCTCGATTGAAGAGTACTTGATTGAGTTTATCAAGCTGGCTGGACGGATACAGTGGTTTCACAGGGTTCCTCCTCTACCACCGTATACACTGAACCGCTTATCCAAAGAGCCCGGTCAATATAGCTCTCCAGGGTTTCGTGAGGCTTATGCCAGGGCATGAATGTGCTAAGCGGTTCTGATAGCCCTCCTCGAAAGAAGATTATCAGGCTCTCCTCGCTCATCGAGGTGAAGGGTGCCAGCTGTCACCGGGCCTGTGTGTGTGTCGTCTGTGCCCGGGCAGGTGTGTGTGTCGTCTGTCTCCGAACCGGTGTGTGTGTCGTCTGTCTCCGAACCTGTGTGTGTGTCGTCTGTCTCCGAACCTGTGTGTGTGTCGTCTGTCTCCGAACCTGTGTGTGTGTCGTCTGTCTCCGAACCTGTGTGTGTGTCGTCTGTCTCCGAACCTGTGTGCGTGTCGTCTGTCTCCGAGCCTGTGTGCGTGTCGTCTGTCTCCGAGCCTGTGTGCGTGTCGTCTGTCTCCGAGCCTGTGTGCGTGTCGTCTGTCTCCGAGCCTGTGTGCGTGTCGTCTGTCTCCGAGCCTGTGTGCGTGTCGTCTGTCTCCGAGCCTGTGTGCGTGTCGTCTGTCTCCGAGCCTGTGTGCGTGTCGTCTGTCTCCGAGCCTGTGTGCGTGTCGTCTGTCTCCGTGCCTGTGTGCGTGTCGTCTGTTCCCGAACCAGTGAGTGTGTCATCTGTACCCGAGCCAGTGTGTGTGTGTCGTCTGTTTCCGAGCCTGTGCGTGTGTCGTCTGTCTCCGAACCTGTGTGCGTGTCGTCTGTCTCCGAGCCTGTGTGCGTGTCGTCTGTCTCCGAGCCTGTGTGTGTGTCGTCTGTCTCCGAACCTGTGTGCGTGTCGTCTGTCTCCGAGCCTGTGTGCGTGTCGTCTGTCTCCGAGCCTGTGTGTGTGTCGTCTGTCTCCGAGCCTGTGTGTGTGTCGTCTGTCTCCGAGCCTGTGTGTGTGTCGTCTGTCTCCGAGCCTGTGTGCGTGTCGTCTGTCTCCGAGCCTGTGTGCGTGTCGTCTGTCGCCGTGCGTGTCATCTGTTCCCGAACCAGTGAGTGTCGTCTGTCTCCGAGCCAGTGAGTGTGCCTTCTGTTCCCGACCCTGTGAGTGTATTGTCTGTCTCCAAGCCTGTGAGTGTGTCTTCTGTTCCTGAGCTAGTTTGTGTATCGTCTGTCTCCGAGCCTGTGTTCGTGTCGTCTGTCTCCGTGCCCGTGAGAGTGCCTTCTGTTCCCGAGCCAGTGTGTATGTTGTCCGCTGTTCCTGAGCCGGTGTCCGCTGTTCCTGAGCCGGTGTCCGCTGTTCCTGAGCCGGTGTCCGCTGTTCCTGAGCCGGTGTCCGCTGTTCCTGAGCCGGTGTCCGCTGTTCCTGAGCCGGTGTCCGCTGTTCCTGAGCCGGTGTCCGCTGTTCCTGAGCCGGTGTCCGCTGTTCCTGAGCCGGTGTCCGCTGTTCCTGAGCCGGTGTCCGCTCTGCCCGGGCCGCCCGAGGGGTCTTCTCAGCCCGGGCCGCCCGCGCATCCTGCTCCGCCCTGGCCGCCCGCGCATCCTGCTCCGCCCTGGCCTTCGCCTTGTCCTGTTCCGCCCAGGTCACCCATGCACCACGGCCCAGGCCCGCCTTGCTCGTATCCTGGTCCCGGTTCCCAGTCCGGGCCTGGTCCCCCGTCCCTCCTCCAGGACCTTCTTCCTGAACTGTTTTGATTGTTTTGATGGGCGTCGGGAGCCGCCCATAGGGGGGGGGGGGCTATGTTATGATGTGCTTTTGTGTCCTGTCGTGTTTGGTGGTTCCCTGTCTTCTCATTTGGTTGTCCCAGGTGTTTCTTGTTGGTTCCGCCCCCTCGTTATCTTGTCAGCTCGTTTGTCTTTATTATTTAAGCCCTGTGTTTCCGGCCTGTGTTTGTGAGTTCTTGTCTATGTTACCAGTTAGTGTCGGTTGTTCCTGTTTGAGTTCTAGTTCGAGTTTCTGACCTTGTATTGTGTTTACTGTTACCTGAGTTTCTAATTAAAGTGTGCTGCATCTGGATCCAGCTTCTCTTGCTTCCTTTCTGCTACAACCACGCCAGACGTGACATGTGCATTCATACTGTATATATGAGTGCTATGACAAACTCCTGTGCACCACTGCAAGCTGAACAAGCAAAATAGAAGTGTTTTACATTTTCCAACTGTGTGTAGTTTGGTGTGTGTATGCTAATCCCCTGATGCATGTGTAATGTTATGCAAAAACACAATTTTTAGAGTTAAAATAGTTTTGAATGAAATGTTTGCTTTTGCAAGAGATGTGTGATGTTTTTTATGTGCGTGTTTTAGAGTTTCGAGAAAAGGAGTTATAGTTTCGGAAATTGTTTTTCATTTTCAAAAATTGTAATATTCAAACTTGGGTTGTCAATCAATTATATAAAAAAATCATATAGAGTTAATTACATGATATACTAAATAATTAATTCAATTAATTTAATATATAAACATTTGCTAAAACAAACCCCCAATAATGAGAGACTCATTGAATAGACATGTAAAAAGAAAGTGCCTTTAGAAGTCAGTAGGTGCTTCATGGTTGAATTGCTTTTTTAATGTTATTTTTATTTAAATTGAATTGTACTAAATGAATGAGTTAAACATGAAAGCTCATTCTGTCCAACAACAGTTCATTGTTCTATAGCAACTTTTTTTTTTATTAATCTTTTTAGTGTATTTTAGTTTATCGTATTTTAGGACCATTGAAAGGCTGCTAGACACAATGAACACACACATCTAAAGCATTTTGAGAGTGAACTCACTTTACTATTATTTTGTCTGTGTATAATTTACTATACCAGATTGTTTTAAGCTTCTTTTTTTTGTAGGAAATGATGACTGTTTTATGTTATAAAAAAAAGAATGACTATGTTTACTCTATTAGAAGGGAGGGAGCTTGTCAAACAGCTGCAGCAAGCTGCGTTCTGCAGTCAGCCCACTCATGATTCTCTTCAGGTTAATGTCTGTGGATTCCTCCGTTTAGATACTGCATTATCAGAGGTGCATTCTCAGCACTTCTGTGTGGAGGAGGGATTTCCTGCGGTGTTCTTAATCAAGAAAATGAATGAAGCTTATTCAAATTTCTCATTAAACATGCAACCAAATACATCCGTTCTCAATGTTTAAAATACAAAGACATAATGCAGTCTAATTTTTCCAAACAGGACACATTACAAGACAAAAAAATACTTTTTAAAAAATTAGTAATTCACCAATTCTCATAAGGAAAATGTGGTAGTTAATTACTATGGGCAAAATAGTTAATTATGACAAGTACAAATTCTTATCCATAATGGTTTAAACTTATAATACTAACTAATAATTAATAATTATAATTATATATATATATTATATATATATATATATATATATATATAATTATAATTATAATTATAATTAACTAATAATTTAAACTTCAGAATTTAGACTATGAAATTAACTATTCTTGCTTTTGTCATCAAATTATCTGGTGAGTGTGATTTCACCAAGTATGTTCCTGGATCAACATCTTTGTTTATCATGGAACAACATTCAATCAACCAGTTAGATTTGAGGGACAAGTTTACAGTTTCTGTCAAGTTTAAGGCTTAAAACCATGGGTTAGGTTCTCATGCAATGTCATTCATCTATCATTACCCTCTGATTTTTGGGAAAAGTTGTGGGTTAGGTTTGGTTAGGTTTAGGGATAGGGTTAGTACTAAATTTTCAAACAGAAATGTTGTTCCAGGATTAACAAAATATGTTGATACAGCCAGGAACATGTCTTGGCAAAATCACATTGACCAAATTAAGTGACTTATATATCTTGACGCACAGACATTTTATAATTTTTGCTATCACTACATGACTTTGTTGGTCAAATTATTTTGTTTTTAAGTATATTCTTCTTCTTTTTTCTTTTCTTTCTCAGTTGTATCAGCCTGACATTTTTGCCACAAAATTCTTTTGAGATTCATTTTTATTAAGAAATGAAAAACATCCATCAAGGGGTATCTTTCAGTCACTGTATGTATAATTTGCATTTTGAATGTATTTTTAAATAAATTAAAATGATCCAAAAGAAAGTGAGCGTCATGTCATTGAACTATATGATCAATTTTCCCATTTCTAACATGGACACACAATACGTTGAAATTATGTTCTGGCTTAAATACGTTTTTTTTTTTATGAAACAAGTTTCGACAAGCACAAAACCAAGGCTGTGGGTGTTTGAAGCAGCAATTCCATGGGCCAACAGTAAGCAATAGTACCAAAAATCCCATATGAGAGCCTTTTCATCAAATGACCAGACTCTTGGAAGTGCACACAAAGAGCATGTCATGAACTACTTTGCAAAACAGCTCTTACAAACATCTGTTTCATAAGAGCATGAAATTGCCATATTGCTGTGCTATTTAGCAGTGTTCCACCCTGAAGACTCTAGTCTGGGTCTTGAGGATCATTCAGCTCCTCTCTACTAGTTCATTTTTCCGCTGACTGGGAGCATATGCAGCCGTTTTTGCCAGTCTCTAATAATAGCTAGATAGTGTACAACAGTCAGATGGTTTTGAAATAGATGGCCTGTGGGCCAACACATTAACACTCATCAGACAATCAACATTCAGGAGAGAAGGTCGAGGAAGAATCGGAGAGAGAGAGAGAACAAACAAAACAGCTAAAGAAGAAAGCGGGGTTGTGTGCGCGGTCATGTATTATTAGCGAAAGGGAAAGAGTGCTTGAGAGAGAAGTGCTTGACTATTCAAACATCGGAAAACACCTGTGCCCTATACTTTAAGACGAGACAAAGGGCTCTTAAGCTCTAATAATATAACAAGCGCTGATGAGGAGTCTCATATGGATAAGAGAAGTTACAGACTTAACATAGTCTGCTGACTAATGACTAAG
Organism: Meda fulgida; assembly: GCA_030578275.1. Classification (NCBI taxonomy): domain Eukaryota; kingdom Metazoa; phylum Chordata; class Actinopteri; order Cypriniformes; family Leuciscidae; genus Meda; species Meda fulgida. Next base: position 15,263,716 of record CM060621.1, on the reverse strand, counting down.
TCAGAGAATATTTCCTCCATGTTGAATGCATACTTGGGTAACCTAACCAAAATAACTGAGCCAGGTTTAACAGTGTGCTGATTCCTAATGATTTAACCACATCATCTCCTCCATGAGTCATCCAAGATCAAAAGCTCTTATTCAAATAAATAACTGACTTAGGATCAGTTCCCTCAACAGCAACACAAAACAGATCAATTGCAGGAAACTAATCATGCTTTCCAGCATCGAACCAAAACTGATTCAATGCTGGGGTCTCTTGCCATCCTGTCTGGGGTTTGAAAACTACAAATCACCAGAAGACTGCCTATTAAGACTAGATCTCCACCACATCACAGAGCCGTCAGTGGGTCAACAAATCACAGGCTTGTCAGAAACACATACCAAAACTATTACAGATCAAGAGTTGGTCAATTGGATTTTCTTCCCTACGCAGGCCTCCCACGTCTAGTACTCAGTGGAGTGACAGTAAGCCAACTGTCCACCTATAACAACAAACACACCATACAAACATCTCCCTGCAGTCCGAACTCCAAATCATTCACAAATGTACTTGACTGCTACAATCATATAAAAGAATAAGTTTTATTTTAGTACCTCTTCATTGTTGGTTTTATTCTGTTTTTTTTTTCTCAATGTAATTTAGTGGTAAGTTGGTGGTGGTTTGTCAAGATTCTCATCTGCAAAACAAATCCCAACGGTCTCACACATATCTGATCAATTAATTTCTTAGTAAATCTATGTATATTATATATGGAGAAATTAAGTTTTAGTTTGTTGATTGATCATATAGGTATAATCATTCCAGACTACAACACAACAACACAAATCCATGCACATAACTTTTCACTTAAGTACAAATAGGCCTACAACTTGAGTCATTCACAAATAATTTTGCCATTGTAGCATTTTTCACAATATGTCATAAATTCCGTGAAGTTGTCATTGAGCAGTTTAATTTTAAAACTTATATATATATTGTATATTCCTCAATATAATTGCAGTTCCCTTTCGTTGTCACTCCGAGTTACGTCGGATGACGACGAATGGGGTTTCGCTTAGAACACCTATCGACTTCGAGTATACAAAAACGAGCCAATGGCAAAGAAATGCCATGGGTCTGCGGAATTTGCATGACGTAACTCCGCCCCACCTCGTGGGTATATAAGGAGGACGCCGGCAACATGCAGTTATGTTTTTCGCTTCGGAGCCAAGAATATCTCTTCACTCCACAGCCATTTATGACTTCACTCTACGAGACGAGCCATTCTCTCCGGTGTTGGTGTGACGGCGATCTGCGGCGAGTTCACATTGCCTGCTGATCTATGCAGTGATCTGCCAGTGAGTGTGTTCTCCCCGCTCGCTTCGACATCGCAGAGTTTTTTTCTCCTCTCACAAAAGAGCTCGCACGCGGCACGTCTTTTTAAAGACGGCTTGCCCGTGCATTAAAAAAAAAAAAAAAAAAAGTGGCGGCAGATTGGTATCGGACTCTGATGGGCACGAGCGCTGTCTAGTGTGTAGGGCTTTTATCATGCTTGTACAGCGCTCGTGGGTTATTCATGTTATCTCTGGGAACATGATCATCGTGTCATTTAGGTCGAGACTCAATGAACTCGCAAGAGTGAGAGTCCCCTCATCCACACCCCGATCTAGCGCTCCCCCGAGGGGTGCTACTTCGGCTGGTGGCCAGGGTGACCTGAGGGTTATAGTCTGGAACAAGGCGCCGACTATCTGTCCGCGACCCCAGCCCCCTCCTGTGTGACGGTGCCCGCTAGTGAACCTCCGATTCCCGCAAGTCGACCTTCGGGTGGCCCACGAGATTCGGTTGAAGCTACAGAGGAAGATGCTATGTCTGTAGTAACATCATAAGGTGGGCTTGGTTCTTTTGGAAGTGACGACTCGTCACAGCTGCCACCTTCTGGTGTGTTATGCTGTGCCTGAGTCTGATCCGGAGATGACGGCCATGCTTTCCTGGGACGATTGGTTTTTGGGTAAGGCCGCCGACCCGCGTCCACGGCAAACCCCAATATCTTTCTTCCCGGACGTGCATGATGAGATCTCGATGTCCTGAAAGACCCCCGTGTCTTCTCAGGACCGCTCGATGGTCTCATCCGCCTTTCCCCCCTCACGGGGCCGCTGCCCATGGGTACACTGGGGTCCCCCCGGTTGAACGCTCTGTTGCGATGCTACTGTGTCCTCAGAGTGCTTCCCGGCGCTATCCTAAGCACCCGTCCGAAGCCTGTAGTTCTTTTCGTCTACACTAATCTGTGGCGAAATCCTATAGTGCCACAGGACAGGCAGCCGCCTCACTGCATCCCATGACCGTTCTGTGGTCTACCAGGCCCAGATACTCATGGTTATGCATGAGGGCGGGACTGACTCGAGGCTCTTTAATGAGCTACCAAAAAGCGCGCCACCACTGACCTTGCTCTCCGAGCGACGAAGGTGGCCGTGCGCTCTCCGAGTCAGGTGATGTTTACCACTCTGGGGCTGACCGGTCTGATGTGCTGGATGTCGGCAGACTCGTCTGCTCGACACCCCCACATCCCAGGTCGGCCTCTTCGGCGGTGCGGTTGAGTTCTTCTGCCCAATAGTTCTTAACCGCCCGGGGGCAGATTGAGGTTGTTCTGCCGACGGCCCCGCCGTCCGCTCAGGTCCCTCAGTCTGCCAACCGCCGAAGGCGCCCTCCCACGGTTCCAACCCCGCCCGTTCACTCGGGCTGGCTTGGAAGACAGTGGGGGGATGCCTCAGCCCTCTCCAGCCCCGCCCCCGCTAAACGCCGGGTTAAGCGGCGCTTTTGAGATGGGCTGCTCAGAGATGGGACTCAGTTCTTTCCAGGAGTTGGTAGCAGGGCCACTCCTTTCCCCGGTGGAGCGCTGGGGAAGAATCCTTATTCAGAAAAAACTGACTCTCTCGTCTCTGAGCACACAGAGTTCTCGGACGACACAGAGCGCCGCCCACAAGCCGTGCTCTCCTCGTCCCCCTCTGTCCCAGAGTTGGTTGACACGGCGTGCCGTCCACGGACCGTTTCGTCCCTGTCCCACTCTGTCGCCAGACCCCTGGCAGAGCAGGCCCCCGTGGAACGCTGGTCCTTCCCTGGCCTCCTCTGTCAGGGCGTGGATGTTAACTGCGCCCCCGCACCGGATCGCTATGCCGTCCACGTCCGGGACAGTTACTCCGCTTCGCTGCCCCTCCGGGGGGACGCCTGTGGTCCGCATGACCCCGTTGGTTCAGTTCTTGGGAGCCTGGCTAGAGCTTCCCCAACTGTCCCGCTGGGTCGCCCGCACCATCAGGTTCGGCTATGCGATTCAGTTCGCACGGTCTCCTCCCCGCTACAGGGGAGTCCGCTCCACTTTGGTCGGTGGCAATACCCCCATCATGCGAGCAGAGATTGCCACCCTGCTGGCGAAGGTTGCAATCGAGACCGTCCCTCCAGCCGAGATGAGGTCCGGCTTCTACAGCCTTTACTTCATTGTCCCCAAGAAAACCGGTGGGTTAAGACCAATCCTGGACCTGCGCGTGTTGAATCGCTCCCTTTACAGGATGCCGTTCAAAATGCTCACCGCCAAATGCATTTTCGAATGTGTTCGGCCCCAGGATTGGTTTGCAGTGATCGACCTGAAGGACGCCTACTTTCATGTCTCCATTCTTCCTCGACACAGACCGTTCCTCCGGTTTGCTTTCGAGGGGCAGGCATACCAGTACGCGGTTCTCCCTTTCGGGCTAGCCCTGTCTCCTCGCGTCTTCACGAAGGTCGTCGAGGCAGCCCTTGTTCCCCTTCGGGTTCACGGGGTTCGCATCCTGAACTATCTCGACGACTGGCTGAAAAAAAAAATAGCTCACTCTCGAGATCAGGTTTGCGAACACAGGGACCTTGTGCTCCGGCACCTAGCTCGTCTGGGCCTTCGGGTCAACTGGGAGAAGAGCAAACTTTGCCCCGTGCAGAGGATCTCTGTTCTCGGTATGGACATCGACTCGGTCGCCATGTCCGCGCAGCTTGCGAGCGCGCGCAGTCACTGCTGACTTGTCTGAGACAAATTCAGGGCAAGAGTGCGGTTCCACTGAAACATTTTCAGAGGCTCCTGGGGCATATGGCATCTGCAGCCGCGGTGACGCCGCTCGGATTGCTTCATATGAGACCGCTTCAGCTTTGGCTTCGCGACCGAGTCCCGAGGTGGGCATGGCAACAAGGCACGCTCCGAGTACCAGTTACTCCGACCTGCCGTCAGACCTTCACCCCGTGGTTGAACCTCAGTTTTCTCAGGGCTGGTGTCCCCCTGGAACGAGTGTCTCGGCATGTTGTTGTCTCAACGGATGCCTCCACCACGGGCTGGGGCGCCATGTGCAATGGACATGCTGCCGCGGGCTCCTGGACAGGACCCCAGCGCCTATGGCATGTCAATTGCCTCGAGTTGCTGGCAGTACGCCTTGCCCTGCACCGCTTCCGAGCGCTGCTCATGGGTCAACACGTACTAGTCCGATCAGACAATACCGCCACAGTAGCGTACATCAACCATCAAGGTGGTCTACGCTCCCGCCGTATGTCGCAACTCGCTCGCCACCTCCTCTTATGGAGTCAGAGGCATCTGAGGTCCCTTTGTGCCATTTACAAACCCGGAGCCCTGAACCGTGCAGCCGACGAGCTGTCACGGCTTCAGCCCCTCCCTGGAGAATGGCGACTCCATCCCCAGTCGGTCCAGCTGATTTGGGACCAGTTCGGGGACGCACAGATAGATCTGTTTGCCTCCCACGACTCGAGCCATTGCGTCCAGTATTATTCTCTGACCGAGGACACGCTCGGCACGGATGCTCTGGCGCACAGCTGGCCGCGGGGCCGCAAATATACGTTTCCCCCAGTGAGCCTTCTTGCGCAGGTCTTGCGCAAGGTCAGAGGCCACCCGGACTTGGTTCTCCGAACTAGTGCTCCTCGCGACAGCACCTCCTTGGCCAATTCCTCTGAGGAAGGACCTCCTTTCTCAGGGACGGGGCACCCTGTGGCACCCTCGTCCCGATCTCTGGAACCTCCACGTGTGGCTCCTGGACGGGACGAGGCAGGTTTGAGTACCCTACCACCTACGGTGGTGGCTACCATCACTTCCGCTAGAGCGTCGTCCACTAGGCACGCCTACGCGTTGAAGTGGAACCTCTTCGTTAACTGGTGCTCTTCTCGCCGAGAAGACCCCCGGAGGTGTTCGATCAGTTTCGTGCTTTCCTTCCTTCAAGATGGGTTGGAGCGAAGGCTGTCTCCCTCCACCCTCAAAGTTTATGTTGCCGCTATTGCCGCTCACCACGACTTAGTGGAAGGTAAGTCCATAGGGAAGCACGACCTGATCGTCAGGTTCCTGAAGGGGGCGAGGAGGCTGAATCCTCCTCGTTCTCCTCTCGTTCCCTCTTGGGACCTCTCAGTGGTCTTAAGTGCCCTGCAGAGTGCTCCCTTTGAGCCTCTGCAATCAGTGGAGCTTAAGTTCCTGTCAATGAAGACAGCGCTCCTGGTTGCATTGGCCTCTCTCAAGAGGGTCGGGGACCTGCACGCATTCTCCGTTGACGAAGCATGCCTGGAATTCGGGCCGGCTTACTCTCACGTGATCCTGAGACCCCGGCTTGGATATGTGCCCAAGGTTCCTACCACTCCCTTCCGGGACCAGGTGGTGAACCTGCAAGCGCTGCCCTTGGAGGAGGCAGACCCAGCCTTGGCACTGCTCTGTCCAGTACGCGCTCTCCGCGCCTATGTAGACAGGACGCAGTGTTTCAGGACTTCAGACCAGCTCTTTGTCTGTTATGGTGGGAAGCTGAAGGGCAAGGCTCTCTCAAAGCAGAGGTTGTCTCACTGGATAGTGGACACCATTGCTTTGGCATACCAGCAGCAAGGTCGACCGTGCCCCCTTGGTGTGACTGCCCACTCCAGCCGGAGTGTGGCATCCTCTTGGGCTCTAGCGTATGGCGCCTCGCTAACAGACATCTGCAGAGCTGCAGGCTGGGCGACACCGAACACATTCGCCAGATTCTACAATCTTCGAGTGGAGCCAGTGTCCTCTCATGTACTCGCTTCAACTAGCTAGTACCGGACCCGCTCAGGTGTCTTCGCTTGCTCGCCATTCCACTCCACGGACTGGATACGTGCGATATTCTGCTCAGGTGAGCTTCTCCGCAAGCCCTGAGTTCCTCCAGCACCCCTGATGCTAGCGCCAGTGTCTATTGCCTGGGCGTCGGCTAGGTGCCTCCCGTGTGCCCTCCCCGGAGCTACCCCCACACGTGTATTTCCACTGTAAGCCTCTCTGAGCATGTGTCTTTCCCTCGGCAAGCCACCTTGCCACCCCTGAGGTTGAAATTTTCCACCTGCGGCTGGACACCTCAGAGTTTCTCCATATGTTTCCTTCGGGTTATATGTGTATTTTCAAATGCTGATGATTGATAATGCTCAAGTGATAATTGCATATTTCCTCTAAAGCTTTGGGATATGCTTCCCAGTGTACCTTGGTATTCCTGCGTTAAATAGGAGTCCTTCGTCCTAAATCTCTCGAGGGCTCAGATTTACGCAGCGCACTGGAAGACAGCTGTGAAGGTGGCGTGATTAGACTGGTAACCCCATTCGTCGTCATCCGACGTAACTCGGAGTGACAACGAAAGGGAACGTCTCGGTTACGTGTGTAACCCTCGTTCCCTGAGTAGGGAACGGAGACGTTACGTCTTCCTGCCACTTCCGCTGTACCGCGGGGATCGCCTGAGTTCAGTCTTGGCTCCTCAGCGAAGAAACATAACTGCATGTTGCCGGCGTCCTCCTTATATACCCACGAGGTGGGGCGGAGTTACGTCATGCAAATTCCGCAGACCCATGGCATTTCTTTGCCATTGGCTCGTTTTTGTATACTCGAAGTCGATAGGTGTTCTAAGCGAAACCCCATTCGTCGTCATCCGACGTAACGTCTCCGTTCCCTACTCAGGGAACGAGGGTTACATACGTAACCGAGACGTTTTTTTGGGACATATTTTAGGGATGCAACATGACATCACATCAAGACCTAGAAAGGTATTGAGTTACATTTTTGAGTTAAAGTTATCCCATGGCACCCAGAGAGATGCTTTCTCTGAAAAAGTGCGTATATTATACCACTGCAGCTATGCTCTATGCCTGACAAAGGAAAAACATTGCCTAAAAATGGTGCTCTTGTGAACTGAAAATAAGTTACCTGATCTACAGTAGGTGTAGCATTCCACAACGGATAAAACAACACTATAAAGCACACTCGGATTTGCACAGTATATGAACCTGAGACAAGGAGTCTGCATGCAAATAGATATGAGCAAAGACAAGCTATGATGACTCATCATCTTACAACAAGTCTCCAACATCAAACACGGGCGGCAGTTCGAACTTGTCACAGTGGCGGGATCCTACAGGCAAGGATGGGATCTACCTCAAAACACCTACATAAACTTGACAAAGGTGTGGAGAGGCAACTAATATGTTAAAAAAAAAGAATTAATTTACTAGTCTAAATTTTAAGATCTGACCAAACTTAAGGATTACATTGAGGTTGAAGAACTGTCTAAAATAGACAAATACATTATCTATTCATTATAAAGTGGTGGCCAAAACTTTTCTCAAAACTTTGTCAAAATTATTTGAAAAAAGTGTGGCAATGGTTGGCAAGGGTATGTTGTAGTTTCCCTGCTATCTACTTGTTTTCCAGTGCTTCAGCTACTCCTTTCCAAAAAACACAGTTTGACCTGTGAATATTATTTCATTATTTATCAGAAACTTTTAATCCATACACGTATATACCTTACCCAACACACACACACACACACACACACGCACGCACGCACGTACGCACGCACGCACACACACACACACACACACGCACGCACGCACACACACACACACACACACACACACACACACACACACACTTTTGATAGGGGGAATTCACTTTTACAAAAGAAGATTTGAGACAGGAGAAAGTTCTCTCGAGTTCAGGAGTCAACCTACATTGAAATGCAACCTTTGTGTTACAGAACCTCAACCATTAAACTATTAAACCATTAGGCTGTTTAATGCAGATTTTAGTTCAGACTTAAAAATGTAAAACTAGTTTTGTATTAGTTAAAGGGTACATATTCATCTATTTTGTGACTTGATACAACACTGCCATCAGCAGTACAACACTGAGAACGTGAAATACCAAATCAGAGGAATTTATCATCTTTGTTTTGTATTTATTTGCAACATACAGCAAGATCATAACATTCGAACTCACACTGTATCGGTTTCTGCCGAAAACATACTACTGATATCTTTTTCCAAATCATACTCATAACTAGCACTGCAATACTTCATTCTGATTGGTCGATCACAGCATTCTGCATTTAAATATTTTTTTGTAGAATAACCACTAAACTGTATAAATTAACAATTTTCACAGACAATTGATTGTATACAGCGGTAGTTTCATCCCTCCAGTATCATACTGTTTCTCACATAATTATACAATTGTTAACTCGAACTACTGAAACTTTAGGGAGCTCCTTTTTTGTGATAAAATGTTTATTAAGAATTGCATTTACATGTATTATAAGACATACATCAATAGAAATAAAGTGCAATACACTGAACTCTTTTTTATTTGAAATGCCATCCCACCCCACGGCGACCATATACAACCCCCCTCTCTCCCTCCCCACTCCCTATCACATTAGGCACTATCACAATCTATAACATCAAATAAATAAATAAATAAAATTCCACAATACGGACATGTACACGGAAGTGTAAAGACATTTAAAACGTCTTTTTTTACAGTAAGTTCTTAATTTTAGCTGATATAGTTTTTTGTGTGACCCTGTGCATCCTTGCCACTGATAGCTCCATGTTCGCAATGTTTAGGAAAGAATACTGTGGCGAGGGGGCGTGGTTTCGCGAAGTCTGTAGCGGGAGAGGAGTCAGCGAGCTGCGCGGTGAGTAAGTGGGTCAAGTGCAGATGACGAACACCTGTGTCTGATTGCAGTAATTGGCGTGGAGACTGCATATAAGCTGCCGGCTGTGAGAGAGGAGCTGAGAGAGACCTGGGACTCGCACGTGAAGCTGAGAAGTCACCGAGAAAATCAACGGTCAAGTTATATGTTTGTTTCTGTCTTGCTGTGAGAAATACAGCGGCCGCGCCCGAGCGCACCCTTTTGTTTGCTGTTTTATTTCGTGAATAAAGTACGAGTCCCCAATTTCGCCGACCCCGTCTTCTTCTTCCTCCACCCACTCTGAGCTCACGCTACATTACACTGGTGCCGAAACCCGGGAAGAAGAAGACTGCCGCCGCCATGCAGTCTCCACGCCAATTACTGCAATCAGACACAGGTGTTCGTCATCTGCACTTGACCCACTTACTCACCGCGCAGCTCGCTGACTCCTTTCCCGCTACAGACTTCGCGAAACCACGCCCCCCTCGCCACAAATACATCCAGTGTGATCAAGCTAAAGAGTGTGGAGGTTTCCAATGTTAGACAAGCATTTTCTCAGCTGCAGTTAATCCAGAGAATAACAACTTTTTCAAGTCATCATTTAAAAGCAACAGTTTAGAACAGCATGATATGTCAGTTTCCAGAATGTCCTTTAGAGTAGTATACCTGTCTCCAAAAATTATTAACTTCAGGACAATCCCAAAATATTAGCCTGGATGCCAGCCAAACTTAGCCCCGCCCACAGCATTTGAGGATGGGAAGTTCGGTCTGGACTTGATCCGTTGTGAAGCAAGTATGCCCGAACCAAAGCTGTTCGGACCAATCAAATTGTCAGAACAGGCTTTCTACGATGATGGACAGATGATCAACTGTAACGTAATCATCCATGTCACCAAAGAGCGCTTGGGTTGAATTCGTTTACAACAAAGAGCTGCCGCTGGAGAATTTAGATGTGTAGATTCAGCCATCGCGTCTGTTATAGAAGATGTAGACAGCGCATTCATTTTAAAAGAGGAACAGAACCGCGATCAAGGCATTTGTCGATCGGAAAGATGTTTTTACCGTCCTTCCTGCCGGATTCGGCAAAAGTTTAATTTATCAGCTGGTCCCAATGGTCGCTAAGAAGATGGGTCGCAATGAAAACCCTGTGGTTATTATTGTTTCTCCTTTGGTCACACTCATGGAGGACCAAGTGAAAGAAGCAACCTAAATGGGCATCACGGTGATGCAACTTGGCGTGCATTACGAGGTGGAAATAACTAGTAGCCATTGCCAGTCATTTACTCCGTTGCTCTGATTGGTTGTAGGTCTATCCAATTGAGTGCAGAGACATTTTCTTCTCTAGTTCGGTTGAAACGCCCCATAATCACAGTCCAACGGAGCAGTATCAGACTCACATTCTGACTAGAATCTGAGTATGATGATACCAAAATATATGCTTGTATACCAAATATCCCGAGCAGAAATTACAATTGGACGATGAGGAAAACTTTCTTAAATGGGTGGTATAATGCCCATTTTCACAAGATGTAAAATAAGTCTCTGATGTCCCCAGAGTGTGTATGTGACGTTTTAGCTCAAAACCCCACAGATTATTTTTTTACAGCATGTTAAAATTGTCACTTTTTGAGGGTGAGCAAAAACGTGTCGTTTTGTGTGTGTCCCTTTAAATGCAAATGAGTTGCTGCTCCATTGAGGGCGGAGCTGCAAGAGCTTGTCCGATTACCTCAAGCAGACAAGCACTAAAATGACAGAAACTGCTTTTATGTTAAAAACTGGAGTCGGACAAAGATGGAGAGACTCAAGAAGAAGTGACAACATGTAGAATGCAACAAGATGTTTATGAATGATTAGTTTATGAATGATAAAGATCATCTATCAAATCGCTCATTTGCGACAGCTGGATAAGACTCAAAAATGTGCTCTACTACAACAACTCCCCTTCTCAACATGGAATGCGTGTTCCATGACAGGGTTTATGTAAATTTTAGGGTTAGTGATGTCACTAACCTGGGAGGAATGTGGAATGTTGTGTAGTCCATACCAGCCGTTTTTTGTAGTCCTTAAAAAACGATTTCTTTAAAAACTTTGAGCGTTGTAACTTTGCAGATGTTGTTTGCTCAAACAGCAACATTACACATAACTAAAGTTAGAACACTTTCTAGGGATGAGATACATCATATTAATCATTTTGTAGTGAATTAATTGATAGTTAGGTTGTTCTTTCTTTTTTACAGATTTAAGATTGGCCCTTATTGAATCCCAAAAGAGAGCATCATTGTTATCTTCTATTTCTGTATATACTGTATATCTCTGTACCAGATGTCCAAAATTGGTAAACTTTGGGGAGCTCCTGATTTAAGGAGCATTCAACGCTGTGTAGTGGCTCATATATCCCCAACACAACCCTAACATAATATCCTGATCATCCTAATGGGGTTTATTTTTTGATAATGTGCTGACTATATATTATCGCTTGATTAGTGTGTTTATATGATTATGAGGGATGAATTCATGTTAAGGTCATTATAACTTTCTATTGTAATATCCTAAAATCCCCCAAAATGGTATTTTAGGGTAGTGCATCAGTTTGGTCAGCTGTTTTATAGATTCATCCAGGCAAAGGTTCATTTGGCAGTGTCATTCTCAGCACAATGGAACAGACTGTCTTGTGAATGATGTCTTAGAAATGTAGGTGAAAGAGGAAGCGCATATCTGTCATTCCCCTCTCAACTCTCAAGTGGCCACTATACTTTAAAGTACTGTCAAAACGCTCTTGCCCAAGACACTTTTAGTGAAACCAGCAGACAAACTGGTGAAATGTTAGGGGTGTTAGATGGTAAGATGTTAGAAGGTAAGAGACATCTGTTTACCTATCCTTCCTAAGCAAATGCTTGGTATGATTGGACTTTTAACAATGTTTCACGTGAACACACAATCCCTTCTTTAGGAATATGTTTGCCACTCAACCGTCAAGAAGACCATGCGGGATAAAATTAGAAGTTACCAACCACAAGTGACTATGCAGGTCGGGCATCTCTCAGTACACATCACATGTTTTGTTGCATTTTTACAGAATATCAGTTTGTTTACAACTGAGGTCTTTAAGTCCATCTCTCTTTTCCCTTGTTTGTTGCTGCCATTCTCTCTCTCTCTCTCTCTCTCTCTCTCTCTCTCTCTCTCTCTCTCTCTCTCTCTCTCTCTCTCTCTCTCTCTCTCTCTCTCTCTCTCTCTCTCTCTCTCTCTCTCTCTCTCTCTCTCTCTCTCTCTCTCTCTCTCTCTCTCTCTCTCTCTCTCTCTCTCTCTCTCTCTCTCTCTCTCTCTCCCTCTCCCTCCCTCCCTCCCTCCCTCTCTCCTCATGGCTCTGAGCCAGAGATGACAGATTTAGAGGAGGCACAGGTTCTATTTTCTCCACCTGTATAAATGATACAGAAACTCAAGCCTGGACCACTCTTGCTGCTCCGGGGCCCGAGGCATTTCCATGGAAAGCAAGACTCATAACCTGGACACGAGGATCACTTACAGCCACTGAACATTGAACAACTTTTATGTATTAAGACGGTATAGCAACCATTTAATGGACCCCTGAATAATTTCTCTAGGGAAAAACCACATGTCATTAAATGGGTACAGTAAGTGGGTTAGGTCATCTCTACCATTTGGGTAACATGCTCAAGTTGCAATGTTTGCTCATTTGGATAATCCGAGATATGAACTGAGAGCGTGGTTTTGAAAAACCTTTATACCACTATCAAAATTTCAATTTTAATATTGTCCTTACACCTTATTAATCATTATCAAACATGATTGAGGCTTATAGAAAGTATGGTGACACTTTACAATAAGGTTAATTAATTAACATTAGTTAAGGTATTAACTAACGTGAACTAATAATGAGCAATACATGTATTAGTTGATCTTTATTCATGTTAATAAAAATACAGTTGTTCATTGTTTGTTCATGTTAGTTCACAGTGCATTATCTAATCTTAACAAATACAAACTTTGATTTTAATAATGTATTAGTAAATTAAGATTTATAAATGCTGTAGAGACGTATTGTTCATTCTCATGTCAACTAAGGTATTTACTAATGTTAACTAATGAAACTTATTGTCAAGTGTTACTTGACAAAAAATATACCTAAAGTATATTAGTATTATTATTATTTTACAAATATCACAAAGTATTAATTCAAAAATAGGATCTGGGTTGTCACGCCACATGATTATTAGTTTAGTTATTGACTTTACAACCAGTTATGAGGGTCCTCAGATATAATTTCCTGCTTTATGGGTTATACTGTATATCCCTGCATGTTGGTTGGACCACTTTTTTTTACTTTTTTTTCTTCAAATATTGAAATGTTTATTCCAAACCACCAACACATACACACACAAAAAAATAATAATATCTAAATAAATTTTAATACAAACATTAAAACATAGTGAAGTTCACAACGTACTTTCGGGAGGAGCGAACCCATCTAATCTTTCAATTAACTGCAGTAGCATATAAGCAGCTGCTCAGCTTGCTCTGGCATCAGCGGTTTTGGCATCTCTCCACCTCCCCCACTCCACCAACATAATTTAGGCATCTTGCTACTATACTCATCATCCAAGCATTAGTAGTCACACTGGAGGGTATATCTAAGCTTGAGTTGAAGCTGCTTCCTCGAGCCCCTCCACTGCGGACTGCAAGCCAAATACGCTTAATCTTATTATCTTAAAGATTAAAGGAACTTGTGAACTTATTGTAAAAGTAATCTATTCAAGTAATTGTGTGAATGAATTTCGGAATACATTTTTAGACTAATTACTTCATATCTCTTAGAGGGAAACAACAATATCTCCCATTCGACCTGATGATAACTGCCTCAAAATGTACATAATTCATTCTCAAATCATCAAACTCATTGATGCTATTTTTTTTCCAACATCATGAGAGATATCGTCCTCCAATCACCTGCAAATGCCTTTATACAAATTATCTTGAAATATTCTCTATAAGACTGAATTATATTAAAAACTAAAATGACATTGATAAATTAGAGAGGAACAGTTTTAGAATTCTTTTTTTTAACATTGGTATAAAACTGAAAGGAGCAATTTGATATTGGTTTCTATCTTTCTTTCTCAGAGGTGTGACCCACGTCCCTATGCAGTTTTCTTTTTATTTCATTCTAATACATGCACAAACACCCAAATATCTCTTTTGTCTTTTGTGAATTTAGATGGTTGCCCACACCTTTCAGCACTGCATCTGGAGGAGTGACCTTGCAATGAGTTGTCCTGGATTCTGGGTCAAATCCTGTTGCTATGTCTACTGTGTAGAGCAGGCCAAAAAGTGTGCCAGAGACAGACTATGGACATTTATTATCGAATCCAGAGAGGAGATGATGTCATGAAGCAATGGAACGGAACCCTGCTTGGAATCATAAACAGACAGGCACTGATGATGTCAGAAAAAGGGAACTAGAACTACCTGCAAGGAAAAAATGAATTCCACTCTTTCACCGAGATAATATTCCCAGAAGAATTTAAAGACATAGTCATTAAAAAAAGATGTTGTTAGCCTCAGGACTGACATATCTGGTTAGAAGATTTATGACTGAAGTATATTCTTAAAACAGTAGGGCATTCTCACATACTCACTCTTCTCAAAAAGAACAGAGTTAAGTATATGTGGGACGAAATGCCCTTTATCTAAAGTCTAAGTAATCCTGAAAATGAGGATGTGGGTTTATGCCTGCTGATTAAAGTCGGCTGTATCTAGAGTAAGAGCCCTGGACAGCATAAAATTGTGAACAAAATTGTGATCTAATAAAATTGTGACCATCCTTTCTTCCCTTACTGTGATGTATATCAGAGTGAAATGGCTTCTCAAACGAGAAAAAAATGTATAGGACAGGACTTGGTTTTCTCCATCAAGAAATTATTATATCATTGTCGTTTGGTGAGAAACTATTATCCCGGCTTCGCGCTGGTGCACCAGAGAAGAGATATTGTTTTGGGGGAGGGGAAGGTAATGTTTTTGATTAAAGATTAAGAGGACATGTGAAATTTCAAATAATAATAATAAAAATAATGGTGCGAACATAAATAATGAATAATACTGCAAACTCTCAACTCTCTTGAGATTGGTATGGTAATAGAGATTGACATGGTATTGGATATGGTAATGTTAATGTACATTACGTTAGGACGTAATGTAATTTGGTCTTGGCGGAATAGATCTGTACGCTGCTGCTGCTGCAGAGCAAGTACCGAGACTTGCTACTGCCAATACCTTCACAGACATTGCTGTGAGCATGTAAGACATGCTGCTGCTGCTGCTGCTGTTGCACATGTAACATATACATGAATTAACCCAGTAGCAGATCTATACAGGTGGCTCTGGGGAGATGGAGGGTTTCTGAAAGCACGCTGCAGATGTACCAGCAAACAATGCCAAGTACTAGAATGTTTGAGCAGGAAGCTCATTGGCTGCTGATTAAACAGCAACCAATCAGCTTGTGCTATGTAGATAACGACATGATTGCTACCAATAAGTTAAAGCCTATCAGCTTGCACCATTCAGAGTTTCATTCCAGAACTATGTAATTATTAGATTATTATTGAGAGATCATCAGATTATGGCAATAGACAATAGAAACTACAGTTTAAAAATTTGGAATAATTGGGATATTTTTGAAAGAAGTCTCTTATGCTTACCAAGGTTGCATTTATTTGATCAAACATACAGTAAAACAGTAAAATTCTGAAACATTGTTTCAATTTAAAATAACTGCTGTGTTTGCTATATAATTCATTCCATACAAATTATTCCTTGAATTTATATAGTGGTAAATACTTTTGGTAACCGAAATGACATCCCTAAATCACAAACAGTATGTGCCTCCCAACACACAATCTGACTCTAATGAAAGTGATATAAATGAAACAAGCACAAAGAATTGGATTGTGTATTCTGAATTATCTTCCCTTCTATCCCCCTTCAGCATCCTTTTCACACTCTATACAGTCGGTGTGGGTAGCAGGAGTCTATAGCTTGACCCAGACAGCTGCCTGGTGCTGGTCTAGACAGTGATGGAGACAAGCGTCACGGCTCCATGCGCACAAACTCTGCATCTCAACATCTCAGGGCCACAGACATGTAGAACACCACCCTCTGATGGGTCTGCCCGTGAACTGCAGTCAACCTGCAAACAGCTATGATAGTCTACTGATGGCAATGGCAAATTTTATATACAGGTCCTTCTAAAAAAATTAGCATATTGTGATAAAGTTCATTATTTTCCATAATGTAATGAGAAAAATTAAACTTTCATATACTTTAGATTCATTGCACACCAACTGAAATATTTCAAGTCTTTTATTGTTTTAATACTGATGATTTTGGTATACAGCTCATGAAAACCCAAAATTCCTGTCTCAAAAAAAAATAGCATATTTCATCTGACCAATAAAAGAAGTGTTTTTAATACAAAAAAAAGTCAACCTTCAAATAATTATGTTCAGTTATGCACTCAATTATTGGTCGGGAATCCTTTTGCAGAAATGACTGCTTCAATGCGGCGTGGCATGAAGGCAATCAGCCTGTGGCACTGCTGAGGTGTTCTGGAGGCCCAGGATGCTTCGAGAGCGGCCTTAAGCTCATCCAGAGTGTTGGGTCTTGCTCTCTCAACTTTCTCTTCACAATATCCCACAGATTCTCTATGGGGTTCAGGTCAGGAGAGTTTGCAGGCCAATTGAGCACAGTAATACCATGGTCAGTAAACCATTTACCAGTGGTTGTGGCACTGTGAGCAGGTGCCAGGTCGTGCTGAAAAATGAAATCGTCATCTCCATAAAGCTTTTCAGCAGGTGGAAGCATGAAGTGCTCCAAAACCTCCTAATAGCTAGCTGCATTGACCCTGCCCTTGATAAAACACAGTGGGCCAACACCAGCAGCTGACATGGCACCCCAGACCATCACTGACTGTGGGTACTTGACACTGGACTTCAGGCATTTTGGCATTTCCTTCTCCCCAGTCTTCCTCCAGACTCTGGCACCTTGATTTCCGAATGACATACAACCACTGAGCAACAGTCCAGTGCTGCTTCTCTGTAGCCCAGGTCAGGCGCTTCTGCCGCTGTTTCTGGTTCAAAAGTGGCTTGACCTGGGGAATGCGGCACCTGTAGCCCATTTCCTGCACACGCCTGTGCACGGTGGCTCTGGATGTTTCTACTCCAGACTCAGTCCACTGCTTCCGCAGGTCCCCCAAGGTCTGGAATCGGTCCTTCTCCACAATCTTCCTCAGGGTCCGGTCACCTCTTCTCGTTGTGCAGCGTTTTTTGCCACACTTTTTCCTTCCCACAGACTTCCCACTGAGGTGCCTTGATACAGCACTCTGGGAACAGTCTATTTGTTCAGAAATTTCTTTCTGTGTCTTACCCTCTTGCTTGAGGGTGTCAATGATGGCCTTCTGGACAGCAGTCAGGTCGGCAGTCTTACCCATGATTGCGGTTTTGAGTAATGAAACAGGCTGGGAGTTTTTAAAAGCCTCAGGAATCTTTTGCAGGTATTTAGAGTTAATTAGTTGATTCAGATGATTAGGTTAATAGCTCGTTTAGAGAACCTTTTCATGATATGCTAATTTTTTGAGACAGGAATTTGGGGTTTTCATGAGCTGTATGCCAAAATCATCAGTATTAAACAATAAAACACCTGAAATATTTCAGTTGGTCTGCAATGAATCTAAAACATATGAAAGTTTAATTCTTATCATTACATTATGGAAAATAATGAACTTTATCACAATACGCTAATTTTTTGAGAAGGACCTGTATATAGCACTATTCACCACAACCAGAGTTGACCAATGTGCTTTACAAAAAAATTACTCAAAAACACCAATAACATAAAAATACAAAGCAGTAAACCATATCATAACATAATAAACATGCAGCAAACATAAGACAAGAATAAGAGTGCTTCAACCATTAAAAGCCATATCGAACAGATAGGTTTTTAACTTAGATTTTAAAAGACACTTTGATCTTTGATACGTTCATTTAGGCATCTAAGTCACACATGACTCCTGAAAAAAAGCCCTTAAGTACTTCAAACAACCCATTTATAATTGTTTCAAATTGCATTTAAACTAAATCATGCACCATCATGATTGTGCAAAAGTCTGACCTAGTTGGAAGGCCTGCACTATGCACGAAACAAAAAAACAACAGCATTGCATCATTTTATAGTTCATTTGTGTTAGGAAATAAACTATTGTACCAATAAACATGCCTTTGCACTTGCCAGGTATTTCTAAACATCACGGCCCCTTAATGTTTCCGAAATTAAGTCTCTGTTGCACTTTTGCCCCAAAAAGCCAGCTGCACTAAACCCCAGTAGATATGACGGTATGTTCAAAAACATTGAATAAAATCAAAACGTGTGTAACTGACTGTGTGCAACACATTTTAAGCACATCAAACTGGTCAAGATTATAAAGTTTGAAGTTTCTTCACTGCCATAACAGATCAAAATTGTGATGATGAGGAGGCTGTTTTCAGATGAATGTTAAATCCCAGAAAGGTTTGCAATTTCTAGGCAGGATGTGGTGAGAGGATCAATAAATAAATCAGCACTGTCAAGAATAATATTGAAGCCTACCATACTTATCTCGGATGTCTCTTGTCAAGTCAACTAATGATTAAAAGTTAAAGTAACCTTGGTTTTTAAAATACACTTAAAAAAATAAAACTTAAATATATATATATATATATATATATATATATATATATATTGCATTTGCCCTAATTTGGTCACGTTTATTTTACATGTAACTACCATTTAAAGTTTGGTGCCTGTTAGATTTTTTTAAGTCTTTAATGCTCAACAGGGCAATGTTTATTTAATCAAACATATTATAAAACAGTAATATTGTGAAATTGTTTTCTATTTTAATCCCTTTTAAAATGTAATTAATTCCTGTGATGGTAGCTGAATTTTCAGCATCACTACTCCAGGCTTCAGTGTCACATGATCCTTCAGAAATCCTAGTAACATGCTGATTTTCATCAATCATAATTTTCATTATCAATTCTGTTGTGAAAGTTCAGACAGAATATGTACAGTATGTCTTTTAAAATAATAACCCAGAATGATTGGAGAATGTTCCAAAGAGCATTGTGTGATTCAATGGAAGTAAAGAAATCTGACTTGTACAAAGAAACTTATCTCAGATTCTGAACTCAAATAAATGTGTTGAGATGTCTGGCAACCAATTATTCAAGTGAAATGAATAAATCATGTTTGAAAATCACACTTTGAAGCAAACACTTTTTTTTTAGATATAGATATTTGAGATCTGCAAAGAATCTCTCAAGGGCGTTTGTCACTTTTTTACTCTCGATTGTGAGTCACTATCAATCCGTGTGCTGCGCTCCCACCTGGCCCTTTTTAATGAGGATGGCCAGGCTAGC
Organism: Meda fulgida; assembly: GCA_030578275.1. NCBI lineage: Eukaryota > Metazoa > Chordata > Actinopteri > Cypriniformes > Leuciscidae > Meda > Meda fulgida. The sequence goes on along the minus strand of CM060621.1, from coordinate 15,244,295 downwards.
GAGCCCCATGGTGGGGGACCCGCGTCCGCTGAGGTGGCGAGGCAACGCTCTTCATGGGGCTCGCAGATGGACCTGAGGGCCGTCCTGCAGGCTAAAAAGGCTTACCCTAGGTTCTCTGCGGGCGGTCCCACCCGTAGCGGAGCGATCGAGGTCGCCTCCTACCAGGGGCCCGCAGGAAATCGATGTCGCCTTCCCGCCGTCAAGCACGCTTTGGGACGCATTGGTTTCCAGCGAACGCATGCTGCACTGTCCGCCCCACAGGCTTGCGGCCAGGCAGCAATTGCGTCCGCCCATCGAGAATCATTTTCTTTTGAACCTTGCCGGAGATCAGCTTCAGGGGGTAGAGAACAAATCCCGATTGACACCCGAAGCCAGCCTCGAGAGTAAAGAAGGCTATAGAACGTATTCCTCCGCCGGACAGAGAGTTCGGGTTTTACAGCCGCTACTTCACAGTTCCCAAGAAGGATGGGGGTTGCGTCCAATAATAGATCTCAGACACTTGAATCGGTCTCTGAGGAGGTTCAGGTTCAAGATGCTCACTATTCCCATCATCATGATCCAAATTCAATCCGAGGATTGGTTTGTCATGATAGATCTGAAGGACGCATATTTCAACATTTCCAACCTTCCATCTCAAAGGAAGTTCCTGAGGTTCGCTTTCAGGGGCGAAGCGTACCAATATCGAGTTCTTCCGTTCGGCCTAGCTCTCTCCCCTCGTACATTTACCAAATGCATGGATGCAGCTCTAGCACCTCTGAGGCTTCAGGGCATCAGGGTGCTCAACTATATCGAGGATTGGCTAATTTTGGCCCAGTCATAAGAGCTGGCAGTTCTGCATCGAGATGTCGTCCTGGCCCACATCCAGAGCCTGGGGTTGAGACTCAACACGAAGAAAAGCGTGTTGGCACCAGCCCAGAGAACCACATTCCTGGGAGTGGTGTGGGACTCGGTCACGCCGCGGGCACAATTGTCTCCTGCACGGATCGAGTCCATCCTGGCCACGGTGACCAGGATAAAGCTAGGCCAAGGCATCACTGTCAAACATATTTAGAGAGTTCTGGGAAGGGGAACCCATTCCGAATCCCGAAGGGGAACACATTCCGCAAGATCAGGGTTACGCGCAGATGCCTTCGTTCCCTATCTATGTGGAAGAAAGCTTGGTTTCTGTCCCAAGTCCCTGTTTTGGGAGCGTCATGTCGCCGGAAAGCCGCTTCGACAGACACCTCCCTCACGGGCTGGGGAGCGGTCATGGACGGCCGCTTTATGACAGGCCTATGGCAGGACCATCATTCTCCTGGCACATTAATTGCCTGGAAATGTTGGCGGTGTCCCGAGCTCTGAGGAGCTTCCTGCCGGACCTCAAAGGTTATCATGCCCTTGTGAGGTCAGACAATATGTCAGTGGTGGCCTATATAAACCATCAGGGGGGTCTGAGGTCTCGTCCTCTATGCAGATTGGCGCATCAGATCCTCCTGTGGTCCCAAGGGAAAGTGTTGTACATCCCAGGGATTCAGAATCAGGGAGCAGACATCCTGTCGAGGCAGGGGCTGAGGCCCGGGGAATGGAGACTCCATCCTGAGGTGGTGGAGTCAACATGCCAGAGGTTCGGCCCAGTGGAAGTGGACCTATTTGCGTCTTGAGAGATGACCCACTGTAAACTTTGGTTCTCCCTCACTCATCCAGCCCCGCTGGGGTTGGATGCCATGGTGCAGACATGGCTGAGGCTGCATCTGTATGCATTTCCCCTGATCGCTCTGCTCCCGGGAGTTCTAGAGAGGGTCCGTCGCGACGGGATCAGTCTACTGTTGGTAGCCCCGTTGTGGCTGGCCCGAGTATGGTTCTCTGACATAATATCAGTCCTGGACGGCCCTCCATGGGAGATTCCCATCAGGAGGGACCTGCTGACACAGGCAGAGGGCTCAATATTTCACCCTCAGCAGGAGTTATGGAAACTGTGGGTCTGGCCACTGAGGGGGCAGAGTACCGAGAGGTTGGCCTGTTAGCAGGAGTAGTGGAGACCATACTCAGCTCTAGAGCTCCCTCTATGAGGAAATTGTACAGCCTAAAATTGAATGTTTTCACCACATGGTGTAGAGAGCTTGAAGTGGACCCAGTTAACTGCCCAGTGGCTTCAGTGCAGGAGTTCCTTCAAGATCGCTTCACGGCTGGTCTTACCCCATCCACACTTAAGGTGTACGTGGCTGCCATTGCGGCTTTCCACGCTCCTCTGGGTGATGGACCTCTGGGGAGGCAGCAGTTGGTCGTACGTTTTCTCCGTGGGGCTTGGAGGATGAGACCTGCGGCTCGTACCAGGGCTCCCACATGGGACCTGGCAGCAACTGGATTGTTCAAGCTATATCTATGGCCTACCAGGTGCGCAGTTTGCCTTCACCTTTGGCCGTGAGGGCTCATTCGACCAGAGGCATGGCGTCCTCTAGAGCCCTCCTCTCAGGGGCCCCCATCCAGGAAGTCTGCGATGCAGCAGGATGGGCCACCCCTCACACTTTTATCAGATTTTACAGCCTGGACATTCCATCTACACCCAGCACCCTTCTGCTCTCGTCCTTAGTGTGCCTGTGCGCAGCTTCACACTGGGACAGGCAGGGCTCGTTGCGGCATAGTGAGTACTCGTTCCCCCAAAGTGTCAATCGATGCAGTTCGAGTTCCCTCGAAAGGGAACGTCTCGGGTTACGTCTGTGACCCTTGTTTCTTGAGAAAGGGAACGAGAACTGTATCCCTTCACCACGCCTCCCCCTACCTGGAGCGCTTGCTTCATCACAGAAGCTAAATCTGTTGTGTGCCGGCGTCCTTTTGTAGCTTCCGCATATGCCGTCACACGTTACATCATGACGCAACACCAATCAAGATTGGTTTCATTCATACCTTAGAGGGGCTACACTGAGGGGCGTTCCCCCAAAGTGTCAATCGACGCACTTCTTGTTCCCTTTCTCAGACATTTTTCTGAATTGCTAAAACACTAAACCCCATTCTCTGAACCAAATTCTCAATAGCCTAAACCAATTTGTCGAATTAATCACTCTTTCTGTAAAACATTATACAAGTTCAGGTAGTTAAAACACTGTTTGCAAATCTCATGCACTCTTTTTTCAAAACTCTCACTCACTAAAACGTCTATTGCAATCTCAAATTCCGGCCAGTTAATAATACCTAAAATATCAAAATCGACTGCTGGCGGTAGATCCTTTTCCTATTTAGCACCAAAACTTTAGAACAGTCTTCCTACCATTGTCCGGGAAGCAGACACATTCTGTCAGTTCAAAGCTATATTAAAAACACATCTCTTTGACCTAGCATTCACATAATACATTATCGACTTCTATAACTCAATGTTAGGCTGCATAGATTAGGTCAGCCGGAACTGAGAATACTTCCTAGAAATCCTGATGTACTCGTTACATCATAAGGAGAATGGCATCTACACAAATTTTAGTGTCTTTGTTTATCCCGAGGTTTTCCCGCAGCCTGACGGATCCAGGCCGTATCCAGATCTGACTAGGACCTTCGCCTGGACCCGATGACAACGCAGTGCTGAAGTCAACTAGCCTCTCCCTATGGAGGATACCTTCCATTACCACTCTACAGATAAAGCATTGTGGGGAATCCCGGTTCGCGTATCTAACCCGAAGTGATAAAATTAAATAAAATTCTGAATCAAATTTATAGGCAAGACAAGTAGTTTGTTTAGGCATGGTTTGTAGGGAATTACAAACCTGCGCACATATATTCAAACTCACATAACTATAGAATCAATTCTTAATGCGCATGTAAACGCCATCAGCGTTTATTACAGGTTAACAAATGATCATTTCAATGGAAGTGAATCAATCAAAACTAACTTTAGCTGGAAAATAACATTATTCAAGAACCTCTATAAAGCCAAAACAATCTCTGTTACCTTAAATTATGTTTATCTCTGCAAAGCTGTTTTGAAACAATCTACATTGTTAAAAGCGTGTTAAAAGCGTGTATAAATGAGGATGACTTGACTCTGTGGCTATGTCTATGATCTGAAAGCATTGTTTGATTTTGAGCATAGATAAAATGGTTTTGAGGCAATTGTTTGATTTTGCCAGAAGAGTCAGAGGTTCTGTGAATGTGGTTTGAAAATTTGGTTTTGTGTTGGTTTTGAGAAAGTGAGTGATGGTTTCAAGAAACGTGTTTTAGCGATTCAGAAAAACTGTATATTGTTTCCATCCATTGTTGGTAACATTCAGTGCAACATTTTGAGTCAGTTTTGGCACTCTGAACGGACTTGTATTATGTACAGATTGTCACATCATTAGAAACAAGTGTGAACAATTTTGAGTCGTTGTATGTAAACAATGACAACAGTGTTGTAGTTGTGTTTAACTTTTGCCTACCTGTGTTTAGGGTTTTGAAACATAAGTGCATCGCAGTGCAAAATGTGTTTTAGTGAGTGAGAATGTGTTTAGAGTTTTGCAAAAAGTTCATGAGATTTGCAAACAATGTTTTAACTACCTGAACTTGTTTAATGTTTTACAGAATGAGTGATTTATTCGACAAATTGGTTTAGCCTTTTGAGAATTTGGTTCAGATAATGTGTTTTAGTGTTTTAGCAATTCAGAAAAACTGTAATTCAAGGACAAATCTATCCTGAAGATTGAGTCTATAATGCCACCTAGTGGACACTCTTGTGAAATGACATTGCACAAATTGTACAAAAAATCTAATTTTCAGTTCAATTCAAATCAAATCATTCTTTAATGTTTTTTAATACTAAACAAGAACACAATTCCTTTTGGTTACTTTGTTTTAACGAACCTTAACATTGTAATGCATTATTTTATACATGTAATGTAATAAAATTCAAAATTGTGCTTAGACTAAGATTAAAACATAAGCTTCAACTGGCAGAAGTAAATGAATGAAATAAATCGGCAAATCATTGCTCAGCAATGATTTGTTCAACGTATCTATATAAATTAACATTAAATACTGAGATGTCATTCAAAACAACAAAATTACTTACTTAAAACAACACTGACCTGAGCTCAGTAGTTTATAAACCAACTAATTTGACATATTTTTTTAAACAAAGAGCTAACATCCTTATAGTTCGGCATCAGCAAACTGGTCGGCCACGACGGTATAAACAAAGCGGACCCATTTGACAGGTTTAATGTGGTGAACTGCTGGGCTGTAGTGTCCCTGGTTTGAGCTTGGGCCAATATGGACGTTACAATGAAACATCTCCTTTTCTTCTGTAATCAAGTCATCTCCAGGATCTGTGGTAGACATACAGACATAACTAGCTTATTAGAAAATGTATGAAACAGAGATTCTATAAAACATTATTTGTACATGAAATTACCATAAGGAGGCTGATTCTGATCTTCTATGCGTTGTGAAATCTCCTCTAACTCCTTTTCCCAGTCCTCTTCCTGACTAGGGGGCTGTGGCTGTGGCTTGATGCGCCGGTTACCCATCCGAGGTAATGTTTTCTTTACTTTTCTTTGTCTCCACTTGTTTGGGTGCATGTCTTCTTCTTAGAGATATGCTCTCCCTCCAGATACTAGAATGATAAAAACATGTGAAAAGCAATCAACACGTGAACATTCCATGGTACTGGTACTGTTGGATATATTTCTGGGCTTTTACCATGACATCTCAAACCGTTTAAACAAAATTCTTGTATTTAAGATTAAGGTTTCAAGTTTAAATTCAATTTTCGTTTACTCTCCCACAATCCGTTGAGAAAAATACACTCGAGTTTACCCAACTTTTTGTACATTTCATGGAAAGTACAGACTATGAAACTTTGTTTTGTTCAAAATTAACAACATTTAGTCAATGAATCATCAATCCTTCTTTCAAACGTGTTTTTGTCTTACCCTGATTCACTATGGTAAGCCTATATTATAAGTGCAATATCTTAGACCCGTCGGGATGGTTTCGCAGAAAATTGCGTACATACGTCAATCGCCAGTGTGTGTATGTGTGTGTCGTCATATCCGTATTGTAATAGAGACAAGTTGCTCCGGCCACTTTGACGCGTGTAATCAGCTAGATCTCAACGCCGAGCAGAGGAGATTCCTCTGGCAAAAGAGAATGCATGCGACAGAGCTCACAATAAAATGAGAATCAACATTGACTTGGCTTTTCGGAGATGGTGAGAACTGAGGAATTTCAAATGTTGTAAAAAAAAAAGAAAAAAAAATCGTTACCCGGAGATGGCATTTTTATTACTCAACAACAGGTGAGTTATTTTATTGAACAGATACATTGCTATAGGTAGCTCTCTAACAAGTCATTGGAAATAAATAAATTCCTTTTTAGCTACATTCTTCAGCTAATCAGTCAGCTTGAGATCCTTTCCATCTAAACTGGTTATATTACTTGTTGTGAATATTTAATAAGCTGTACGATCTGTCTTTGGCTAGAAAATCAGTTATAAAAAATGCAATTTTCAGACTGGCAATCGTCATAATAAGTTTTGTTTTTTCATAAGTATAAGTGTTTCAAATGAGTCAAAACAACAGCATAAATTATTGCACTTGTGTTCACTGTGCCGCGAACCATATTCATCCGCGGTCAAAGCCGAAGCACAACAGAAACAGTCTCTGAATCCGAAATCGTACCCTAAATCCTCATTCACTATTCCCTACGTTAATACTGTTCACGAAGTAGGCTAGTGAATGAAAACGAGTGAGTGAATTCGGACAGCTGTTAAGTGTAAATCGGCGATCGTTATACGTGCAATGTGGGATTGAATAAGTGAACTCAATAACGTCCACTATGGTTTCGGACACCACTACAAGTGGCTGTCCCTTCAAATAACGCCCCACTTGAGGGTGTAGGGGACGATTTCGGATTCAGCCAGTGTTCTTTTGCAAAATGCATGTAGTTTTGTTTTTTAACCGTTAGAGGGCCAAAAGTTACACGTGCGTTCATAGACTAAAATGCATGTTTGAGCTGTTTTAATGAGTAGGGGGAGGCTGCAGACCTGGAGCCGGTAGATATACGCCCCTGACAGTTTTACGCCCCTGTTGTTCCTGATGCGTCCAGTAGGGGGAGACTGTACAGCGACATGACTTGAGGTGGCCTATGTTAAATAATCTTTTTTTATATAAATTTATTTATTTTGTATTGCAAATGAAAGGATAAAAGACATTAACAGTGAGAAGAGAGAAAACAAACAAAACAAAAAACAAGGGGAACGTAAAAAGAGATTGAATTAGGATTTGTGAACTACACAAATCAATACAATTTTACATTTTGTCAATATAAAAAATTAAAAGTTCTTTACAACATACTCAGTGATATTATTTGTTTTAGAAACCTTTGAGTTTAAAGGTTTTGACATTTTCTTAAAAGAAGAAAAAAGGGACTTTATATCAGAGGAGAATAATTCTTAAATCAGGATCATTGAATGGTTCTGTCTTTATGAAGATGAAACTTGCCCAGAAGACAAAGTAATAATACCGTATAATCAAGATTTTTATTGTTAGAATGAAAATCTGACAAAAAATTATAGATTCCGTAATTTGTATGTTAAATAATCTGCTAACGTTATTGTTGTGTAGCAATGGATTGCATCAATTTGCTCCTGATCTTCTAAGTACAACGGCACAAGCACTTGTTGGTGGAACAATAGAGGAAAAAGTGTCAAGCCACTTTGATTTCTTTTGGCCACCGATGATGGATGATGCAACATTTATTATTTATAAACGATTAGCTCGGTAGAGCTAGGGTAGATATCAATTTATTTCTATATCAATGGATGGGTCTATAATTTATTTCGAGAGACAAAAAGTTCTTGACGGTCAGGTTTATGTTCTATCTTAAACTTAGCTATACCATATCTGCCCATAGTCTTCTCTACTCACTTTAAAATTCGTTTTCTTTTTCATTTTCTTTTGTTGCCTGTCTTTAGCTTGCGTGAGATGGCCTCTTCTGACCCTGTTTACTGGGGGAAACATACTCCACATGGTTTCTGGGGCAACATTACAGTAGATATTGAAAATATATGAACTTGTTTTCTTACAGTCTATGGTGTGAACACACAAAATACACATTTATAGGCATATATATATATATATATATATGTAAATCGCTCTCTCCAAGTAAAGAGTTGAACTGCACACTCACTCAAATATTTTGATTATTTCCAAAATCACATGATAAAACCCACATTTAAAACTTTTCCCATATGGTTTGAATGTAAATTCTGTTTTGAGTTGTTTCTTATAAATGAGATGATCTAATTATATAATTTATATCTTAATATAATTTTTTATATACTGGAATGGACTAAAATATAGGGTATGTGCACTTAATGTGGGTTTTATTACTCTGTCTTTACCAAATTCTTTTTAACTTGCATCTCATAAAGGTGTGTGTTTGCTTTAGCTATAAGAAAATGAAAATCTCTCTCTCTCTCTCTCTCTCAACTTATAAACACCCATCTTTTTTTTACGACTTACAAAATTAAAAACATGTCCATGTATGTCTCTGTAAGTTGTTTATGTCATTTTCAATTTTCTCTGCACAGTCATCGGTGGCCAAAAGAAATCAAAGTGGCTTGACACATTTTCCACTATTGTTCCGCCAACAAGTGTCTGTGCCGTTGTACTTTGAAGATCCAAATTGATGCAATCCACGCACCTGACATCAATTCTGGGCAACACACACACACACACACACACACACACACACACACACACACACACAGACACGTTCTTTTAATTTTGTTAATTTTTTTTTTTTTTTTTTCAGTGAGCGGGAGGGAGCCCTTTGACAGGAGGATAGAAAAATAGTTAAAGAAGAGGGGCAAACCATAGGGGAGTCATCATAATTCATAAATTATGTTAATAAAAAAAATTGTGAACAACAATATTGTCTCTTTCTTGTAAATGGCCCTTGGAATTTTAGAAAAGTGATAAATTGTGTTTGTCTTCATAAAATGCTGTGTAGGACATTGTTTTGTAGCTGTATGACGACCAATAGAGAATAGTACAGCAGATATTTAATTGAGGATCCTTATGATTACACGGTACTGTATGTCTAATGTACGGGTTAATATCTAAATGTAACGTTATATAAATTCATAACAACATATTTCACTCAGTCTCCCATATAAAAACCTACGGTGAATAGGCCTATAACTGCAGTAGGTCATATTTACTTGTCATAACATAGTTGATCCAACTATGTGTATTTTTAATTTTTCAATTCACAAAAATGCATAGTCTTTTGTAGGTTGAGTGAAGAGAGCGAAGCCCAACTGAATATCTACGGACATTTTAATCCGTGCAGATCTACACTGTAACGTTTATATTTAAATGAAAAAAAAAAAAAAAGTCAAGTCTATGGACGGGTTATTAATGTGTAAGAGTCTATTTAATTATGTTATTTTGCAGTATATCCCCCTACTGGACGCATCAGGAACAACAGGGGCTTAAAACTGTCAGGGGCGTAAAACTGCCAGGGGCGTATATCTACCGGCTCCAGGTCTGCAGCCTCCCCATATAGGTTTTAACTGAAAGTTAGGGATGGGCGATACCACACTTTTAGGATTCGATACGAGACCGATACTTTTTCTTGCATTTTAATCGATATAGACACCGATACCGTTCATTTCTTATTGGCTATTTTTGTCAGTAAAAATATTATTACATTTAAGACAAATCACAAGACAAATACAGACCATTATACAAAATTTATTATAGTCAATACATGATAAAATACAAATTACAATAAATAACATAAATATGAATGAAATAAATTGAATATGAACAAAAACATACACATTTTCTTATTTCTCAAAAAAAGAAAGAAAAAAGACGTAGAAAATCGATCTTGGTAGAAAAAAAAAAACCTAAAAAAACCCCGAATACATCATAACAATGTTATGTTAACAATGTTATGTTATGTTGCCAATGCTTTGATGAAGTAAACAATTGGATGTGCCAAAACTTTCTTCAGTTAAACAAAGACAAAACTGAGGTCATTGCGTTTGGAAACAAAGATGAAGTTCTCAAGGTGAACGCTTACCTTCAGTCTAGGGGTCAAACAACAAAAAAATCAAGTCAGGAATCTGGGTGTGTCTCTAGAGTCAGACCTTAGTTTCAGTAGTCATGTCAAAGCAATAACTAAATCAGCATACCATCATCTGAAAAATATTTCAAGAATTAGATGCTTTTTTTTCCCAGTCAAGACTTAGAGAAACTTGTGCATGCTTTCATCACCAGCAGGGTGGATTATTGTAATGGACTCCTCACTGGCCTTCCTAAAAATACTATAAGATAGTTGCAGCTCATACAGAACGCTGCTGCCAGGATTCTGAGCAGAACCAGAAAATATGAACACATCACACCAGGCCTCAGGTCTTTACACTGGCTGCCAGTTACATATAGAATTGATTTTAAAGTATTATTACTGGTATATAAATCATTCAATGGCTTAGGACCTCAATACATTGCAGATATGCTCACTGAATATAAACCCAACAGATCACTCAGATCACTAGGATCACATCAGCTAGAAATACCAAGGGTTCACTCTAAGCAAGGAGAGTCTGCTTTTAGCTACTATGCCAGCCGTAGCTGGAACCAGCTTCCAGAAGAGATCAGATGTGCTCCTACAGTAGTCACATTCAAATCCAGACTCAAAACACATATGTTTACATATGCATTTACTGAATGAGCACTGTGCCACTGCTCGTCCGACTGTTTGTACTGTATTTTATTTAATGTTTTAATTATTCTGATTTCATTTGATTATTTCTGTATTTTATCTTTTATTCTAAACTGTTTTAATTTTTCTGATTTCTTTTGTTTTAATTTCTTCTATGTAAAGCACTTTGAATTACCATTGTGTATGAAATGTGCTATATAAATAAACTTGCCTTGCCTTGCCTATAAACCTGCATAACAAAGACAGTTGTTCCCTGAGAAAATGAACTTGGAAAAATGAACTAGAAAACTGTCTGACACCATCACGCCTTTAGTGCACTCGAGATATTTCACACTTTACTGAAGTTCCAGATTGCTGTTCAGAAAAAGTATCATATTCACATTTTTTGCTTTAAGACGATTACGCCTCTGGCTGATTATTTCTCCCGCCTTAGAGAAGAGTCTCTCTGCTGGAACAGATGTTGCAACAGTTCCGATGTATTTTTTCTCAACTTTGTTCAGCAGTGGAAATGTGGTTTCATTTTTTTCCACCAAATCAAAGGGTCCTCACTCCTTGGGATCACGTTTTCCTCCATGTATCTTCTCATTTCAATATATGCATCTGTGTTTGCTGTGCGTTTGCTCTGAAAAGCCATAACCCGACTGTCAAACTCCCGCCATAATCCCTTGGATGATGAACAAGTGTCACTTGTGTCACAGTTGATGCAGTCGCAGCTGCTTCATGCCTGGTTGACTTTGTTTCAGTGCAAGCCAGGCCTTGCATCTCTGTGATGATCCGTGATTTAATCATTTCCACATTTGCAGAATCACAGAACACAATGTTCCTGAAGCGAATGTCCAAAAAGGTGCTGACTGCAAGAGTGTGGTTGCGTTCAATGTTTTGGAACCGTCGCTTGCATTGTGGTTCAAGTTGTGAAGCCAGACTGTTACTCTGCCCATCAGATGCGGTTGCTTGCTGGAGAAGAGAGACCAGAGGTATGACTTTGGAAATTGATACTGCTCTGCTGAAACCTCCTTAGTGGCCTCTTCAAAAGGCCTGAGGACATCAATGGCCTGCCTGATGTGGGACCATTCTCCATCACTTAGGCACATGTTGTTTCTCCCAAGAAGACAAAGTGCAGTTGTGATGGCTTGTTGTTGTTCATACAGTCTGTCAATCATGTACAGCACCGAGTTCCATCTAGTATCCACTGCTTGGATTAGTTTATGCTGTGGCAAGTTCAACTGATTTTGTACTTCTGTTAGTTTGTCAGTCGCTCTGGTGCTGTGGTGGAAGAACCAAACAATAGCACTGCATTTCTCCAAGCTGGACTCAAGACTTGTGTCAGCCTTAATGGAGTCCTTCACAATGAGGTTAAGTATCTGTGTGAAACAAGGAATTGTGTCCAACCAGTTTTACGCACAGCAGAGACCATATTGGCTCCATTGTCTGTAACGACTGCATGAACCTTACTGGTGATGCCCCATTCATCAGTTATTTTTGAGAGGAGTTCAGATATATTGTCTGCTGTGTGCTGCACAGCTACATGGGTTGTTGTAAGATTGCATCTGCCAGTCCTTGTCAATAAAATGTCCTAAAAGAGTGAAATAAGCTTTGGTGGTTCTTGCAGTCCACATGTCGGTTGTTAAAACCAGACTGCTTGCTGATTGTATGGAGTCCTTTACTGTTTTTTATGCTTGCTCGTACAGTTTGGGAATTTCAGCTGTCATCATTGATTTCCGACAAGGGATCTGGTATCGGGGATCCACCACCTTCATAAAATTCCGGGAACCTTTATCCTCTACCATTGAAATGGGTTGCAAGTCCTTCACAATCATTTTGAGACTCATCTGCAAAGGATAAAGTTTTCACGTCACTTTCCAATTAACTGTCATACCTGAATCGCAAGAAGCTGCAGAAGTTTGTGATATAATTAATGAAATATGAAATTATGTTTTCCAAATGTAAGAAATCATGTTACAGATAAAAACCAATATCCCAACATCATAGTTTTTAATATTTTCTTTTCAATGGAAAAAATAAAACGCTCATGCAAAGATGAAAAATCCCCAAAATTGTATCTCATATTTTCTTATCTTGTTTAAATACTCTGAGCCAGCAATTTTCAACTTCAATAAATCCCCCTTTAAGGTGTGGAAATTATTTGAATTTCGGATAATTACTTAAAATATTCAGTAAACATTACTAAAAACCAAGGCCTGTTTTAAGTAGGCTAATCAACAACTGGACAGTAACGTTACTGGATATAATTATCCCCTTCACCTGAAGTGTCTGTTAAAATTAGATTGTGATCGTAATATTTATAGACTTTATCACTCCACTGTCAAGTCTGTACCTGGATACACTTGGCTATTTTGCAGACTCTCGTGCAGGGTCTTCTGCCGGACTGCGGGTGGTGCAGGAGACTGGACTTTCACAGCAGCCTGTCTTTTTTCAAGCTTACTAAGGCTCTCGGGGTGCGTCGTCTTTAGATGTTTGAATAAATTACTTGTGTTGCTGCTATGGGAAGTTTTTTTTATCACACACTTGGCACATTGCCGTGAGTTTATCGACTGGTGAAAAATAACACCACATCACGCTTGTTTTTTTGTCTGCCATATTATACGCTTCTTTCCCTCCGGCTCTCGCTTTTGTGCTGGGCTGGTGGTCTTGGTTGGCTGTGTGTGTGTGTGTCTTTGTCGGCTGTGTCGCACAATGTCGCTCATTCGCTCGTCTCCTGTCACGTGACATGGGCCAGCTCAATACGCCGCCAGGTACAGCCAGGGGTGTCCTGGCACATGGTAAATTAAGGAAGTAATCTAAAACAGCTGAAAGTGATACATACACCCCCAATTATAATTTTTTAGTTTATATCGATATTTTTTCTAAGAAAATCGATGCCAAATGAGTAGCGCGAGTATATTGATCTATCGATACCACAGAATCGATACGCCCATCCCTACTGAAAGTAACTTGCAGTGACATCTCTTAAAATATGCCAGTGCATGTTTTGTCTCAAGATGCACACCAGTACTGTTGTTTCTTCTAAGCCACGTTTATTAAAGCTACTTAAATGTCCTAACTTATCTTAGGCCTATTCTTGGCTTAGTCCTGTTTGTGAAACCCAGGCCTGGTTCCTCAGACAGACCTTAAATCAATATAGGCTTAGGCCTTCAATTAGGACACTTAAGTAGCTTTTATTAACGCCTTAGAAAAAACAACAACATTACTGGTGCATCTTGAGCCAAAACTATGGCATTGACATATTTTAAGATATGTCAGTGCAAGTTACTTTCAGTTAAAACAGCTCAAACATGTATTTTAGTCTGGGACTAAGCTTAAGCCTTGTCTGTGAAACCGGGGATAGTTGCATAAACAGCCACTAATTTAAGACTGTCTTACAGTATTTCTATATTGTTAAAACACATTTTTTGAATGTTTCTCTCACTTTCTCAAAACCTTAAAGACAAATAACCAAACTTAAGCTGCACTGTCAAAACCTTTGACTTGTTTTGATATATCAAACAATTGCTTCAGAACTGTTATGTTTACCCCAAACCAAACACTGTTTTCAGATAACGCACACATCCAGCTAATGCATAAACACTACACAGCAGTCATTACACACTACAGAGATAAATGCAAAACACTGCACTCAGGGCAGAGCAGGGGAAACATTATATTTATTATGAAGTACAATGCACAATCCTGCACACATATAAATGTAGTCACAAACAAAATATGCAGCAGATCGATAGCAAGCAATGTCTTGGAATCATTCTGCCTCAGCATCGTGCCTCTGGGCATGGTCAGGCCACAGGACCTCATCAACGTCACAGGCAATCCTGTCCCTTACTAAACAACGGGGAAAGAATCCTTTAGCATGCCGAATCCAACCTTGAAACGCTTCCACTCATATGTTGTCACATGCTGCATCCATTGACTGAATGAGATTTTCCTGTGCATAAGGATTTCTGTGATAGACCTTCCACCTCCATGCAGAAAAAATTCTAGGACCACGAATTTCACATTGAATTGGTGAAAGTTCTCATTGTCCAAGATTACCACATACATGATATGCTCTGCCTGCTCATCACTTCTCTGTTCACGTCTCCGTAGTGCTTCCTGTACAGCATACAGATACATTATAAGATGGGCAGCAGTGCTGTAAGGCCCTAAAGTCACATGGTGGTGAATAACCCCGTAGCTGCTGAATGCAGCACATATGGTCACGTTGCCACCACGCAACTCTACAATGGCACGTTGACCAATAATGTTGCCAGCTTCATCCAAGAAGATGCATTCATGAGGCCTCTCCATGGAATCCAGTTGAAACATTCTATATAGAAATGAACCATTATGGGCAGAAATGTATGACATTAGATGTCTAGATATCTAGAGAACTTACATTTATAGGATGAGGATTGAAGTAGCAAGCAGCTATGAAGGCTGTAATTTAGGGACTGAAATATGAGTAATGTAATCTTTTGGTTTCTGTGCAACAGTAGAGATAAGTGGGACTGAGACAATGTTTAATCTGCAGACTAACCATTTGATAGAGGAATACTGTTTCAAACCAGTTTTAATGAAATTGATGACATATAGTAAAATGTTATACTTTATGAAGAGTAACTTGAACATTCCTGGAACAGATAGTGAGACAGAAGAAAAGCAAACGCTGCAAGCAGCTGTGCTCTGAAGCCCTCACGTCTAAGAAATTAAGAGTCAAATTATTAAGTAAATGATAGTCAGGGTTTTGATTCTGTTTGGAAATTCAAGCAACAACTTGACTGGCTACAAACAAAGAAAGAAACTGAAAAATTTGAAGTTTTAGCCTCTTATTGCTTACAATGATAAATGATGGGTTGGGGATCATTTCCTTGGACAAGTGTGACTAAAGATAAACAGAAACTTTGTGAAAACAACTCAAGAATATTTTTTAGCATTCCCGTGCAGCTTATGGAAATGAATGTTCTGTCAATGATAATGATAATAATGAAAGTTATGATTTGGCTATTGTGATTGAATCCGCCACTGGTGGATGGTCAAAAGAATACAGAGAACTGCTTATCAGTGGCTCTGTGTGCATTCCTGATTGGGACACACTGCTACAGTGTGAAGTAAGTTGGAACCGTTTGAAAGATTATAGTGATTAAACTATAGGCAAGGTGTCTGCTGCTGTAGTTGAGGATGACACGAATCCATCAGATGACAGAGAGTGTTTTAATTGTGGTCAGCAGGGCCATTTAACGCGTAACTGTAAATGCCCACCGAGAAGGTGTTTAAAAATGTGTAGAAAGGAATCTGATTAAACAAACAGCTTGAAAAATGTTGAAAGAACTAGAAGCTAATGTTTTGCTTTAAAAGATAAGCTTGTGATTGGCTAAAACACCTCGCTTATCTGTATCTGGTGTGTGTGCGACTGAAGCTGCCAGTGCGACAGACACTCAATCTGAGTGGAATTTGTAATGTCTAAATTCCCTGATATATGGGCAAAAGACAATAAAAATTATGTTTATTTGAAAACGCATGTAATTTCTGGCAAAGATGCCTTAAGCTGGGCTAGAGTTAAAAGATGGTACCAGTCCTTATGCCTCAGAGTCTCTCTCATTCATGGTCAGCAAATAAAGCTGTTATCTGAGACAGTTTGTCATAAGTAATAAGCTATAGTAAAAGCACAGTATTTCAGTTGAAAATCATAGACATAGAAATTATCTTATACAATTAGAGGGCATATTGTAAATGTTTTAAAAATAAAACTGAAGGACTTTAGAGAAGTCTTTAAAATAATAATACAGACCTTAAACTATAGAAATGACATTTTTGACTTGTTTATTTTAGTACCAGTAACTTCTTTGTCTGATCTTAGTCTCCACCATGAAACAGGGCCGATGGCTCCGGCTACAGAGGTAACAGTAGACTGAATGGATGGTTGTGATAACTAAATTTACTGAGTATAATCTAAGCATTGCGATTTTGGTAATTTGGAGTTGTTTAATGGATTTTAGTGATTAAATACTGCTGTTATAAACCTGTCTCCCCGTGTTAACACTATTAGGCAGTCCGAATGGCTCTGGTGACTCTTGAATGTGCCTTTCTTAAAGCTCCAGAAAACAACTGATTATGTTGAAGAAAACTGATTTGGTGATGGGACAGAGCAGTTATCAGTGTGCACGAAGTAAGATAAGATCCTCTTTGGCCAAACGAGGACAACCTAAGGCAGGGGGCCACGCCGACACTGGGCATCTCCTGATGGGAGGTGTGTTATGTGAGATGGGTATGAGAGTCGAGCAGATGAGCTGTGAGGCCAGCAGCATCCTTATATCGTTAAGGGGAGATGAGCTGTGAGAAGTTACGGCAGTCTGACCCAGAAATGTGAGTTCCTCTATACCACTTACCAGAAACCGCATTAATTGTATGGCTTGTTTTTCATTGTGACAAGTGTCTGCAACTATGCCAGGGGACAACACCCTGAAGAGAAGAACATTTTAGATGCTGATGGGAATGGGCTTTCAAGAGCCAGCTGAGACCATTAGGTGATTGTCATTATTTGTTGTGGAGACAGTAACAAACGTTAAGTTGATTTTGAACTAATATGTCTATAACATAGTTTTAACTCCTGAAGGTCGTTAGACATGGTAGTGGCTAAAGATGAAGATGGCTTTTGTAGATTCAAGAAAAAGTCTGGATAACAAAGGTGAATGGTCAAAGGTCATTGTAATTAATTTAATATTACATTGTCTAAATTACAGTCTTAGAAGGCTGTTGAAAAGATTATTTGTTTATAGTGAGAGAGACTGCTTGAGTGGAGGAAGGGATGGAACTCTGTCTGTCTTTCTGTTTTCAGCCTGCTAGAGCAAGCTTAAACAAAATAATGATAATGAACCAAAACAACCCAGCTGACTTTTCTAAAATCAAATGAATAATGAACAGACATGCTGGATAAGAGGCCATGTAAAATTAAATAAAAGCTACAGGAAAATGTGAAGTTTTTAAAAAAATCTTATTTAAAATTTAAATCTTTTAGAGTTGATATTAAGAAAAGCAAACGTTGAAAATGTAAATTGGAATTGAAGTTGTAGATCGTCGTCCATCATGGGTTGAAATAAACGTAAAGTTATGGAGTTGACTGTAACAAAGTGACACATTGGCTAAGTCAATATCAAATTATCCAGAGAGCCCCTCACAATTATGATTATTGTGAACAAAAGGGGAGAATGTGGTTTGACTGACATTGAAGTCTGTACACCATGACCTGACCTGATAGAAACAATTGATGACTTTGAAAATGTTTGTAGATGACTGACCTAAGAGACCAAACAACAGGCCTGAAAAGCAGGATACTCGGTGAGACTGAGGGCCGTTGCCTTTCAAATACTTTAAGAAGATGTGATTGTGGCTTTAAGTAATATTTTTGTTTCAGAGGCAGAGAAAGATGTCTGGAGGAAATTTGGGTGAAGGACAATGTATTACGTTAAATTGATGCACGAGTTGGGTCTTGCATCAAGAGGGGGATGGTACCAATTGCCAAATATGTTCACATTTGCTGAAAGCCATCGGACTGGTGGGACAATAAATGTTGGAAGGACACTGGGCTTAATTGGGCCCTGAAAGAAGCCATTCTTCTCCCTAGCACCCCACACACTAAATAACAAAATTACAGG
The DNA here is from genome assembly GCA_030578275.1 of Meda fulgida. Classification (NCBI taxonomy): domain Eukaryota; kingdom Metazoa; phylum Chordata; class Actinopteri; order Cypriniformes; family Leuciscidae; genus Meda; species Meda fulgida. The sequence goes on along the minus strand of CM060621.1, from coordinate 15,225,975 downwards.
ACTGTTTCAACAGGAAACGCCAGGGCAGATGCGGCAGCGAAGGCCGCGGTGTACTTTACTATCTGACAATAACCTCGACATTTGTTTTTCTTTACAGAGGATGCAGACTTTTGATACAGGGCAAACAGTTATGACTTGACGTAAATAGGATATGGAAAAATTATGGCAATTCATGCAGACTTTTTTTTTATTTATTTTTTTATTAAATGTCCTCCTCACCGTACCAAATTTAGATGTGTCTTGATACAATCACTGAGTGAAAACGCAAACAGGCTACATTACATTATTGTGACCCAAACCAGAAATGAACCCTGGCTGTGCCAACTAACCCTGTCTCCAAAAATGTAGCCTACTGTGATGTATTTCACCCTCACGGCCTCGCACTCGTTCCCGTCAAAATATTGCTCGTAATCAACAATGACAGGATGACGATGATGATGCTTATGCTGGCTCACTTTTTTTTTTTTTTTTTTCAGTTAAATGTTCTCAGTGAAATGTCTTTCTCATGCATTTTTTTTTTTGATAACAACTGTTTAACCATACAAATCTGGAACCCATCCCACCCCGAGTAGACTTCAAGAAAATAAAAATAAAATACAAACTCAGAATGTAGACACAAAATAATAATAATAAAATAAAAATAAATTACATGGATGTTAAAAAAGTTGACACAATATCAAAAGCAGCATGCCATAAATTCACAGTCTCGACATTGGATCCATGCATACGAGAAGTTGAGAGTTCCATCGATATAATGTCCAACAAAGACACTGTCCATGTTCGTTTGTCCATTGTCTGAGGATGGTTTCCAGCGGTTAACTAACATTTGTTTTTTTTGCCACTGTGAGAGCGGCTAACAGTAAATATCTTTGTTGAATGGATAAGGTAAGGTCCCAAAAATCGTTTGAAAAAAAATTGCGTGGGGTCAAACAAATATCAGTGTCCAACAGATATGATAAGTCCTGTGAGAGCTGGGTCCAAAAAGGTAATGCTTGAGAAAAAATATTACACATGGGAGAGAAGGATAGATTCATATAGATACGTCTCACAGGGGTCAAGTAAACCCTAGTAATTTCCAGTGTATCATTATGATTGGGGTTCTTTGAAGACATCTTTAACATCCTCCATACCTGATCCGAAAATAAAACATGCACATCTTCATTAAAATCCTTGGCCCAAACAGTTGTAATAGATAAGGGTTTGTATGAATGCTCAAGAAGATATAGATAAATAACCGAAACAGAAGAGGGAGCTCTCTCAGAAGGAAGAATTAATTTGCACAATAGGTAAATGGGAGTCCCAAGGCACCCCATATCCCGAAGGGCCGATCTTATTCGCAAATACATTTAAAAAGGTGTACCTTGTAAATTATATTGGGCTTTAATGTTCTGAAATGATTTTAGACCCATATCATCATAGATCTCTCCCAAAGTGTTTACTTTGTTCTGAGTCCATTGCGGACAATGAAATGGGACCTTGCCAAAAGATTATTATTGTGGAAAATAGGTGAATGCCTATGCCAGATTGTAACTTGGTGTGTTTGTGAAGTGGAGATAAGTTACAATAGGACCAAACAGAGATTTACACTGCCTCAGTGGAACCCCGTAAAAAACAAGATGCTTCAGTTAATAGGGATAAACTATAGATTCCTCAATTGCTCTTCATGACACAGAATAATCAGGATCAAACCTGACTGATAAATTCATGCACTTCTTTAAAAGCAAGGGGTCTCCGTAACTCTATTGAAAGAAAAGCTTTTTCTTTCTTTTTTCGAAAAGCAAAAACTCACACTTTATATTTTTGCAAGAAACTCACTCACGTAAAGTTCTGGACCTGTCAATGCGGGACAAAATAATCTTCCATGCTTCTTCAAAATAAGCCATGCTTCTACACATTCTGCAGGAGTGGAAATACTGTTCAACAACCTACAAGACAAAATCATAAAGGTAAAGACAGTTCCAAATGGCCACTGGATTTCAGTTGTTATAAACATTAACAATGTTTTGTTTATTTTATATAATGTGAATGGTTACAATAATGTTCCCCTAACAAATTACTCCTGAAAATTTGTTTAAAATTACTGTTTAAAATTGTTGTTTAAAAAATTGTTTAAAATTACTCCTGAAATTTCTGATTCTCTGTTTGAATTGTGTATACACATTGAATTGTGTATCCTACTGATAATATTATTATAGGAGGAGATTTCAACATGGATGAAGGGTTAGATCGCTTTCCGCCCAAGATTCTGAATTTTTCTATACAATTTAGTAAACATTTAAGTAAGGCCAGAACACAATTGGAGCTAAAATTAACAAGAAAATTAAACTATCTATGTAATAAAAGTGAAATGGACAATGAAACTAAATTACACATTTTATCCTTGCAATCCAAAATCGACGATTTATATACACTAAAAGCTAAAGGAGCATATGTAAGTTCCAGAGCAAGTAGGATAGAAAAGGGGAAAAAAAACTTGACTTGAAAAAAGACGACAGGAGAAAATTGCCATAAATTCTCTTTATGTGAATGGAGTTATACCTGCCCTAAAATCATTTCCTCAGATTCCTCAATTCTATAGTTCCTTGTATGCTCCTTCTCTGCATCTGACTGTAAGACTCTCTTTGATAATATACACTAGTCTTCGACTATGAAACAAGGTTTAATTACTCTCATCCCCAAACCAGGTAAAGATGAACGACATCTAGATAACCTTCACCCCATCACTCTACTCAACAATTAGTGAATCTCAGTCTGGTTTTAAAAAAGGCAGATCAATACATAATAACATCAGATTAATCCTAGAGAATGGATTGAGGATGACGTTTATATTCTTTTTTATATTTTATTTTAGAAAAGCATTTGACATGATCGAACACAATTTCATTTTTAACTCCCTTGAAAAATTTGGTTTTGGCAGTAAATTTATTATTTTATAAAAATGTTAAATAAAGACATCAATAGCTCCATCTCACTTTCATTTGGAACTTCCCAAAGATTCAACATTTCACGAGGAATAAAACAAGTATGTACCATTTCCCCATTTCTGTTTATCTTAGCAGTAGAAATGCTTGCTATCTTGATAGATTAAAAACAGCAACTTTGATAAACTGAACGTGTTTGTAAAACAAATTGGTATTAGTCAATTAGCTGATGATATGGTGATCTTTTTAAAGGACCAATATCAAATTGATAAAGCCATCCAACTAATTAATCTCTTCTCCAAAGCTTCAGGCTTATACTTAACCATAAATAAATGTGAGATATTTGTAATAAATGTGACTCTTTATGTAACATGCCGATAAAAACATCTGTAAATACTTAGGGATAATTATTACTAGAGATAGCAATCAAAGCGTCCAAGAAAATTTAGCAAAAAATCTTTCAAAAGTAATTCTCAATAACTGGATACAAATAGATATCTCAATTTTTGGAACCGTTTTGAAAACTAAAATGGAATTACTTTCTAGGTTTGTTTATCCAGCCTCCTCGCTAGCTATCCCACCTCACTTACTGAAAGAATGTAATATTTAACTTTATTTGGAAAAATAAGCATCACTAACAAAAATGATTTAGTTCACAATAACGAAGAAGGGGGGTTAAATGTTATTGACTTAGAAACAATGAATATTGTTTTAAAAACTCTGGTTAAGATCATTTCTTTGTAATACAAAGTGTATGGTTTATGGTTTCTTCAATATTTGGGAAAGTAGGTGGCCTGGAATTTTTGATTAGATGTGACTGAGTTTTCCAAATTACCTTGTTGATGGAATACAGACCATTTATGTTGGAAATTAGCATTTTCTCACAATTTTAATCCACACATAACTTGTATTTGGAACAATCATTTTATTCTTCACCCCAACAAATCTTTTTTATGAAAGCTGGGTTCAATATAAAAAATTTTCCCCTATTGGACATGATTGACAACTATGGTAATGTTCTCAGTTACAATGATTTTTGTTTAAAACATGGATTTCATCCTAAAGAGTTTTATACAGTTGTAAATGCCATACCAAAAAACATGGTATTATTGGTAAAAGGGATTCTTTCTCTGTGACATTCTCTCTCCCATGTCCTTGTCTGGGTGAATGATTTATTAGAGATTATAAATTCAACAACAAATATATGAGAAGTGTCTTCATTGATAGACTTATATCCGAATATATTTAAACGATTTTAACCTGAAAGAGCATGAGTAATACCTTTCCAAGTCTCCCTAAAGTGAAATAACTTCATTTTAAAATAACAAATGACTTATGCCCATCTAAATAATTCCTTAATTCACATTTGATATTGAAGAAAACTCTTGTCAATTTTGTGAAACTGATATTGAATATTTTCTTTTATTGTAATTTTTCAAAGTAGCTTTGGTCTCAATTTGTACAGTAAAATGTCATGTATTATGACTTTATTTAATTTAAATTGTTTTATTAAATAATTCATAAATGCACATTTTTTGCATAATTTACAAAGTTTTGCTACTTCTCTTTGTACCCTTTCAAAAGATGGGGATATAAGCCTCTTCTCCGAACTTTTACCTAACTGCAACTTTTTTTAATACCCTGAAGACTGTAGGTATAGGGGTGGAGGAATAGCAGCTATTTTTTAAAAATGAGTGGAAATTTCGATTAATTCCTGCTTCGAGTTGCCTAGTCCTGTTTTATGTGTTCTTGAATATAGACCTCCTAAATATAATGCAGACTTTATACAGGAGTATTCAGCCTTTTACTTGTGATTGTAACTTCTTTTCACAACATTGTACTTCTTGGTGATTTTAACATTCATGTTTGCTGTCAATCGAAGCCTTTTTATGTTTTTAAACGAAGTCTTTAAACATTATTGATTCATTTAACTTTTCACAATGTGTAACTGGCCCTACTCATCAGCATGGTCACACCCTTGATTTGTTCCTTTGCAGGGGTATTTCTGTGTGTATTATACAGATCTTAGATCATTATTTTTCTGACCATAAGCCTATTGTTTTTAATATTACCCTCTTATGTGGTCTGGAAAAATAGCATGTTGCTTATTACTCTCGTGCGATTAGATCTAATACGGTCAGTGATTTTTCATCAGCATTTTATACTCCTTCATTAATTGACACTATTGAATCTCCATCTGTTTCAGTGGGTCCAGAAGAATGTATTAATCTGTTCAATGATGCTTGTTCTGATATTCTTGACCATGTTGCCCCATACAAATTAAGGAGATGAACAGCCATGGTTAAATGAAAATATGCTGTTAAGACGGGAGTGTATGAGAGCAGAACGGAAATGGCAAAAAGATAAGCTTCAGGTATCTTACGAGACTCTTAAGAGTGTCTATGCAATTATGAAAAAGCGGTTAAACCATCTGAGCAGAACATTTTTCAGGGATAATTGCACAAAATGCTCACAGTCCACATGCAGGTACTATTTAAAACTATAAATAGTATTATTAAACCAGAATGCAGGCCTGGCCCTGATCCGGCACCAAATACTTGCGACATGTTTTTACATTTTTTTTTTATTTATTTAAAAAAATTAAAGATATAAGACTGTCGATTACACCATCTAAATCTGATATAACTTCCATATTAATCCCTATGTCTCAAAAGTTAACTCAATTTGAGCCAATTGCTCTTATTTATTAGGGATGTTGTTGCACATTTAAACCCTACCTCCTCGTCTAATGATGTGCTCCCCCCCCCAAGCTGTTCGTCAAGCTCATAGATACCATTGGACCAAGTATTCTCTCTATTATAAATTGAGCAGTGGGTGTGTTCCTTCAAATCTTAAGCATGCGGTTGTCCAGCCTCTTCTAAAAAGCCTGGCCTATAGACCTACAGATTCAAATAATTTTCGGTCAATATCTAAGCTACCATTCTTATCCAAAATATTAGAAAAAAATGTCAGCTTAAATAAATTTTAACAAAAAATTATGTTTTTGATAAATTTCAATCTGATTTTAGATCAGGTCAAAGCACAGAATCGACTCTACTTACATTTATTTACATTTACATTTATTCATTTAGCTGACGCTTTTATCCAAAGCGACTTACAATTCCTTTATATATCAGAGGTCGCACGCTTCTGGAGCAACTAGGGGTTAAGTGTCTTGCTCAGGGACACATTGGTGTCTCACAGTGGATTCGAACCCAGGTCTATCACACCAAATACATGTCTAATCCATTGCGCCATCACCACCACCCCAACTACCCTACTACTTAGGGTAGTTAATGACCTTTTAGTAAAGACTGACTCGAGTAGCAATGTTGCTTTGGTTTTGCTAGATCTTAGCTCAGCATTTGATACAATTGATCATTTAATCTTGGTTGAACGTTTAAGACAGAGCAGTTCCTTGAATTCCCACATACTAAGCTGTTTTGCCTCTTATCTTCAAAATAGAACCTTTCTGTTAAAATTGGAAACTTTTCCTCATCAATAGCTTCGATCACATGTGGGGTCCTTCAAGGTTCCATTCTGGGACCAGTGCTATTTTAATTGTATGTGCTTCCTCTTGGTTCTATTTTTAAGAAATATAGCATTTCGTGTCATTTTTTTTATGCTGATGGCACCCAGATGTAACTGCCCATAAAGGAGATGATAAATAAATTCATTCACTTTTTGAGTGTCTAAAATATGTAAAATGTTAAGAATCTGGGTTTTATCTTTGACGCAGAATTAAAATTTGATAGACAGATCAATTCAGTGGTGAAGAATAGTTTCTTTCAATTGCGCAATATCACTAAACTTAAATGCTATCTTTCAGTGATCTGGAGAAAGTCATGCATTTTTACATCTTCGCGTCTTGATTACTGTAATGTTCTATAACTGGGTGTAAGTCAGTCTTCTCTGTCACGTCTTCAGAGAGTACAAAATGCGGCAGCAAGGTTGCTGACAAATAAAAAAAAGAGGGATCATATATCCCTTATTCCGGCCTCGTTACAATGGTTACCAGTTCATTTTAGAATAAAATACAGTGTACTTATGTATTCTTTTAAAGCTCTGCATGAACTGGCACCAAAATATGTCTCTGAACTTATACATTTTCTCATCTCTGAGATCCCAAAATCAGCTGCTCCTTGAAATTCCTCGGTCACGCTTAAAAACTAAAGGAGATCGTACTTTCTTAGTCGCTGCTCCTAAGTTGTGGAATGGGTTACCAATGTTTATCAGATCCTCCTGTAGTTTATAACTCAGCTTAAGACATATTTGTTTGATGAGGCCTTTTCTACTTTGTAAGGACCGTTAGGCTTTGATTTTATGTTTGTTTATATTAGTATTATTATTTTTTCAATATATATTGTATTATTTCTTTCTTTTGTATTTTACTGTGTTTTATCTAATCCGTTTGAAATTGTACAGCACTTTGGTACTGTTTTTTAAGGTGCTTTATAAACTTTGATTTGATTTGAAATGAAAAAGCTACTACAGTAGCCAGTTTCTTTAATGATCTGTACCCTATAGCTCCTTGCTACCCTGTGCAATAACCTGCTTTGAATGTTGTTTCAATAATTTGAACATTATTATTTTTTAATAAAAAAAGATGCTTATGTGAGCGTTCAATCTGGTTCACGAATATCAATCGTGAATGTGCGATTATTAAATAATTGAAGTAACTTGACTTAATTAATTGCAGATTTCTCTTATTCATTTTACCATCCTAAATATTGCAAATGTGTACCATATATTATAACACCTGTTTTTTAATCCTTTGCTTTTCCTTGTTTGTAATGAGTTTTTATTGGAATATATAGGCTACATTAATCATGTGCATGATCTAACCAGTTTCTCTTGTTTTCTTTATATGTTCACCTTCACCACTTTTGAGATTAATACATTTCCATATTATATGAACCTCTCTTAGTGTCTGCTGATTCTTTTTGCACCAGACTTGAATACAGGGTCATGCTGCATGCACTGTATAAGCCAAACCAAAGACTTGATTTACTTAAAGCGACTTTGTACCAAGCCCTTTCAGTCACAAATGGAATTCTATATTGTTTTATTTAAAAATATCAGTATGTTCATTTCTCATGTTACAGTTCAGTAACTTGTCATGCAAAACTAAAAAGCCTGTATGCACATCTTGATCATAGAGACTAACAGATCTGAAACAGAAATAAGCTCATTACAGTCATAAGTATCGCTAAGGCATTTCAGCCCAGTCTATTATTCAACTGAGTATAAATTTTGTGCAAGTGAACCGATAACCCTTTCTGGATTAAAGTGTGTGTTTCCATTCAGCATGTTGTGACATCATGAGTCATTGACCCAGTCTGCCGTCTCATAAAGTAAACCTAATACTGCCTTTTTTCCAGCACCTCGGATACAAATATAAAGAGAATGAGAAATAATCAGATAGTCATGGTTTCTACGCCTAAAGTTTTTACAAAATAAAGTTAGCGATAATGTAAAAGTAATGAATGGCACAGAGTAAAGTTTTTTTTTTTAACATAATTTACAAGTTGCTAAAATCCCACACACAGCAAATATAAAGTGTAATGTATCTTAGTAATTATTTAATCTGTGACTGAACAAAAAAAAAGGTCTACTAGTGAGTCAAAAGGGAGACATGATGAGAAAATGTGTACAATAACATTTTCAGGATTGCATAACATACTCAAAAATTTAGGCCTAGATCAACATATTACCCATTGCATTTGCAGATTAGAAAATTGTGAGATGCATCAGATAATCTCATGATGCATTTTCAGGTGCGTCTGAAATTATTAAATATTTTAGTTTGGAAGAACAAGTGCAAGTTCCTTTTAAGGCCATTAAGAACATAATTCAGAAGAACAGACAGGCCTTAAACTATTATGCTAAAGCCTGTAAATAACCTGAAATACTACTTGTTTGGTACATTCATTCACATTGACAGTTTACATTCAGCCTCCTGCATTTTGACTCCTTTTTGAAGCACATACAGCTTAATGTCAGAATAAACATCTCAACCTTACATTACAAACACAGACTAGAGCATTCCCCTCATCCAAAATGGATTTCTTTTACAACAGGCAGTGTTATCAAGTTCCAGTTCCAGCTCCAATTACCTCTCCTTTTATTCTTCTTCTCATTTGTCTCGCCTTACCTTTCCTTCAAACGCCATACAACAAAATCCTTACATATGCACCTACAAAAATCTCTTTCCTCTCATCATATATCACAACTCTGAATGGACAAGCTCTGATGGCCATCAAATGTTTTTTTTTCTTTTTCATCAATAACCCTGTCATCACATTCCAGTGCAAACTCGGCAAGCATCAATAATCCATATAACACAATACACTGCGTGAACACCCAGTGCTAAAATATACACATATTAGTTGGTGCAATTCAGTACCCATAATGCCATTCCAGTGAAAACTCCCTTGTGTCGTACAGAGCAGCAAAAATACCCTTTAAATGTGCATGAATATTTCACCAGTATATTTTAGATTTTTGTAACATGAGATAGGTGCACAAAACCCCAGCACATTGTAGTTTCTGTGCATTCAGTGGCACACGTCATTTGAGGTTCAGCGCGACCTCAGGGAGAGCTCTAGGTCCTCTGTTAAGCTTCTAAACAGCTTATGACAGGCTTTTAGGTTTTGATTTCCAGAATAGATGGGTTGTGGTCCAGAATTGATAAAATGATCTTGTCCATGTATTGCCTGAGACGGAAGTTGATCTCCTCTTGTTCTTTTAGGGCTTCCATCAACTGTGGGAATCAAAAGTTATTGAATAATTTTTGACAGGTCAACAAAAACGGTAAATTAATTATAAACTTCAAATTAAATGAAACCATTCACAAAAAATTTAAAAAGATTGAAAAACACCAAATGTTGAAAAAAAAAAACTGAGGAGGGCTTGTGATCATCACACAAGTAGGCTATGTTTTTTTTTTTTTTTAAAGTTTGTTCCACAAATTCTGCTTTATTTCTCCTTTTGTGTTCCTCAAAGTCATTCAGGTTTTGAATGACATGAGGAGGAGTAAATCACAAAGTTCCTTTTAAGGTTAACTTTTCTCACAAAATTAATTTAAATTGTTTACAGTATATGGACTATAGGTCAATTTTAGAGAATGATCCAGAAAACAACAATAACAAAAATGCTTCATTTTGTTCTCTTGCTCAGACGTACACATTAAGTTCCTCTCATTTGACTTTTATCGGCAGATCAAGGTCAAGCACTTCTCTTACCTGGTCACGGGAGGCATGATCAATCTCCATGGCCAGAGACTGCGCTTTTGTCTGAGTGGCAAACAGGTTTTTGGCCTCATGGAGGCTCAGACTGAGAAGCTGACCATTTAGATCTTCATTCTGTTCTCTCAGTTTTTGGTTCTCCTGTGATAGAAAAATAAACAGGATGGAATTACAATTACCCCAGAAAGATGGTCCAAGAGTCATCTTGCTTTTCCTTTTTATTGTGGCCTAGTTGTGACTGAAACAAGGGAAGTTGGTTAGACCAGCGTCTGCTGGCAAACAAAGCAGTAATCTGCAGATGAAGAATCTGGATTGAGATGATTACGCAATGAATGTAGATAGGAAGAATTTTCAGATCACATTCTTATAAAAGACATACACCAAATGTAATAGTACTAAATATTTATTTTCACAATGATGCAACAGCATTGGCTATATTAGTTAATAGCACAATTAGTTCTAGCCCTCCATTTTGATTGGCCAAGCAGTGTCTAAGAGTGCTCATATTGAGTATAATAGCAGTGGGATATTTCACTATTTATATCAGTCCAGAGTACCTAAACAGAGATGTGTGATTTTGCATGGGTGATGAGTTTTTTATTTATTTATTTATTTATTTTAAAAGCTTTGAGCAACAAGCCCTGTGATTCTGCTTTAGGCACGAGGTGATTTACTGATATTCAGTCCAACAGAACTTTTGTGATATTGTCAAGTTATACTCTTCTTTTGACAGCAACATGGAACTACAAAATCTACAACAACAAAAAAAAAACTATATTAGATGTTAGGTGAGAAGAAACAGCAGCCTGTCAGATAATCTGAAAACACTTCTTATGAATGAACATATTAGTGGTTAATTAGATGATATTAAGTCTGCACAGGAATTACAGTTTACCATCAGACTCGGAAAGAGTCGTGCCCGAGCAGACACAAGCTGCTGGAGGTCAAAGGGCTTGTCCTTGGAAACACTCCTCTGCATATACACACAGTAAAAAAATATGAAAATAAGAGACAGAAAAAGAAAAAAAAAATTCCTTTTGGGATCACTGTTTTTTACTGCAACTTTTATCTCACAATTTTGCTTTCCATTTATTACTATTAGCTCAATTTAAGTACTTCAATACCCCAGCAAAAACTACCAGACTAACAAATACAAATTAACAGTCAGTATTAAAATAAAAACAAATAAACAAATTACAAGCATAGATGAAAAATATATAAAAAGTCTAACAGTATGCAGGTACAGAATAATAAGGCCTAAATGTAAAATAACACTATTGTGTTCACTGTAGAAATACAGTATAGATTAATCTTTGTTAAAGCTGCATTTTGTTGTTTTATTAACATTAATGACACAGACAGCAGCAGGAATATTAGGCTGCTGTCACTTGAAGACTGAAATCTGACTTTTTTGCCATTATGACTATATTACATGAAATTGCGACTATCACGCAAATCTTTTTTTTTCAGTTCTGACTTTATAACACACAATTGCGAGTTCTCGCAATTCAGAATTTCTCGCAACTCAATTGCAAGATTTCACGAAATTCTGACTTTTTTCCTCTTAATTGCAAGTTTGCAATTGTGAGAAAAAATCTGAACTGCAAGATATAAAAAGAAGATATAATCTCAAAATTGTGAGAAATAGTCGCAATTCCCCTTTTTGTTTTTTATTCTGTGGTGGAAACAAGTTTCCATAGTTTTTTTTTTTCATTATTATTAATTTCAAAACAAAAAGTGGAGACTGCCTGAAGGGAATGAAGTTCACCGCCTTTACTGGAGGAAAAATAAGTAAATAAAAGAAAATAGTTCCTTAAATGTGTTTTTATAATGGTAGGCATATTTTTATGTGAAAACATTTGTACTCAATACATTTTGTCAAAGATCTATGTGGGACTACTGTAGTCAAGGCCATAGGAAATATACATGAGATCGAGCTTTCCATCTCTCTCACCTGTTTTAGTCTCTTGACCTCCTGTTCCAACTCACTCTCACGTGTTCGAGTGCTGTATTCTGATAGGCTAATGGAAGATCTGCGAACACGCCCCATTCGTTCTGCCTCCAGCTTGTATAGTTGGAGGTGCTCCAGCTCTCGCCTAAGGTCTTCAATCAGCTGAACAGAAAATCCACTTTTAAAAGCACTTCAAAAGCACTAAGCTACTGAACTGAGAACACATCTGTTTTACATGTAGTCAAGGACAGGATTGCTGTATAGTCTATGGACAGAATAAGACATGGTAATTCTGAACTAAATTAATCTATTAATTTCAATATACTAGCAATTCTCAATAGAATATGCTCCTGAGTCTTCATACAGTTTGTGTAAATGCATCTCTGTTCTTTACTTGTATGTGTGCACATTTAGACTGTTTAGACTGTTTTAATTGTTGTTTTTTAGGTAGGCTACCGTTTAAGCCTGAGCGCAACTAAAGCTGGCCAAGGCTCTGCCACTCTTTTACTATCTGTAAATATATTTGGGCTACTATATAAATGGCATAAAAGATTAGGAAGAGATTTTGTCAACTTGCTGAATAAACAATTTTTTAAATCACTGCCATTTTTACAGTGTTTACTTTAAATTTACATTAATGACCAGTGTGAGAAAAAAAAACAAAAAAAAAACACCACCACCATTATCTCAACATTTACATACGTTTCTGAGATTTTCTATTAATCAAAAGTTGCCAATTTGTATATGAAAAATATTCTTAAAAAATGCAAAATGATTGCACGGTATGGTCATAGTTATCAAATCATTATAATAAAGACATCTCTGTCATTGATAGGTTATTCAGTATGTCCATTTTAACTAGTGGCCAAAAATAAGCACATTTTAGCACCATGGTCTTACCTCCTGCATGGTATCTTTTTCCTTCTTAAACTCATTTCTATTCTGTCGTAGCTTATCCATCATCTTCTTGTACAGATCCATCTCATCCTTCAACCGCAGGCTCGTATCCTCCAGCTTATCTGTCATCCGCTGCCTCTCCTTCACAAACAGGACATTTAAGCAGGTGTACAGTCAATTTTGACAATTACTTGTCATTTATTTAAGATCCTATAATGCCATTTTTTTTGTGAGCTCTCTGAACAAAACAATTAAAAATAAATCTGATGTAATAGTAAGTTGGCATTTAGTTGGCAAACCCTTTTTGACCAAACTGGGCAGTTCTTACAACATTTTTGTATGTTGGTTAGAATTTGACCAGATGGCTTTACAAGCCAGAACATGTGTTAGAAACAATTTTGTTCTAAACATTTATAGGTACACTATGTTACTTTTGGTCCTCTTGTGGATATATAAAAACAAAACAAAAAGACATTGTTTCGGTGCTTCAGCTCTTCTCGACTGCGGATGAAAACGGTTCCTACCTATAGCTAAAACTGTTTTATGAACATACTGCTCATATAATGTTCAATACAAGGCTTAAGAGTTATAACCAGTTTAGATGGAAATGATTTCAAACTGAATACATTACTGTAGCTATGCCCATTAATAGACACGGTGACGTTACTTCCTTGAAAATAAATTCCAGCACAGTGCTGAATAATGAAATGACCCTTCACAATAGATAATGCTTTACAATGAACTCAGTTAGATCTACATGTGGCAATTTATCCGTTCAATAAAATACCTTACTCACCTGTTGAGTAATAAAAATGCCATCTCCGGGTAATTTTTTTTACAACATTAGAAATTCCTCAGTTCTCACCATCTCCTAAAAGCCAAGTCAATGTTAATTCTCATTTTATTCTGAGCTCTGTCACATTCTCTTTTTGCCAGCAGAATCTCCTCTGCTCTGCGTTTTTAAAACGGGTTTGAGATTTAGCTACTTCATATCAACCTTCTTGCTCGTTGTGACATCTAAACTCCCACACCATACACGCGTCAAAGTGGCCGGAGCAACTTTTCTTTATTTACGGATATGACGACGCACACACGGGCGAGTGACGCATGTACGCAATTTTCTGCGAAACCATTTAGAAGGAGGATTGATGATGTATTGAATCATTATTTAAATTCTGTTAATTTTGAACAAAAAAAAAAAATACAACAATAGTGTACCTTTAAATAAAGCAGTACCATTACAAGCATTCATTCATCCTCATTTACATTTCCTTCAACCTAAATAAAAATGGTGAAGTATATGTATGTATAGTGAAACTATCCCACCTCATCCAGTTTATCTGTCTGGGATTTTAGTCTGTTCATATTCATTGCCATCTCTCCATTTTCCTCCTCTAGATGATGTAGTCTGCCGGTAGAAAAAAGAAAAGAAGTCTTACTTATGCTATAAGTGTCCACTGCACAATTTCTCTGTGAATCAAGATCTCAGTTTTCTAGATATAATGCAATGCTCCCTTCAGTGGCTTAACTGTGTTGCTTTTCTCTTTAACACTCTTATGAAGGACCATCTGAGACGGCTTCATAAGTGCACTATATACTCGAATATACACCAATACTGGAAGACCTCCAAGGAAGAGTGTTTAACTCTTCCCCTACAGTTGATGGAAATTTCCATTATTTGAGACAACTGTTCCCCTGCCCTTTACGGAAATGTACGGCTTTCCGTGTTTTCACTGTCATACCGTAGGGTGCGCTATATGACACCTGAAAGAGTACTAAATCTCCTGATCAAAAGGCACGTAAAAAAGAAGCAGAAACAAGCGATATCATGTTAGCACATGCATAAGTAAAATAAAGCGATCATCAACATTTAACATAAATCAAAACTACCAAATTTTACTGAATAAAATCTCGACCCAGAACGAGCTATAGCACTGTCCAAGCATTAGGGTTGTTGATGGACTCGATCTACTTCATCTACTGTATGTTTTGATCATCATTCTGAATCCGATTTGGATGTAGGCCAAGTATTTGACAAAAACGCATTTTTCTTTTTAATGAAACTTTCAAAACAATCAAGTGTTGATAAAAAAAATTATGCATTTAGATAATAAAACAGGTTTTGTTTTTTGGTTTAAAAGCAGAGCCTCTGTTCTTTCTTTTGATATATTGCATTTTCACATGTTTATTCAAAGTATTCTGGGGACCATGAAAATGTTGTGAAAATTATCAAAAATGCTGGCGGTGACTGGCAACTTAAAAAAAAAAAAAAACACTGATAGGGAAAGAGTTAAAAAAGCTGAAATAGCGGGACAGTGGAGTGTAAAACCTGCCAAGGCGAATATCTAAAAACTCAAAATGAGGAACAGTTTAAAAAATAATTTTAAATTAAGCATTATTGTATCTACTGCATTGCAAAAAAGATTTTTTTTGCATTAATCTGTATTCTTTATACATTTACTTTAGAAGCAAATTTCTATCAAATTTGTTTTTAAAACACAGAATTACATTTATTTTGTTACCCTATACTACAGGCAAATAGTTTTATTCTTCTTATTTTCTAAGTCACACTGGTTAAAAATGTGAAATAATTAAGATTTAATGGTTTTGAAAAGTCTTGTTTTAAAGATATCTGGACATTTTTACCAGAACAAAAAATGATCCAACAAGACTCGAAATTCTTAAGATTTTTTTGTGTGCGGTTTTGCAATTACAATTCACATTGTGCTTCAATGTTATTGTTGTCTCTCACCGATTTGTAAGCAGCTCTATCTGTGTGGTCTTGTCTTTCTCCAGTCGACTGTAGGCCTCTCTGTGTCTCCTGAGCTCCTCCTCCATCATGTTTTCCGCTCTGGTCTCCTGGTCTTTTAGCTGCTCCTCCAACTCGTGAATCCTGTTCAAGCACAGTCCTCATTAACATGAATCTTTGACAGACCTGCTGAGACCCGCTTTGACCTTTTGGCATTTATCAAGATCTATATTTTCATAGAACGCTTTGCTACAGGAAAGAATCTGCTCTTTAAAGAGACAAGTATGCAAATACATATGCATATAACATAGTTCCAATGAAATGCACTGTGTGTGGGTGGGTGGACTTTGAGTAGCAATTCACCTGTGGACCAACTGTATGTTTTCTTGTTTCAGCTTGGACTTCACATCCCCGTTCATCAGAATCTCATTTTCCAGCTCTGTCACTTTCGTGTCCAAGTAACTCACCTGTGTAGGAAACAACAATGAATGTAAATTTCACTATTAGTGGCTGCTTCTGAACCAGTCTTGTCTGAATGACTATCAGCACGACCATGAAAAAAAGTTTTGCAACAACAGTACATGTTAAAGTTTTTAAAAGTGTTTGCGTGAATAAACCTGTATTGATCCGGTTTTACATAAATATAAGAAAGTGTTTTTCAACTATAAGCGTGTGTGTGTGTGTGTGTGATCATAATCCCCGATTTCCACAACAACTTTACTTGCCTTGTACCTTGAATGATGTACTTATATGTTATATACTGTATTTAATCTGTGGTGAAAATGATCATGGGCGGCACTAGGGGTGGGCTTTTGTATGTTTTTAGCAGAAGCTATAGACGTTTTTCAATGGCTCTGGTTTTTAGTAAAGCCCAAAAAGCTTTGTTACCTTGTCTTTCTTATAGATCTTAAGACTTAATCTGAAAAATAATTGTGAATACAATCATAGCGCCTAATCACAGTTTACCTAATGGTGACAAGTGCATTTTACATGATTATATTTATATGTTCTCCCTTTGTATCAAAGGTACTTGGCAACATGCTTTTGCAGTATTGAGCATTGTAGCCAATCAAAGACGTCTGTTGAACGGAACGGTCAATCAGAGGTGTTTAAAAGAGTCCCTGCGATGAAGATTTGTTTTGCGCGTTCTGCTTGTGAGCTTGTTATTATAGCCAATAAACTATAGATGCAAATAAGAGATATTTCACTGCAATGTATTTGATATTCTTGAGACTGCTCTGTAGCGCTCCATTACACATCAGCAAAATTATTAAAGATGACGGGGCTTCATTCTTAACCTGAAAGTCGAAAACGCAAAACGTTTCTTGCACCGTCATATTCAGTTAGCATGAATCATGGAAATTATAGCATATTTTCAATTCAAAACAGTTGTCAAATATTAAACGTTTATATACTTACATTTTACCAGGCATTATTTCACTGTTAAAACTAGCGTTGTGTAGTGAATGTGTGCATACTTTAAAATAAAACAGTTATTTACAAATAGTTTAATTGATTACTTCACAAACACATTAGGACCTTTCTTTTTCTTTATTCCCTTAAATTGCTGCTTCTTTTTTTTAATATAAAATACTAAACATGTATGCACATAAACGCAATTAAAAAGCAGACAAAAAAACAATGTTTTGGCAACAAAAGTAAGTTCTGAAATGTGTTAATTAAATCAAACCATGGGACATAAAAGTGCACAAAGTTGAAGAAACACCCAGATACAGACAAATTCCAATTTAAGTATCAGTATCATCTGGACCCATTTGACCCCCTGGATGAGGCAGCTTACACATATACAGATGTGATTTCCTGAGCAGAGATCAGTACTAAGCGTGCGTTTAAAAAGACACTCCAAAGATAGTCTGCATTGGTGATGCGGTTTTCACAGGACTATGATCAGGAAGTAGATGAGTGTGCTGTGAGGGGATTTTACCTTCTCAATAATGTCTAGTTCACAGGAGTCGATGCTGTCATTGAACAAATCCTCTGTGCTGCCGTGACTACTGCTGAGGTTACTGTTGTGGAACAGCTGCCTGTTGGACCCACATGCACACAAAACAAAAACAGGAACAATTTAATCATAGAATACTATCATGCATCGCAATAAGACATAAGGCAATTATATTTTGATTTATCACACAAAACAGTTCATTTTGTGTACCCTCAGCATTCAGATCCCATGCTGACAGCTACATTTTGCAAGAGGAACGTCCCACTTACCTCTCTGCTCAGTTCTATGGATGGATTGGACTACACTGCAGCATTAATACTTGCAAACTACGCTACCCATACTGCATCACTGCACCCATCCGTTCTATGAATCTACATTCAATGCCTGTGTATCTTTAGGAGCACTGCGGTTACAAGCGACAGAAGGCACTGACGAGCAGAGGCATTATGAGAGCTGGAGCAGTGCCCGATCCAGTCCACCCACCCACACAGAACCAAAAAGTACTCGTCTAAAAGACACATGCGCATGCGCAGGCATGAACACTATTCTCTTGTCCCACTTACATTAGGCTCTGAGAGCCGTTAACTTGTGTGTACCCAAATACACATTCACACTTCTGCAGAGTCAGTTCTTGGTTGTCACTGTTTTAGTTCTGTCATTGTCGTTAAAGCAATGACTTCACACATGAAAATACATTATACAAATTACACACATTGGTCTGTCCCTCTCTAACTCTCCTTTCGCTCTCTCTCTTGCACTCAGGTCAGCTGTGGCAGGCCATTTTCATCTGTCACTGTGATTTAGAGAAGGAGACTGGTTGCCAAAGGGACAAGAAAGACTGCCATTCACCCACACAATTTTTGCCACCCAGCGTTTACACTCCCACACATCATTTGACCAGATTCTTACAATTAAACACAAGAGGACTGTCTAGACATTACGTACGCACACACACACACACACACACACACACACACACACAATGTCCGGCCCCAAATTTTGGATTTAAATAGGCAAATACTTAAAGATCATTATTACAGTGATTATAATGTTTCTAGTATGTTATATGTTTGGGAACAGTTCTTCTAACCCTAATTGATGGAGTGTTGGGAGGGAGCATGAATAATTCTTTTCACGCATTAATTGGCACCTCTGAGTCCAGACCTTAAATTCTTTGAACGTCTTTGAGATGTGCTGGAGTGTAAACTTTACAGAATGTTTGACTCAATACAAGACCTTGACCAAAAATGTATGCACCTCTTGATGGAAATAAATGTTGTGATATTTTTGCCATCAAGAGGCGCATACATTTTCGGTCAAAATCTATATGTTCTTGACTTGACTCGACTCTTGACTTTGACTAAAAATGTATGCATACATTGATAATATATATATATATTCTTGATACTTCATATTTATAGGATATGTATCTGCAATAATCAACTATAGCTTAATATAACCAACTTTGTTCTAATTATCACAAATAACAGATTTCACCCTATATTTCTTTGTGTTGATATGAGGAACACATTTCTGATTTGGTGTGACTTTACTGAGGGGTTGTTGAGGTACATTCTACCAAAAATATTTGCAGATACTGGTCTGGAGCACATATAAATGCAATGCTCCACGGCTTTTTTCCCCTCTATTGTGAAATCTTCAGTTTACATAACTTTGACATGAATTGGCATGTTCATATTCTCATCTTCCATTCACAAATTGTCTTCACCTCGGGATTAAATGTTTAGCCTGCCAGATTAATATTGATGATATGACTCCACAAATTCACATAATACTTATTAAACCACAGGTGGGGCTCACATTCATAGCAGTGAGGGAGATGGGAACACGATAATGATTAACAGCAGTATAGACTATACAAACAAACACTGAGCAGAGTGATATGGAGTGACCTACCTTCCAAATGCAGTGCTGGAGATCTTTCTGTTCGGGCTGGGGAAAAAAAAAAAAGATGGATAGATTTTATAGATAGAACTTTAACAACTGTTCAGTAAAACACCATATATGTACATATGAGGGTTGGCTTGCATGATTTTTAAATAATAACATAATTGAATGTTTGACCTTGACAAAAGCAGCCAATGCTACAATTGAGTAAAAATTAAGAAAATCATTGTTCAAGATTTATTTCTATCCAAATGATGTTACTTTCTTTTAAATCAGTTAAACATTACATTCTTTGTAATGAAAAATACAAATAAAATAGATTTGTACTACAAATAATTGAATAGTAATTCAACACATTGTATATGATTTAAATTATAGGATAGGGTCAAGATGGTCAAGTGCTCTGATGTGGGACGGATCAAAATTCAGACATGCTAGTTAATAGATCTCAAAACAAAAACATGGACCTTTTAAAAAAATAATGGGACACCAAATTGCACCTTATCATTGGAAAGTGTCATAGGCTTTATTCCATTTTTGGACATTGCACTTAAACCAAGGCTAACTCACAACATATTTGAATATATTGTCGGCCTTGACACGAGTTCAGATACCTCCAACCATGCTCACAAAAAGGTCTTTAAATAGAGTTTCCAAAGAATTAGAAATGTAAAGCACATACTAAAATTAATTCACAAACTCTCTCCGGTTCATACACGCACACACATAGATGTATTGCCAACAGCTTTTTTTCCAGCAGTGACAGAATGAGGTGTGAACTAATGCATTTCTTGAAGCAGTCTGCTGACAGAGCATTTAGCTTTCATTCCTCCACCCATTCTGTCTTTTTCTCTTTCTTCCCCTTCTATCTGATGCCCTCTTCCCAAAACGACATGTCCGTCTGATCTAATTCCTATTTCATCTTTTATTTTGAAAGACTAAGATATGAGTGGCTAATTACAAGCCCTCTCAAAAGAGAAAAACGTTAAAGTAAACTCACTGACAAACTTTGAAACCAGCAGTGATGACGAAAAGAAGAAAGATCTGGTTCTCCGGATTCTCAACAAATCATCAGAATCCAAAGGCTTGCCAGTTTGTTCATGTGTGGATATTGATGTGAGTGAGAAAGAAGAGACTCAGAGAGACGGCAAAATAAGAATGCGTGGAGACAGATCAAAGTGTGGATGTGTGCAGGTGCTAATAAAGCTCTAATGGGCACTAAAGTGGTGGGCTGGATGATGTATGGAAAAGAGAGAGAATCATTAGTGGTGCAGAGAGACTGCAGCAAGATATCAGAGCCCTCATATACTCACATTAACTCCAAGAGGAAAACCCTGGTTCTATCACCCTGTCGCTTTAATATTGTCTATTGAGGCCCCGGGAAGAGAATGAAGAACAAATAACTTCTAATCCTCCCAGAGAGCCTCTAATGTGTTATTCCAGGCCACTATAAACTTATTTCCCAGATGTGAGGGGTCACTCCTTTTACATTACTGAAGAGAAACTAGACAAGTCCATAACCACTAAACTTTAGTTTCAAAGAGCTAACTCTAATCCCAAATCTTCCTTAGGATGAGCGCACAACCAGTGTATGACAACGCCCTCTGGATGAAAAAGTATTTAATATCTTTCATAACAAATGTAAACTGTAGTCAATGTTGTACCTGTTGGTTTTGAGGTTTTTCAGCCTATTCTCCAGGTCATTGAGCAGACTGACCCTCTTACAGCACTGAGAGCAAAACACATCCATCTGGTCACCAGCGCGGCGCATCTTCCGAGGAGTCTGACCAGCACTGGATGGGGTGAGAGTGAAGGTCAAAATAATAGAAGCATCATGTCCATCCAAACCTCCTTCAAAAGTTTTTGAGTCAAGTATATTTCTGAAGAGCTATTGAGTCTCATTCACTAATAAGTGCGTGGATTATTTCGTATTTGTATGCACAGGAGAACTTATAGCGGCCTAATTCACAGCACATACACGCACATGAATTTGTTCTGAACATAGTTCTGGGGGCTCATTTATAACCGTTGCGTACGCACAGAACACGTACGCCACTTCCGACGCATAAGTTGAGATTTATAAAAAACAAACTTGACTGGAAAATTTGTGCACCTGCACGCAAACTTTGGCCCATTCTACGAAGATTTTGGAGACGGAGCAGTTTGGCGACACGATGGTGAGCTGAGGGACTGACAGCAGATAAAGGAAAACCACTTTAAATCGTCATTATGAGTCCTAATCATAAATACAGTGCATGTTCACAATAACAGTTTAAATAAATAAAATAATGATTTAAACTGTTTTTTACATTTCATATACACATTTAGATTAAATATGCCATTCTCATTAATGGAGTTAAGCTCTTAAATTACATGAAATCATTATGAGAAGTTACAACTTTTTTATATTCTAATAAATAGAAATATTTGTAGCGGATGCGATACTTTTGTTCACTTTTCCTGTGGCATGCTGTGATTTAATGACATTACTATAGCGAGGATTGCTTAGCGCATGATAATAGCAGAAAATATTTTCGCGCAAATAATGATCAAAAATATGAAACAATTAAAAATACTATTTGGCCAGTGGAAAAGATTGAGAAAAACTTTTTTCTGAAATATATTCTATACCATTTTGAGCCCCATTGTTCGTATTACATTTTTTCTCTGGAACTTCCAAAGAAAATATTTGTATAGTGAGGATCAGGGGATGGTTGTAACAGGAAGTGAGTTGTAACAGTCACTTTAAGCACTTAAAAATTAGGTACAGGGTTGCAGTCACTATAATACATGACCATCCTCTTTCTGAGGTGGTAGCAGAAGTTGTAAGTGTGTACAAATATAAAGCACTTACAGGACGAAAAAACTATTTGGGGGTAGAAAAATCAACATTTGAATTTTGGGTTATAACTTGATTTGCAATCAGATTAGTGCATTTAGATGTCAGAACATGCATCTTAAAAATCAGCAGATTCTCTTTCACTTGATATTTACTATTTCATTTCATCTATTTTACAAACAAGCATCTTCTTTATTACATGTTAAAAAAATAGACATAATGGCTGAACAGACAGGAAGGGTCAAATGTTTCCCCTTTTATTATAAAACTAAAAGGAAGTCAATTTGGTTAACAAAACAATATTCTACTTTCTACTCTGTGTTAAAAAAAATGAATAAAACCATTTTGGATAGTGTCAGTACTAAAAAGCATCATAGTGCTGTTTGAGTGAGGAAGTTTCCCACAGTCAGACCGTTCTATCCACTAATACAGTTACTGAAATAAATCCTGTGTAATGAAGGCTGATATCTGGATTCCTTAACTAATTATTCTTTCATTTTAAAGTAAATCCATCTGAAAACAGACCTATGGGCAGTGAGAGAGAAACACACACATAGACACACACTTACCTGGAGGAAACAGAGGAGCCCAGATCTGAGCATCTATTAATGCGGATCTCATCGTCTAGACAGGGGTTGCTAGGAGTGTATTCTCCATCCTCTCCTTCTCCATAGTCCTCAAACTGCTCCTCATTTAATGAGGCAGATGAATGTGTAGATTGATCAGAAGTCTCGGAACGATTACACATCTGACTAAACCTGTAGCAATGAGAGATGTTTTTGTGCGCTTTAGGCTTTGTCTGTAGATTTTTCTTCCCCCACACTTAAGAAAGCAATTATTATTCTGTTCACGCATTCCTTTACAAATCAATCAATTCAGCCTTATGTATATTGAGAAAACGATAATAAAAAGCAGAGCCGGACAGTAATGGAGTACATTTACTTGAGTACAGTACTTAAGTACAATTTTGAGGGATCTGTACTTTACTCGAGTATCATTTTTGGGGAGTACTCATGACTTTACTCAAGTA
The DNA here is from genome assembly GCA_030578275.1 of Meda fulgida. Classification (NCBI taxonomy): domain Eukaryota; kingdom Metazoa; phylum Chordata; class Actinopteri; order Cypriniformes; family Leuciscidae; genus Meda; species Meda fulgida. The sequence continues at coordinate 15,202,470 of CM060621.1, read as the reverse complement.
CATTAGAGAGGCAAATATTGTACTCTTTACTCCACTACATTTCTATCCCTAACCGTGAGTACCCGTCACTACTTCCAAAAAGAAAAAAAAAAAAAAAAAAAAAAAAGGAAGGAAAAAAGAAAAATCTAGGAAACCCTCAATTTGTTGTTTCCCTCTCAAACGTGATTGGATTGTGCAAGCGCCACTGATTGAGACAGCCTATCAGCTTCAGCTTTCCGCCAAAGTCAACTCATGGTCAGATTTATGTTCCAGGCAACCTGTAACCCGTGTTTTTCCAACCTTATACCAATGAAAGTGCACTGGAATGGCAGTCAAACCCGTGACTTCCCACCCGTGAACTCGTACTAGATCGATGTACTCCCAGTTACGAACTCTGACGTCACATAGCCCGCGAAACCATACAAAACAACAATGGCAGCCCCTACGGATGCAGTGTTTCTGCAGGCGGTACATGGTGAGAATACACTTTAGGACAAGATAACGTTGCAGTCAAATGAATAATAATAATGATAGTAATACACACACGATTATGTATTACAATGTTATGTGTCTGAAACAATAAGTATGTCGTGAAAGTGTATTGCCGCATGGAAATGTTAAGGTGACGTAAAGCTGAACTTGACAGCATTGATCATGCTTATGAAAAAAAAAAAATTCCTTGCACTCAGGTAACTTAGTTTGGCGTGACTGGCCTGGAACGCTGCAAAGTCGTGAGTCGTGGTTTGTAGTCGTGATTTACGTGCTCAAAAACCTGCCTGGAACGCAGCATTATAAGAGACTAAACCATGGACGAAAAAATGTAAGAAGACGCAGCAGGTCCATCCCGGGAATGTGCCGCCCGTGGCCCCACCTCGCCAGACTATTTACATTTTCTGAAATTTTCTTAAAAGTTAAATAAAGCAACATGGTAAAAAGATGAAAATGACTTGATTTTACTTTCAATTCCTTTTACATTCTCTAGTATTAACATTAACATTTTTCATAACTCCATGTAGGACGTTTCTGTACATAAATGTAAGCACTGTGGCAGTAGTAATGCAATACTTAGAAAATGTACTCTTGATACTCAAGTACTTTTAAAAACAAGTACTTCAGTACTTTTACTCAAGTAGACATCTGACTGTAGTACTTTTACTTGAGTAAAATTTAGCAAGGGGTATCTGTACTTTTACTCAAGTAATGAAGCTGTGTACTCTGTCCGCCTCTGATAAAAAGTAAACGAAAATAAAAGTACTCACTTTTCCACTGGGAGGCAAAGCCCAATATCTTCCTCTTTTTCTCCAGTTCTCCCTCCATCTGATATCACAGATGACGGAGCGCTGTCTACTGCACTGTCTCTGTCCGACTCTCTCTCCACCCCTCTGCCTTCCTCACCCTCCTCATCCTCAAGCATTGGGCCATCTAGGCACTCCTGGATGGACATTGATGACTGTAGTCCGTCCGGCCTGTCCTGATTGTTCTGTCAAAAGCAAAATAGATTAAACTGTTAGAATAGTCATAGCACAACACCTAACTAGGGTTACATAAGAACAGAAACCATTCTGAAAATATCACAGACTCATTTATGTCTGTCGGAGATAAAATCTCGGTTACACTTAATTTCTAAAGTCCTCTGTAGACATTTTACTAACTAAAAGAAACTTAATAGTAGACTATTAGATTAGGGTTAGTGTAAGTAGAATAAGTTGTCTTGCAATGTTACTTATATTCAGTAGGATGTCTGTTGGAGGACCACTGGGTCACACCAGGACCCACAAAGTGGGCGGCCAGTTTTAGTAGATAATGACGGGTTGTTGACATGTAGTTGCAAAGTTACTTATGGTTAGTAGAATGTTTAAAGTGGACTATCAAAATAAAGTGTTTTCCAAACAATTCTGAGAGTGACAACTGCATTTATCGAACCACAAAAATATTTTGGCGTCACTGCAGAGACCATGGATACTAACAGTTTATCTGAATGGTGAAGCTATATATTAGTAATATTTGTGACTGGAGGCAACTGAGGATACTGAGTAACAACATCAAAAATCTTTTTAAAATCGACTGTTAAATACATGTGCAAAATTCTTAATTTACCTAGTGTTCATGTTAATTCAACCCGATCACACTAAATGCGTCTCTGTTGCACGCATTGTGTTTATCGTGCAATTTATGCGCAAAAATGAGTTTTTACGTGCATAGGATATGCATGGGTTGGTTAGGGTAGGTTTAGCAGTGTTGTGGGGTGCGTGTGTATTATACGTTTGGGTAGAATTATTGGTGTGGGGTGCATGTGTATTACACGCAATGAACTGCGTATCAAATGCATGCGAAAACTGCATATCACATGCATGTAAAAACTAATTTTCGCGTATAAATTGCACGATAAACACAATGCGTGCTATAGAGATGCATTTACGTGAGAACAGGCTGGTTAGTTTCACATAGTTTTGAAAAACTTATTTACAAACGTAATAACTATAAAAAAAAGGTTTCAAAAAAGGGGTAAACATCCTAATTATTTTCCAAAAGGTTTTTAAACATACAGTATGTGATTCAAAGTAAAAAGATTTAAAAAAAAATGAATAATTGAATAAATATAATTTATTTATAAATATTATGTTTTTGTTCAAAGCTTTTATATTTTTATTATGTCACAGTTCAATATATCATATTTTAAGAGACTTGATACACAGTCATGTTTTTTTTATTGGATCCAATTACTTTAATTAGATTTAGTTTTTAGATTTACTTTAGATTTAGTATCAGAAATAATATTAAATGTTCCTATATTAAAAGATATTTACATAATAGGATAATATGTCGCTAGGACGACAAAAAGAAAACACAAAAGTTTCATCACAGCTACTGGCTAAAATTGTGTAGACACCCATGTTACCTCTTTGCATTCTGCTTGGCATTTACAGAAGAATGGACAGAACTGGGAAAGCATAAAGCATTCTCTTCCCAATTTTTTATCAATCAGACACTGCTTCTGTGGTTTACAAAACTGGCTCTACAACTAACAGTCACTTTTGTAAGTTGATCACACAGCAGGCGGGTGTGAATGTGTGAGGAAAAAAAAGTGCTTTTTAGTATTCTGCTGTGCTGAACATGAGGGGGTAGGGATATAAAATGCCAGTGTGTGTGGTCAGGGTGCTTGATCAGCGAGTGGTCCTACAGACACACACACACACACACACACTCACACACACACACACACACACACACACACAGCATTTTTTTTTCATACTTTCTCACATTTCGTTGCAAAGGACAAAATCAAATCAGGTTACAAAACGGAGGTAATTATGTGCTCTTCTATTTGTGAATAGATCTCCTCCTTCACAATATGAACATTGACTGTCTCAGCAGGGTATGGTTACCCACATTTGAGCACCAGATTATAAATGCACACAACACGCCGCAGCGTGAAACATGACATTCAAAACCCTGCAGGAAGCTCTTACATAAAGGATAGCAACATCCATTCGTAAAGCTAGAAAGTGAACTGTCTAAAACTCTGAAAGCACTAATATGCATTTGTGAAAAATGCAGAAAAATTCAGTGTTTGCCTGGCAAAAGCTGTTAAGTTCGCATTTCACAGTGCAATGCCCCTTTAGGATAGCATTACATAATGGCAGAGACAATTTATATAGAGACATGCCACTTACTCAATCCTCAATACAACTATATAGGAAAAACCCGTAACGCCAAAGATGGCGGTTGTATGCACATGCCCCGCCCCTCCCACTGGAAAGCCAATCCTCTGCTTTGAACAGAGGGAAACATTTAAGCCTATCGTCTGGTTCCACTAACGCATGCGCACAGTTGAGGTTTGCGACAGTTGAAAATACGTTACTGTTTGAAAGGCGGCAGATTTTATATGTAGTGTATGTGTGCGCTGTGTAAATATCAGACATCCCAAGTGCGTACCGCATATTGATAGCGGCTCCCTGATGCCCGCAAATTAGTTCAAATCTCACAGAATCTAGAGCGAGCGAGCGAGAGCTCACACATACTGTGTTTCAAACCGTGCCGCGCGCGCACGTCAGAGAAGGAGAGAACCCTTGCGCATGCGTAGTAAAGTATAACCTGTGGGGGGAAAGGCGTTTTAAACCTTATTTTGGGGCAAAGTCATCAAACTTTTTCAGCGATTTTTATCATATTTTACTGCTGTTTCTATACATGCAGTTTTTATGTCCCGGTGACCAGTGAAAATGCAGTTCTGACTCTGCCCATTCATTTAGATAGGAACCTGGTCTTGTTAGTCCGAAATAGCTGCCCGGAGGCGTTGCCAAGATGGCGGCCGAGTGGCATGACTTGCCTAAAAGGACTTTGATAATGGTCTCTATAAAAGACTATTAACATTCAGAATAAAAAAATATAGTAGAATGGGTGTATTTTTCAGATGTTGAGAAAACTTTTCAGTTTTATGCATAATGTAATCCAGTACAAGGTAGTGTACTGGACAATGCAGACAATATGCCATACATGAAACTTGAAAGGTCTGAAAATATGTTCTTTATGAACTTCTGACACTTCTGCTGTTTTCTTTGTTCAACTGAAACCAGTTGATAAACAGAGCACGAGGCCACTTCAAATAACCATGACAGGATGAAAACAATAAATGTATGAATGATTAGGAGTATCTCTTTAAAGAAAAGAAAAGAAGTGCAATCATACATGCTGCCCACGAGGATACTGGCTCCGACATCAGGAGGATCTCTTGATAAAATTCTGTTTATTAAAGCACAGGGGTCAATGATGAGTTTTACTTCTTTTTTTTTTTTTGTCTTTTTTTTTTTGTCTGTTGAAGTTGATAATGATGATAAAAAGACAAGACACACTTTTGGGGGCATATAAAAGTTGGGGGGGGGGGGGCATATAAAAAATGTCAGGTTGATGCACTAAAAAATTATTGTGATTTTAACAGTAAAATACAGTAAAAATGCTACAGTGAAAAACTGTTAATTGGTTTCCTTACTATATACGGTAAATAACTGTGATAGATCTAATGGTACATTTAATGTAATTTTACTGTAAAATACCGTTGAATTTACAGTTTTCGAAAGTGAAAAAGAACAACTCATTGTATAATTTACAGTGAAAAACAGTAAATTGACATTCCCACAATTCCCTGCATGACACTTCGCATATGATGTATTTTTGTTGAAATAACTGTTTCTTCATAGTTTTCTCAGTTTTTTCTAATCAGTTATGTACATTAGGCTTTTATGTAACATTTAATGTTGTTAAATTCATGTTTATTGGATTTTTAAAAATTTCATGTGTTACCCTGATGGTGTTTAATGTTTGTGTAAATGACACTATGCAGCTTCTGTACTTTAATATAAACTTTCTTTTGAAAAGCTGTTTGTGATGAGCCTTGATTGATCATGTGACTCATCACTGCTGTAATTGTTGGTACAAAACAGACATTAATACTTAAACAGCTCGATATTAACATTATAAGATAATGAAATACGGCTTATCACTGTAAAATTTTAAGTTAAGTCTGTAAAACCTAATATTTTGCTACCATATTTTATACAGTAAATTTTTGGCAACCACAGCTGCCGGTATTTATTGAACCATAAATTGAACAGTTTTTTTTTTACAGTGTAATATCCTAATCCAAAGAAAAACAAAGAGTAAAAAAATAAAAAAATAATAAATAAATAAATATGTATTAGGATATTAGGATAGTTGCATCAACCTAACATGTTTTTATATGCCCCCCAACTCTAAAAAAGTGTCTTGTCTTTTTATTGTATATATATATATATATATATATATATATATATATATATATATATATATATATATATACACACACACACACACACACACACACACTTTTTTAATTGTTTGCCATAACCTTGAAATAACACATAATTTTACAAAGATTATTTCAGGTTATGAATAAATAAACTATAGGCTGATTAAAAAAAATGTAAATGTAAAATGTTTTAATTTGATTCTAAAACACTTGCCAATACACTTGTTTATTAAATTGTATAGTAAAAATAGAAAACTATACAAAACCAACATGAATAAATAGGTACATTTCTAGATAGCCAAGACAAGTAGTTTGTTTAGGCATGGTTTGAAGGGAATTACAAACCTGCGCACATATATTCAAACGCACATAACTATAGAATCAATTCTTAATGCGCATGTGAACGCCATCAGCATTTATCACAGGTTCGCCTTTAAAGTCTGTTTAGAGAGAACGGCGTCGTCTTAGCGGCCCCTAATTTAATAACAAATGATAATTTCGCCGGAAGTGAATAAATCAAAACTAACTTTAGGAAAATATCATTATTCAAGAATCGCTCATCTAAGTGGACTGTGGAAAACTCACAAGTCCTTGACAATCACTCATTGCTAGTGCAAAATTTCTCAGTCCTTAAACATTGTGTTTGTGTTGAAAATAGCTTTAGATATTGTACTCTATGACAGCTGGGAAAGATGAGAATATAAAAGATGTCGAAGTGACCAACAAATTAGTGTGTCCGTGATAAAGAAAAAGAAAAATCTTTTATAACTTACAAAAACACGTTTCACATTTCTAGTCGTCAAGTCATCTTCATTTATATAGCGCTTTTAACAATGTAGATTGTTTCAAAACAGCTTTACAGAGATAAACATATAATTTAAGGTAAAAGAGATTGTTTATGAAGACACAAACTTACCACCCAGCAGCCAAAATATAATACTTTAATGGGTTTCAAGGCTACTGTGTGCAGCTGTTTCATGAGTACAGTGAGCTAAACTAAATGAGGCTTGCTACACGTGTACAGTAAGTAGGGGCTATTTTAGACAGAAAGCAAGCGGTGCCCCATTTATAAAATGACTTAACCTGCTGAAATGAACAGGGGAAAAAAATGTAACAGTGCGGATTCAAACAATTCTAGGATGAAATACGAGTGGGAAGAGTAAGCTTATGACAAACCTCTCCACCTGCCTCTTACGTCATTCTTGGAGAAGTCTCGATCAACACTGATCCCAAACCAACAAACTGGTTTAGTCAGGTAATTACATGAACCTCAAAAACAGAATCTAATAAAGTAAACTCATGCAATATCACCAAGGAGAAATTAAAAAATATATTATCCTTCCCCAGGGCAGAATGGGTGCAACTAAAGGCAACTACAGAATCAATGGCGGGTCTCCTAGACTCCTAGTGACGTCTCATGTTCGCCCTTGAACTGAAGAGCCCCAGGGCCCTGTTCTCATTTCCATCTTATTAACAACTTATAATCATAAGCTCTATTTAACTGCTCACTTTCAAGAGAATTTAGCAATCCTCACCAGGCTGCTTTACTCACTAAAGGCACATTTGTGAATCAAAGCAAGTCAAACGTGTCAAATGTGCAACATCACTATAGTGCATATAACTAAATATAACACTTTTAATAAAGAAACGAAATGTTGGGGAAAATGAAATTATCCTATATGACACTAAAACAGCCAGTAGGTGGCGGCAATTCGTAATAAGTGAATCATAGAATCATTCATTCATGATTCAACCGATTCGTTCAAACAGGCTGAAATTTTCATGAATTAAGCAAGGCCCTGTCCCAAATTGCACACTTAAGTTTCGGTCTTGTAAACTTCCAATGGCTGCCGCATACGCATGTCCGTTAAGTCCATGAGACCATAGGGTGTCCCATTTTTCATTTTAGGTTTCAGAAGGGTGCTCATGAGTGCCCCCTTTGGAGGTCAATAATATATGCACCCTCGATGCGCACTTTTGCTGAGTCCGCAGACTCCGCACTGATGCGAGGTCTATGTCTGCAGAAGACTCCTTCACAACAGTGAAAGTGGCGTTACGTCACGAAAGTGCGGACTCGTAGGAAGACCGGAAATGCTCTGGGTGCCATTTGGAACAGTGTCCCCTGGCTTTATGAATGGGTCATTGAATCATTGACTCACCCAATTAGTTCAAAAACGGTGAATCATTCACAAATGAAAGACTGTGTATTGCTGGGAGACGCAACTTTTCTGCTTTGTTTGGAACTATTTTCGTTGGCAAAATAGAGCAAAAAACGTCAAAATTGACAACGTTGTGTATAAAAATAGTCAATTTATATAAATCAACTTTATTGAACTGTGTTTGCATAAAATTGATTTCACATTTTGCACTTGTGCTGATATTCTAGAGAATAGCACTCTCATATGTGACAAGGGATGTCGTTGTAGAGTGCGGTCTCGTATAATTATTAAGAAGTTCTCGGACACACACTGAGAATTGATTGAGAATTGAAAATTTATGCCACGGGCCAAGTTTAAACAAAAGCTAAAACATAAAATAATATGTTTTGCAAAAAGTCAGAGGTCAGAGGCCAAAAGGGCAGGTCCTTGAGCACCGCATGTGGTCTCTCTGTGCACATGCCTTAATCTAGAGTCAAATAATACTGCTGCATGTACATCTTGACTAAATGGCCCATCTCATGGTATTTTACATAGCCTACTAAAAATATGGAACTGAAGTAATGGTAGTAATGGAAATATGGTTTCTGAACTAAAGATCCAAGTGTATTTTTCATTTTATAATGATTAGAGTCAGTGTAATGTATCAAACTGATTCACATTTCTCACTCATCTGAGGAGACAAGTTTTCACTCCTACACACACCCAGGAAAAAACAAAAAGATCTGTCAAGGCCGAGCTGATGCACAGGAACCAATGAGTCACTATCCTTCCAGTTTCCTATCCAGTTTTTGCAAGCCAAAGAAATACACATGCCCAAACCAGGGTATTGCCAATAGCAAAAACTCCCTGCCAAGACCAGTTCACTTCCCGAAATCTGAATAATGAATAATAATAAGCCGACTGTTTCTTTCTGTGTAATGCTATATATTAGGGGTGTAACGCACATAAAGATTCGAAACAGGGGGTAGGGGGGTTAAACAGTGGTTTACTGAACAAATTGTGTCTCTATTTTTAAATTAATTCAGTTTATAAGTTTAAGGTTAAAAAACATCTCTGCTAATACTGTAAACTATATGTAGGGGAGCCCTTACTGGCACATTACTGTAATATTAAAGGTTAACAATAGAGCCCAATCTATTAGCCTAAATTCAGCTGCTACATATGTTTAGATATAATCAACATTCAAATAACAAATTGTATGCAAACAAGTAAACTGCACGTAAAGCAGTTTTTGCATTACCTGCTAAATTTAATTATATATTTTTTACTCCAATTCATTGTTGAAATATAATAATGTACACACTGGGTGCCATTTTCATGACAGATATTTTAAACATACATTAAATAGTCAACATAACACTAACTAGGCTAATGAATATATAGTCTAATATAGTGCATATATTTAGCAAAAGGGTTATTTTTTATAGCTGACTATAGTGACTAACAACTAAGCTGTGGACACTGAATGACTTGCCTGAGGTACCTGATGTAATGCTACGGGGGATAGCTATTGTTTATAAGCAGGTTTGATGTCTTTCTGCCATTGAAAAACTTTATAAGATACGAGATATAATGTTTCAGTAAGTTGTACTGTATCATATATATATATATCTTGTACACATAAGATACGAAAATCCGCAGGACGAACATGTACCGTTACACCCCTTACTTTTAAAATTACTTTAAAAAAAAAAATGTAAAAATGACTATCAAATGTCAAGGAAGAAATATTTGTTTTGTGGCAAGGTAAAGTAAGGACAACCTCAACAATGGGCTAGGGCTTGATGGGGCAGCAGGGCGCATTTGGTATGCAATGAGAGAATCCCAATGACACATACCGTGGGTGGTGTATCGCGGTTTTTCAGTTCGGTTACACCCCACGATATATATGGATTGCACCTGGCTGCACTACAGTTTTTTTTTTAAACCAATATCCAGTTAAATAGATAGACTATAGTGTGTCTTTGTTTAGAGAGATATTGCATTACCGGACCACATCGCTCTGCTGTAGAGCTTGTAAAGTGCATCGAAACCTGCACTGTGCTGTAACTCAAGCCGAGGGATTTTGTGTGAGAGATAAGCCAGAAAAGCTAAACTTTCTCAAGGAAGCTTCTCAGAATGTTATACATATAAAATAAATGTATGTGTTAAATACATTCACAGTTGAATAATGGTCAATGGGAAAAAAAAACAATTCTGACAGCTTTCCAGAGGCTTTTATGAAGGCTGGTGTGCGAGTATTTTTATACAATAGATTAAGTGTGTGAAACACAAGTGAGCAATTTAATGCAACTATGTACTGGTCCTCTTATGTCTACTGTATATTTAGCAGACTCAAACAAACATATTGCAAAGAGAGAGAAAAAGAGAGACCGTTTGCAGGGGGGAAAGACAGGTGACAACAAATGTCAGCAGGATGATAGATAGGAACAGCAGTGCAGCAACACTAGCTGAAACACATTTACACACACTTCCATTAACCATTTATTTTTAAAATCCTTTTTAAACAGGTCAGTATTTTTAAAAAAAAATGCAGAATGATAAATGATTATTCAAAATCAGTGTAATGGTGATCATTCTCGAAAAATGTGCCTACTTTCAGTAACAGCTGCTGCAAGTTTAAACATCCCCTTATTTCAACTAAATAAACCAGACAACTAAAATTCTAAGAAAATGCTATTTGTAGGTTTCAATTAAGCAACTGACACCCATATTCAATGACACTTGAATCATACAACACTCAAGCATTAATCCTGAACACATTTGATGTCTAGCTACATGATGGTGTGCATTCCAACCTATGTCTCTGTTCCATGATTACTGTAAATTATATGAGATTAAGAATTTAAGTTTTGAGTTTTAAGAATTTAAGTTTTTCTTTATTTTATTTTTTTATTTTTTTACCATAGACAAGATTGTGAAATTACAATGAGTAAAATATACAAAACTTTAGTGTTTTATGGAATATGGAAATGTTTGAATATGCTAATGGAATTCTTCAAATAAACACTCTTCCATCTTTTTTTTTTTTTTGTATGTGTGGTTTGAAGTGACAAGGTCACAACTAGATGAAACAATTTAACCTACATATGTCTGCTAGCCTACTAAAAAATGACTTTTAGGTTTATGAACAGACAAGTTGCCAGCTGCCCTTAATTAACAATTAATCTCATTATCATCTGACTGCAGGGCAATCTGAAAGTTTAACAATGAGAGAAAGACAGGTACAACAGAGAACTGTTTGGAGACCAACAAAAGACAGTCTAGCCAAATTAGTGTGAAAAAATGAGGTTAAGGAGAAAACAAGTGAATGTTAGAATAAACACAAATGAGAAATGACCATGTAAATGTAATCATTAAGTGAGCAACACAAACATGACACCCTTGACATGAACTCTTCATATTCAAAGTCCATTTCTTTCCCCTGCCAAACACAATAAAAAAGAGCTAATTTTACCCTGTCTCTCACAGTTGAGGGAGCATGATCTCTTCCACTCCTCACAGTCCACTGTAGTCATCCAACTCAAATCCAACAGGTGAGGCCTCATCCACTGGTATACTTCTGTATCAAAATCCGTAATCCACAGCCAAGTACAAGAGAGAGAATCCTTATGCTGGCTATTTTCATCTGCTCAATTCTTGAATGAATCTTATAGTTTCTGAAACTTGTGAAAACACACCGTACAATTCAGGCTTGCTTGCTTGACCAAACACCCTCCCTCTACACACTCACAGAAGCTCTGACAGCAGTTGTGTGTTTCCAGCCACTCCTACTCTCCCCTTCTCAAGCTCTATGGCTGTTGCCAGGCAACCGGGTTTCAGGGGAGGTCCTGTGGGTGAAGCTGAAAAAAAGCTGCACACTGGCTCCTGCATAAAGCATTTGCATATGCAGGTACTGGTAGGCTACACCTAACCACTGTGGTAAGTGCATTCATTTGGAAAGTTTAGGGGCTTAGGGACTTGAAACATTAAAACACAAAAAAAAGTGGATTGTTATCAGATCAAGTTTTAAAGTTAAAAATATATAAATAAATGAATAAATAAATGAATAAATAATAAATAAAAAAAACATGAAAATAAAACTTTTTTTAAAGTTGGAAGAGACGATATTAATTGCAACACACCGCACACAAAGGCACCTAACCTCACAATTTCACTTCCTTACCAGTTTGTATTGTGTGAGTGTGTTTGAGCATGATTCATTGTGAAACTGGATGTGTGTGTGTGGTTGTTTTGCACTAGGCTATTGCAGACTTGAAAACAAAATTTTTTTTATATATGCAACAGTCTCCCAGAGGTGAAACCTCTTAAACTTGCTTTGAAATCTAATCAAGAAACAAATTATATGTACAAAAGCATTAAATGCTAATATATTTCCTTGAACTGTCTTGTTTCCTCCCACTCTGATCATTCTAACAAAAGCCCAACACTTTGTCTTCTGACCCTTTTTATTCTCACAGTTCCTGTATGTCTCCTCATATCAAGTTTCTCACTGTGTGTTTAGCATTAGCTCAGGTAAATTCTTCCACATCCACAAACCTGTCTTCGGTTTCCTGCTTCATATTAATACAAGTGACCCCAAATCATACAAAAACACAGCCAGATCTTTCAGCCAAACCTCTTGAGGGAGTTTCAAAACAAACACACTATACTACCTTTATGGCTCTCATTTAGACAGTTGTATCTTGTTTCTACTGGTGTTTATAAGGGGAACAGAACGGATGGTGTTAATTCTATTTCACTCTCTGACCTTGAATTTTAGCTTGCACATTTTAGCTTTTTAAAAAGAGGAAGATTTAGGGAAGGTGGAGAAATATTGAGAAAAAAGAGAAAGAGAGAGATGGTGACAGGGGGAGATGAGAAAAAGGGGGCACTTGGTGGGTGAAAAGCTAATTATCTGGAAAGGAATCTCTCATGGGCTCTCTCACAGAAAGAATTTGGCCACAGGTCCACCAATGGCTGCAAGCTATTTGTTTAATGCAATTTGTTAAAGCTTTGTACTCCTTTCCTTGTAAAGGGTATCAGTGATTCTATTCAGTCTTTGCAGTCCAGAGTATAACTCGCATGGACAGACTGAATAAAAGTCTTCAAAATGGCTTTAGAATACATTTCCTTCCCTTGCTCCCTCTTTTTAATCAAACAAGTGTTCAGTCCTCAATTATTTAGAATTAAAGTGTGGGCTTATTACAGTCCATTGTGAGATAAAAAAAAAAAATAAAAAAAAAAGTAGACTTGCATTGACGTCTTTGAGACTTAAGATAGAATGTGATTGTTTAAGTTTGATAGTAAAAGTTAAAAGTAAAGAATTTAAAGGACTCCTGAAATCAATTTTTTTTTAGCTCTTAGTATGAATATGTTAGCCTTAATGTTATAAATGAGCTGGTGTGTTCCAAAGCAATGACAAAATATAAGCATTCAAAACTTACAGTCTCTCACTTCCGTTAAAATGGATCACAAATTTTTATGACGTCACCGCAGACTTCAGCTTCTCGTCATATCTTCTGTCCAATCAAATGCTCTCTAGAATCTGAAGTGTCCCACCCCCTTTGCTATAAAGACTACCTGGCCAAAGCGACCGTGGCTGTACCTGATTGTACGTTCAGTAGTAGGTATTGCTCCGTATCAGATGCTCATGCTCATTAGTTAACTGTCAGAGTTACTGGAGTAACATACTTTTAGATATTGGTTTATTTCGTGGCGGAGTGTCAGTCAGGCACGTCTGAAAGTGAGTAACTTTAGAAGACGACTCGCGGTCTGTGAGCTAATCTAAACGCTATTGGATATTTGAAAAGGGGGAGGAGACATCCAATATGTCCGGCCTGAGCTTCCTACAAAGCTGTGTGTTTCAAGGCACTTTAGTGGGCCTGTAATGTTGCAGTAGAGGACACAACGTTCTAGATGAGCAAGAATCATGTAATACATTTAGCAAAACTACAGAAAAAGCTCATTCAAACTGTGACTTTGTTCATATTTACTTGTGTTCTGAAAATTTCGCAGATTATATCTGGCCATCCACACAAGGGGGAAAGTTTTTCCCACACAGATTTCACAGGTTCAAGTCAGTCTTGCAGATTTGCAGTGCTGATCAACAGAAAGCAGGTTGATTAGAAAGTGACTTCTGTGTGAGCTGATTGCTATACTTCAGTTGATTTTTGGTCTGTGTATGTTGCGTTTTCTTTCGTTTTTCGATTTAAAATGAAAGTAGAACAATTAGAAAATGGCTCATTTATTCATTTAGCCTGTTGTAAAAAAAAAATTGTATTTTTAGGTTCAGGGTTAGAAAATGGATAAACTGCATTGATATTCAATTTCCAAATGTGGGCTTGCATGAAACGCCCCTTTCCACTGATTGGTCAACCAAAGATCAACCCGTGTCACTTTCAGTTCTTCCACAGTTCTGTGCAGAAGTCCTCCACTGGTGGATGGATTCTTAAAGTGTTTATTACAAATAATCTCTCTCTCATCCAACAACTGGTCTAAGGAATGCTTTGACGCAAATCACACTGGGCAGGACCTAGAAAGGGTTTCCTTTAGGCATGGGTTCGACAACCTACGTGCCAGAGAAATATTAGCTGATTATTTCAGAAATGATAATTTAGGTTATCTCGCATCTGCACCCACATCACCCATCAGACCAACTGGACAGCGCGGAAATTCATTTACACTGTAGACCAGTATTGAATTACGTGTAAATATGCAGCAGTCATAACTTTTATTTTAGACAACCAGCTGCATGAGTTTTGAACAAGGGATGAAGCTGAAATTAAATTAATTAATGCTATTGCAAAATAAAGCCACAGAACCGTTGCACTTCTTATCCCACGTAGGAGGGGACGTTCTCGCGACCATACCCTAAAAGTTCTCTAAAGGTGCAACGAAAATTAGGGACATTCCTAAAACGACAATCATTAACAGAGCGTTGCCATAGTCCTCTGTTGGTCATATGATAACGTTCCCAATATGACTATAGTGGGTTACCCCTATAGTTATGCTATGGTATATGTACAGCAATGTTACAAAGAGGACATTTGGGACGTTAACAGAACAAAATATTCAGATGATGGACGTCTCATTAGGGACTGCGCTGCAACATTTGGAAACGTTGGTTAAAGGTGGGGTAAGCGATATTTTAAAAAAGCTGTTTGGAAGCTAGTTGGACTGACACACGAACAAATAACAACAAATATGTGTAGCCAGTCAGCATTAGGGGGTGTATGAGCTGGAGGAGAGAGAACGACCAAGAGGGAGATTTGAAGAAAGACCGAATTAGAGATGAGACACAATACAAAAGAGAAGTACTGGATGAAGGGAAAAATCTATCTCTCCCACTAAGGCCCCTTCTAGTTGGCGGCACGGTAGCACGTAGCGGCCACTCCAGATCCACAGTGGTATTTTGTGCTTCCTTGTCATTCGTTTGTCATATGCGATTTATTTTTTTGTAAAGCATTATTTTGTTGTGCTTCTGCTATGATAAACAAAAATCCACTCTTGGATTGCATGCGTAACGGCGGCCCGCTAGTGAGAGTCGCGCTGACGATTGCTAGAGAATGTAGTGTTTACCGGCATTGTCATGACGGGAAATCAGTGTTCGAGACCGAATCAGAGCAGGGTGGTTAGGATTGGAGGGTGAGTTTTGGAGGCGGAGCAACAAAGATTAGAAAGATTATTATTATTATTATTATTCGAGAACTGCAGATCAAATTTATATCTTTTTATATCTATCGTATGTCAATAATCACATTTATATATTTTCATATCTATAATATTTCAACTCCACTTTATTTTGATGGTCCCTTTTGAACATTCTGGTGACTATAAGTAACTTTGCAACTACATGTCAACTAACTCTCATTAGAGTATTAGTAGACTATTAGTAGACTGTCTGCTTAATATCTGATAACTTTTTATTGTGATGGTCCTCCAACAGACAGTCTACTGACTATAAGTAACTATGCAACTACATGTCAACTTATTCTAACCCTAACCCTACCAGTCTACTAATACTCTACTAACACTCTAATGAGAGTAAGTAGACATGTAGGTGCAACGTTACTTATAGTCAACAGAATGTGTTAAAGGGACCATCCAAATGAAGTGAAACCAATAAAAGTAATGACGGCTGCATATTTACACTTAAATCGATACTGGTCTGCGCTTCGCTACAATGTAAAACCATCTCTGCGCTGTCCAGTGGGTCACACAGCTTTGCCGCATCGATTTTGATAGTTGGACAACTAAATAAAACCAGTGGTGTGCTAAAGAAATAGGCTGATGGGTGCAGATGCGAGAACCTAAATTAATATTTCTGAAATAATCAGCTAATTTTCTTCTGGCACGTAGGTTGTCGAACACATGCCTAGAGAAGGAAACCCTGCCCAGTGCGATTTGCGTCAAAGCATTCCTTAGTCCGGTTGTTGGATGAGAGAGAGATTATTTGTAATAAACACTTTAAGAATATGTCTTAGCAGCAGAGGACTATTATGTTGCTTTTCCACTGCATGGTACGGCTCGGTTAGCTTTTCCACTGCAGTTTAGTACCACTTAAAAGTGAGTGGGATTGTTAACTGGTTGTTATAGTTGTACCACCTCTACTGCCGTGACATCATCATAAATGTGACACAAACAAATGCGTGAAACAAACAAACGCAGTCGCACAACACAGGAGCAATTGACGATATCGATGGAATGCTGTTCTTGATTCTTGGCATTTGAATGTTTTTTACTGCAAAACAAAGAAGTTTGTTTGTTCGGTTTTGGGGTCTCGTGTCGCAAATCCAATGACGCTGGAAGATATAATTCTCTCTGACCAATCAGTGATCTGCAGTTTTACACGTCACATTTTAATATCAGTGCGGCTTGCTTGGTACCTCATACGAGGTGGTACTATACGTTAACCGTAACGATCCGTACCATGCAGTGTAAAAGCGCCAAAAAGTGAGCCATACCGAGCTGTACCATGGAGTAGCAAAGTGCGATTATTCTGCAAGGAACTGTGGAAGAACTGAAAGCAGCATGGGTTGGTTTTTAGTCAACCAATGAGTGGAAAGGGGCGTTTCATGCATGGCCACATGTGGAAATCGAATATTCAAGCAGTTTATCCATTGTCTACCCCTGAACCTATAAAAAATCAAGACAATTGTTTTTTTTACAAATAAATGAGCCATTTTCTAATTTTTCTACTTTCAATATTAAAGCGAAAAACGAATGAACACAACATACACAGACCATTTTGACTGTTTTTTTTTTTTTTGCCCGTGAAATTTCACTAATGTCACCGCACCTTAACAAACCTAATCAACAAAGAAATGTGATACAAGATTCTCCTTTTTGCAAAGTTCAAAATATGACATACTTCCTCAGGAACAGACAGACAAAGAGATAATAAACATGTTTATCTTTAATAAACAAAGAGATAAAAAGAGAACTCATTGAGAAAGAAAGAAGGCAGAAGATGTGAAGCAATAACCTGCTAAACAAAATGTTTTGACAGAGTGGCAGTAGTTGTTTAATACAGAATGCATACCAATGAACAGAACTGGAGACATAATACACAAAAAGTACTTCCCCCAATAAGGTAATGATTTTCAGAATAGGTTACTCATATACAGAGTTATTACGCTAAAAAAGACGTGCAAACATGCACACAAAGAAACTGAGAGTACAAACAATAATTTATATAATACCAAGCATGTTCACACAGACCTTGGTAATGGAGGGCAAACCTAAGGAACTATTAAGTCTGATAACCAAAGGTGTAGATTTATCACCCAATCCATTTGCCATGCTTGAAGAATTTTAGTGATGAAGAAACATCTATCACCATTAAAAATACTTTGCCGGGCTGTGCCAATAATGCAGTTTCACTCCAGCATATTTCATCCAGAAAACTGCAGAAATGGCAAACTGCTGAGGTCATCAGATTGGTCAATGTCTTTTGATTTCTAAGAGTCCCTCCTGCCTGCACACGCAGACCCCCTGCAGTTTGCAAGCTCTAACTCAATTCAAATTCCAGCGGATTTACCCCCATGAACAAATATTCTTCACATGAGGTCTACACAAAAGAATTCGATAAAGCCTCATCTGTTCCTAGCAACTCTGCATAACATTCAACCAAAACTAAGCAATATTAAAATCAAACACAAAGAGATCTATAACAGTAGTTCAATAAAAACTGCTTTGTTCATTTTATTTTTATATATTTCTTGACATCTTGGTGTCTTGGTAGATGACTAATAAGCCTTCCACTCCATTTTTTAGAACATTGAAAGCTAACAATGTGGCTAGAAGTAAAGCTTGCAGAACTGAGCTGCTTGTAGAAAAATTCCCTCAGCACAAAAGCAGCTACATGCTGACTTTGTAGTCACAGGAAGGATAAAGGAATTGGTCAGAGGCAGAAAGACATGCCAGGCAAAAGGTGGAAAACGCTGATGTGTGGAACTCTTCCTAAAAATGTGTCTGTGAATTTGTAAAAACCTCAATATGTAAATGCTACTGTTGTACAGTTGTAATGCCGTAACATATTTATGTGTTTATTTTCAAGGGGAAAAAAGTCTCTCTCTCTCTCTCTCTCTCTCTCTCTCTCTCTCTCTCTCTCTCTCTCTCTCTCTCTCTCTCTCTCTCTCTCTCTCCCCTCTCCACCCCCTCTCTCCCTCCCCCCTCTCTCTCCCTCCCCCTCTCTCTCCCTGCCCCCCCCCCCCTCTCTCTTCCCCTCTCTCTCTCTCTCTCTCTCTTACTCCCAGATGGCTGTGAATTTGTAAAAAAAACTATTCTTTTCTTGGTACTGAAGCTTCCAGTGCACATACAAATACAACACAATAAAATATAAAAATATATAAAAGTATAAAGACACAGTTAGGTTTAGTCATAATAAACATTTACATATTCTGTACATATTTACAGTATTATGAATAATATGAATAAATATCAACTGAGTTTACAAAGATATTGCACTAGGCAGTGGATAATTGCACTTACAGGCATAATTATGTATCTTAAAGAGGGAAATGGCCTGTGGGAAGAAGCTGTTCCTGTGCCTAGCTGTTCTAGTGCCCAGTGACCTGAATCGCCGTCCAGACGGCAACAGTTCAAACGAGTGGTGGCCAGGTTCAGTGGAGTCTGTGATGATTGTACCTGCCCTCTTTCTCACTCTGGTCCTGGAGGGTGGGCAGGTGAGCACCAATAAGCAGTCTCTTAGCAGTCCAGACTGTTCGTTGTAGTCTTCCTATGTCAGACATGGTCGCTGAACCAAACCAGACAGTTATAAACGAACACAGGACAGACTCAATGACGGCTAAGTAGAACTGTGTTAGCAGCTCCTGCGGCAGATTGATCTTCCTCAGCTGGTGAAGGAAGTACAACCTCTGCTCGGCCTATTTCACAATGGTGTCAATGTGAGTGTCCCACTTCAGGTCCTGAGAGATGGTAGAGCCCATGAACCTGAATGACTTCACTGCTGCCACAGTGCTGCTCATGATGGTGAGTGGGGGAGTCCTGGGGTGTTCCTCCTAAAGTCCACTATCATCTCCACTGTTTTGAGTGTGTTCAGCTCTAGCGTATGGCTGCACCAGAAAGCAAGTGCAAACACACTTGTTCAACCTCCTGTCTGAATGCAGACTCATCACCGTTGTGGATGAGGCAGATGACAGTGGTGTCGTCTGCAAATTTCAGGCCCTTAACAGAGGGGATTTTTGAAGTGCAGTCATTTGTTTATAGGGAGAAGAGCGGTGGGGAGGCTTCCGGTTAGGTAGACTATGGAGTGAGTCGTGATCGCTGTAGCTCCTGCAGAATTCTTGCATATTTCATTTCTTACGCACATTTCAACTAAATACTTTGTGTCTATGCGTATCATTTGTTATTGGTGTTGTATGCTTTTTCATCTCTTGCAACAAAAATAAAAACTAAAGGCAGTAAAGGTAGTCACGCACGGGCATCGGCATAGCGGCCTACCGCTAGTGCATCCACGGCAGAGCGGGATTCAGACAGCCCGGAGGCGGGCACTGAGCTTGGGATAACTTCAGACGATACGCAGTCCCTTAAAGCGGAGATAATAACTTCGTTGCGCAAAGATCTGGCTGGAATATTTCGCTCCGAGTTGCAGTCCATGTTGGGCGATGACTTGACGACCATCAAGAGCGAGCTTCAGGCAGTTAAAGCGGAATTTTCGAATAGTATGGTTTCGATGCAGATGGACATGGCGGCACTGAAAGGCACAGTGAAGGACATGGAACACTCCCTTTTTACCTGTTCGGATGACGTCACCGAGCTTGGGGAAAAGGTAGAGTCTCTTTCGGCCGTTGTGGTTAAACTAGAAGACAAATGTGAAGATCTGGAAGCTAGATCCCGTCGTAACAATATAAGGATAATAGGAGTTCCAGAAGAAAATCCATCTACAACCGCAGCGATTTCCTAGCTACTCAAGGAGGCACTTAACATCGAGAGGGACATCATCATTGACAGATCACATCGCACATTGCAACCCGGGCCAAAACCGGGGGAGCGTCCGCGAGCTATTGTGGCAAGACTGCATTATCATTCTGACTGTGTCGGGATCTTAAAGCGGGCACGTGAGAAAAAACAGCTCAAAGTTGGTGATATGAGTATATCCATCTTCCCGGATTTCACAGCAAAGACTGCTCGTGCCCGGTCTGCCTTCAACAAGGTTGGTCAGCTACTTCGCTCAATACCTGGAGTCAAGTTTGGTTTTCTTCATCCAGCTAAGCTACGTGTTATTTTCAACGGTGTCGAAAGACAGTTCTACTCACCAGAACTGGCTAAATCACATATCAACTCCTTAAAGCCTCGTCAGAATATATCAAGTGATGCATGAATGTGTACGCTTAGGCATGTGAACGCTTAGGGATTAGGCATGAGACACTGTATGACACCCGAATGTGACTGTTTATTACTTGTTACTTTTGTATTTTATTTTCGAGCTTGGCATAGTGTCTCAAATGCAAACGTTTTTTTTTTTTTTTTTTTTTTATATGTTTGCTGTCTAATTACCAGCCATACTTGGGAATTTTGTTTTTATTCAATTGTTTTAAGGACTGTACAAGTGCAATATTATTTGCTACCGAAGCTGAATTGATTGGGGTCATCTTTTAAATCTGTTCTAATGTGCGTTTGCAATTTTGAATGTCATATTCTGCAGGTCACCTTTTTTGAATCGTTGGATTGGCTCCAGTTGGAGTCTGCACATGGGTCCGCATCATTTGGGAATGCGGATACTGTATGTGCGTGGGTGGGTGGGAATGTTCTGAGGGCTGAATTTCCCCTTTAGTTTTTCTTTAATTCTTTATATTTTCTTTTTCTCGTTTCCTTTTTTTTCTCTCTCTCTCTTTTTCTTACAGGAGGTTTTTCCCCTCAAGGGTACTAAAGTTTAGTAAAGTAGATGGCTAATTATAATGGTAATTTGCCACATCCAGTCAGTTCTGCAATAAGATTTGTAATTTGGAACATTAATGGCATGGGAAGCCCCATCAAAAAGTCAAAGATATATGCACATTTGAAAAGGTTAAATACAGACATTGCTTTCTTACAATAGACACATTTGAGAAACCAAGATCATCTGAAGCTTAAGTAATTGGATAGGGGAAGTTTTTCACTCTGATTTCAATTCAAAAGCCAGAGGGGTTGTGATAATGATTAATAAAAGGGTTCAGTTTTCTTCTACTAAGGTAATAACTCATAAAAATGGACGATATTTGATTGTTGTTGGCACCATACTACAAAATCCTGTGATTCTTGTCAATGTATATGCACCAAATTTTGATGATCCAGGTTTCATAAACAAGTTATTTGAGATCCTCCCCTAATAAATAGTCATCTACTTATTTTTGCTGGTGATCTTAATTGTGTAATCGATCCTGCTTTGGACCATTCTAGTTCCAGAACAATGACTCCATCATCTATGTCTAAATCAATAGTGGAATTTATGTCCAAAAATGGTTGTGTTGACCCATGGGGATTTTATAACCCTCAAGATAAGGAATTTTATTTCTTCTCGCAAGCCCATCAATTATTGATTTTTTTTTTATAGATAGCTCTCTGATATCTAAAGTAAAATCGGTTTCTTACCATGCTATTGTTATATCTGACCATGCCCCTCTTACGGTTGATATACAGTTCTCTGTGCAGCCTAGATATTCATCACTATGGAGGTTGAATACTCTTCTGTTGTCTGATGGAAAATTCATTGATTTTATTTCAACTTCCATTGACAATTTTTTGGCTACAAATCAAGATGGGGTGGTTACTTATTCATTGTTGTGGGAAACACTTAAAGCTTACCTTCGGGGACAGATTATTTCTTACTCTGCACACTCAAGGAGAGTTCGCAACATAAGGATACGTAAACTCACTTCAAATATTTTTCAAATTGATCAACTGCTTGCCAATTCCCCTTCACAAGATAAATTTAAACAACGTCTAGATTTACTAGCTGAACTTGATCTCGTTCTGACTGAAGATGCTGAGCGGCTTCTTTTGCATTCTCGTAGTACTTATTATGAACATGGTGATAAAGCTGGTCGCCTCTTAGCTCATAAGTTAAGACGTCAAGCAGCTAGCCGTCTGATTCCACAGATTCAGGACCTATCTGGTAATTTGATTTCTGAACCATGAAGGTATTAATGCCACCTTCAAGTCTTTTTATTCATTGTTATATACTTCTGAATCTCTCTCTGATACCCATGATATGAATGCCTTTTTGCAGAACTTAAATTTTACCACGATTGATTCAGCTGTCGCTGGGGATGTCGAAGCACTTATCGACGCAAACGAAATTAATCAGGCCATTAAAAGGATGCAAGGTAATAAAGCTCCTGGGCCCGATGGTTTTCCTGTTGAGTTTAAAAAAAAAATTCAGAACAAATTATCTCCATTATTTCTGTCAGTGTATACGGAATCTTTAGAGCGTGTTTTCCTACCAAAAACACTTACACAAGCGTCCATAATTCTGTTGCTTAAAAGGGATAAGGATCCTAAGCTATGTGGTTCTTACAGGCCCCTTTCCTTACAGAATGTGGATGCCAAGATCCTTGCCAAAGTGTTGGCATCTCGTATTGAAAACATGCTTCCAAAGATTGTATCTGAGGAGCAAACAGGGTTCATCAGGGGGAGACAGTTATTTTTTAATGTCCGTACTCTTTTAAATATAATTAATCTTAAACATTCTGCCAAGACACCTGAGGTTGTTGTTTCTCTTGATGCTGAAAAAGCATTTGATTGTGTAGAGTGGGAGTATCTTTTCACTGTGCTTCAAAAATGTGGATTTGGAGATAAATTTATAAATTGGATACGTCTTTTATATGCTTCACCTCAGGCGAGTGTGCACACCAATGACAATAGATCCACCTATTTTAGGCTGGGACATGGAACATGACAAGGGTGCCCACTTTCCCCTTTGCTTTTTGCCCTGGCCATTGAACCGCCGTCGATTGCTTTGAGGTCCTCGCCATTATTGCAGAGTGGTGAGGTCAGGCATTGAAATTAAATTATCACTATATGCTGATGATCTATTATTATATGTTTCCAATCCAATTCCAAATTTTCCAGTTATTTTATCCACGTTGCAAAAATGTGGCTCTTTTTCTGGATATAAAATAAATCTCCACAAAAGTTAGTGTTTCCCGATTAATGCATTGGCTAAGGGTCTTTTGCAGTCAGATGTTCCATTTAAACTAAGCAGAACAGGATTTAGATACCTTGGCATCAATATCATTCATTCTGTGTCCTCTCTTGTATCTGGTAATTTCACCCCTCTGTTAGAACAGGCCAAGTCTGATTTTCAGCGGTGGAGCAATCTGCCTCTATCTTTGGCAGGCCGGATTAATGTAGTGAAAATGAACGTGTTGCCTAAGTTTCTTTTCACTTTTCAGTGCATTCCTCTGTTTCTTCTCAAAAAGTTTTTTAAATCTATTGACCAGATTGTGACTGAATTTTTGTGGGGTGGTAAAGTGCCCCGAATTCGGAAATTGTTGCTTCAAAGATGCCATCTGAATGGTGGGCTCTCTTTACCTAATTTTATGTTTTATTATTGGTCAGTAAACATTCACAAGATAACATTCTGGCTTAGTTCGTCCACTACAACATGGTGCAGATTGGAAGCAAATTCATGTATATCTACCTCTCCATTGGCTTTAATTACTTCACCCTTATCCTGTAATGTCTCTTCGGTGTCATTGACACATAACCCAGTTGTTGTATCTACACTTCGTATCTGGTGCCAATTTAGGCGACACTTTAAATTCAATTCTGCCTCAACATTGATGCCACTATTGGAAAATAATATATTTCCTCCATCTCTTTCTGATCCTGTATTTAAGCAGTGGCATGCAAAAGGCTTGAGATGTTTTCGAGACCTGTACAGAGATGGTAAATTTTGTACTTATGTACAGTTATCCTCTGATTTAGAGTTGTTTGAGTCCCACTTGTATCGTTTTTTGCAGATTAGACACTGTTCTGCTACCTTATTTTCTAGGTTCCCATCTTTGTCCCCGTTGCTAGTTCGGGAAGAGTTTCTGCAACTCAATCCGTATCACAAGTCACAAATTTCAAGAATTTATGGTTGTCTTTTAGGTCTAAGTGATTGTTCTATTGATAGAATTAAAAGAGCGTGGGAGGGGGAGTTGGGGGAAAGTTTTGAAGAGGACTGGTGGGCAGGCGCTCTGGACAGAATACGTTCTAGTACAATTTGTGCACGTCTTGGCCTCATACAATTTGAAGTACTATACAGAATTAATTTTTCTAAGGCCAGGCTATCTGAAATATTCCCTAATGTTGAAGACAGATGTGACAGATCTCATGCACCTTTGTGCAATTTGAGTCATATGTTTTTTACTTGTCCTATGTTGCAAAATTTTTGGGTCAGTTATTTTACAATTATGTCTAAAGTGTTAAAAATTAAAATTGATGTTTGCCCCACCATAGCAATTTGGTGTACCAAAAATCTGGTCTCAGTTTAATTCCAAACAACTGGATGTTATATCTTTTACCTCCTTGTTAGCTAGGCACCGTATTTTGCTCCACTGGAAATCTAATAAGCCTCCCACAACCTCCCAATGGTTAGTGGATCCCATGTTTTTTTCTGAAACTGGAAAAAGTAAGAAGTTCTCGGAAGAGCAGCTTCTTCAGTAAATGGCATCCCTTTATAGCTTACTTCAATTCTCTTAAAACCCTACCTCCTGGTTAGTACATGACTAAATGTGTGTGTACACCCGCGTGTATGTATATATATATATATATATATATATATATATATATATATATATATATATATATATATATATATATATACTATGTATGTATGTATGGTGTGTATATAGGTGTGCGTATGTATGTGTAAACGTACGTATGTATTGTATATTATCTACTTATATCACTATAATTTTTTTTTCTTCTTTTTCTTTCTTTCAGTGGATGTGTACCTTCTTTGGTTTAGTTTTAATGTAAAAAAGAAAAGTGTCAATAATTTGTAATCTATTGTGTTGTAATATCATTTGGTTAAATAAAAAAGTTTGAGCAAAAAAAAAAAAAAGAGCGGTGGGGAGAGAACGCAACTCTGAGGAGTGCCACTGCTGATAGTGAGGGTCCTGGATGTGAGTTTCCCCATCTCACTAGCTGCTGCCTTTCTGTCAGAGAAAGCTGATGATCCACTGATTGGGGTGGGTACAGATATCTGGGTCAGTTTGGCTGTGATAAGATCAGGCATAATGGTGTTTAAGGCTGTACTGAAGTCCACAAATAAGATCCACAAGTCCCAGGTCTGTCGAAATGTTGCAGGATGTAATGCAGTCCCATGTTGACGGCATCATCCACAGACCTGTTTGCTCTGTGTGCAAATTGAAGGGGATCCAGCAGAGGTCCAGTGATGTTCTTGAGGTAGGCCAACACCCCACATAGCAAGCAGTCTTGGCTCGAATGTGGCCTCAGGCTGGCACTGCTGGCCTCCTGTTGACAATGTTTCCTGTCAGCCAGAGTTGGGGCGATGTGTGCCAATGATGGCACAGCATGGTGCACGGCAAAACACATGAGGCCCTAATGTTGGTGGGAGGAGTGTGGCCCAGACCAGTCCATTGATTCTCTGGCCCATATCAGGCTTGTGACCACGCGGGCTATGTAAATGCACTTTCCCACATAAGAAATTTTATGTGGGCCAGGTCCATTCCACAAACCCCCTTTTCCCTCGGCCCACATACCGCAAAGAATGACGGCCAGATCTGGATTAAAGACTAGGACCACAAATGGGCTAAAACTGGCCTTAGTCTCAGCCAACTAATGACCCATAACTTGCCCTGCACTGGGCCTGAATAGGTTTTAGTACTGGTACAGATTATCCCGAAGATTTGGTTTACAGTACAGAAATGTAATACTTTTATGATCATTTTATTGTGTTTGAGGTGAATTTTACATCACACGATAATGGTAAAATGATTATTTTCATTCTTTTATAACTTGTCAATTCAAAGATTAATTTACTGCACTTTAAAATCCTAAACTGATTAAAATTTCTGTGATAATTTTACCATTATCATGAGGTATTTTGTTTATTTTGTTCACCATGAAGTATATAATTTTATTATACCAATACTAAGATCTATTCAGGCCCAGTGCAGCAGGGCTAGTTACAGGTCATTAATTGGCGTGAACTCAGGCCAGTTACCATTTGTGGTCCTAGTCTTTAATCCAGATTTGGGCCACTACAGGGCCGTCATTATTTGCGGTATGTGGACAGAGGAAAAAGGGTTTCTGTGGAACAGAGCTGGGCCAGATAAAATTTGTTATGTGGGACCAGTCTTTCAAACGACTTCATGACTACAGATTTGAGAGCAACAGGTCTGTAGTCATTAAGTCCAATGATATTGTTTTTGGGGGGAGACCTGAATATTAGTGAAGTGTTTGAAGCAGCAGGGAACTTCACATTGCTCCAGTGGTTAGTTGAATATCTATGTGAAGATAGGGGCCAGTTGTTCAGCGGCAGACTTTTAAACAGGCAGGTGAAAGACCGCCTAGGCCTGATGCTTTCCTAATATTCTGTTATTTGAAGACACGGTACACATCCTCCACAGAGACCATAAACGCAGGGTTAATAGTAGGATGGGAGGAGGGGGAGGAGTATGTGTGAAGTGCAGATCAGAGCATGGAAGGGATGTGAGACTGGGCTTTTCAAACCTACAGTAAAACATATTCAGATCCTCAGCCAATTGTTGATTCTCCACAGATCAGGGAGGCATATCTTTACCAAGTGAAGTGGATGGCAGAACATAAACCCACTTGGTAAAGATATTAAGAAAACAATAGGTCTGTTCTAAAATAATTTATTTCCTAACAAAAGCAGCCACCTAACCATTAGGAAACCTCAAGTGGTCGATTTGTAACACTCTACAAGCAGCACCATACATACAAATAATGCTTTGGAATTGATTTCAGTAGATTATAATGTTAGCACATTACTAAACAGTGCAAAGCAGTGAACCTTACAAAAATGAACCATAGTTTTACTACAGTTTTTGGTTTCACTTCATTTGGATGGTCCCTTTAACACATTCTGTTGACTATAAGTAACGTTGCACCTACATGTCTACTAGCTCTCATTAGAGTGTTAGTAGAGTATTAGTAGACTGGTAGGGTTAAGGTTAGAATAAGTTGACATGTAGTTGCATAGTTATTTATAGTCAGTAGACTGTCTGTTGGAGGACCATCACAATAAAGAGTTATCAGATTTTAAGCAGACAGTACACTAATACTCTAATGAGAGTTAGTTGACATGTAGTTGCAAAGTTACTTATAGTCACCAGAATGTTCAAAAGGGACCATCAAAATAAAGTGTTACCCAGTTTTTGTGTGTACAACCGTATAAAAACAAAATAAGTCATAGTTTTTCCAACAGCATTTGCAGTAAAACCATACTAATTACAGAATTAACAATGGTTTTGCTAATGCACCAAGACGCAATTTGGCCTTCACAGACTGCTTCAAGTTATTGCTAACTGCAAAATATTTTTTTTGTCAAAATTATGTTTTTTTGAAAGAGAATACGAAAAAAAACCCCGAAATCTTTTGAGGTAAAAACTTGACACAACAAATGTTGCATAGATATTGCATTTTTAATTACATATTTTAATAGGACTCGTGTTCTTGTCTGCCTTCACCACAAAGAATACATGTAGTGGTGCCTAAAATTTGATCAAAGCAAGATTTCTTACAAGGCAGAATAAGTAGTTGCCTACCTTTTGGAACAGCTTTTGTATGGCTGTGGTTCCTTAAAGTCTGTTTCCTAGAATTATTCCTCATTGTGCAAGTTTCTAATATATCATGTACCATAACAGAAGAACAGAACCAATCGATAACTGCATGGCCTCACCTGCTGTTCTGCTGTTATGCCTTGAGTAGGAGCAGCAAAGCCTTGAGACCCACACCAGTGGATTTCTCTGTCTGGCGAGCCAAACTGACTTCCCCGATCACTCCCTCCCTCTTTTTTGCCAAATTCAACGAGCCCACAAAGGCTCACCTGCCTGGTGTGGGTCCCTGGGGCACATTCGCCGAGTTTGTCGAATGGTTGCTGCTGTGCAACGCTTCCCAGTTCCCTGTCTGCCCCGCTGAGGAAGATCTCACCAGCCCCGCTCAGACTCCAGAGCCGCCAGAGACCAGCAATCCACCACCGACACGATGGATTTGCCTGTGCCCACTGCAGTCCGTGGAGACCAACCCACCGCAGTCCGTGGAGACCAACCCACCGCAATGGACGAGCCTGAACCAGAGAGGAGGTCAGAAGGAGTCATCGCTCCTGAGCCCATACCACCACTAGAATCTGACCAGGTGCGTGAGCCGGCAACATCGTTTGTCGTGGAGGGAGTTTTAGTGGAGTTCGATGGGATGGAGGGGTCCTACCGCAGGGGATGTGTTAATTATGGACTCTGGAAGGTATTTAGAGGAGCTTAAAAACATTTTTGAGGTTAATTTAATGGACTTTTTTGAAAAGGTAATTCCCAGTCTCTATGTATCTCCAGCGCCCCCTGTTTCTCTAACATCTCCTGTATCTCCAGTGCTCCCTGTCTCTCCAAAATGCCCGCCCAGCCTCCCTCTCTCACCTCCTCAATCAGCCAGTTCCTCAACCCCATCTCCTCTGATGTCCTTCAGTCCTTCTCCAGCTCCCACATGCTGTGAAAACCTGCCCAGTATCTTCAGGCCACCAAATCCATCCAGCATAGAGAATCGCCTGTCTCCGCCTCCAGCCTCTGTGCCCATCGCTCCACCTAGGCCTGTCGACACATCGGCTCCACGCTGGCTCCTCCCTCCCTCGGCTCCACCAGAAACCATTGGCCATCCGGCTTCTCCATGCTTTCTCGTCCCGCCAGCTGCGCCTTGGTCAGCCGTCGACCTGACTGCACCTTCGGTTCGGTGATAATAAAATTAAGTTAATATTAAATGAGTAAATAAATTAAAACAAGTAAATTAATTAGAGGTGCCTAGCTGTGTCCACAGTAAGATGGCTGTGTTAGCTTGAGCATCTGCTGTTGGATTCGACTACTCTGTAAATTGGGCCTGGCTATAATTGTCATCTTCAACCATTCTAAATGTATTTTTAAGCACTTAAGTTTGAGTATTGCTGTTGTATTTTCTTTATTGGAGTATTTTTCTCCTATCGCAACTTTTTTCAGCAATTCAGCTATTCGGCTGCCCTGAGGAAGAAGAGACTTTCTTTCGAGATTTGTCCATTTCCTCTCCATGATTATTGAACTCTTTGCTACGTAAGTGACTTTTTTTGTGGTTTCTCTCTCTTTTTTTTTTGTGTGAGGAATCTATGGAGTTAAATTTGGTGTGATGATGCAATTTGTATAATTGCAGGTTAAATATTGAAAGTTTTTTTTCTTTTTTCCCTCCTGATTTAATGCTGACTTTTTTTCTTTTCTTTTTCTTTATTGTTACACATATATGTATATATTTGAAGCAATGTAAATTTTGTTTATTTGAATTATAAAATGTTTTGACCCTTTCCTATAATATGTCACTGCAGTTTGAATTGGGCTGTTTGCTCTACCTTTTCAATCTTCAATGTACTTTTTTTCTTCTTTTGTGTGGTGTGTTTAATTGTAACCTTTCGTTCGATATAAAGATACCCGACTACGCCACCTAGGTTCAGTCTCTACCCAGGAAAGTATAAAGTAATAAAAATAGCCCACAAAGAAAATTAAACCGAAAAGAATTACAACAAAAGGAAGGACCCTGCTCGTTCGGATTGCACTGAAGACAGAGACGTGACTTTCCAAAAGTATACCAAATTTATTTATCACAGATAATAAAATAATTCACTTAAAAACATCAAGAGAGATCTCAAATACAGCTTACCAATTAATACCGACAGAAACAAGAGACCACAATTTGACCACTTTAACAGAAGGGAAAAAACAGCAAATCAGTGAATAAACAAAACATAAAGCACGTGTCACACCAAATAAAGAGAGTATCAAAAGAAAACAAATACACGCCCCCTTCTGTTAAGCATCAATATCACAGTTCTAGCCACCAGCAGATAGAACTGGCAAAATGGACTTAACACAACAGTAACAGAAAAAAAACATAATTACAACACTGTCACAGTAACATCATATTTCACTTCTCAATTAAGACTGATGTTAATATTGTTTGGGCTGCTTTACATGGACCAGGCTACCAGCATATCAGTGTACTATAACTTAATAGCTCATCGAACATACACTCGGCTGCGTCAGTCTTTCAACACATTTCTTACGAGCAGCTCGTTAAAGAGCTCGATCGTTAGCGGTTCACAACCGCAAAATCTGCAGCCGTCAGTTGTAGGCTACTAAGACCATGAAACAGTGACAAAATAAATATAATAATTAAACCAAAAAAAACAGCAGCTAGCGCTCTTGGGCCGCACCTCGTAGGGGATTTTAAGCTATAGTAACCTTTATGTCCCCTGCACTCGTCGCTTCACGCACACACATTCCAGAGAGTCAAAGCAACTAGAAATGGGTAGCTGGTTACTTCACACCGCACAGAGAAGAATAACAAATAACCAACCTTAGACAGGGTTTTTATCACGCCACTAGACACAGACGCACCCTCCTGATTGCGCCGCGCAGGTGTAATCAATTTCAACTGCGGCTCAACACCGGTGGGCGTGTCTAGTCATTTGCAATGTGTAGCCCAATTCTAAGGAGCAAAACTGAACGTTGGATTATCAACCGGTCACATATGTGTATAGGTTTAGTGTTTGTGTGTTTGCTCAATTTGTTGCATTCTCTTTCTCCACCCTTACCTTTTTCCTTTAAATCATTATTTGATCAGCTGATTTATTGCTTCTAATGGTGCAATTGAATCTGTTAAAAGTTTAAAGGTTATTCACATTAACATTAGGAGTCTTGTTTCAAAAATAGATCTCCTGTCCTGGGCTATTCTCGCGCTGCGTTGAGAATCGGGACATTGGGGAACGCCGTCAGCGCCTGAAGCCTGTATGGAACTAGTCCAATCTTGATTGGTGTTGCGTCATGATATCACCCGTGACGTCGCATGTGAGGGGGATGCGGAAGCTATAAAAGGATGCCGGATCATAACAGCATCAGCTTCTGTTCTTCAGCAAGCATTCTGTATGACTGTGTGTCTTATTTAGTGTTGTATTGTACGTTCTACCCTATATATATTCATTGGGAGCAAAGCAGAGAAACAATATAGGCAGTGTGCGTCCCCTTGCCCGCACTTCTTGAGCGAGAGTGATACACACTCGCTTTGTGTTGTTTCTCTGGGAGTGGAGCATGCACGGGCAGCGCTTGAGGGCGCTGTCTGTGCTAACTGTGAACAAATGCCCCTGAGAACGCTCCGCTCCCGCCTGAGCCAGTTCAATGAATCAATCCGGGCTCGCGCTCCCTGTGGATCAGGTCCCACGTCTGTCGAGGCAGTGCGACGCTTGCATTCATGGGGATTGCAGAGGGAGTTGGCTGATGATGTTGAGACAGCCTAGGCCCTTTCCCAACATTCATCGGCCAGCTCCCGTGGTCCCACTCACGGATCTGAAGCCCGCTCTGCGGCTTCTTCCGCCCATGAAGAGTACCCGATGCTCAAACTATATGGCTCCGAGGAGTTGGATATTTTGAGCGTCGAGGCGGGAGAATGTGAGGATTCGCCACCCCATTCTCCTGCCTTTGAGGAGCTGCTGGAGGTTGTGACCAGGGCTGTGGATAAATTAAAAATCGATTGGCCACCAGAAAAGCAGGAAGTGACAAGAAAAAGTAAACTCGATGAGTGCTTCCTGCTAGCTCAGTCACAGCCTTCGCGCCGGAGCCTCCCATTTTTCACTGATCTCCACACCGACGTGTCGAGATCTCGGAATAATCTCTTCTCTTCATGATTATCGAGCCCCAATATTCACATTTATTCTCCTCACACGTGCAGCAGCAGAAGGAGAGTGTTGCCTCTCGTGCTCCCCCACAAAAGGCCTGGAGCCAGAGGCAACACCCTCAGTCGAAGTCCTCTATATCGAAGGCAGATCTGAAGACTGTCATTCAGGCGAGGAAGGCTTTTGCGAAGAGGTCCTGACATGTTGCGCAGGCCTCTGAGAGTGGTCCCCCCTTCGATCGAGCACCAACAGCTCGCTCCTTCAGGAAATCGATGTTTGCTTCCCGCCGCTAAGTGCGCTTCAGGAGGCATCGGTTTCCAGCAAACGCAAAGTGCAGTGTCCGCCTGAAAATATTGCGGCCCTGCCAAGTTTCCTTCCTCTCACGAGGCCTGCAGAAAAATTTCTTCGGTTAGTTCCTGCCATTCAACTGCTTCAGGTCACCGAAATCCCAAATATAATACCAGAGGTCAGTCTCGAGAGACTGGTCCCCCTAGTAAAATATCTAGACACCTGGAAAGGTCTTCGAAATATATCTCAGTGGGTCCTGCGCACAGTGGAAAAGGTGTACAGAATTCAGTTTGAGTATCGTCCACCAAAGTTTAGCGGGGTTGTGCACACGCTGGTCAGCCCTGAGCAGGGTCAAGAACAAGAAGTTCAGTCCCTCTCAGTAAAGGAAGCCATTGAGCAGGTTCCTCCTCAAGAGAGGGAAGCCGGTTTCTACTGCCGGTTCTTCATAGTTCCCAAGAAGGATGGGGGGTTACGTCCTATAATAGATCTGAGGGTATTGAACCGGTCTCTGAGGAGATACAGGTTAAAAATGCTAACTTTACCTATTATCATGAGTCAGATCAGGTCCGAGGACTGGTTTGTCACAATAGATCCTTCCCCAACACAGGAAATTTCTAAAAGCAGGAAGCTTTTGGGGGAAAAGCGTATCAAGCGTATCTTCCATTTGACCAAGCACTATCACCTCGCACCTTCACGAAATGCATGGATGCTGCTCTTGCTCCATTGAGACTTCAAGGCATTCGCATCCTCAACTATATCAACGACTGGCTCATTCTGGCACAGTCAGATGAGATGGCGGTTCAACATTGAGATGTTGTTCTGAATCATCTAAGGTGCTTGGGATTAAGACTCTATGTCAAGAAGAGTTCATTAATTCCTCTACAGAGAACTATTTTCCTGGGGGTAATATGGGACTCAGTCATGATGCTGGCACAGTTGTCTCCTGCTCGTATAAACGCCATCTTGACCACAGTAAAGAGTATAAAGCTGGGCCAGGCTATCACTGTCAAACACTTTCAAAGGGTTTTGGGTCTCCTGGCAGCAGCGTCCAACGTGATTCCTTTTGGCCTACTGTACATGAGGGCCCTGCAGTGGTGGCTCAGGACCAGAGGGTTTTCCCCAAGAGGGAAACCCATTTTGCACGATCAAAGTAACGCGCAGATGCTTTCGCTCTTTGGTCATGTGGAAGAAACCGTGGTTCCTGTCTCTAGGTCCTGTGTTGGGGGCACCGTGTCAGAGGAAAATTCTTACCACGGATGCATCCCTCACAGGCTGGGGTACGGTCATGGAAGGCCGCTACACCAGGGGTCTTTGGAAGGACCATCATCTTTCATGGCACATCAATTGCCTGGAGATGCTGGCAGTAATTCTGGCCCTCAGACATTTCCTTCCATACCTCAGAGGCCATCATGTTCTAGTACGAACAGACAATACAGGTCCTTCTAAAAAAAATGGATATTGTGATAAAGTTCATTATTTTCCATAATGTAATGATAAAAATTAAACTTTCATATGTTTTAGATTCATTGCACACCAACTGAAATATTTCAGGTGTTTTATTGTTTTAATACTGATGATTTTGGCATACAGCTCATGAAAACCCAAAATTCCTGTCAGCCATCAAGTGTTAGACAGTATTCTAGGTTATGACGTTTTTTATAAGTTTTTTGTCCAATAATTAGAATCTCTGTTTTTTCAGAGTTTAGTAGTAGGAAATTACTAGTCATCCAATTTTTTATATCAGCTATGCATTCCGTTAATTTTGTGAATTGGCAAGTTTCGTTAGGTTTTGAAGAAATATAGAGCTGAGTATCATCGGCATAACAGTGAAAGCTAATTCCATTTTTCCTAATGATATCTCCTTATGGTAGCATGTACAGAGTGAACAGCAGCGGTCGTAGGACAGAGCCCTGTGGTACGCCATACTGAACTTGTGATCGATAAGACATCTCTTAATTTACTGCTACAAACTAATAACAGTCAGATAAGTATGATTTAAACCATGCTAGTGCAATTCCACTAATGCCAACATAGTTTTCTAGTCTATTTAAAAGAAGGTTGTGGTCAATTGTGTCAAATGCAGCACTAAGATCAAGTAACACTAATAGAGAGATACAACCACGATCGGATGATAAAAGTAAATCATTTGTAACTTTAATGAGAGCTGTCTCAGTACTATGGTGCGGTCTAAATCCTGACTGAAAATCCTCGCAGATATAATTTTTTTAAAGACAGGAACAGAGTTGTGAGGATATTGCTTTTTCTAATATCTTTGACAGAAAAGGCAGATTTGAGATCGGCCTGTAATTGACTAATTCTGAAGGATCAAGTTGTGTTTTTTAACAAGCGGTTTTATCATAGCCAGCTTAAAGGTTTTTGGTCCGTATCCTAGAGACAAAGATGAATTATTGATATTAAGAAGAGGGTCTATGATCTCTGGAAGCATCTCTTTCAGTAGCTTAGTCGGTATAGGGTCTAACATACAAGTTGTCGATTTAGATGAATTAACGAGTTTGCAGAATTCTTCCTCTCTTATAGGAACAAATGAATACATTTTTTCCTCAGGGAGACTACAATGCACTCCCTGATGCGATACTGTAGTAGACGGTTGCATAGTTATAATTTTGTCCCTGATATTATCAATCTTATAAGTGAAGAAGTTCATGAAGTCATTACTGTGTTGCCCGGAAACTTCTGTGCCTGAAGCTTTCTTTTTCGTTAGTTTAGCCACTGTTTCAAATAGATATCTAGGATTATGTTTATTTTCTTCTAATAGGGTTGAAAAATAAGCAGATCTAGCGGCTTTTAAAGCCTCTCTGTAAGCAATCGAGCTCTCTTTTCATGAAATCCGAAATACCTCTAGTTTTGTTTTCTTCCAGTTGCGCTCCGTTTTTTTGGCTGCTCTCTTAAGGGCCTGAGTGTGCTCGTTGTACCACGGCGTTGGACTATTTTCTTTAATCTTCTTTAAGCGCAACGGAGCAACTGCGTCTAAAGTGCTGGAAAAGAGCGAGTTAAAAGTTTCTGTTGCAATATCAAGTTCTTCTAAGCTATCCGGGATGCTGAGATGATGAAACTGATTAGGAAGATTATTGATAAAGCAATCTTTAGTGGCAGAAGTTATTGGTCTAACATATTTATAACATGGAGTCGGCTTTGCAGCCTTGGCTAAATGTAATTTACATGAGACTAGATAATGGTCTGAGATGTCATCGCTCTGCTGCAGAATTTCAACGGCTATCTATTCGGAACATCTATTCCATGTGATAATATTAGATCTAGAGTATGATTACGACAATGAGTAGGTCCTGACACGTGTTGTCTAAATCCAATTGAGTTTACAATGTCTTTAAGTGCCAATCCCAATGCATCTTTTTCATTGTCTACATGTATATTAAAATCACCAACAATTAGCACTTTATCGGCAGCCAATACTAATTCTGATAGAAAGTCCACAAATTCTTTGATACAATTTTTAAGGTGTCCTGGTGGCCTGTATACAGTAGCCAGCAGAAATCTCAAACGTGATTTATCGTTTACACTATATATTTTTACATTAAGCACCAACACTTCAAAAGAAGTATATTTAAAAATAGATTTCTTTGTGGTTTTGAAAATATTACTATAAATTAAAGCAACACCTCCCCCTTTGCATTTTAGACGAGGTTCATGTTTATAACAGTAATCTTGTGGGGTTGACTCATTTAAAGTAATGTAATCGTTTGGTTTTAGCCAGGTTTCTGTCAAACACAGCACATCTAGATTATAATCTGAAATCATATCATTAACTATGAGCGATCTTGAAGTAAGGGATTGAATTTTCAGCAACCCAAGCTTTATAATTTGCTCATCTGTATTATATCTGTTTTTTATTTGTTGAACATCAATTAAATTTTTTACCTGACGTTTTTTGGATTTCCAAATTCGGGGAAGAGACACAGTCTCTATATGATGATATCTAGGTGAAAGAGGCTCTATGTGATGGGATTTATCTGACCTTGGTGACGCAAGGCCGCTAGCAGACGGTCGGTTTAGCCAGTCTGTCTGCTTCCTGACCTGGGCCCCAGATTGTCATGTTTTAGCTCTAAGACTATGTGCCATATTACTAGAGAGAAGAGCAGCACCATCCCAGGAGGGATGAATACCATCTCTTTTCAACAGGTCAGGCTTGCCCCAAAAACTTTTCCAATTGTCTATGAATTCTATATTATTCAACGGACACCACTTAGACAACCAACCATTGAGTGAGGCCAATCTGCTAACTATCTCATCACTCCTGCGAACAGGAAGGGGGCCAAAGCAAATTACAGTGCCTGACATCGTACTTGCGAGTTCACACACCTCTTTAATATTAATTTTGGTGATCTCCGACTGGCGGAGTCGAACATCATTAGTGCTGACATGAATAATGATCTTAGAGAATTTACGATTAGCATTAGCCAGCACTTTTAAATTTGCTTTGATGTCAGGCGCTCTGGCTCCCGGCAAACATGTGACTATGGTGGCTGGTTTCTTCTTATTTGCACGTTCCGTGTGATCGAATCACCAATTACCAGGGCACAATCAACAGAATTCTCAGTGGGTGTTTCACTGAGTGGGGCAAATCGCTTTGTTATGGTAATCGGAACGGAAGAGTGTTTTTTTTAATCCGCGACTACATCCTCACTGTCACCCAATTGCCCTGCTGCACGGGCCCTAATTCAGCCGGAACCGAATCATGTACAGAGTTCACTATGCTAGGCGCATCCAAAATAGTATTTAAAGCTCTAGTACTATTCTTACTATCCTCAATTAAAGTTTGGATGCGTGTCTCTAGCACTGAAATCTTCCCTGTCAGCCTGACTGTCTCCTTGCATTTATCACAAATAAATCCTATATTGCCATCGGAGAAGGCTATACTAAACATATGACATGTGACACAGGTGACAATAACAGGACAAGACATTACTCACCGTTTGTGTTGACTGATTCTTACTTACCTGGGCTTTTATGAACTCAAAGGCGCGGGCGCGCGCGAGAAAATAAATAGTAAATAAATGAGCGCGTTAACACTAGCGTCCTGTGCTAACAATACTGGAAGCTAGCGATGTAAGGTTAATCTGAGATGGTGGGTAAACTGTATTTAGTAATATAAACAACTAGAAATGATAGTAAATTATGGTTCAAAACAGAAAGAAATACGAAGCTAATATGAGGCTTAGAGCTTACAGCCTTGACGCAAACAAACTCACAGCAGGCAGGAAGGCAGACAGGAGCAATCGATCACCAACAGGATCTCTAGGGACCAAGGCGAGGACGGGGTGACACCGGAGGGACTGAGGACCAAGGCAGAAACGGAGTAAAGGAGGATCTTAGTGAAGCTGTAGGGGTGGGGGGCTGAGGCACAGCTGGAGGCCCAGAAGAGAGACCAAGGTGGAGCCAGAGGGACGAGGGAGCCCAGTTGAGCTTTAGGGATGGCAGACCTCGGCAGAGTTGAGGGAGCGCAGAGCCAAGGCGGAGCCGAAGGACTGACTGGCTGAGGTGAAGACATGGGTCTGGAGGCCCGAGGTGCAGCCAGGAGATCTGCCTCACAAAGCCGAGCTGGTGGTGAGGTGGCCCTAGGTGGAGCTGAAGAGCTGACAGTAATCAGCGGTGAGGGCAGAGCCTAGGAGCTGAGCAGGTGAGTGACTATGAATTGACGGAGCCAGCAGAGATGGAGACAACGGGGCAGAAAAGTAACATGATGGGACCGGAATGTCAAAACGGGGATATTGGGATTAACGAGTTCAGGGATGGAAGCAAGGGTGGGAGCTAGCTCCGAAGTGAAATTAATGAGGCAGCACTCCTCTACTGGCTCAGTAGTGGAATCTTGTGCCAAAACTCAATCCTCGATGGATCTAGCAATATGCTCCAACCTCGGGACAGATGTGGTGACTGGCTCTGGCTCCGGGATGGACTTTTTATCTGGCTCTGACCCTGTGGTTGGAGGGGGCTCACACTTGTGGTCCATGGCGGGAGCTGGCTCAGGCTCTGGATCTGTGGTAGGCTCAGATATCATCATCAGGTCTTCAGAGGAGGTCTTTTCTTACTGTCCGGGACACTCCGGGCTGGCACAAGGAATCCCTCCTGAAGTGGTCAGAGAGATTGCTACTGGAGCTGGAATACGTGCCTGGTGAGGGAGGTGTCCCAGAGCGCCGGTTGTAGATTGCCCTCCACATATCCCAAATTTCTTTTTATTGGTCGGTTATTCTGACACAGTCTGGTGGTAAGCCAACACGAAGAATACCAAATTTCAGTCTAAATCGTCTTTAATCTATCAACAAAAATACATCGAAGAATTAACTCCCACGTCACTCGTTCGGGCTGAGCCCGGCCGGGCCCCATGGAGAGAGCATGTGAGGCCCAATCCCGGGCCTGGATTCAGGGTGGGGCCCCGGCTGCGCCATGTCGGGCAACGTCTCGTTCCTTGATATTATTTGCTTCATTATGGGCTTCTGACAGGTCCGACTAAGAGCGATTCAGAAGCCCATTTAATTAACGTTTCAGTAAAATGTAAGTATGCATTTAAGCTGAGGCAATTGTAGGTCTATTAGATTTTGTCATGCATCAGTTAAAGCCTGTTACACTTATTTTTAGCTCTCTTTACTTTTTTTTGAAGTATTCTGCCAGCAAAATGCATAAAAGCTAAATTTCACCAGTCATATTTAAACAAAGTGAAAGCACTCTTTTATTTCCATTTATTCCATTGTCTCGTGATGTTTTCTCCAGGCAACATGCAAAAAGTATCATCAAACAAACAAATATATTAGCAAGCTCACAAACAAATTAATTAAATAAAAACTTTTTTTTTTAATAAACTGTTTTCATAATGCATGCCAGGTTAAGACCACTGTGAGGGCTCTTCTGTCCCTTTGATGCTTCACAGGGGTCTGAATGGAGAAATGGAATCACATTGGTTACCAGTGGTACTGTAAGCTGTTAATGAAGGCTCATGTGTGGCAGTGTAAGTGTTTGTGTCTGAATCCAAATGGCCACAATCTGCAGGAGGTGGAGGTTATCCCTGCTGTAAGCATCTGGACTCTCAACCTAAAACTCCACACCATCACAAGTGTCATACACTCACACAACTCAATGACATAGGGGTCATCCTGAAAGCAAACATCAACTTTGTATTCAAGCATGAAATAGCAGTATTAATCTTCCCCTCTCTGTATTCAGTTCCTTTAATGCAGATCCTCTATAGAGAGAAATTACATTATAAACTCATTCACTTTAAAGGCTGGTGTGCTGCTTTTTGCTAGACTAAAAGCTGAAACAGAAAGTTCAGAGAAATATGATGCATTGTTTAACATCATTACTGTCACATGTCAAGTCAAGTCAAGTCAAGTCATCTTTATTTATATAGCGCTTTTTATAATAAAGATTGTTTCAAAGCAGCTTTATAGTGATAAAGGGAAATAATGCAACGTTTGTATGAAATGTAAACAGTCAGACATTTTCTAAAACCCTATCATTAAGTATAGGGCAGACTGGAGAAGGGGTTGACTTGTTTGTTTTTAACTGCCAGACTGTGTAAATTAATATTATTTACAAATAGTGTTGCTCTTACAACCTACCTATGTTGCAAGTTTTTTTTTGTTTACTCCATGCATGAGTTCATTATTGTGATTAAATAAGTCAAGTAAAGTTAAGTCACCTGTATTTATACAAATTGTTTCAAAGCAGTTTTACAGTGATAACAGGAAGTTCATTTCTGCTGTACAGCTCTAAGAGAATATTTTGTCACTGTTCAGCTAAAGTCAGTTCAGTGTTGATTAAGTTCCATTGTAAAGATCATTAATTATTCAATTTGTTAATTTAAACTATAAAGCAGTACTGCGGAAAACAGTGATGTCATAGTCCAGCTCAGTTCAGTTTTCATCCAATAGTGTCAGTGCAGTCAAATCAATAATATTGTTGATTATTAGGTGTCCCCAACTAAACCAGAGGCAAAAGTGACAAGGAACCCAAACTCTATCAGGTGAAGTAAAGGAGAAAAAAATAGGCTCAGTCAGGCTTTTACTAAAATGTCTATAACTTGTGAACAGAATAAGATATTTTCACCAAACTCGACACAAACAGTCGCGGCGACTGGCCACTTGGTGGCGCTATAACATGGATAAAACATATAAATGGCTACAACTCTGCAACCCTAAGGGCCCTCAAGTGTTTTCTTGAGCAAGTACCAAGCAAGTACCAAGTACCAAGTACCAAGTACCAAGCAAGTATGTGTTGCTAGTTTCAGCCCGACGCAATGCATAATTTTCATGTCCTGCGCTATGTTGTTATATTATAGCAAAGCATTTGCGCCCATTTGTGCGCCCATGGGCGTGCTGGTCTGAAAACGAGGTGTGTTTGGGCACATTGTTGGCGCGTTGGTATTTTGAGGCAACTGAAATAGACTGTGCCATTGACCAACATAAACCTGGTCTAAAGTCAATTTGGCAATATTTTTTTGGTTATTTAAAGAGCGCGTTTGTAATGTGCGCCTATAGGCGGGTCCACAACACGCATACAGTCTGCTTATTACAGACACGCAGCAGCACACAAACTAGCCAAATATTAAAAATAAAAGGATTACATTGTAAAATATGAATATTGTGTACATAAAGATATGGTTGAATCCAGCTTGTCCCTAAAGTGCACAAGCAGATCTGTTTGCGCTCTGGAGATGCGTTGAGTCTTTCCTCTTGCAAATTCCGTCATGTAAATTAGCAATAGCAATCCGACCAATTAGACCATGCGCTTAGATCGTTAAGATAGGGCCCATTGTCTGATTGACTTGAAAATTGGCATGCAGAGTCTTCGTTCAAGTTACCAAGACTGTCTTTGAGGACATTCGCGTATCTCGAAAAACGCGGCCGGCGGAAGGCGCCAATGAAGTTTGAACAGCTATCAGACAAGGTTAACAGAGGCCGATTGGAACGAAACTCGCTGGGCCTGTTTGACTCACAGCCCTAGAGGCCTGTGAAAAATTTGGAAGGAAAACCTTCGCGTTTTTCACGTGCGTGAAGGATAGTGATTTTTGGCACACGCCCACGACATTCATACCGCATGATAGAACTCCTCATTCTGAGCATCTTTGCCTCTAGGACTGCTGCTGTCAATTGAATCGTTCGTTAAATATTGGAGATTATTTTTAAAAACAACTTTCGCGAACTAGTCCTAGGTTTTTGGCTCAACCTCAATAAAGCCCCTGCGGCACATTAGGCTATTCTCAGGACTCTCTAGGTCAATAATTAACATTTGTCAATACTTTTTTTTTTTTTTACTTTGTCCTTTCGATAACTATAGATGGGTCATTTAGAAAATAGGCGTGGCCAAGTCCAGCCAAATGCCTATCATTCCTAAACAAAATCTTCACGAAAATAGGTGAGGACATGCGACATATGATTCTGAACAAGCATGCAAACTTTTATAGACAACGGCCCATAGGTGGGGCTATAACTGTTAAAAAGGTGTAAAAATGTGGCATTTCTATGGCAAATCCCATGAAATAGTTGAAAATGGCTCTCTTCCAGTCTGATTTGCGTAGAAGTGCACGAAATTGTCAGTGCAGACCCGTCACATGATTCTAAAGACGCATGGAAACTTTTATCGACATCGGGCCATAGTTGGCACTTTAATTGTTACAAATGTGAAAAAAGCTTTAAAAACCATTATGTCCTTACTAAACTGCCTGTAAACTGTCTTTTCCATCTATGATCTAACTGATTACATGCTTGCTAATACCTTTTTATGCATGTTCTTAAAGGCCTTAAAATGATTGAACCCCGTTAATTGCTGCTCACAGCTATATTTACCCCCACCTGTGTGTAGGTTAGTTCTTTATGTGTAAGTACTACCTGTTTTGTTCAGGTCACTGTTTGTCATTGTCATTTTTAAGTATGGTTTATGTTCTCCTGAGAGTCTCCTGTGTATTTCTCTTTGTGGATTAAAGACTATTTAGATTAAATTCTTTCGTCATTCATGTTGGATTGCAACCACATTTGTGACAGAAAAACCAACCCTCAAATGATTCAAAATATGGACTGTCTTTTCCACAACAAACGCACACTGAAAGAATATGTGGAATTGGTAGAATTTTGGAGCAGTACCACGAGGCGCAGTGGGATGATGTGTCCCTCAAGTATTTATTCTGGAGCGGGATGGACAACATCTTGAGACAGAAGTTCTTGGAGGAGGATCACCGACCCCTGAACGATTTCATCGACTACACCTTGTGGGTGTGCCAGATCCTCTTTCACCATGGGAGTCATCGAGGAAGACAACATCAACTCCGACTCCATAGAGCCAGTAACAGCACCAGCAGCCATCTCTCTGCCCACTCCAGGAAGAACACATCGTCCCACCCCGGAGTTCCCCGGATGGCCAGAGAGATTCTCCACCGCTGACCCAGAGACAACGCCCATGCCTACCATTGACATAGAGCCAGTGCCCACCGCGGACCACAAACCTGAGCCCCCTCCATCCCCGGGCCAGCCACAGTGTCCACCCCTGAGCCAGTTGCTGCATTTGTCCCAAGGATAAAACCAATCGCCAGGTCCATCAGTGCCAGTGAGACAGTCTGTTGATGAGCCAGTTGAGGAGCAATGGCCGACAACCTTGTGCGTCGCAGCCCCTCGGTTCCGCCCGCATCGTTAGCCGCTTTTCCATTGTCGGGCTGAACGGTTTTCATTGCGTAACCGTTTCATTCTGTGGCCAGCTGGTACTGTTACGGTTTCATTTTCCACTTCTGTCTCTGTCTTAGACAACTGTTCAGATCATTTGTTTGTAAAAATTGAGAATTGAACGGTTTGTAATAATGGAATGCCACAACTTTTCCTTGACATTCTACGAACCGTTCGGCTCGAAGGTGGAAAAGCAGCTGTTGACTCCATCCAGCTCATCGGTGTCAGGTCCCGGTCACCAGAGCCGGACAGTAATGGAGTACATTTACTTGAGTACAGTACTTAAGTACAATTTTGAGGGATCTGTACTTTACTCGAGTATCATTTTTGGGGAGTACTCATGACTTTACTCAAGTACATTAGAGAGGCAAATATTGTACTCTTTACTCCACTACATTTCTATCCCTAACCGTGAGTACCCGTTACTACTTCAAAAAAAAAAAAAAAAAAAAAGGAAGGAAGGAAAAAAGAAAAATCTAGGAAACCCTCAATTTGTTGTTTCCCTCTCAAACGTGATTGGATTGTGCAAGCGCCACTGATTGAGACAGCCTATCAGCTTCAGCTTTCCGCAAAAGTCAACTCATGGTCAGATTTATGTTCCAGGCAACCTGTAACCCGTGTTTTTCCAACCTTATACCAATGAAAGTGCACTGGAATGGCAGTCAAACCCGTGACTTCCCACCCGTGAACTCGTACTAGATCGATGTACTCCCAGTTACGAACTCTGACGTCACATAGCCCGCGAACCCAAACAAAACAACAATGGCAGCCCCTACGGATGCAGTGTTTCTGCAGGCGGTACATGGTGAGAATACACTTTAGGACAAGATAACGTTGCAGTCAAATGAATAATAATAATGATAGTAATACACACACGATTATGTATTACAATGTTATGTGTCTGAAACAATAAGTATGTCGTGAAAGTGTATTGCCGCATGGAAATGTTAAGGTGACGTAAAGCTGAACTTGACAGCATTGATCATGCTTATGAAAAAAAAAAATTCCTTGCACTCAGGTAACTTAGTTTGGCGTGACTGGCC
The DNA here is from genome assembly GCA_030578275.1 of Meda fulgida. Lineage (NCBI taxonomy): Eukaryota > Metazoa > Chordata > Actinopteri > Cypriniformes > Leuciscidae > Meda > Meda fulgida. The sequence goes on along the minus strand of CM060621.1, from coordinate 15,158,179 downwards.
TGGAACGCTACAAAGTCGTGAGTCGTGGTTTGTAGTCGTGATTTACGTGCTCAAAAACCTGCCTGGAACGCAGCATTATAAGAGACTAAACCATGGACGAAAAAATGTAAGAAGACGCAGCAGGTCCATCCCGGGAATGTGACGCCCGTGGCCCCACCTCGCCAGACTATTTACCTTTTCTGAAATTTTCTTAAATGTTAAATAAAGCAACATGGTAAAAAGATGAAAATGACTTGATTTTACTTTCAATTCCTTTTACATTCTCTAGTATTAACATTAACATTTTTTAAAAACTCCATGTAGGACGTTTCTGTACATAAATGTAAGCACTGTGGCAGTAGTAATGCAGTATTTAGAAAATGTACTCTTGTACTCTTGATACTCAAGTACTTTTAAAAACAAGTACTTCAGTACTTTTACTCAAGTAGACATCTGACTGTAGTAGTTTTACTTTTACTTGAGTAAAATTTAGCAAGGGGTATCTGTACTTTTACTCAAGTAATGAAGCTGTGTACTCTGTCTGCCTCTGCCGGTCACGAATTCGGGTCTCCAGTGTGAGAAACAGTCACTTAGCAAACTGAGCCACTAGTAGTCGGCAGAACACAGAAGATAGCAGAGACACAGCAATACTAGAGACGGTGTTTTAATAATGTAAAAAGTAAAGATCTTCAGGCAAAAAAATATATAAATCCACAACGTCAAAAGTTATTCCAAGAAAAAAGGTAATCCACCAAGACAAAAAGTAAATCCACAAGGTAAGAAGGTACAGCAAAAAAACTCAAAAGATAATCTAAAAAATAAATGAGTGCCAAAACAGAGTACCACAGGAGAATCCAACTGGAGTCACATACGTTCAGCTTCACTGAGGCTGGGTGCTAACATTCAAACACAGAGCAAGGAACTAAGGAAAACTAAGGGTTTAAATACATACAAGAGAAACGAGGCACATGTGCAAATAATAACTGGATCAGACAAAAGGCACCATGGGGGCCTCTAGTGGCCAAAACCGGAAAAGCTTGCTAATACCTTTTTATGCATGTTCTTAAAGGCCTTAAAATGATTGAACCCCGTTAATTGCTGCTCACAGCTATATTTACCCCCACCTGTGTGTAGGTTAGTTCTTTATGTGTAAGTACTACCTGTTTTGTTCAGGTCACTGTTTGTCATTGTCATTTTTAAGTATGGTTTATGTTCTCCTGAGAGTCTCCTGTGTATTTCTCTTTGTGGATTAAAGACTATTTAGATTAAATTCTTTCGTCATTCATGTTGGATTGCAACCACATTTGTGACAGAAAAACCAACCCTCAAAAAAATATATAAATCCACAACGTCAAAAGTTATTCCAAGAAAAAAGGTAATCCACCAAGACAAAAAGTAAATCCACAAGGTAAGAAGGTACAGCAAAAAAACTCAAAAGATAATCTAAAAAATAAATGAGTGCCAAAACAGAGTACCACAGGAGAATCCAACTGGAGTCACATACGTTCAGCTTCACTCTTGTATGAAGCTTCACTTCATACAAGAGAAACGAGGCACATGTGCAAATAATAACTGGATCAGACAAAAGGCACCATGGGGGCCTCTAGTGGCCAAAACCGGAAAAGCCCCGGCCGAATGCTGACAATCAGCTTCACCTCAGGCCACTTTACCACAAGCATGACTCTCTGAAGCGGTTATCCTGGCTTCACCTTGGGCCTTCGGGCCCATTGCTCCACCACGGCCTGTCAGCCCTTCGGCCTCACCTTGGCTCTACGCACCCTCAGCTCCACGGTGATGGACCAAAAAGGTGGGCCATTCTATGAAGAATGAAGCTGGTCTGTGAAGTATCCCTTACAGAAAAAAAATATATGGGAATGTATACTGCAAAATATAGTGCGATATATTACATAATACATTTCCATAAATGGGAAAGTAGTGTTTATATTTTTCAATATACTGCAATGCATTGACCATGTATGGCTATATATTAATACATATAAAATATTTATAAATGAAGAAAAAAATTGCATTACATGTAATATTCACAAAGGTTTATCCTTTATTGAGTACTTATATTGCACATATATGTTCCAATATAAATGTGAATGTATAGTTCACACACACATAGGGGGAGATCTGTTAGAGTTTAATGTTCTATTATTTTGACATTTAAAAGGTGTTCTGGTATGAGTTTTTGGGGTTCCTATGAAGACTGAAGAATAGAGCCTGTGGTTCGGTTGATGATTGGCCAAACATCATTAAGACTTACTATATACAAAAGTAATGGCTGTGTCCTCAACACAGTGATAGTTTCTTGGCTAAATATACTTTAGTACATGCAGGTGTGATTGTGCTTATGTGAACTAGCTTGAAAATGTGGAACGTTTATAATGTATATAATTATAAAATATAAGAAATATATTACATTATGTATTTCTCTACATGTTTATAATGCATGAGTAAATATATATGCAATATATTACACATGCAGTACCATATCTGATAAGATATACAGAACATCTATATGGAGTGTATTACTGAATATAAAATTACATACATTATGATATATTAGTAAATATTTTGTCACATATTTTTCAATATAAAGGCGGCAATTCCTTATGTATTATTCAATATATTGTAATATATTAACACAATATATTATTCTGTATATTTTCAAATATACTTTTATATCATTTAATATATCGATCGTTCATTTATCGGGAAATGTATTTTCTTTTCGTAACGGTTAACTGATCATCAATCACAACTCCGTGGTTCCTGGATGTCCTGGAAGGAGTAATGGATGATGAACATAGCTGAATGGGAACTGGGTTGTTTGAAATCACAAGTAGTTTGCAAGGTAGAAAGTAGAAATCACTCTGTCTTTGCAAGGTTGAGTTGAAGGTGGTGGTCGTTCATCAAGTCTGAAATATCTGTCAGGCAGGCAGAGGCCGAGATGCAAGCAGCTACATTTGGATCATCTAGCAGCTGAAATTATGGGTAGAGTTGTGTGTCATCAGCAAATCAATGATAGGAAAAGCAATGCTTCTGAATGGCAGATCATAGTATTGATAAAAACTTTTTGTTGGCCATTGTTGGGGACCAGAGAGGAATGGTGGCATGTGGGAATTTCATTAGCAAAAAGCCTCTATAGGAAAGTGTGTCAAATCATGAGTCAGCTGCGAAATTCATATATAGAAAAATATAGAAAAAGAAAGGTCCAAGTGTGATAAGAGTATTGTTTTTAAGCAATCTCTAAGTATAATTGGGCGGCCCTTTTGCAACCTGTTGATGTTCAGTTCAAAGGTTTTGGAGGTGTCCTCTAGAAACTGTGCTCACTTGAGAACAGGTCACCATTAATTATACATTAGATCTGTCTATAGAAGGACAACAACAACAGTGAGAGATAGTAGCATACTTCAGCCTTGCGTCAAATACATTTTAGAGGAATGGAATAATTCAAATAAATAGGTACCTGTAAATGTACATTGTAAATATGCCTATCAACCAGATGAGAAATTCATAAATAGCATAAAATAATATCTGAAAAATAAATACAGGTTAATTATTTTAAGTAGGTTATTTAAAAGACCTGTCAATTGTGTGTTTTTTTTTTTTTTTAAAAAACACGTTTCTTTTAAACTTAGATAAACTCCGGAATAAAGTAGGCTATAATTCTTCACCACGACCCACAAATGTCTCCTACTCTGTTCGAGATCACTGATCCAGAAAAAGTTGTATTTTTCCATTAATGCAATTTGCTGAAGGGGACTTAGCCTACTGGGTCTTAAACATGTCACTTCGTGACAGAAAGGTTGCCGACCCCTGGTTTATTTAAATAAAGGTAAGTAATCATAAAATTATTCATTAAAAATTATTTTTTTTAAAAATCGATTTTACTAGCAAACAGTGTCATATTGTGCACGTGAAGAACATGATAGCTGTGCCTTCACGCAAAACATTTATTAATATTAAATAAATAAACAAACAAACATTCTGCACAGAGACAGCATTAAAAAGAATTGTCATGCTATCCCCCAAATCGTATTAGAACATCTGAATGTAGCATTCTAGCATTGTAGCATAATTTATCGTGATGTCCGCTTCTTAAACGAATCGTTTTTTTGAACCAGTTCTTTTTTAATGAACTGATCGAAACAGTTCACCGAATCTGAATCCTCGAGTCAGCGCTGCTGATCCTCAACTCAAAAATGAGCCTACGCAGTATCGGACGTGCCCGACAGTAGTCTATAGCTCCTACTCGAACTAAATCAATATCCCGGAGTATATGACAGTGAACTAGTGACATGTTGTGCTGAGAGAACTGATGAGCACGAACTGATACTGAGCATGCGTGGATCTTCACACTTAGGCACATAAGTTTCGTTTCTCCGCTGCCGCCGCCCACTAAGTCAGTTGTTTGTCGTTTGATCGCTGCTTCCTCGACGTCTCGCAATGGCGGAGAATATGTCTCTACTTGGTCTAGAAGACGAGTTGACATGCAGCATTTGTTTATGTCTTTTCGAGAACCCGGTGAGTTTAATCTGTGGACACAGTTTCTGCGCCAGCTGTCTCGAAGCGACATGGAAAGACAGGGTAGCACCACTGTCCTGCCCTCAATGCCGAATGGCTTTCAGCAGTAAACCAGAACTCAAGAAGAACACCGTCCTCAGCGCGGTGCTGGATGCCTATAGAATAAAAGCGGGTGTCCCTGAACCCCTTGAGGAACCATTTGAGGTGAAAAAGAAAGACCCAGATGAAATAAAATGTGACACCTGCATGGAAGCCAAAGCGGTCAAAACTTGTCTGACTTGTATGGCGTCGTATTGTGAGGATCATGTCAGGCCTCACCGGGAGAATGCCATTTTCCGGGCGCATCAGCTGTCTGACCCGCTGTCAGATCTAATGGAGCTTCTGTGTTCCGATCATGGCAAACTGATGGAGTTCTACTGCGTTCAGCACCAGAGCTGCATCTGTAGCAACTGTCTGCAGGGCGTTCATAAAGGCTGTGAGTTCATCACCGCAGATGACCGGCGCTTTAAACAAAAGGTTGGGCCTATCTTTAAATTTATTTGGAAAGTATAAATGTGAAGGAAAAAAAAGTATGATAGATAAACATGAAAAGTAACTTTAGCGTAATCTATTAAAGTAATGTTAGTGCTGACACCTTTGGTTTCATTCGATAAGAAATCATTCCGATTGGAACGTAGTGTTTAGCCTATGCCACAAGCTTCTGTAGGCCTGCCCAATCGGTCCAACGATAAGCAGGTGAAGTATCTGCGTATTACTGTCTTTCCGCGTGGCAAAGTAATTTGATTCCATATTATCACGACCTCGAATTTAGGTTGGAATGCCAATTTGTTATTGGTCATTTATATAATAATTTAGCAATACATTTGATTGTTCCATTTAACTCTTGAGTCTTTACTTTTATTAATTGTTCATTCGGGTGCCAAAATCGCACATGGTCCTCGCACCGGCCTTTATTATGCGGGCCCACGACAACAAACTCGCCAGCTTCTGCTCACTAAACAGAGGGGTCGCATTCACACTATCAAACCGAGTGCACATTTTAGCCGGAACTCTAAAACCGCCAATAATAACCAACTGAAGAACCGCAGAACCATTACGTCATAACAGTCTGAGGACCACAGCGCCAGCCCGACAGTCCTAGGGCGGAAGTGGGCGGGTAGCAGTCCGATGCCGGAAGTGTACGGAGTTCATGTTTAGACGTGTGTTTAGACTAGACAGTAAAATGTTTTTAGACAGTAAAAGATAGACAGTAAAAGGTTTAATTATGGCGGAGCACAATGTAGAACAAGGAAAAGAAGAAGAGAAAGAGGTAAAAAGAAGTTATAAAGTTGATATGGATCATGCAACATACTTAACATAATAACGTTACGCTTATACAAAACGGCTCTGTACTGAAATGTTTTTTTGAAAGGAAGTATTTTGAAACGAAGTATTTTGTAAGTTAATATTTAACAATATCAGCAAAAGGAAAGGAAGAAGGAAAAGATGCTCTGGAACTGGCCAAAGAGCCTTTCATGTTTCGGTTCCAGTTTCAACAGGACATGGAAGTTTTTCTTTTCAAATGTCACGACGAAAGGCACCTCAGAATAAACTCCATGTGTATGGAGTTTTAATTTGTTATTTATTTTTCTCTTGAGAATTATTGTTGTCAAATTTGTGCCTGTATAACTTTTATAAGATTTATTTTCTTTGGTTTAATTTTGTTTTTTTATAACTTATTTATATAGTTTAATTTTGTAATTTAATTTAATTAGAAAACTGCTAGTGTGTGATTTATTTTTATATTTCAGAGGAAAAAACTCATTTTATTTAAAATAATATTTTTTGTGTTTTCAGTCCATCATATTATTGTGTATGGTGGTCTTTGTTGGTTGAGTATTTAAAAGTATTTTCAATTGAATAAAATGTTCAAACTCTCAAGCTTTGTTTTCATTGTATTATTTATTTTTCATTTTATGCTTTGTTTAATGTATAATATTGTTTATCAATCTTAAATATACATTTTCACTTAAATCGTTTAAAAAAAAGTTTTTATAATAACGTTGTTTTAAACTTTAAAACTTTCCAAAACACGGAAGTAGCGTAATGCCTTGCCGCGCCCACTTCCGCCCTCAGACTGTCGGGCTGGCGCTGTCGTCCTCAGACTGTTATGACGTAATGGTTCTGCGGTTCTGCAGCCAGACCTATCTCAAAACCGCAGTTGGTGTGCCCCATGGCATGCTCCACTCAAAACTGGAATCTAGTCCGTTACTAATCTGACGCAGATTTGCGGTAACAATTGAAAGTAAATAATTTCAGAGTAATTCAGAACTAAATTCTAACGTAACAATTTATCAGGTAAATGTATCATGCCAATTTTATAATCAGTTCAAATATAATCAATACAATAACATCAAATGCTCAGAGATAAAGAGTAAAAGATGAACCTGTCTCATAATGTGGTCGCATTATGGGTCGATTTCATTAATCGCCCTGAGCCTCTTGTTGCATTTCTTTAAATACCCAGACCGAGACAGAAACTTATTTCACATTGAACATTTGCTAACAATGGGATTTTGCATTCAGAGCCATTTGCCTGGTAGCCCTCCTCTGTAAGCAAGTTACCTTTAAACTCTTAAAAACTTTATTACCTTTTGGTTTACTTCTGTGGAGAATGAGACATTTGTACCAGTCGCACTGAGACATTTCAAATGATACCAAACATGTGTAATACTGTATGATAATTATTCACACTAAACTATACAAATTTTTGGGTGAATTTCAGGTGATCTCAGCATGAAAGAGAGAAGGAACAGGGGAATGGGGGGTCAAGGGAAAGATATGTAGATTAGGATGATGCTTAGGTGAGATTTGCGTCTCAAATTGTGATGCTAATTTTATAAGAGAGAGTTCAAATGTTAATTTCCAAAAAGGTCCTTTGTTTTTTCAGGGAGTGGTTGTTCCCCAACCTAATTTCTCAAGTCTTACACTTCAAATCGGATTTTTTTTTTTTTTTTTTTTTTTACACATACACACACTGCACGAATATACAAAGTTCACTGCTCTCTTCGTATAGCCTATATTTATCTCCTAAATTAATATTTATCTATTAATTCTATTATTAGCAGGGTAAGCAGACTTAATTTTTATCTATTTTTGGTCCTAAGAGACGACGTGCACATGAACCATTGTGTCGTGCTGCTTATTTATCGAGCAGTTAAAACGCCCCACCCCGCGAGATTGTCTGGCTGCAGGCACTTGCTCACCTGCACACGCTTCCTCTGCAAGTGAGGTCACTTGCAATTTCTTTATATTGTGTATTTAATTTACTCAGTAATAAAAATAAATGTAATTGACATATTTGCAATAAAACAAAAAAACCTGCATCAGCTAAATTGTGTAAACCTGATGATCCCTTGATGATCAGCTTTGCTGTTAAATTAAAAGTCTTTGCCTACTTGAATGCTAAATAAATATAGCATAATATTTCGATGAACACAAGCTGCAAAAATAACTTCGGTGAAACTTTTTGGTGGCGTTATAGCATGCAAGTACTTTACGTGTTTAACAGTGTGTCAGCGAGCGTCAATAATGCCAATGAACTGCTGGAAACGTATTTCCGTTTTATTTGTGTCAATTGCAAGTGATGTAACTTGCAAGAGGATGCTATTGGACCCCGCACCCAAAACAAGGCGTCTGTGGATGAGAGTCTGAAACAGGGACTGGACGTCCTGCTCCATTTCACAGACGATGAGTGGAAGGAGAATTACTATAATAACATGACAGTCATTTATGACAGTTCATTCAGCAGCAACAATAGATCACTTCACACGTCATTACGCCATTGTCATCGCATGCGCAGTACTTTCCAGTTTTGGTTTTCAATCCGATCAAATGTTTACTATTGATGTCCTCTCGATCGGATTAGGATCGGAATTTTTTTTATTCCGACTGTGCTATAAATCTAATCACAATCGGATTATTGTGGATCGGATTAGATTTATAGAACAGTCGGAATAAAAAAAATCACATGTAACCATGTCAATTTGAATGAATTGTCCAAATCCGATTACAATTGTATTCTGATTATCTATGTTTACATGGACACTTTTTGTTTCAATTGGAATGAAATCATTCCGATTGATGAATCTGAACATAGTGTTTACATGAACGCTAAATAAAGTTTTCGGGTTGATGTGCGGTATATATGACAAGCTTCAATTTGGAATTGATTTTTAGACATGCACACAGTGCACGAATATAGGCTACAGAGTTTCCTGCTGTTTGGGCATAGTATTCTCCTAAATTTCTTCTTTTCTTTGTTTTAAAGAGCAGATTGGTTACCTGGTTTCTGGTCGACGATCTGGTCACCAAAAACCCGCCCAAAACTTTAACTGCCAAATAGTGTGATGGGGTTAATGCCATTTCAATCTTGTCACCATTATGTTCTGTTTGTTTTCGTTAGTCACATGTGTTTCTTTGTTCTAGGTTCCTGACACAGTTACCATGGATTCTTATAATGTTATGACAGTCCCAATCATAGTTATTAATGTTTTGCATTGCTGCGTGTGAACTGAAGTGATCACCGGTACAATGAAGCACTTAACTGCACCTTTAATTGCCATAACCAAATCATCCTATATGAGATTAATCAGATATTTATACTACATAAACTTAATATTACGACTATATCTGCACAAAATTATGCAAATGCTCAAGCGAACTTGGCTGTGCTGCATGGGCAGCATGTGTAACTCCTAAGTAATAATTACCAGAGCTTATCTGTGATTTTAGTCCCGTCTGAATGGGCCATCTCAGTAATCATTACGGACAATGTCAGTAAAGATTACAGCGACTTTTATCTTCAGTAAAAAGGTCCGGAAAATTTACCTCAGATAATACTAATCCCGTGCAAATAGACCCGCTGTAAATATGTACGTAAATATTTCGTCATTTCCTGTTTAAAATTAGTTTTCCACTATTTTTCAAGTATGGAGACGCTTGGAAAAGCATTCAGTTGCGTTTTAGCTTTTTTCACAACGTAATTTCTCTGTAATAAACATGGCTTTTTAGGACTAGTTCACTATCACAGGTCGGGAGCTATAGTTCCAACCACGCAAGTTTGCCACACGTTGTTCATTAAAAACCTGGTTTCAGGAAATGCCAAATCATTGAACTATGCTACAGGGGAAAATTGCAATCATATTTAGCTAATAATGCTGTTGGGAAATGCATTACTGATTGGTGGAATTTGTTACATTAATGCAAGAATAAAATGAGCAAACCTTTAATTCACCTTGATTAGTTAGGCTAGTTATTGCTGAATACTTTTTATTTCTTCTTTTTTTCTCTCATTACAGCTCAAGCATAGTCCAATAATCTAATATTTTCTTTTTTTGTTTATTTGACTTGTAAACATTGGATTGTGTGGAATCATTCAGCAATGAAAGAATTCTCTAAAATACTTTGTGTCCTTTTATTCTTGAAAATATTTTAGACTGACCTGACTGACAAGCTCAACATCCTTGAAGACAAAACGGACAAAAATGAGCAGGTTATCACACAGATGAAGGAGCAACAAACCAAATTAAAAGTTAGTAAATATAAATTTTTATTTGGGTATTAGCAGAATCAGACAGACTGATTCTGATGTAAGAGGATATTCAAGATGTGCATGTCCCTTTACCTACCATCATGAATTACACTCCATCCATGCATCTCAAACGTCAGGAGCTCCATAAGGTGGAGTTTTAGACTTTGGGCTTACATTTTCTTTGGTTTTGCTTTCTCAGGAATTAGCTACAACTCGCAAACGTTTTCTTGAGGTAGAATACAGGCAGATCAAAGAAGCAATCGACCGTGATGAGAAAGAGGCAATGTTTGCTATTGATAAGGAACATGAGAAAGGTCAGAGCAAACTGGTCTCCTTGATGAAGAGATTTAATGAGAACATCGAGAAGATGAATAGGACCAAATCTGAGATCAACATGCTGTTGGACCAGTCTCAATCCCTCACATTCTTAAAGGTGATCCACTGTATGATTTTAAATTAAAACTTTCTGCTTTATAACTCTTATTTGTACCTTAGATATACAGTTGTAATTGAAATTATTCAACCACTATTGGCAAAAATGTACAGACTTTCAGCTATTTGCAATGAACAAATCAAACAAAAGTAATTGAAATAGCTCAACACAATAAATGCTTCAAGTGGTTTTCCCAAATTCAACTGAAAATGCAACTTGACTTCAGCAGTCTCAAAATAGTTCAATCTCTTCATGGCAAGCTTAGGGTGTATTCACACCAGGAAAGGCTGCTAGTTCACTTGATTTGGTTCGGACCAAATACAATGTTGATTTTTTTTTTTGTTTGTTTGGTGTGGTTCGCTTTCACACTGCCATTTTTGCAAGTGAACCAAAATATGTAAACAAAACCACACGTGTGCTACGGTCATCCATTCATTGGACAGAAATTCTCAAGCAGGAAAAACAAGAAGTGGAAAAACAGGCAATTTATGGAGATCTTTCGTAGTACAACATTTTTATTTCTTTGGTGTTATCAGCTACTAACGCAATAAATACTTATGAGCATCATATGATACAATGTCATCTATACAATGTTTTATTTAGGAATTTGCGAAGATGTGCTAAAGAACAAACGTCTTGTTTGCGGTGGAGAGAACATACTCTTAACTGAAAGTTCAAACATTATTAAAAGCAAGTGAACAGTCAGTAATAAAAAAAGAACAAATAAACAAATCACAAGCAGAAATGAATACTAAGTTACAAAGTCTAACAGTATAGGCTATTCAGGTACAGAACTTAAGACAAATTTAAAAATAAAATTAAAAAATTAATTAAATCTAGTATATACTTTGTTAAAGCTGTATTTTGTTGTTTTATTAACATTAATGACACAGACAACAGTATAAATATTAGGTGTCTGCTGTCACTTTTAGGCCGAATGCCCGGACCGAAAAAAAATGACAAACATCATGGTTTCTTTCTCAACTATGACATAACCAATAGATATTTTGTGTGTATGTGTCCGTTCAAGGGCAAGGACGCGTTTTTCTCTCTCTCTCTCTCTCTCTCTCTCTCTCTCTCTCTCTCTCTCTCTCTCTCTGCGTGCACTGCTCTGGTCACAGATAATGGGCAAATCCAGATTTTCGCCTCTTCTTCGTTTAAATTATTTGAATGTGTAAATTAGCAATACAAAACACGTCGAAATGATAAACTTTCACTCTGTGATGGTTAAATTTAGCAGTTAATCCGTGAATCACATGCATACCGAACTGTGGGGCAGCTGGTCCCCACGGATCACGGCTCAACTACGATCACCCCAAATTACATTGTAAAAATCTGACCCTGTCAATAAAGGCGCAGTGGGTTGGTTCATGCTCACACCTTAACCGAACCATACCAGAGTTTGTTTGGAAAGAGGTGGTCTCCAGCTCTTTCAGCTGAAGAGGTGGTCTCGGTCCGGTTGTTCTTTCCGCACCTGAGTACGATTGCTGTGTTCACACCTGCCCAAAACGAGATTGAGTTTGATTCAATCGAACCAAACAAGGCAGGTGTGAATACACCCTTAGCCTATTCCTCATGAGCAATGGCTTCCATTTCAGTAATATTCTTGGGTTTGTGTTCTACAACTGCCTTCAAATCCCACCAGAGATTTTATATGGGATTCAAGTCAGTGATGGTCAATGTAGAATCTTCCAGTACTTCTTCTGTCCATAGGTCCTCACTGACAGCATGGCGTTTTCTCCTAGGATTTCCTGATACTTCAATGAATCCATCTTGCCAGAGACAGATAATGCAAAGCAGCCCCAGAGCATCACCGAGCCATCACCATGCTTAACTGTAGGCAGAGTGTTCTTTTCAGCATATGCTTTATTCCTTTCTCCAGACATACCACTGATCCATAGGGCTGAAAAGTTCCAGAAGGAAAAGAATCTCAAAACCTCTATGGCTTATTTATATGATTTTGAGAAAGTTGGAGCTGACTTTTCTTGTACTTTTGGTGTACATCTTGGAGTTCTGGAATGGAAACCGCAAGCATTTAGTATGCGCCTTACTGTGCAAGCTGAAACCTAAGTGCCTGTTGCAACTAAGTCTTGCCACAGGTCTTTTGCAGTCACTTGAGGGTTTTTCTGAACCTGCCTTCTCAGAAATCTGGTTGCAGTAGTTGATGGCCCCCTTTTCTGCCCCATGCAGGTAGTGTAATCACTTTTCCTTGTAACTTTCAACTCGCAAACTATGCTTCCAATGGTGTCTCCAGGAACATTTAGTGCCTTCGCTATCTTTTTGTATCCTGTTCCTTGTTTGTGAATGGCGATGATATCTTCTCTTAACTTTTTGGACCATTCTTTTGACTTACTTAACCATATTTCTAACGTGCAGTCAAACATGACACTCAACAAATCTAGCCTGTTCAGATATTTAATGTTTATTTAATATTTTAATTTAATGTTCTAGCTCAAGCACAGCTGGTGCAACTAATGAAGCCCTTGATTAGTTGCATCAGCTGTGCTAGAGACAACCCCTGTTTTGCAGATTTGTGTTGGATTCAATTCAGGGGGTTGAATAATTTTGAGACTGCAGAAGTCATTAAAAGTTGCATTTTCAGTTGAATTTGGGGAAACCACTTGAAACGTTTGTTGTGTTGAGCTATTTCAATTATTTTTGTTTGATTTGTTCATCGCAAACAGCTGAAAGTAAACATTTGCCAATAAACCTGATTTGCAATGGGGATTGAATCATTTCAAATACAACTGTATTTAATCAAATCTTGTGGGGTGGGGCATATTTGTGAAGCCCAGTGTAAGATTCTGCTTGTTAATTCAAGAAAATTAAATGAGTTCTCACACTTGATCAGTTTTATACCTAACCTGAATGTTTTCTGATGCCGCTTGTATATTTGCCATTCTCTGTCACAGGCCTCTGTGGATTTGCCCTCAGTGGTAAATTTTGAGCCCTATAACCCTCGCATGACTGTGGAAGGTAAAGAGGTGATAGCTTACCATTCCTCTGCCGTTGCACTGAAGGAATGGATCACCAAATTAATGGAGCAGCCAGCAGAGAACAGAATCTTTTTACTTAAACCAGGTGTGTTAGTGTGGTAGCTTGTATAAAATGTGCAGCTTCTTTTAATGTTTGCAGTAAGTTCAAGAATACAGCAACATCATAGTGCATGATTAGAGTTCTGACATGCATGTCTTTACAGAGTTTGAAAAATCTGTTCTTGGTTCAGGTGAGGTGTCTTTTGAAATGATTGGTGTGGAAATCTGGGACATAATCATTTGTATAAACATGTTTTTATGTGATTATGTTGCCTGATTGTATGTTGTTGAGGTTATCCTTAGTAAAGCTGCTGGCAGAAGATGTGAACTAGTCCTCTAATCCTCTAGGAAACCAATTCCCAATTCCTGCACTCCTGCAAAATCCACTCCTGCCACATCCAAGAGATTTTGCTCTGAGCCAAGAGATGCGTACGTTGTTACTCCTTGACAAGTGAATGGGCTGTTTTTTCCTGATTCAGTACATCCATCCATCACTATTCTTTCATTATTCTCTTGATATATTTCAGCACGTATGAGCCTAGCCTCTCCCAGCCTAGCCTGCACTCCCAAAACCAAGGCTCTAGGAGCGAAACAGAAAAGTAAGTCAAGTGCATATATATATATATATATATATATATCAGTATATATATCAGTATATATATATATATATATATATATCAGTATATATATATATCAGTATATATATTTACACCTTTCTCTTTGTTCCTTTTTCCTAATAGACAAGAATCCTAATAAAGAGCCCAAAGATCCCAAAGAACGTAAAGACCAGAAGTCAAACAGTAAGCTCTGACCTCCATATGTTCCTTGTTTTACAACTGTCTATTACTGTTCGTCTGATTAGCGTTATATGTGTAGAACATATTCACACCTAGTGATTGGACTGGAAAGGAGGGGCCTTTGTTAGTATCTTATGGTTTACAGAGATATTTTCATATTTATTTTCTGAAAAGGAATGTGGATCAAATTAGTATTTCTTTGAAATGTTTCTAACATCACATTATATTTTCTTTGCCAGGATCCAGGAATCCCCCTAAAGGAATAAATCATGTTTTCTCCAAAAGCACGGAAAACTTGCTTGACTTCGCACCTAAAACTGTAGACATACTTGACATATGTATGTTGGAAAAGTTCTTGTTAAATTTTCCTTTTCTGAATGTAATCTTTTCTGTGCTCCTCATTGTAATTCCGGAATAGACTTTAGATTCTACTCTAAAAGCAATCAATCAATTAATTAATCAATAGAAATATATCAGACCATTATTCAATTTATATGTATTATTTTATTGAATCGTATGGGTTCGTTTCCTGTAAAAAGACATAACCTATTATTAAGAATGCATTATTGGAAAAACGAATTAGCTAGTCACAAATGTTTCCAAAAAAACTGTAGTAACATGATCACACCTCCATCATTTAAACCAAAAATATAGGACTGTCATTGATGACGTCAAGCACAGGTGGTCTAATATGTTAACTTCTGCTAATTATTAATTTGACTAATTGCCTTCTCAAACTGATTATGGTTAATTTGCATGAACAATAATTGTTTTATATATGCAGTTCATTTAATCAGCAGCTTTTTTCACAATGTAATTTCTCTATAATGAACATGGCTCCTTCATGTTCCTTCAGGACTACTTCACTATCACAGGTCAAGTCAAGTCAAGTGTATTTATATAGCGCTTTTCACAATATAAATTGCATCAAAGCAGCTTCACAATATCAATCAAATAACATAACAATGTTTGTTTCTTAGTGAAAAAACATCCACGTTTGGTAGGGCTGATCAATGGTATTAATGCTTGGTTAATTATTTTGAATATCCCCAACTGAGCAAGCCAAAGGCAACAGTGGCAAGGAACCGAAAAACTCCAAGTGACCTACTGGAGTCCTAAAACTCCATCAGGTGACCTACTGGAGAAAAAAAAAACCTTGGGAGAACCCAGGCTCAGTCGGGGGCCAGTTCTCCTCTGGGGTTTATGAACTAGAGGCCGGATTTATAGTAACTGTAATTTAATAAAGAATTTTGTTTTATTTTATCACTTCGGGGTGGGTACGCGAACCGGAATCACAACGTTTTATCTGTAGAGTGGGAAAGGGATCCTCCATAGGGAGAGGCTAGTTGGCACTTCACCACTGCGTTGTCATCGGGTCCAGGCAAAGCTCCTAGTCAGATCTGGATACGGCCTGGATCCGGTAGGCTGCGGGAAAACCTCGGGATAAACAAAGACACTAAAATTAGCGTAGATGCCATTCTTCTTATGATGATGTAACGAGTACATCAGGATTTAAGGGAAGTGTTCCCAGTTCCGGCTGACCTAATCTATGCAGCCTAACATTGAATTATAGAAGTCTATAATATATTATGTGTATGCTAGGTCAAAGAGATGTGTTTTTAGTCTAGCTTTGAACTGACAGAGTGTGTCTGCTTCCCGGACAATGGTAGGAAGACTGTTCAAAAGTTTTGGTGCTAAATAGGAAAAGGATCTACCGCCCGCAGTCGATTTTGATATTCTAGGTATTATCAACTGGCCCGAATTTTGAGATCGCAATAGACGTGAAGGACTATAATGCGTTAAGAGCTCGCTCAAGTACTGCGGAGCTAAACCATTTAGTGCTTTGTAAGTAATCAACAATATTTTAAAATTTATACGATGTTTAATAGGCAGCCAGTGCAGTGTTGACAGAACCGGGCTAATATGGTCATATTTCCTGGTTCTAGTAAGAACTCGAGCTGCAGCGTTTTGGACCAACTGTAGTTTATATATTAAGCGTGCAGGGCAACCACCCAGTAGAGCATTACAATAATCTAGTCTTAATGTCATGAAAGCATGAACTAATTGTTCCGCATTTGTTAATGAGAGCATATGTCGTAATTTAGATATATTTTTAAGATGGAAAAATGCGGTTTTACAGATACTAGACACGTGACTTTCAAATGAAAGATTGCTATCAAAAAGCACACCCAGGTTCCTAACCGACGACGAAGACTTAACAGAGCAGCCATCAAGTGTTAGACAGTATTCTAGGTTATTACGTGTGGACGTTTTTTGTCTAATAATTAGAATCTCTGTTTTTTCAGAGTTTAGTAGTAGGAAATTACTAGTCATCCAATTTTTTAAATCAGCAATGCATTCCGTTAATTTTGTGAATTGGTAAGTTTCGTTAGGTTTTGAAGAAATATACAGCTGAGTATCATCGGCATAACAATGAAAGCTAATTCCATGTTTCCTAATGATATGTCCTAATGGTAGCATGTACAGAGTGAACAGCAGCGGTCCTAGTACTGAGCCTTGTGGTACGCCATACTGAACTTGTGATCGATAAGACATCTCTTCATTTACTGCTACAAACTGATAACGGTCAGATAAGTATGATTTAAACCATGCTAAACCATGCTCCTATAGCAACAAATGAATAGAATTTTTCCTCAGGGAGACTACAATGCACTCCCTGATGCGATACTGTAGTAGACGGTTGCATAGTTATAATTTTGTCCCTGATATTATCAATCTTATAAGTGAAGAAGTTCATAAAGTCGTTACTGCTGTGTTGCTTGAAACTTCTGTGCTTGAAGCTTTCTTTTTCGTTAGTTTAGCCACTGTTTCAAATAAATACCTAGGATTATGTTTATTTTCTTCTAATAGGGTTGAAAAATAAGCAGATCTAGCAGCTTTTAAAGCCTCTCTGTAAGCAATCAAGCTCTCTTTCCATGAAATCCGAAATACCTCTAGTTTTGTTTTCTTCCAGTTGCGCTCCATTTTTCTGGCTGCTCTCTTAAGGGCCTGAGTGTGCTCGTTGTACCACGGCGTTGGACTATTTTCTTTAATCTTCTTTAAGGGCAACGGAGCAACTGCGTCTAAAGTGCTGGAAAAGAGAGAGTTAAAAGTTTCTGTTGCAATATCGAGTTCTTCTAAGCTATCTGGGATGCTGAGATGATGAAACTGATTAGGAAGATTATTGATAAAGGAATCTTTAGTGGCAGAAGTTATAGGTCTAACATATTTATAACACGGAGGCGGCTTTGCAGCCTTGGCTAAATGTAATTTACATGAGACTAGATAATGGTCTGAGATGTCATCGCTCTGCTGCAGAATTTCAACGGCATCAACATCTATTCCATGTGATAATGTTAGATCTAGAGTATGATTACGACAATGAGTGGGTCCTGACACGTGTTGTCTAACTCCAATTGAGTTTACAATGTCTTTAAGTGCCAATCCCAATGCATCTTTTTCATTATCTACATGTATATTAAAATCACCAACAATTAGTACTTTATCGTTAGCCAAGACTAATTCTGATAGAAAGTCCGCAAATTCTTTGATAAAATCTTTATGGTGCCCTGGTGGCCTGTATACAGTAGCCAGCAGAAATCTCAAACGTGATTTATCGTTTACACTATATATTTTTACATTAAGCACCAACACTTCAAAAGAAGTATATTTAAAAATAGATTTCTTAGTGGTTTTGAAAATATTACTATAAATTACAGCAACACCTCCCCCTTTGTTTTTTAGACGAGATTCATGTTTATAACAGTAATCTTGTGGGGTTGACTCATTTAAGGTCGAGAGCTGTAGCTCTAACTACACAAGTTTGCAATGCTGTTTTCAAATGTTTGTTGAAAATCTCGTTTCTGGAAATGGAAAATAATTGAACACTCTATTGTTAACACCGAAAATTACAATCATATTTGGCTAACAATGCAGTTGGAAAATGCACCCCTGATTGTTTGGATTTGTTATACTAATGCATGTATAAAAACCTTTCATTTTGGAGTCAATTTTAGTTGTTGCTGAAAGGTTTTTATTTCTTCTTTCTCTCTTTACAGCTCAACCTCTTAGTTCACCAGCTGCGCAAAACTTTGTTAAAAGGAGTGAACTTCTTAAATGTGAGTAGATAGTTTTTCTATAGTTAGTTAGATAGTTTTACCCTGTTTCACAGACAGGACTTAAGACTAGTCCCAGACTAAAATGCATGTTTGAACTGAAAGCAACTTTCACTGACATATCTTAAAATATATCAGTGCCATTGTTTTCAGCTCAAGATGCACACCAGTAAAAACATTTCTAAGGCATGTTTATAAAATCTACTTTAATGCCCTAATTGAACTAAGGCCTAATCCTGGCTTAATCTAAGCCCTGTCTGTGAAACCAGGCACATTTTTTTTATCCAATTGTCCATCACATTTATATGCTTGTGTTTCTCCTGTCTAGATGGCACTATCCTCAATTTTGATGTCAGAACAGCTCACAAGCGGATTTCCTTGTCTGAAAACAACACCAAAGCGACAGTCTCGGATGACCCTGCTCACTATCCAGATATTCCCCAGCGCTTTTCTGTCTGTTCCCAGGTGCTCTGCACAAAGGGTTTCTCTCAGGGCCGTCATTACTGGGAGATCAAAATGAGCAGTAACAACTTCTGTGGATTGGGCCTTGCATACGGAAGAATTGACCGTAAGGGTCCTGCTAGCCGACTGGGGCGTAATGCAGAATCCTGGTGTGTGGAGTGGTTTAACATGAAGCTTTCCGCATGGCACAACAGCATCGAGACGGTGTTGGCAAATCCCAACCCAAGCCGTGTGGGCATCCTGCTGGACTGCGATCAGGGAAGCGCAACTCTCTATAATGTGCAGGACCGGTCCTTCCCCTTCCACACCTTCGTCTTCCCTTTCACTGAGGCTGTTTATCCAGCTTTCTGGATCTTCTCAAATGGTTCTTCTGTGTCTCTGTGCAAGCTCAGCAACTGAAACTGTATGAGGTGAACTGTTGTACATTTTTATTAATTGATGTTTCGGTCATCATTGGGACCGATTTTTTTTTCATTTCGTCCATCCATTGAAAGTCCACTCAAGCTTCAAGTTTCTAAAAAAACATCCAGTGAGGATTGTTCTCACATCACAACCCTCAAAACAAGCACGTTTGAACTGAGGCTTGTTCTTGTGCATTAAGTAAGCATGATTCAGCTTCTGCTGTTAACCGTATTTGATACAATGTGTGTGTTGGTTAATGTTTACATGTGAGTAAAATCCTAAATTAAATCTGCTCATCATATAAAGTGATAATTTCTCTTCAGAAGACTTGGATTAAACTGCCCAATTTATATGGATTGCTTTTATGTACTTCATGAAATGTTTAAAGCTTGCTTGAAGGTTGTTTTGACTTTAAATGGATGAAAAAAAGTAGTATATTACAAGTAAAAAAAAATCTTAATTTCTGTTGAATGTAAGGAAATCACAAGGGCGAGTAAATGAATACAGCACTTTCATTTATGGGTGAATTTTTTTTAAATTATTATTAATTTGGTGTGTTTTATTATATAGTTACAATATGGGGTGTCTTTCAAAGGACCATGGCAGACAATCAAGCCAGGGTTGTCATATTAAATTTTTTATTCAAATTTTAATATGTTGGGATTGTACAGACTTCATAAAGCATACTTTGTATTCCATAAATGTTCATTAATATGGTTTAATATTTACCTTTTTTTTATTGATTGATGGATGGATTGGTATCTAAAGTCTAATAATAAAACTGTCATTATTGCAGAATAAACCTCAAAAGAGTGTCAACCAGAATCGAGTATTACAAAAAAACATAATAGTCATACGTCATCAATACAGTTTGCAAAATGTGATTCATTGTTCTCTGAATTCTGTTAAGTTGCAGATTTTAGTTGCGAATTGTTTGAAATGTTTAACTTCATGACATGATTACTCCTGACATTTGTTGGTTTTATCACATGGGCAAAGTCCATTGCCAGTGAGCTCCAGATAAGAGTTGTCTTGGTTACTGACCAAAGTATCCTGGCTTGCTCCAGTCAGAACTGTTTTAAGTGTTTCAAAAAATAAAAACAGGTTTCACTTTGCAGTAAGAAAATATGTCCGTCTATAAAAATATTATAGATGTTTTTCTACAAGAATAGCTCAAGAAGTTCTATAGTGAAGTATATATTGTTTGATTTATGCAATATTCAAATTGTGGTTAATATGGAATGTAAAATTAAATATTATGAATAAAATATATGAAAATATTTTAGATCTTTTTTAAAGTGGGAAAAAAATGTACATAAATTAAAATATCAGAATGATGCTAAGACATTAACATACCCATGTCTCATATAAGAGTACATTTAATATTGTGTAGATGTATTCTTTCTCTCGTTGTCTGTTATATTTATCACACTTGTGATATTAAGTTATGGAATGACTTGATCCTGCTTCTAAAATTGTGATTGTTCATTTGTGCAGCTCATTTTGTTTTCAGTACTGAACAATAAACTGTTCAATAATAATAATAATAATAAAAACCAAATCTTGAAACAAAAAAAATGTTTTAATTAACTTTAAATAAATGATTTAGCTGAATCATCCCCGACTTGTAATTTGATTCACAACAAATATACAAACAAGCTCACATTAAACACATTGCCAGGAGAAGCAACAGATCAAAACTATGCTTTATTTGCATTTGAAATACAAGCCATAAGCCATGGGTATCAACCACCATGTCATGTTTTTAAATCAGTGCAAAATATCCCAGCCTTCAATATTCAATAATTAATAAAATGGATATAGTGCTTTAAATAAAGGGGGTGGGGAATCTCCCCAACCACCACCAATGCACAGCATCCATCTGGATGATGCGACGGCAGCCATATTGTGCCAGAATGCCCACACACCAACTTGTTTTTTTTTAAGGAATTTTTAATAACCACAGAGAGTCAGGACCTCGTTTAATGTCTCATTCGAAGGACGGTGCTTTTTGACAGTACAGTGTCCCTGTCACTACACTTTGGCGTTAGGACCCCCATAGACCACAGGGTGAGCACCCCCGCTGGCCTCACTAACACCTCATCCAGTAGCAAATTAGTTTTCCCAGGAGGTCTCCCATCCAGGTACTAACCAGGCTCAGCCCTGCTTAGCTTCAATGGGCAACTAGTCTTGGGCTACAGGGTGATATAGCAATACAGTGAATCCAAATGTAACACTCCCAAATGATTAAAATGATAAATCATTCATATTCCCACTGAGTAAAAATAATATTCCTGTTTAAAACTCCTTTGACCCATTAAAAGCATGTGTAAACAGTGTCTAGTTTTAGCAACATTACAGGCGTCTTCAGGAAACAAAACAACAATTAGAATGTGTAATTACACAGTTCTAAAGAGGTTTTCATCACAACCACTGCTTCAGTATTTATACACACAAAAATTATGGAAAAAAAGTAGTTACAGGTAATTTCAAAATAAATTTTCCTTGACACTTAATAATAAATATACACATTGCAATTTAGATTTTATTCTTTCCTAAGGTTTTCAGACATTATTGGACTTGTTCTAATAAGACTAATACAGCAGTCTACATGTCAATGCACAACTGAATTAACATAATTGAACAGGGAAAAATAATGCATTTTTACTGCAGAAAAAGGATATATACAGTATATATAATATTTTTTGGTAACACTCTTGTAAACATTTCAGCTTCCAAATAAGTATCAAAATCTCCTTCACAATTATCTATGAAAAATGGCTGCAATTTTCATTTTCATTACTTTGAATATGAAATTAACTATGAAATGAAGTAAAACTATGAACCATTCAAATACATTACATAAGCAAAACCTGTTGTATCAAGATGCATCAAGTTAACAGCAAAGTTTTCCTGAACGTCATGTGCTTGAGCACTTTAGCAAAGTCGTAAATAGAGAGAGATAGATATCTCATGTAGAACTCATGACGTCATTACCACTCCAACAGCTATTATACTTTTCCATACTTAGTTTCGCAAGAACATCACGACATCACGAGATTACTTGAGCATGACTCACACAAAAGGTGTTTGTCACAACCGTCCCTGATCCTTGTTGAGTCATCTAATGGGACTTGATGTCATGAAACTGAGTCAACAAAAGATAAGGTGATGATCAGGTCATGAAGGGAGCGGGAGGGGAAGCTACTATTGTACTGAA
Source organism: Meda fulgida (assembly GCA_030578275.1). NCBI lineage: Eukaryota > Metazoa > Chordata > Actinopteri > Cypriniformes > Leuciscidae > Meda > Meda fulgida. The sequence continues at coordinate 15,135,631 of CM060621.1, read as the reverse complement.
ACGAGAAAGTTTTGGAGGAGAGGAATAAAATAATCCTATTAGGATGGTCATATTATTCTAGGCAAAGTTAATCTCTTTATGTGCCACCATAAAGTGATTTTTTTAGATCGATTTTTTAGAAGATATCTCTACAGAAAAGTGAGAGAACATTTAATAAAACATAACATATCTGATCAGTAGTATATGCACACAAAAAAGACACACTGAGGGGGAAAAGAAAATAAAGAATGGTGTCTTAATCCAGTGCTTTGAAACATTTTACTGTCGTTTCATAAACAAACCCAATAACACGTATGGAATACTTAAATTAATAAGATATTAATGGCACATTCTTCCACAATCTACTCTAGATTAAAGCAGTGCAAATTTGTTTCACAAAAGAAGCAACAAAAAAGAACCCAAGCAAAATTATTGCACAGCTTAATTTATACAACTCCAACACACAACTTTCTGCAGCGAGTTGTATATTCGCAGGCCTATGGCACGCAAGATCAGTGCAAGACATTCATGTTTAAGCAGCTTTGGTTGCAACATTCTCCATTGGGCTAAAATTTTCGATTGCCTGAGCTCTGCTTACATCTAAATATGATTCCATTTTGGACTATTAACGGCAAAAACCTTAGCCACTTCTTAGAGTTTCTGGGTAACACTCTCTGTGAGAAAAAAATATACACACAAATGTACAACAACAAGTGTACATGTACAACAAACAGATGTTTCAACAGAGACAGACCTCTTGTGGACAGTTTAAATACTACGGGGCTGTGCTTAGAGGGGGGATGCCTAATGCTTGAGAGAGAACAAGGCTTTAAAACTAACCACTGCAGATGTTTACTAGAGTAGCACATGCACATTATGTACGTTTACGACTATGACATCATACACTTATCACATCAGGGTTTCTTCTGTTCACGCTGTGCTAATTTCTGGGGTAGAAATAGCACAGACAGAGCGATTATATCCTTACTAAGACTTTGACACTGTTTCCCGTGTGTTGCTAGCGGTGTCATTGTGATCGGCTGAGGGTTCTTCAGTCTCTGAGGTGCTGGAGTCATCATCATCTGTTTGTTCTGCACTGTGGTACAGCATGAGAGCCTGGGTCTTATGGGTAATGGTGATGGTGCATGGACCCTGCGCCCACGGCTCTCCATCCACCTGCATTGGCATCCGAGAACTCTTCAATACCAGCTACCTCAGATAAGCAAAAGGATAATCATGTTTTCATCTTTCTGTTTGTTGTAGGACAGTATAGGTGTATATGACACAGAATGAAAATTACAAACAGTGCTTGTGCCCACTGGCACAGGCGAGCAGAGCAGGTGTTTTCAATTAATTCCCATGGGTGTTGAGCAACATGTTTGTGCGGAGACTTGTGGGATTGACAGCGGACCAGAGAACGCATTTAAAGCTTCCGAGAACATAAAAGTTGAGAAAGGCTCAACTTAATGCAAATGAGGAGCGGACAATGTCGGACGGCAGCAAATAGCTGTGAGGTTTAGGTAGTTACGTCCGTCTATTGTAGGTTTTGCAGTTGTTACATACAGGGGTAGGACAATGAAACAAACACCTGGTTTTAGACCACAATAATTTATTAGTATGGTGTAGGGCCTCCTTTTATGACCAATACAGCATCAATTCGTCTTGAGAATTACAGATACAACAAGTCCTTCACAGTGGCCAGAGGGTGTTTAAGCCATTCTTCTTCCAGAACAGTATCAAGGTCACTATGTGATGCTGGTGGAGGAAAACCGACTTCCTCCTAAATGGCTCAAAAATTTTAAGATCTGGTGACTGTGCAAGCCATGGGAGATGTTCAATTGCACTTTCATGTTCATCAAACCATTCTGTCACAAGTGTTGCTGTGTGTATTCGTGCATAATCATCCTGATACACGGCACCCCTTCAGGGTACAATGTTTGAACCATTAGGTGCACATGGTCCTCCAGAATGGTTTGGTAATCCTTGGCAGTGGTGCCCACAAGGCACAGTAGGGAATGCCATGATATAGGAGCACAAACCATCACTGATCCACCCCCATGCTTCACTCTAGGCACCAACAGTGCGGGTGTTAAGCCTCTTAGGGGCAGAAGCCACTTTTGGAGAACCACACTGTCCCAAGGATTTGAGAAAAACAGTGAAGGTGGACTCAGTCAACAATACATGTTTCACATTGTCCCAAGAAGCGACATTTGGAATTGGCACAAGTGATTGAAGGTTTTGGCTATAGCAGCCTGACCATGATATTGATTCTGTGGAGTTCCTGAAAAACAGTTTTGGTGGAAACAGAGTACGAGGTACGCATTTATTTCTGCAGGTGGGCAGCTGTGGTTTTATATTTTATCGATACAATTCGGATTAGTACCTGGATATCCTTTTCAGACAGCTTCCTCTTGCGTCAACAGTTACTCCTGTAGGATGTGGTTTGTCTTGAGTGGTTGCATGCTGACATTATCCTGGATACCATAGCTCTCGATCACACTCTGTTCTTACTGATGGAATATAAAATCAGTGAAGCTTGGCCACCAGACCAAGTATATATAGGCGTGAAACTTCCAACAATATCTTGGCCAGTGTTTCAGTTTCATTGTCCAACCCCTGTATATGATACATTTTGAAGTTTGGATGCTTTCATTGTGAATAGACTGGCTGTTAACCAACGTTTATGAAATTGACACCATATGTTTGTTTTTTCGGCAAACAAGACTTGTATCTTTCTAACTGTAATTGTGTGTATATATGATGGTTATATTTGCTACAGTCGCTACAGACTCCCCAAAAACATTGTAGCAGTTTGAGTGGCCCTGAGTGGAGTTTTGACGTTGCAGTGTACATGCCCACTTAAGCAACATTATTTCTGTATGAGTAAAGAACATTTTTATGGTCTCACCCGTACAGTATGTGCCTGTCCCAGCCTCACAGGATTGGCCAGTTTCACCTGGATCTGTGCACAGTGGAATGAGCCATATACCCCCACCACCTCTAATAAGCCATCATCCACACTGAAGAAAAATAAAGAAAACATTAAACCAGCAGTATTTTCAAATGTCATCCTACTGTGATCCAGATCTATGAAGTTTCATTTAATTTGTTGCCTATGTTCACAAAGTCAAACTATGAGTCTCTAAAGTGTACATTACAGTGACGTCTGGATTCTCACCGTGTTGGAGGATAAGGCTCATCTCCCATTCCCTCCCACAGTCTACATCCACCACCCCAGTAGCCGATATTACACACTATTATCCCCTCCAGATTGGGCAAAGTCACTTGCTCTCCATCCAGCTCCAGCTAAAGGGACACAATTAAGCATTAACAAGCATTAGAACATCTATTAGAAACACGATTCAGTTCAGTAAATGCAAGACTTCACCAATAATTTAGTTAACGCCCTACATTTTTTCTGTTTCACTTGAATGTACATCACAATATGGAGGAAAAGATCTGTCGCTACTTCTATTTCATTGCAACTTTAAAAATGCACTTTTGGTCTGAGATGTGGTCTAGTGGTTACAGCACATTAATGCTGTATTCACATATTCAAAACAAATGCATTTTGTTTTCACCTTCATAGCTGACAAACAACCCACCAAAAACCTATTTGTCTGAGCTACTCTGTCCACAAAATCCCACACGAAACCTGAGGTCTGGTGATCAGAGACTTTTGTCTGTCCCCAGATCACGGTTAAAGAATGGAGGGGACAGAGCCTTTGCGATTGCTGGCCCTAGGCCTTCCGGTTTACATCAGAGCGGCTCAATCTCTAACTGTTTTTAAATCCTCTCTTAAAACCTTTTTTTTCTTTTCTTTAGCTTTTAATTTATTGTGAGCTTCTGTCATGAATGTGTGGTTTGTCCTTGTTATTTATCTTGTGTATTGTTCAGCACTTTGGTCAGCCCTTTTTACTGTTTTTAAATGTGCTATATAAATAAATACAAACTTGAAACATGATATTACTACAGTTGAAGCGTGTAGTTTTTTCAGTATTAAAACAATGTCTCCTAGACTGAGGGGAATTTTGGAGCTGGACCAGTTATTCGACAATTTAAAATAATTTCAGTTGTTAAAACAGCAATTTAAATTTACACAATAATGATTTCTATAAATTATTGCAACTACAACATTTTCTGAAATCACTTTTAAAGGACAATAGAATACGTTTTGATCTTTCTGATATAGAAAAACAATTGCATTCTTAAATTTCCCTCAAAAAGAAGATTTTTGTTTTTATACTGTTATCTAATGTCGGGCCTTCCTCCTTTGACCCTCTGAAACTGATATGGGAAGACTTCGAAACAAATTTCAGTGGTGAGGTGTGGCTATCGGTCTGCTCCGGTGTCTTTTTTAGAGGAGTCTCTATAATGAATCATGAGCAAAAATTTAAGTTCATTTACAGGACTTATTTAACGTCATCTCCATAAGATGTTTCCTAATGTCTCCCAATTGTTTTTCAAGTGTAAGTCTAATATTGGCACAGTGATGCATATGTTTTGGAGCTGTGACATGATCAAGGTGTACTGGAAAGAAATACATAAAATTGTTCAGAGGATTATTGGCAAATCTTTTGCTCTATCTCTGAGTATCTATCTCCTGAATTATAAAGCTGAATTACACCTAAACCATGATCTAGAATGTGTTTTTTATCTTTGTAAATGTATACCCCTGTTGTGGTCCACTCCTCATGTCCCTTCTGTTAATATGTGGATGAATCAAATTGCTATTTTCCTTCCTTTAGAAAAGCTAACTTGTGACTTACGCCGGAGGTCTAATGTATTGTATGTGCTGCCATGAGACACATGCACCACTGTTCTGATATTGTAAAAGTATAAAACAAACTCTTTAATAATAATTTTAAAAAAAATTAAAAAAAATGTCTCCCATTTCTAATTAATGTGCAGAGCAGATGTGGCTACAAGTAAGCCATTCATATATAAGAAGAGTGTAAACATGCTTTCAAAACTGTTTAGTCCACTCGTGTCAATTTCTGTCTAACGGCATTTAGGTTTGATCTTAACTTTTTTGTATGAACAATGGTAGTTAGGGGAATGTTTGGAAAAATGTTTAGAAAGTCATTATGTTTACAATCCCATTTGGTTCTGATGTGGCACAGAAATAAGCTGCAGCTTTAAAGAAAATTATGTTCTCAAATAAGCACCAGGAATCAGTAACAAACATTAACAATACAGAACTTGATAATGTTTGTTAGAAATAGATTCTTAGTATTTGTAAAGAGTCTAATAATTATGCCAGTCTATTATCACATTTCAATCGAGTTTTTATTATCAGTTTTAACCGAGTTTGAAACGGTTATTCATCATTACAGCATTAATTAAGAAACAACAGTGGCCCAGTCCCAAATGGTACCCTAAAAACTTGCAGTCTTCCTACGAGCCCGCACTTTCGTGATGTAACGCTGCTTTGGCAAAAGTGCACATATCAACTGCAAAGGGGGCGCTCGTGAGCACGCTTCTGAAACCTACAATAACAAATGGTACAGCCTATGGTCTTGTGGATTTAACGGACATGCGCACACAGCAGCCATTGTAAGTCCACAAGACCTTAAGTGCATATGAAGTGTGGTATTTGGGACAGGGCCAGTAAAGTAGTAGGAAGTCAATGTCAAGGCTACAGACTTCCAGAGAAAATGCTAATCATATGATGACAATAACAAAGGCAACCATCATAGAGTGCTTTGCCAAAAAAAAAAAAACTTTTCAGGGAGCAAGTTAAAATGTTTACCTCAATCTTCTTATCCAGATCTTTACATTCTTGCACTAAACAATCTTTGGTACCATAGAGGAAGTACACCGCCTATGGTAAAAGACAATTGGTAGTACTATTAGCCATACATTTACAAAACACTTCTGTTTTTAATGAAAAAGGAGAACATAGCATTGCATTAATACAGGATAAATTATGTAGTAGGCCTACTAACAAGACATTAGTATTAACTAATATGTGTATTTTTAGCCCCACTTTATATTAAGTGTCTTTAGCTACTATGTTCTGTGTTAAAACATCACAAATGTTTGGTATAATGCACTTACTGTTTTAATGTTATATTGCAAAACACCTCTGCTGCTATTGAGGTGAGATATAGTTAATGATAGGGACAGGTTTGGTGGTACGGTTTTGTTTAAGGCTGGGTTAAAGGGTAGGGGAAGGGTTTACATTGTAGTTATAGATGTAACTATACAGTAACTACAAATACATGCATGTACACAATAAGTGCATTGTATCAAATTTAAATGTTAAGTGGGACTTCGAAGGTGTGTCTTGGTGTTGATGCTTTGGGGAATGCCATCAGTATGCCCGGTGTCTGAGTATGTGTAAACAAACATCAATCATTTTGGGCAGTCTATGATGTCACACGTGGAAAGAATAAATGGGTGCCTGGGTTACCAGCTTTTTTGTTTTCAAGTGCCTGCCTGCACCCCATGGATAGCCCTGCTGCTGCTGCTTCCTTTTCGAAAAAACGTGAAGTCGCCCGTGGTTTTTCTCCCACATTTCCTTGTGGGCCATGATCGTCCCTGCCCTGTGAGCCTTCCATTTCTTCCTAATCTTCACACTGAGGTGGGCAAATCATGTAAGAATCCATACTGAGCCTGCATTGTTTCCTTTCAGAATTCAAATTATTTGAATGTGGAGGGAGTATATGAGTGTAGGTATGTAAAGATGCCCACTGTTGAGGAGACGCAAGCTAGTTATCTTTCAAAGGGCGTCAGTAAAGGCTCCAGCTTTATTATCAAATCTTTACCAAATCTATACACATAAATAAAAGGCACAGCTTTTTAAGTATCTGAACGTTCACTCTAAATCAAGCACTATTTAATTATGGAACTTTAGTAATTAGAACTAAAACTTGGTAATCATGTATAAATGCATTGCATATTTGTCATTTTAACTAAACTTGGGACTGATGGTGGTGCTTATGATATTATTGGTCATTCAGTGTTTCTGTAAAATTAAAAGATAATAGTAATAGATAATAGTAATTATTATTAAAATATAATAATGGTACAACTAATTCTACTTCTAATAACAATATACGAAGCACTAAGGATTGATGAGCTGCTAGGTTCATGAATATTAATCACGTAATAAGCGTTAGCTCGAACTGATTTGCAGAAATCAAAACGGTAATAGATGAGCGCCAGGCAATGAGATTGCCGTTTGCAAATAAGTTCCGCTCATACCGAAGAAACCGGCATATCTTCTGCTTGTTGACAGGAAAATACAGCAAAGAATATCGTTTGCATGTAGCCCGCCAATTCTGCGAGGTATACAAGACTCTAGCTCTCTCTATTTGTGTGTGTGTGTGTGTGTGAGAGAGAAATACAGCGCTCTCAGCAAAGCGATTGAGCTGAATTGAAATAGTACAGATCGCTTGACGAAGAGCGAAATTCTCAAGCGCTTAGTGTACAGCGAGTGAAAATATTTTTAAGCTAAACTTATAATTAGCCTCTAACACACACACTAATTAGTAAAATCTAATAATTTATTAGCCAATGGATAATGATAGACATTATTTAGTCATATATGTGAGGGATTTACCCACATTGTAGAGGGTTGTAAAGTCAGAAGTTTTAGGGGTTATTCCCTAAAAAACACGCGTGGATAATGGCTTGGGGAGCAGAGCCTCCGTGTGTCTCTTGCATTAGTCACATAGGACGTGCCCTTGATGTTGACACGTTCTTCTGACTCCAGCTAGATCCTTAGAGTCACTTAGGTGCTATGCTCGCTCTGTTTGTGCATACTCACAGTGGGGCAGGCATTCTTCTGCATGGAGTAGCAGGTATTGCGTTCCCCATAATGTCAACACCAACAGTGTTGAAGTTCCACTTTGAAAGGGAACATCTCAGGTTGCGAATGCATCCCAGGTTCCCTGAGAAGGGGAATGAGATGCTGTGTATTGTTTCTATGCTTCAGGGCATGCCTGCATGTCTTCTTCAGACAAAAGATTTGATGACATGTAAATGTCATAGACTGCCATCTGCCAATGATTACTGCTGTTTGCTTACACATGCCCAATCACCAGTCACACAGATGTCGTTCCTGGTCGTTGCATCAACACCATTACTTGTTCCCCTTCTCATGGAACCCAGTTGCATTCGCAATCTGAGACATTATATAGAAGGAAGAAATGCAACAACAAAAAAAGGAATTGTGTTTATTTAGTTATGCTTATTAAATATTTAGTTTATCTCATAAACATATGTAGAAATACTCTTATACGCTTTTTGGATTTCATTTTCCTGTGAAATGAAAATATCACAGGAATGCATCAGACCTTATTGATGATTCGGCTGGAGAAAAAGGATGGTGTTTTCTCTCTGTGCGCATGGAAGTTCAGTGCCATGAGAGCATCAGGACCCACTGAGAAATAATTATTCATGGCCAACACCTGCCGAGAAAACAGCCTTGAACTAAAAATCACAATCTCATGTCTTCACCACTTAATGAATCAAAAGCACCATGATTGTGTCCAGCGTTCAGTTATTTAATAAATGATTGATTTAATAAATACTATTAAATTAATACATAGTTATTTCATTGAATTTTATGCTAACAAATTCGTTTTTATGACAGTTTAAATTAGTTTAACATATCATTTCTTGCACACTCTGAAGTACTATAATGTTCCTGCTGGTTGTTCAAAAACTGTATTAGTGTATACTGACCTTTGGCTTACGAAAATAGTTTCCTTTGGAGGCAACTTGAACTTTCCACCTGAAACATTCAAAGCAGGAATTCAAAATAAAATTGAAGAATAACAAAATCCGACCCTCATAATACAAGACTTTATAGCACAGCCAGGGTCTCACCGGTCCATCTTGACTACTTCAGCCTCTAGAACATTCCTGAGCACCTGTTCTACTGAGATCTCACCAGCGTATCCTGCTCCCCATCCCAAAGAGTTTGATAAATCATTGCCTGTGCCCAACGGCAGGATAGTCACAAAAGGGATAAACTGATCTTGACCCTATTTCGAACAAGAGACCAACAAACAATATTTTATAACCCAGAAAAACAAAAATGACTTTTTTAATTATATAACACCAAAAAAATTGCAAATAATGCAACGCATAATGACATTACACATCCTCCTAGCCAGGCCACATGAATATACAGTCTTTATATAATTACGGCACTTAAACACATGAAAAACAAAATATGCTTGGTTTACATTCACATCTGACTTGAATCTAATGTATCTAATGAATCCACTCAACTATTTAGCTTGTTATACAGCACTCACCTTCAGCTTCATGGTATCAATGGCATCCAGAACCCACCCCACTGTGCCGTCTCCCCCACACACCAGAACACGCACACTGCCTGGGGGCAAAAGAGTACACAGCTGTAGGGCTTTAGAGGGGGGCAGCTCAGACAGATCAAACACCTAGGAGAAACAAAAAAATGTGATTATCCTTCAAAAAATATATGCATAAAAAGAGACCTAATACATGGAAACAGAAAAATACTGGCCAAGTGTGTGAATGTAAGCAGAGTCAACTTCTACCTGTACTGGGTTCAGAAGGGTACGAAATTCTCCCAGCAGAACCTCCCCCATGTTGTTGCCACTTCTTGTGTTTGCCAAGATCAATACCGGAGTCCAGCCACACCCGCACAATGCAGCAAGCTACAAGCATACAAATAAACAATTAAACAGTCAGTCCAATAGGTTCAATTAATTACATTTATCCAGTGGACAGTGCATAAATTGATCATTTCATCACTGATGCTGAGGACCTGAGGGACGATATTTCTTGCTTTGGTTCTCTTATCCACAAATGATAACTTTTTAAAAGACTTAGTACTCAGTTTGTAATTGAATCAAACGTGTAGGTTTTAAAAAGTTTATGCATATTTTAATTTTGCATAAAATAAGTGTTTCATATAAGAAAAACTTTTCATGTCAAGTAAAAGCTTTTGTGGCTTTTTGCAAACGAGACGCTGCACTGAATATAGGAAGGGAATGCAGGATCTTGTGATGCATTTTTTTTTTCAAAGTAGAACTTCATTTAACTTGATGCAGCAGTTATACACAATATGCTGAAAAAGCAAGGAGATTTTGTGCGAAATGGTCAAAGATGTCCATCTTAAACATTCTTCCATAGAAAAGTACATAAGCCAGAAATCCATACTGCAATATACCGGTGCCTTTTTGAAATTCTCAGTGTGAACACACTACTTCCACAACTTATACACTATGGTGTAGAACACAAGTGCAAAAGTATGTCAAATGGGAGGCTATATGTAAAAGGCTAGGCCTATGTGTTCTACTCTCAGAATCAGCTGAATATTTCATTATGATCTGATTGAGATTGAGAACACATTGAATGATATTACAGGCACAATGGAAGATTTTTAAAGAATGGTTGGCTGTTTTACAAGTACATTTTCATTAAATGTACCACTACATGTAAATGTACTATTTATTACAGATATTATTAAAAATAATTAATAAATTAGTTAAATAAAATATAATTTAGGGTGTAAAAATGAGAGAAAATCTGTTATATGCCAATTTAAAAAAATGTAAATCTTAAAGGGGTCATGAAACTACATTTGTATTAATTGTATTAATACAAATGTATTAAGTTTTTGACTATATGTCCGCTTATAGACCTTACGCACACAGGCATCTTTAGAATTTTGTTTTTGAACTTCTGTTTTTGCGGCAGCTCTGTATATTTCTATGGTATCACTGACAAAGAGTAGTTAGCAAGTGAAGCGAATTTACTCATTATAGAGTTAGAAAACGTTATCATGAGCATTGTAATGTTTGAAGTGGAAGTCATAATAAATGTCAGTAGAACAGGAACATTTTAAAATGAGCGGTTCATTCATAAATTCGTAAGATCTTACCTTTATGCTGTGGAAATACAAAGCAGAAGACAAAACAGACTAACACGGAAGTTTTGAGTTCTGAAACTTACAGTATGTTTTTATAGCACAATGATGCCTTGTATCTCAAAAGATCAAGGGAAATTGAATGACCCATTTAAATACACTCTAAACAATTGATTGACAGACAAACCAGCCTCTTTGCCCAGGTAAAACTTTGAAAAAGAATAAAAAAATGTCTCTTTTTGACAGATGTTTGCGTTTGTGAATAGATCTCACCTTGCTGTACTCATCAGGGTGTCTTCGGCGGAGCTTGTTGACTTGATAGAGGTAATATGGAGGTATGATAACAGAGCGAAACTCTCCAAGATCACATAGATCATCACTCAGACTGGAAAGGCAGTCGTCATGCACTGTTGTCTGACACCATACACACCTATTCCCAAATAAAAGCAGCAAATGTGAGTGAGGGCACTTGTAGCTTGTTATAAAACACTAAAATGGATACTTTATTGACTGCAAAAGAATTTTTGAAAAAAAAAAAAAAAAAGATGGACTCTAGAAACCTCATAGTACGATTTCTTATCTTCAACAAGATACAACCTCAGTAAATCATAAAATAATGGCACAAATGATTTCAAAGTAATTTTAAATTTAAAAAAGTTAATCTGACACCAGTTTAGTGCTACCTTTGACACTGAGGATTAAGGTGAAAGTAACTGGTCCTGGATCGCACATTATAGTTGGATTACAGGGATTATTGACTTTTTAATCAAATCATGCTTTGGAAAGATTAAACACAGAGAAGGACAGGCTTCCAGTTTGTTCTGACAACAGTCAGTGATGCATTTTCAGGTGCTTCAACAAAAAATTGATTTCTCTTTTGCTATTGCTCTCCGGGTAATATATTGCCATCCTTCTTGCCAAAATGTTGCAAAAACACTTGTCTTTCCTTTTAGATTTTCTTGTAAATATTACCTTTGACTTTTGTAAATATTGATAAAACTATGGATGCTGTAGGAAGGTGGGCATTAGTTCTAATCAAAATAGAAATATCAAATAGATAAATAAAAAAAATCTGTTTATGGTCAAAGAGTAAGAGTCTTTAGATGTTTAGTTAAATTATTCAAACCCCTGTTGCTTCCCATTTCTTTTCTTTTTTAACAAAACAGATTTATTAACCCTTGAGAAGTTGCCGACCACGTGAAAGTGCCATGACAGAAAAATGGAACACCTGTAAAAATGTAGGCAACTCTTTCACTAGTGTAAATTTGAGAACTTTTTTTCCAGGTCTATGTTGACTAAAATATTAGCCAAATTTATTTTTGCCTACTCGTTTATCAACAAGGTTATTCGTTTTTGTTCCAATTTTTTATATCTCCGGCACAATAAGACCACTTACACCACGAGGATAATTTGTGTTTCCCTGTGATTTCAATTATAATACTCAGGATTATACTAAGTACCTATAGTCGCAGAGTTTAGGTTGAGTCCCGCACTGCTGTTTGCACTCGGCACAGTAGCTGGCGAGGGGCACATTTCCTCTGACCCACTGGTGGCAGAACCTCCCATCTGTCTTACTCTGGGTCATGATCTCCTTACATGAGAGGATGCGATCTGCTCTGTGTATGCACTGCTCATCCGCACATATCCCGCAGCAGTCACAGAACGCCCCCTGCAGGATGGGCTGAGAGCACACGCAACAGTAGGTGGGCTTGTTGAAGAGGTCCGTGTAGTGCCAGCCGTGTTTGCCCTTTCTGAACAGATCTTTCAGCTGAACTTTGCGTTTGGGACGCTGGAAGCTGCACCACAGTGTGATGAAGACTGGGACCAGAACAGCAACAACGGTCCAGAGGAGCAAAGTCCACTCCTCCCGTAGCTCCTCGGTGCTATCCTCCATAGCCACAATTCTAATTTTACAGGACCTTCGTCACGCACAAGTCAGACCAGCTGAGAATGATCATTAAATTCCAGCGATCGACATCAGTCATTGTTCCGAAGCTATGAGATCCCACAATTATCTTCAATGTATAACCCCATCCGAGCAGCACATCATCACATCGACAGGCAATGCAACAAACCAGAGTCACACTGATGTTACAGACCAGCCATCGTAAACATCCTTGCTGTCAAACACTTGGTACAGCAAGACAAACTGTAAGCAGATATAAAACACATCCGCGTTTATATTTAACGTTTTGTTTTCAAGGGTGAGATCCCGTCGTGATCTTTGTTACCCACGCACTGCACTGAAACAAGTGGAAGAACTCAAACAGCGGATAAAAAACCTTACTAGATTAATCTAGTTTAATATGCGGAAACGGAAATGATGACGTAGGTCTATGACGGATCATTCTAAGTGACCAATAGGAACCCAATCCGTGAGACAAAAAGCGAATTGTTACAGTCCGAAACTGCGTCCCAGGATCTTGACAGTTATATGAAGGCTATTTAAAGAAATTAAAATAATAAATTAGTTAACATAATGATATAGGTGAAAACGTTACGAATTATAAACGTTAAGAATGCTAAGGATAGTGAAAAACAGACATAGCCTATTTCTTTCTGAGAAGCAGAAGGCTTATTCTTCCTTTTTTATGAATAGGCTAAACTTAATGAAGATATTGGTCTAGCTAGTGTAAACATGTTAGTAGGCTAATTTTACCAGAAACAATGTGAAATGTTTAAAAAAAACCTTGCTAATTATATTATTAGCCTATTATAATGAGGCCTATATTTGATTCTTCGGTGCAATATTCAGGGCAATTCACTGTATAAATATGTTTTTAAAAAAGAAAATATTTTAGCATGTTATAATTTATTTAGCCTATTTATTTATTACACTTCTTGTAATTTATGGTGAATTATGTGTGTGTATATATATATATATATATATATATATATATATATATATATGCCTAGTAGCCTATATTTAATAACAAGACAGTAGCCTACTTTTACAGTAAAATGAGCCCTTCATAATTTACGTGGGAAAAAAGTTTGCAGAAGTCACTGTGTGACGCATTACATTTGATTCTATTTTATTTAATTAGTCATGTATATTGTTATTTTATTGATGTTGTTTTCATTTTGTTAGGTCGGCTAATTATTTTGTGTGTCAATTCCTGTTTATAATTTTTTTTAAACATTTATAGAAATAGGCTTACCCTTTATTTAATCGTTTTCCACCTTGGTGCTTGTCGGGTGGAAAGTAATTAGTTCGGGCAGGTTGATAGAAATACAACACAATGTCTGAAACATTGTCACCATATTTTTATCAATACAATTCTGGCACCCACACGGCAACTGTTTTAACCGTAGGCTAATGTAACACGTTATTAAGAGTCAGACGTTATAGTTTAAGTGAAGGCGACATCTTGTGGAATAAGTTTGTAACGTCATCCAGATGTGCAGGCAGGAGTCGTCTTCTTCTGTATCCAGTGGCCTGTGAGCAAAGGTGCTGAGGGGGCAACTTCTAAATGACGTTGCCATGTATTTCTCCTCCTCATAAGTTGGGTAAAAACTCAAGTGCAGTTATTTCGAGCCGAGGACGGACAGAGGTGAAAATGAAGCTGTTGGCATGCGTTGTTTGCGTTGTCTTGTTGGTTTTCTACACTGGTATGTTTTTCCTGTGTCTTATAACATGGGTTCTATTTGCATATCACTGTGTTTCTGTTTTTTTTTTTTGTTTGTTTTTTTGCTTTTTTTTTTTTTTTACTTGTGACGTTTGTATGCAGGTATACCTACTTTACCAGTTTCATTTTCATGCAAAAAGAACTTTTTTTAAAATAATATTTCGATATAAGGCGATATAAGGTGTAACCTAAATAGCTTCTTTTTTTAAGTCTTCCTGCACTTCGACTGAAATAATTTAATATTAAGTTCTGTGAGATTATTTTCATTCTTAGCCTATAGGCCTAACTATTATTTGTCATTGTTCCCTAGGCTTTAGGCCTATTCATATCCAGCATATTGCTTATAGCTGCTGAAATTGTTACCTAAACACACTTGTCTTACAAATTATGTAATAATTTTACTTGCACTTTCCGGTCCTCCAATGATTAAGGAATCGTATCTTATTATAGACTCACATGGCAAAAACGTATTAAAAGCTGCACGGCTGTTTATCTGCCACGTTGGTGTTTACCGTAACGGGCTCATTTTCATACCCCTCGCGGGTCAGAGCTCCGGGTCACGCGCGCTAGGACGCGCTCCCCGGGGAGACGCGATCATGAATGGGTACTTTGTGTTCTTCCATAGAGAAACAGCGCTGGGAAAGGGAGGGAGGGAGGGAGTGTTGAAATGGGGAGGGAGGAGAGAAAGTGAGTGAAGTGTAGCCTATGTGTAGCCTATATGTGCGTGCGTGCGTGCGTGCGTGTGTGTGTGTGTGTGTGAGAGAGAGAGAGAGAGAGAGAGAGAGAGAGAGAGAGAGAGAGAGAGAGAAATAAAGAGAGATGAAGAAAGAGGGGAAGAGAAAGGCCAAAATTCATACAAATTAGACCCCCAAAGGACTCGAGGAAATCTGAAAGAATAAAGGTTCAGAAGACAGAATGGCCGCCTGAGGGAGAATGAAGAAAAGAAAATTAGCATATAGCAAATAAAAAGAAAGAAAGAAAGAAAGAAAGAAAGAAAGAAAGAAAGAAAGAAAGAAAGAAAGAAAGCAAATGAAAGACTTTGATAATCTTATTTGTTTGCATAAAAATATACATCACTTGTTTTACAGCGCCAAGCTGGCCTTGATGCATTTATGTAATTTTTCAGATGCAACCCCCATTATTAAGGAGAGCTTTGCAAAGCAGCTTCTCCGCACCAAGAGACAGAAGCCTGGACACCCCGATGAACCTATGAGGGTGGGGAACTCAACTCTTTTATCTACATATTTAATATCAAAGCTAAAGCAAACATCATGCATGAAAGCCTGCAATTCTTTGTTTTTGTGAATATGCATGTGGTCACATTGCTGGTTTTAAGAACAACATTCTTAAATCAATAAGTGAACTCAGCTCCATGTCAATATAATTCAGAGTCCATTGTGTGTATTTCAGGAGCACATGCTACATATGCAGAGGCTGGAGCAAAGGGCTCGAGAGACCAATATGGAGCACTGGCTGAACCCTCACTGCTTCCCTCGTTGTGACCGCAACTACGGCCCTGTGTAACTGGCCCGCAGTGATCCATAGGTCCTTCTCATCTTAAGCTTTATATCCCTCACTGGAGACTGCATTGTTTGAGCTTACTAACATGGTTTCTTATAGGCTATTATGTAAATTGTGCCTTCACTCTTTTCTTTATAAATAAAAAGAGAATTAGGTGAAGAACGTCGGTTGCAACTCAATTGTGTCCAGACAACAACAATTTGGGTCAAGGCAACAATAATGTTTTACACACTTTACATCATCTGGGATTTTTTTAAACAATGGAGCTGAAACAACAAAAACAGGATAAAGTCTTTATTCAGGGTTTAAATTATTATAATGATTATTTGTGTGTGGCGGGTATAGTATATTACTTACCAAATCATACGTTTCCTTTTGACTTTTCTTGCGCTGTTTTGCATGGATTTTAAAGAAGGTACAATTAAATGAAACCGCGACCTCATTGCTTTTTATCAAGGAAAGGGTTGACATTTAAGCTTCTAAAAACTTGTTAACTTGGTTGAGTGCAAAATCAATGCAAAGTGGGGTTTTTTTTCAGGCTGAAGACAAGAATTCCGATGACGACAATGCTGATAAAGACAACGAAATGGATTGCAATAAATAAATAAAAAAGATCCAGAAATGCTGAGGAGGCCAAGGACACAAAAACACGAAGACACCCACCCATCGATAGGCCTATATAGATTGTTGGCATTGTAGATATCTTATTTAGATGGAAAATCTTATAATCGGTGTTTGGTGTTTTTTAAACGAATTACAGAATTGCATTTTGAATAAGAAACCAATAATCAAAATAAAATTTGATTATGGCTGTGGGTTTGGAATATTTTAGCGAGTTAAATCGAAACTAAAAAGACAATTTAGAAGATGCATGGTGTCTATAAACATTGCCAAGAGTTTGACAAGAGTTCACTGCAATATCTAAAGGCCCAACAGTGACTGTTTGAAAGCACATTAAATGTTGTATAAACCTAAAAGTTTAGACTTTTGTCAAGTGTGACTCATGAAACCATAAAGGCCAAATAAATAAATAAATAAATAAATATAGAAAATGCTATAAAATAAAATCAGTAACAAAATTACAGGTTTGGGAATTTTTCAAATATTGCATTTAATTCTATTTTGTGCAAATAAACATTAAGGCATCAGGTTTTAAAAAATGATGTAGGGATAACATTTTTATATTAACCTCTATATATTTGTAGGCTAAATATGATTCAGTATGACTCGATGAGTATGGACATTGGACGTGCGCTTTTCCATTTAAGATGCTATCAAATAACTTTTTATTTCGCACTTTTTATAGATGTGTAATCATAGTTACAAAATCGCCCAACAAAATATGTAGAATAAATAAAAGTTAATTTAATTAATTACTAAATATTTATGAATGCTAATTTGAGCTGAAGCAATAAGAAACAAAAGAAACATATTCATTATTATTTTACATTTTACTTTTGAGATGAAAATCAGATTTTTATTTTACACTTTTATATCTGTGAATTGATATGGTTATTGTACCATGACACACGTTTACAAGGTAGCCTAACTGACAATATAAACTTACAAAAAAAAAAGTCAACGTAAATTACAAGATTTCAAAATGTAATGACAAGACGGAATAATATGACGCTAAATGTGCACTATTTCAACGTTAAGGCTGTACATAAATGTTTGAGTTCGTGTGGGACAACTGGCTTATATATATTTATTGTTAACAATTTGTAATTAAAATGTATTTACAGCAAATGATCGAAGAACTATTGTATGCATTCGGATGCAGTTAGCATTGTTTAACATGTCTAGCATGCAAATCTCTTAAAGCAGCAATTTCACAATAAATACAGATTGCAGTGGGACAGAAAACAGAATAAGATTTTTTTTTATATATATATATATATATACACAATACAGAATATTTTTGATAATAAAAAGACTTCTGAAGAAGGGCATACGGGCAGCAAAAATCATCTTTTGTCTTTGAAGAAGCCTTTATCTGTGCTGCTCTCTTTGATCGTTACAGTCAGGAAGTTTGTTGTCACATCGGTAACTAAAACCTTCTCCACATTGCTGAAGGAGGGTCTCCAAGGATCTCCCTCCTCAGGCTCTCCAAAAATGCGTGACACTGGGATTTTGGCGATAAGTGAAGGTTGTCTGCTGGTGGAATCACCATGTTCAAATGTCCTTCGTTTTGAATGATGCTTCAGGTGTTTGTGGTGAAAGAGGCTTGTTTGTGGATTAGTCCTGCTGGAATGCAAATTCCACTCTGGAGAAATGTGCTGGGTACTCCTGCTTGGAACAACTCTGTTTTGTTTCTGTGAATAGGTAGCATCCATGTGCTTGTGGGATATTTTAATTCCCCCAATCATTTCAGAGCATCTCTCTTCATCTTCACCCAAACCCAACTTTGCCATTTTGGATGGAATGCTTGCCATGGTTTCATCTGCAGCTCTTTTTGCATGCCCTGGATGCAAGGAGCTTGTGTAGCCATCCGTGAACCGTAATTTGGGCTTCCGTCCTCTCTTTTTTGGGGCAAGGGTAAATGCATCAGTGCTGGGTCTTGGTGAGGATGGAGAACGATGCTCCCTTGGTTCTGGAGGTGAATGCCTTACACTCTCCCCTCGGTTGACTGTGCTGGGAGGGAAAATGGTGGGAACCACAGCACGCAGTCCCTCTCTCGCTCTAGGGGTTATCACAGGCTCTGGACTGGGATATGCAACATGAATGTGCCTGGGTGATTCATTCCTAAATTCATAACACTTTGCCTTTTCTTTAGCTTGGGCCTGCAAAAATATATGATTTAAAAAAATAAATGCAAAATAAACAAAAGTACACCCTTTTAAAAAAAAGTGTTATTTATTCATTTATATTAACAAGGGCTTTGAGTGCAAACCCAGTTACTTAAAAGTGAATATTATATACAATATTATTATTATACAGATTTCAACAAAAAAAGACAAACAAATTTAATAAATAAATGACATTAACCTTTAGAAGAAATGTCTTCAGCTTAGGTCCTCTTTTCTTGGGTCCAAATATTTCTCTCTCATGCTCCCTGAATAAAAATAAAAAAATATGTGAGAAAAAGTCTGTATTTTTAACCGCCTAATATGGGTGTGTGTATATATATATATATATATATATATATATATATATATATATATATATATATATATATATATATATATATCTTTATTTATTTATTTTACCGCTCTTCAAAGGCAACGAAAAGGCGCGAGTCTAGAATATTTTCCTCTGGTTCCCAAGTGCTGTACCTGTGAGAACACACAACAAAGTTTCACCTGATGACTGTCAATCTCTAGCTGCATTTAAATCACTGCTTTATCGGCCACTAGCAGCAGGGCCAGCTAATGTTGCAGCATGCCATCTGCCAAAACCAGTCTGCAGTAATAACCAGCATGTTAACCTGCCAGCTGATGTATGCCATCGCTGTCACTAAAACGATAGACAAGCACGATAGGACAGGATGGGCATGCATGCATGCATTACTCACTTGGGTGACCAGCCCTTCCATTTAACGAGATATTCCATTCGACCCTGTGCGTGCCATCAGACACACACAAAAAAGAATTCGTTAGCGTGAGCCGAAGACATGAGCACATATATGCAGAAAAATGTCGATATCACTCTCACTCAACACATACCCGTCGTATTCGTCTCTTTATTATCGATTCGGCCGCGAACACCCTCTCCCCGACAGCCGATAGCTCCATGTT